>CM048923.1:41123925-42323925 GCA_026686955.1 Epinephelus cyanopodus | reverse complement strand
AAAACAATTTATCTTCATCAACAATTGCTCCTCCTCAACTGCCCCCCTGTCCCAAGGCGTCCCCCAGGGTTCGGTGCTTGGTCCTCTCCTCTTCATCCTCTACCTCCTCCCCCTTAGTCAAATCATCCATTGTCATGGTCTCTGTTTTCACTGCTACGCTGATGATGTCCATCTATACATCTCCATTAAATCCATCACCCATTTAACCCACTCCACCCTGTCAAACTGTCTCTCTGAAATTAAATCCTGGATGCAAGCAAATGTTCTTAAAATCAACTGTGACAAATCAGACATGGTCCTAATTGGTCCAAATTCCCTCACCCAAACAGCCAAAGACTTCCACCTCACTATCGACAACTCCACTCTGTCCCCCTCCTCTCACTGCCGCAACCTTGGTATAATCTTTGACAGCAACCTCTCCTTCGACCAGCACATCAAACAAGTCACTAAAACAGCCTTCTCTTACCTTAACCCTTAGATGCATGACCTACCAACAGCTACACACTTCCATGAATGGGGTCAAAAATGACCCCAATTAGAATCAATGCGTTTTATGTGATAAACTTAAGAAATTTCTTTCATTTTGGTTAAAGATAGCATCCTTTATGGCACAACCTCCAAACTCCTCAATAAATCCAATACATCCAAAACTCTGCCGCCTGCCTCCTCACTCACACCCGCTCCCACGACCACATCACCCCTGTCCTTCAGAACCTCCACTGGCTCCATGTCCCACAACGCATTCACTTCAAACTCCTCCTACTCACCCATAAAGCCCTCCACAACCAGGCCCCGTCTTACCTCACAGATCTGCTCCACCCTTACACCCCTTCCTGTAGCCTTTGCTCTTCCAATCCCAATCTTCTCATCGTCCCCAAGACCAAGCACAGAACCTAGGGGGGACAGAGCCTTCTCCGTTGCTGCCCCCACCCTCTGGAACTCCCTCCCAAAATACATCCTTGACTGCACTGACCTCCCATCGTTCAAATCACTACTCAAAACTCACCTGTTCCGTTCTGCTTTTAATGTTTAGCTACTTTTTTTATTCATCGATTTATTTATTTGTTTTTCACTCCCATTGCTCTTCCTCTCTTCAATGTATTTTGCTGTAAATTGTATTTTGATGTGT
The DNA here is from genome assembly GCA_026686955.1 of Epinephelus cyanopodus. Taxonomy (NCBI): domain Eukaryota; kingdom Metazoa; phylum Chordata; class Actinopteri; order Perciformes; family Serranidae; genus Epinephelus; species Epinephelus cyanopodus. The sequence goes on along the minus strand of CM048923.1, from coordinate 42,322,796 downwards.
TTTTAACCTATTCTGTAAAGTGTCAAACAAGCATAAAATATGGCAACTGGACTAACCTCGTGTGAGTAGAAGACGTTTCGCCTCTCATCCAAGAAGCTTCCTCAGTTCTAAAAGAGTCTGGTGGGGAGTACCAGATATTTATCCACCAGGAGGCTGGTGGCAAAAAAAGTGGTCATATGACCCGAAACCAATAGATTCGTTAGGTGTTAATGTGAGTAGTTGGCCTTGATGGGTGGTCGTTACCCCTCCCAGCCCTCTTAGGAGGGTCGTTGGGGGTCACCTGACTGCAGGTGGGAACGATGGCTGCACTTCCTTGGGAGGGCTCTAAGGACAGCATTGTAGGTAGGAGACAAGTGGTGTCTGAGGCCCCCTCCTCTGTTTAAAGATGGCCGTTCTAGTTTAACATGAATGGCTTATTTTACCCCTCTCTCAAACCATCTGTCCTCTCTGGCTAGAACGTGCACCTTGTGATCATCAAAGGAGTGCCCCTGCTCCTTTGAGGTGGAGGTGGACTGCTGAGTCCTGGCCTGTGGTAGTGGCCCTCCTGTGTTGCGCCATGCGTTTGTGTAATGGCTGCTTAGTCTCTCCAATGTACAGGTCAGAGCATTCCTCATTGCACTGCACCGCGTAATTTTGTCCTTGGGATGGACCAGCTTCTGCCTCAGGGTGTTGCTGGGCTTGAAGTGTACTGGGATCTGGTGGGTGACCATATTGTTTCTCTTCCTGTGGACCTCGTCTTTCATGTCCTCCCTGGGCTTTTTCGTTGTTTTGATAAAAGCCCAGTTTGGATAGCCACAACTTTGAAGAGCAGAGTGAATGTGTTTGTGTTCCCTTCTTTTCCCATCTGCTTCAGATGGGATCACCCCCAACTTGTGTTCCAGTGGGTGGTGTGAATCAAACAGGAGGTACTGATCTGTGTGGGTGGGCTTTCTGTAGACCCCAATGTTGAGTTCCCCATTAGTTTCAATGCGTACCACGCAATCTAGAAACGCCAGACAGTTGTCTTTGACATCCTCTCTTGTGAATTTGATGTTTTTATCCAACGAGTTGAGGTGTTTTCTGAAAGGTTCAATTCACCCTTCCTGATGGTGACCCATGTGTCATCCACATATCTGAACCAGTGCCTCGGGGTCATATGACCACTTTTTTGCCACCAGCCTCCTGGTGGATAAATATCTGGTACTCCCCACCAGACTCTTTTAGAACTGAGGAAGCTTCTTGGATGAGAGGTGAAACGTCTTCTACTCACACAAGGTTAGTCCAGTTGCCATATTTTATGCTTGTTTGAGATTTGTCATGACCTGGATGACTGAGAATATCCACAGATTTATTCTGTAAACTTTGGAAAATACATAAAATAAATAAATAAATACAATGTATTATTAATATTATTATTATCATTATTATTATGATTATTATTATAGTTAACGATGGCTTCTACCTCTGCTCTTTCTTGCTCGGTGTGCCAAATGTTCAGTTATGCCTCTGCCTCCTTTAGCGACAGTGGTAATTGTATTAAGTGTAGTTTATTTGCTGAGTTGGAGGCGAGGCTCAGTGAATTAGAAGCATGGCTCCGCAGCATGGAAAGTCACTTGGTTGCTGTCGTAGTTAGCCAGCCCCCTGTAGCCGGTGCGGAGCCACATAGCATAGCCTCTGCTAGCGGTCCTCCGGTAACACCCGTGCAGCCAGGAGGCTGGGTAACTGTCCGGGAGAAGTGTAGCTCCAAGCTGAAGCCCACGGTTCACCACCAGCCTGTTCACGTTTCCAACTGCTTTTCCCCACTCGGTGACACACCCGCTGAGGACAAAACTCTGGTTATTGGCAGCTCTATTCTGAGGAACGTGAAGTTAGCAACACCAGCGGCCATAGTCAAATGTATCCCTTTGGCCAAAGCGGGCAACACTGAATCAAATTTAAAACTGCTGGCTAAAGCTAAACATAGATTTAGTAAGATCGTTATTCACATCGGCGGCAATGACACCCAGTTACGCCAGTCGAAGGTCACTGAAGTTAGTATTGCCTCGGTGTGTGAATACGCAAAAACTATTTCAGACTCCGTAGTTTTCTCTGGACCCCATCCCAAATCTGACCACTGATGACATGTTTAGCCGCATGTCATTATTTAATCGCTGGCTGTCCAGGTGGTGTCCAACAAATGATGTGGGTTTTGTTAATCACTGGCAAACTTTCTGGGGAAAAGCTTCTAGTGCAGTTACCCACCCATAGTTTTATACAAACGGTGTCTGTCCCCCGACCATCTAAATTATCTAAATCTAAAATTAAACAAAGAGGAGTTGTGCATAACAGCCTCATAAAAATTAAAACCTCTTCTGTGATAGAAAGACAAAACAGGAGAATTAAATGCAGACTGTTAAATATCAGGTCTCCATCATCGAAGGCAGTATTATTAAACAAATTAATATCAGAAAATCATATTGATTTACTGGTAACACTTCATAAGTCAGCCCGCATTTTAGAGTGTACCTCTCGCCCACTATTTATTTATTTATTTATTTTTTAATTAGGGACCATGGACAGAGAACATTGGACTCAACAGAGTAAAGATGCACTGCACCAGATTATAGCTTTTTAGCTAGTTTCCATCTGCAGTCCCTGAGGCAGGCAAAAGAAGAAATAACAAGAGAAAAATTAAAATATTACAAAGAGACATGTAAAAAGACAAATGGTACAAGAAAATAGAATGCATTGAAATCCATAGGACAACGCACACACAGCATCCACAGAGCGAGTGCTCACAGTTCCAGAAAACAGTCATACAAGGTGCACATGCCTATACAAAGCACACAGTGCAAAGAGGCAGATAGAACACCCACATGTCTCATTTGGTCTTCATGTAATCTGTACATAAAGTACATAGTGCAAAATGAGAACAGGATATTCACAGGTGTTAAATGGCGATTAATCTACTACATAAAATGCATGGTGCAAGATGAAAACAAGATAATCACAGGTCATATAAGCAATAGATCTACACACTAAAATAGAAGACACATACAGGGTACCTATACCAATATGCAGTGGAACAGTAACTCGATTGACGGCTTATGAAAAGAAAAAGAAAACAGGACAGCATACCTCAACAGCAGAGTACCTACTCAATGCTGACAGGTTTGGTTACTTAAAATCATTTCTTTTTTGCTTCTCTAGAGAAGGCTTCATAGTTAGCACAGATTTTCAAATCTGTTGGAAGATTATTCCATTCCTTTATAGCTTTATACGAGAAAGCTGTTTGTGCAAGGGCAGTTTTACGTTTGGGAATACAACACTGCCACCTAGAGGTACTTCTCGATACCCTGCTCATCTGTTCAGAGGTCGGCTGAACAAAGGGCTTGATTTCAGATTTCAGATTTTATTTATTTTTTAAAATGGGAACAGTACATATTAATGGACATTTACATGTAAATATGTGGGATTATAGCCAAATGGCTAATTTCCGTCCCTAGTCCCATTGGCAGGTTGATGTTAATCATAAAAGCAATAACAGTAAAAGTACAAACGGCAGGACTAAGACAATAAAACAAAGCACCATGATACCCTTGCCAACATACACATAATATACATAAACAACATACATAGACCAAAAGCTAAGTGGCCAATAGTAAGGGGACCAAAAGATTAATCGAGAATTATAAAGTGCTATAGTGCCATGTGCTAAAGTTGTTTAAAGTGCCATGTGCTAAAGTGCAGTTTGTTAAAGTGACATGTGCATAAAGTGCAAATTTGCACTGAATTGCACAATGCCCAGTACAGTGCAAGATTGAATTGAATTGCACGATGCCCATAGCACACGGTTGCACATGCAGATGTGTGTCTAGATATTGCACAAGGTTTGTATACATAAAAGCATTATGTATACACTTTAGTATTAATTTTGCATACATATATGAAACATGTACGCGAGAGCAATTTAAGGGATGGAGGTGCAGTGTTGTGAATGATTTTAAAAACCAGATGTACATCTGCATACATAATCATGTTATCAAAGTAAGTTTCCCGGGAGTTAGCGTATAACTCCCGGGAACTTACATGTACTTATGGTTTAATTTCCTCATTATGAATCTGTATGAAGTGCAATAAAAACAAACGCTTTTGTCCTTTGCTCATGGCAGTTGATTCAGTCGCTTTTTATGTAGCCTATGTGTCATCAGGCAATTTCACCCACACTCCAGGGTTTTAACATTTATGTTTTGTTTACATTTCATTGAATGAGTTTGAATATGAATATGTAAGCAACTTAAAGACAATTGAGGGATAAGAAATAAACTCTACATACAGAGAAAGTATACTGCACTTTCTATTCACGGTACGATTTCCCGTACCGACTTTAACCTCTCCCGAATTTATCATCTTGTCGATAGCGCTGTAGGCTCACTGCGAACAACACTCGACTCTGTAGCTCCTCTTAAAAAGAAGTTAACAAAGCAAAGAAAGTTCGGTATAACTCTCACACCCGTAAGTTAAAACAAATATCGCCAAAATTTGAAAGGAATTGGAGATTAATCAAACTGGAAGAATCTCGTCTAATCTGGGCAGACACTCTCAAAACGTATAAAAGGGGCCTCCACAATGGCAGAGTAAACTATTACTCAGCATTAATAGAAGAAAACAAGAACAACCCCAGGGTTCTTTTCAGCACTGTAGCCAGGCTGACTGAGAGTCACAGCTCTATTGAGCCTTGTATTCCTGTAGCCCTTAGCAGGCTGGAGTTTTTATGAGCTTTTGAAATGACAACATTCTAACTATTAGAGGCAAAATTCATGACCTCCTGTCCTCAGATAGTACCTATCTAACTTCAAACACAGCTGTACGACCTAATATATATTTAGATTGCTTGTCCCCGATTTCTCTTCAAGAATTGACCTCAGTGATTTCTTCATCTAAATCATCAACATGTCTCTTAGACCCCATCCCAACTAGGCTACTCAAGGAGGTCTTACCTTTAGTTAACACTCATATATTAGACATGATCAATATATCCTTATTAACAGGCTATGTACCACAGTCTTTTAAGGTAGCTGTAATTAAACCTCTCCTAAAAAAGCCCACCCTGGATCCAGAGGTGTTAGCCAACTATAGACCAATATCTAATCTTCCCTTTCTTTTAAAGATCCTTGAGAAAGTAGTCACAGACCAGCTGTGTGATTTTCTCCATGATAATAATTTATTTGAGGAATTACAGTCAGGATTTAGAGTGCATCATAGCACTGAGACAGCACTAGTTAAAATTACAAATGATCTTCTAATTGCTTCAGACAAAGGACTTGTCTCTGTACTTGTTTTATTAGATCTTAGTGCCGTGTTTGACACTATTGACCATCAAATTCTGCTACAGAGACTGGAACACTTAATTGGCCTAAAAGGTTCTGCACTAAGCTGGTTTAAATCTTATTTATCTGATCGTTTCCAGTTTGTTCACGTTCATAATGAATCATCCTTACATACTAACGTTTGTTTTGGAGTTCCGCAAAGTTCTGTGCTCGGACCAATCCTATTTACTCTGTACATGCTTCCTTTAGGTAGCAGCGGTAACAGAGGTAACAACAGAGATCACTCTGTAAATTTCCATTGTTATGCGGATGATACACAGTTGTACAGTACATATCTATGAAGCCAGAAGAAAGTAATCAATTAACTAAACTTCATAATTGCCTGAAAGACATAAAAAACTGGATGAGCACCAGTTTCTTGATGTTAAATTCAGATAAACTGAAGTTACTGTTCTTGGCCCCAAACAACTCAGAGACTCTTTATCTGATGACATAGTTTCTCTAGATGGCATTGCTCTGGCCTCTAGCGCTACCGTAAGAAACCTCAGAGTAATATTTGGTCTTTTAATTCTCATTTAAAACAAGCCTCACGGCCTACATTTTTTCATCTGCGTAATATTGCGAAAATTAGGCCTATCCTGACCGAAAAAGATGCAGAAAAATTGGTCCACGCTGGTCTCTGTTATCAGGTAGCTCTAGTAAGTCCTTAAAAACTCTCCAGCTAATTTGGAATGCAACGGCACGTGTACTAACAGGAACTAAGAAACGAGATCATATCCTGTTTTAGCTTATCTGCACTGGCTCCCTGTAAAATCCAGAATTGAATTTATAAAGCTCTAAATGGTCAAGCTCCGTCACATCTTGGAGAGCTCATAGTGCCATATTATCCCACCAGAACACTGTGTTCTGAGAATGCAGGGTTACTTGTGGTCGCTAAAGTCTCCAAAAGTAGATCAGGAGCCAGAGCCTTCAGTTATCAGGCTCCTCTCCTGTGGAATCATCTTCCTATTGCGGTCCGGGAGGCAGACATCATCTCCATATTTCAGACTAAAGACTTTCCTCTTTGATAAAGCTTATAGTTAGGGCTGGCTCAGGCCTAGTCTGCTGGGTGACCCATTTAATACACCGGGCACCTTCTCTCTTCTCTCTCTCTCTTGTGTCCTGTTACCACATCTTGCTAACTCGGCCATATTGCATGTCACTAAATCGGCTTCTTCTCCGGAGCATTTGTGCTCCACTGTCTCTCAGGTTAACTTATATTGCAGCAGTGCCTGGATGGTGTGACGTATGTGGTTGTGCTGCTGCTGTGGTCCTGCCAGATGCCTCCTGCTGCTGCTTTTATAATTAGGGCCCGAGCGACGACAAAGTCTTCCACGTAGGACCCCATTGTAATTGTGCTGTTTATTAAAATAATTAGGGCCCGAGCGACGACAAAGTCATTTGTGAGGACCCTATTGTAATCGCGCTGTTTATTATTATTAGAGCCCGAGTGACAATGAAGTTGTCCGTGAGGACTCTATTATAATCTCGCTGCTGATTATTATTATTAGGGCCCGAGCAACAACAAAGTCGTTCGTGAGGACCCTATTGAAATCGTGCTGTTTATTATTCTTAGGGCCCGAGCAACGACAAAGTCGTCCGAGGACCCTGTTGAAATCGTGCTGTTTATTATTATTAGGGCCTGAGCGACGACAAAGTCGTCCAAGGACCCTATTATATCACGCTGTTTATTATTAGGGTGCCAAGCCAGCGGGGCTTGGGGAATGCGTATGCAAACAGACGTGTTTCCCAGGACCAGCGGTGCTGGGAACCCTATCGTTTTTGTTCACATTTTTATTATTAGGGGGCCAAGCCCGCGGGGCTTGGGGAACGCGTATGCAAGCATAGGCATTTTCCAAGACCAGCGGTGCTGGGAACCCTATTGTTTTTGTTCGGATTTTTATTATTCTCTATTTTTATTCGTCTCCGCTAAAAGTGGTGCTGCAGGCTAAACCATGCAAGGGAGGGCAGTGCAATTTGGAGGGTTGATCCAGACCCTTGCACGCACCTGAGACGCAAATAATGGGACATGTCCGCCAGCAAGGGGCGCGATAAACAAGGTCAACACGTTTTGGGCTATAACTCCCACACCGTATGTTGCACCTTCAAAAACCTCTTATCCCCAGATTCTCTGAATAGAGCTAAATCACGTGGGCTAGGCCAAGCCCATTTCCGCCTCTAATTTTTTTGCACAAAATCACGAAAACTCGAAAACCTACTTTTTCAAACTCCTCCTTGGGATTTCGTCTGATCAGCATGAAACTTGGCACGTACAGTCTTCAGCTGGACCTGATGTAAAGTTATCAAAAGAATTTTGTTAAGTCAAAATATGGGCAAATTATTAACAAATAACTTTTTCTAGCTAGCTATAAAAACGCAAACTGTTGCATATCTCGGTCAAAATTAATGCTAACAACACCAAATCTCAGAGCCTTGGTTGGCATGTGACTGTAAGGGTATGAGCCAAATTTGGCTAATGTTGACTACTAGGGGGCGCTGCAAATATTGGAAATTTATATCTCTTAAATGGCTACACTGATTTTTGCGAAATTTGGTGGGTATGATGCTTGGTCACTCCTGAGCCCATATGGTGAAGTTAATCATGACTGGTCAAAGTGGGCGTGGCTTATTACCAGATAAACAACAAACATTTATTTCTGCCAAAGTATTATGGTGAGGGCTGTGGAATTTACAAGGTATATATAGAATAGCACACAGACCACCCATACCAAAAATTGTTTGTCTACTCCACTAGGTGGCGCTATAACAGATGCAAACGCATTTTGGCCTGAAACTTCCACATTTTAATTCACATCTTTGTAAACTTTATATCCACGTTTTTCCTGAATAAAGTTGCATCTTCTGACATAGGCCACGCCCACTCCCACTGCATATTTCTCTTTGTAAGTCACTACACATCAAAAACTTTTTCAAACTCCTCCTAGTGTTTAAGCTCCATCTGCACGAAACTTTGCACATACAATCTCCACAGTTGTCTCATCAAAAGTTATCAAAAGAATTTTGCTACTCCAAAAAATACAGTAGTTATAAATAAACATTTTTTCTACTAGCTAAAGAACACATACCGTTGCATATTTTTGTCAAAGTAAAAGCTATCGACGTCAAACTGAAGTCACTTCTTTCAGAGGTCAACCAGAGGCTCTGTGCCAAATTTGGCGGAAATCGGCCAACAGGGGGCGCTATAAACAGAAAAAAAATGACATGAAAGTTGATTGGATTCGCACAAAATTTTGTTGAGCGTGATGTGGAGTCGCTCCTGAGGCCAGCCATAAAGCTTAGTGATGTTTGGTCGGGCTGACATCCAAGGGCTCCGCGACACCCCGGGGCCGAGTCGCGCAGGGAGGCTTGGCCCCCGTTCATAACTGCTTGCAGTTCTAGTTATCATCATCATTATTATTATTATTATTATTATTATTATTCTCTACCCGACTTTGTGCCCCAATTTCGCCCCTTTCCCAAATTTCAAAATGCTTCTGACTTTCCAAGTTCATCCAGCCACATCCGAAATTCGATATTTTTGGGTGGTTGCTACGTCTAATGGTGTTCATGTTGCGGCGTGGCGACTATCGATCCCTTGCCACTAAATACGTTTGGCAATTTAATGGCTTCAGCGACCTCATCTCCTCATGAAGAGAATCTCCACAGTGACGCACGTGTCCTGTCATGTTGCAGGATGCTGCCACAGCGGTGGTGACTTTTCATCCTTCGCCACTGAACATCAACTTGGTATAAATCCTCCATGCATTGTCTGATTTGCTAGAAATTTGACATGTGTGATGAGGGTTCACCCCTGAACGCACCTGGCCACATCTGGTTACACTCGTAGCGCCACCTGGTGGATGAACGAAACACCACATTTTTTTTATGCTCCTGCCAGGTTTTTTCTCCCTTCTGGCTTCGCGACACAGACCCCGCGTGCCTCAGGCCCCGCGGTTATGTGAGGGAGCGAGGGCCCGATCACAACTGCTTGCAGCTTTAATTAGGGCCCGAGCGACCACAAAGTCATCCGAGGACCCTATTGAAATTGCGCTGTTTATTATTATTATTATTATTGTTATTATTATCATTATTATTTTTTACCCGACTTTGTGCCCCAATTTTGCCTCTTTCCCAAATTTCACAATGCTTCTAACTTTCCACATTCGTCCAGCCACATCTGAAATTCGATATTTTTGGGTGGTTGCACATGGTAAACGCAAAATGCCGAAATAGCGCCTCCTACAAATTTTCAAAAAACCCTCCCCATTGGGGTTAGTTAGGCAAACGAAATTTGGTACACACATGTATCATATCCAGACGCACAAAAAAGTCTCCAAACATCATGGTAAAATCCCAACAGGAAGTTGGCCATTTTGTTTTGAATTTTATTATTACGGCAATTTACACAAGTTAAATTTGAGCGAACTCCTCCTTGGGATTTCATCCGATCGACTTCATATTTGGTACAGATCATCCTGAGAACATGCTGATCAAAAGTCATTAAAAGCTTTTCTCTGTGTCAAGGAGCGTGGCTGCTAGGGCGTGAGAAATTTTGGCGACTTTTCGATTTCTTGCCATCGAATTTCAAATGGCTCTCCCGCCCACATACTTGATCTCAGCAGCTTCAAACTTGCTGGACATGATGATGGCTCCGCCCCGAACGGCCAGATATGTTAATATCCCACCTTACTCATATTGCCCCCCTGTGGTGACAGGAAGAGACCAGTTTTTACTTTAACATGTACTAATGACACAAACTTGACCGCATCAACTTCATTTCACTTCTAATGCATGCAGAACAAGTTAGTGAAGCTACCTTATGAACACTGGGAAGCTACGTCTAATGGTGTCCATGTTGCGGCGTGGCGACTATCGATCCCTTGCCACTAAATACGTTTGGCAATTTGATGGTTTCAGCGACCTCATCTCCTCATGAAAATTGATACACAGGTCAAGAATAGTGAGCTCTTACATCTGATAGGGGCGTTGCCGATGGGGGGGACAAAATGCCTCTATAGCACCCCCTTGAATTTTTCAAAAACCCCTCCCCATAGGCGGTTTTTTGGATTTGGAACATGAAAATTAGTACACATGTGTATGTTGTCCAGATGCACATGAAAGTCTCTGGCACCAATGGTCTACTCCAAACAGGAAGTCGGCCATTTTGATTTTGACTTGTCATTTTGGCGTGATTTCCACATGTTGTATTTTAACGAACTAGTCCAATTGACCTCAGATTTTTTTCAGATCATCCAGAGACCATGCTGATCAAAAGTTGTGCTCTGCATCTCTGTAGGTCAAAGGGCATGGCTGCTATGATGCTGCCATTTTTGATCCATCGCCATGCATATTCACGCAGCTCTCTCTCCCACATAATAATGGCGCCCCCTTGTGGAAACAGGAAATGCCATTTTTTACACTGACAAACACCAACTACATTTTGTGGCCACATGACGATCAATTGGATGAATCTCTACAGTGACACATGTGTCCTGTCATGTTGCAGGCTGTCGCTGTGGCGGTGGAAACTGTTCATCCTTTCGCCACGGAACATCAACTTGGTATAAATCTTTCATGCATTGTCAGATTTGCTCGAAACTTGACATGTGTGATAAGGGTCCACCCCTGAACACACCTGGCCACATCTGGTTATGCTCGTAGGACCACCTGGTGGATGAACGAAACATTGCGGGGGGGGGGTTCACTCCTGCCAGGGTTTTTCTCCCTTCTGGCTTCACGCCACAGCCACCGCATGCCTCAGGCCCCACACAGCTGCTTGCAGCTTTAATTAGGGCCCAAGCGACGACGAAGTCTTCCGACGACCCTATTGAAATCGTGCTGTTAATTATTATTATTACTATTAATATTATTATTATTATTATTATTGTTGAACATTTAATCCCCAATTTCGCTCCTTTCCCAAATTCATAAACTCACCAAATTTGGCACATGCCTTTGGTCTGGTGAAAAAATTGATATTTCGGCAGTGTTGTATGTGGACAGGGCCAAATGGTGACATAGCACCCCCTAGAATATTTTGTGCCTCGAGCCCCGCCTGTCAGTTTCACCTACACACATGAAAATTGGTGGGCTCATAGAACATGCCAAGAAGCACATATAAACCCTCTTGTACTAAATGAAAATTGATACACAGGTCAAGAATGGCGACCTCATATATATATATATATATATATATATATATATATATATATATATATATATATATACATATATGTATATTCAGTTTTCCTCCCTGAGGGATTGCCATCTTACTGTAGTCAGGGGTTTTGTGTGCCTCAGTGACCCTAAGAGCTATACCAGCAGGAGCTGAGTCTTCAGGTGGGACACCCAAGTTGGACAGGTCTTAGGGTAGAGGCCTGACAAATTGCAGTCCATTTCTTTAGGTTGGGGGTTGGACACACAGCTAACAACATCCCAATTCCATGTAGAATACATTGTTATCGACAACAAAACAAGTGGTGAGCATATCCGAGACCACGGTGCTTTGACACCCTCTATAGGGCACTCACACAGCGTCCCCACATCCTGCGAGTGAGTGAGTGAGTGAGTGACTGACTGACTGACTGACTGACTGACTGACTAACTGACCTTTATTTGTCAGCTCTATCTATGGCAAAAATGTGCCAGAGCAGGATACCCCCTTCACATTTATAACTGCTCCCTCATATATGCCTGCATAGAACCAAGCTTGCTACACATCCTGAGCTCTCTCGGTTGTAGCGTTAGATTAGCCTGGTTCCAGACCATAGACCCCGCCCACTCAACTGAGTAGGCTTGCATCTCGGGTCTGGCATACAATGAATTTGCGATTTATCTTGTCCAAACGATGGACGGACCAATGAACGCCGGGGTGGGGGCAGGTCTAGCGATTAGCCAATCAGCGCCACACTAATGGTGACCACTGCAGCTCATTAACGATGCTATTGAGGTATTTCGCCACTACTCGCATTAATGGAGGACCAAATTAAGGAAGCTGCTAAACTGGATTTAACAGCGATGCAGCTGGGTGTGCACGACGATAGAGACACAAACAGGCAATACTCGCTTGTTTTTGGCACCCCTGAGGCATGGCTACTAATGACGTCAGATTCTGGGTGAGTCCTTGATCTCTACTGATTGGTTAGGGAAAAATCAAATTCCCTCCTCCTTGTAAATCACCTTCAATGGAGGCGATGTCAGACTGAAGACTCTGGGAGCTTCAGTCTGACACTCAGAAACCGCTGCAGAGATCTAACACCAGCCTAATGTTCTGTTAGAAACTCGGGACTGTATTGCACTGATGAATTTACTTCTTGTTGCACCGTGTTTATAGTTTATATCCATAAGCGTCCCTGTTACTAGCGTATTTGTTGTCTCGCAGACTCAGGGCGGGGATGGGGGGGGAATGCTACACCAGCGGTTACATCAGTCGGAGGCCTCCACGTGGAAAAGACTGACAGGACTGGAGAAATCTCCATCCAGTCATTGCATTTGAATGCATTTGGATGCAATGATTGATCAGAGTTTTCTTAGAACCATATGAGAATGGTATAATTATGAGTTTTTATTTCTGGTGGAATTCACTTACATTTTTGTGTACCATGAGCTTATTGATAGCATTTTAACCTAAACAAAGAAAAGTGTAAAATTTCCAGAAAGGTAAGTGTTGCTTTAATCGGATTATGATGTGCATGTAAACGTAGTCAATGTCTGGTGTACATTCCATGAGAATAGCTGCACTGGAAATATGTTTAATAAAAAAAATGTTGATGTATTGAATACACATCTCTTTTTAACATACAATATCTTCCTCATTTCCCAAGGGCTTTTGCTGAAGAAGACCTGTAGTCAGTTGAAATGTCACTTATAAAATTAAAGGCAGGTGTGATTTCACTTACTCTTTGTATTGCAGCGTTATTGATTTTTTGTACCCAGTACCTATTCCAATGGGGTTTCATGGCACACGGCTACTCTAAATTTTTCGACAGATTAAAGGAAGCCACAACAACTGAGTCACTGGATACCCACCCAATTGAACGCCTATGGGAGATTTTGGGTGACATTGTAGACAGTGATCTGCACCAGCACCCTCATTATCTTTTGGAAGAATGTTGTTCACCCCTCCAGTGAAGTTCCACATAGAATGTATGACAAGGAGCACTGAAGCAGGTCTTTTGGAGGATTTTCAGACGATTTACTGACAAGGAATTTATCAGTTAAAGTTCCCTCCTGGCATCTGTCTCCCCATAACACTGTAAACTTTCTATGAACAGTCAAAACATGACATTAACTAGATAGGAATCTTTTACATGTCAGTATAAAAATACAATTCTGAAATAAATGAGCGTTTTCGAATATCATGATAGATCTTTGACACTTCTATAAACTTGTGATGTCTACAACTCTTCACATAAACCTCTATGTGAGGACAAAAACCATAGTTAATGCAGTTTTTATAGTCAAGCATTGTCTCTCTCCTACCCTGTCCAACATATTCAGGATAATTGACTTCCTATCAGTATGATGAACTGGTAGTGCTCATGTCTTGGAAAGTAATGAATGGCTAGAAATAACATAACCAACACGCAGTCACACTTGCTGAGACATAAACCAGCTCCCCTCTGAATCCTCTCCCCAGGTTCAGGATATTGACCTTGTCATCAGAATGCAGTGACCCTTGAGCAACAAATAATGAATGGTTTGACATCAAAAAGTGCTGAGATAATACAAGCTGACAGCTCTGATAGGCACACATTTGCTGCTTAGGCAAGCTGGCCTCATACTCAAGACTTTGTGTGTGGAGTTGCACCCAGTTCAGTTGTAACGCATCAGGCCGTTCATATGAATCATATTGATCTGTCATCACCAAGTTCAGCAAAACCAGCAAGTGAACAGCCTGTGTGTAGAATGTTTATTGGATCATGGCATTTTTTTCAAATTCATTTAATGGCTGGAGCTTTTTGGTGAAAAACTATACAGTGTGGATGAAAGTTAATGAAATCTGTGTTGCTTTTACCCATCAGCAATACAACAATTCGCAAATAATACATCTACAGGTAAGTAGAGAGATAGACACTACATGCAGTTTTTTAAAGCCTTTGGAAACACAGCTTGAAATAGTAAAAATGCAGACATTATATCAAAGTCGAGTGTCTCATTAATCATCCACAAAAGTCTGGGTGAAAAAAAACATTCATAACTATTAGAAAACCTGGTTTAAAAACAGCTCATTTTGCTGTTTAGACCACTTGCCAGGACAGAGTGGGCGTGGTAGATAACGCTGTGATTGACAGCTCCCTCGTCTTGATTGACATCTCCCTGGCTCAGCAATGGCTGCCACCAATTTAATCCAGCCATACATGTTGAGCCCTCTAATGATTCAAAGGATGAAGCAAAAGCCCTGCCAGCTGACAATGATTCTTTTCAGGTGGTCACTGAATGGTAAGTTTCAAAATGTTTTGTGATTCATATTAATGTTACTAAGTGGAATAGTTAGCATAACTTTTACATGCAATGTTACGGCCGGGCTCCACCGGCTGTAAACGTATAGCGTAGCATCGCAGCGTATTCATTTGGGCTCCACTGACTGCTTACGGAAGCAACACATAGCGAAGCCAGCGGGATTGTTTACTATTTGTCTGTCACGGATAAACAATAGAAGGGAACGCGTAAAATAGAGACTTGTCGCGCCGCTCCCATTGCTGGTGGAGCTGCTGTAATTGATTAACAGGGGAGCGAACAGCTACGGGACTCGCGCTGCAGACGTACCCGGTGGAGCCCGACCATTAGCTGAGATGAATGACAGCGGGAGGCTGGCGCTTTGCCTTTCTTCATTGAGATACGTTTTCATTGAAAGCATAAATCTGTTCTGTTTTTCTGATAATAGCCTTTTTCATTCAAACAAATCCAGTCTTAACAGATTAAATATGTCTTTACTCTGACACACACATCGACCCTCAAAGCGGGAAAGACCGGTGCCGGCCGGCAGTCTCTCTGGCATTGTGTAGAAGTATTTGCCCACCTCAAATAATGTTCCCCTCCGGATGAAATTGTGTTGTTTCCCGCAGCATTACCTCCACAATTGGGGATATGTTTATGCGTAGCAAAGCTAACTGCTTCCGGCTGGGGTTAGCGGTGAGGAAGGGTGCACATTACGTCCCCTCCCCGCGAGCCGACACCGGCACCGGGCCCGGGGGGCAAGCCCGGCCACTCACAAGCCGCCTCTTCCTGCAGCTCCACGAGCTGCAAAGGCTCGGATTGTCCGGGCTCTGGAGCCGGTCAACTTGATTCGAGTGCTACTGGGAGCCCGCCGGAGGCAGAGCCTCCTCTGTGTCCAAGCCGAGCGGTTCAGCCAGTTTACAATCTGTATTTTCTAAACATCAGACTAGAAAGCTGTTTCTCAGGCTCCACTAAACAATAAAATAATTTTAAGTAACACTGCTGTCCTGAGCTCTGGGTAGTTAATCGCAAAAGGCTATGTAGAGACGAGTTGGCTCAGACTCAAAGAGGCAGATTTAGCTGCAGCAGAAAGGTTTTGTTGCGCTGCCACTGGGGGGTGGGATGAGACAACTGATGGATGATTTATGATTGGTTTGGAATTTATTGCGTAATAAATCTCAAAGATAACCACAGCCAAATCAAACCCAATTTCAAGAATGTACAAAAACTTAAAAGACAGATATTTTGAATTTGGATGCAAACTGATTTCTAACTGTTTTACATGTTTAATATTATGTACATAAGACCCTAAATTACATAGTTAGAAGGCTATTGTGGATTTGAGTTTCCAGAGGCTTTAAGCAACAGTAGTATTCACATGATTTACCTGAGATTAATCTCAAAATTTTCTCATATTACTTCCAAGCAAAGCACAGTTTAGACTCAGTAATCTCTTGCACAATCTACTAAAATTACACTAAAGTGCAATAAACATTTTACAAAAATAACAATACAAAAGATATTGTAATTGTGTACATGTGAGTTCACAGTATTTACACAAGGTGACATGTTCGCTTGACAGTATGACCGGCTGCTTTGTTTCAACACAGTGGTGCGATCTCAAACACACACTATAACTCACTCAATTGTTACAGTAACAACCTCCGAACACTTCCACAATGTTATTAAGTCACTAACGACATGTTCAGTCTGTTTATGACTCATAACATACCTGAAAAAGGGATGAAATAATCACGAGAGAGATAAATATGGTGTTTCCTCCACAAGTGTTTTTACTGGAATGAGGAATGTACAGCGATTTTCCCTAGGTAGTGGGTGGAGCCAGAAGCAACTGATCTCAGAGTAGCCTACTGTGTAAGACCACTGTGTAGGTAACAGATTAACATCACTACAGTACAGTAAAGTAGAGCAAACACTCTAACATTAATAGTCTTTTAACGTCTTACCATGTAAGAGATTTTAACTGTTTTTAATTATTTTTATGGTTCTAATCCCCCCCCTCTCCCCACTATGAATTTTACTATATATCCCTTTTTTATCCTCACCACAGATTTTAACATTATCGCATAATGCGATTTGCAATATTTTGCAATTCCAACTTTGACCACAATGCCAGTTGCAAAGAAAAGTGGCGCTGTCCATGAATCTGACAGTTTTCAGCAGTCTTCAAAGCAGAATATACAGGAAGTCACAGAAATGTTTACATCTGGTTAGAGAATAAATTAAATATATCAGTCTACTCAAACTTGCGGTGCCCGAGTTGAGGGGGGGCATCCAAATAAAAATTGTCCCCCTTCCCATCGCTTGTGTCATTTTATCACTGAATGTGGTATTACTGCTATTTCAACAGTCAGGAGGTTTCGCACATATTGAGTGAACAGCTGCAGCTGAGCTGCGCTGTGCTTCCATCACCAGATTCATCACTGATTCATAAATTCATTCATACACAAATATTCAAGTCGCATTTCACATGTACTGCAGCGAATGCTTCTGTAGGATACTGTAAGTCACATAACCAGCCACATGAAGAAAGAAAATGAAGAAAATGTAACATTAACAATTCCGCGTAGGGCTGGACTCGATTTCAATTTCAATTTAAATAAGAAGACTTCGTTTTCAAGCTCCAAAGGCCAAGATGTAATTCTAAGGGCCCTGTTGTTGACTTGTCTGTTTAAATTTAACACTGGATCACAGTTTAAAATGTAGTTTATATTCATAAATGAACTCTGCCATGGCCTGTTTTAACGATGGACCGTGAATATCCATCATAAAAAATGTTGAAAATTGCAATAGCCTAAATCAAAATTTTAAACAATAGTATACTGTAAATCGGAATCGCTGTCGCTGCTCTGAGATACCAGATTTACATGTGAAACAGGCTACAACATTTAGATATATATTACATTACTGTACAGTCGTTTCATAATCACCTTATTCGCCAAATGCATCAGACAGATACGCAGGAATTTGACTTGGCAATCAACGCTAAAAAACTATGACAAACAATAATATACATTAGCTGCAACAAGATATGCTTCCATAAAAAACTAACAACAAAAACAAGTAAATGTCCACAGCAAAGATAAAGTGCATGTGTGTAAAAATAAGTTAAAAACTATTGATAAAAAGAAATATAAATAGTTCAATGAGTCAGTGTTTATCAGGATGATGTGGCTTCATTCCGAACAATTTCACTGTATGAACCTGGACGATCGGCGTGTCTGGAGATAAAAAAAAAATAATATTCAACGAACTGCTGGTGTCATGCGTCATGCGTAATTGCGCATGAGGACACACATTCTCCCCTACTGTACAATATGAAGGAGACTGGACCTCATTCAGCGCTTCTAAAATGTCAGTATGCATGTTCAGATACAGGTTTTCAATACACGAAACAGACAATCCAAACAGTTTTATCAAACATTTTATTTATTTTTCATCTATTTTTTCACATTCATCCGGCTCTCTCACCGCTCGCTGACCGGAAAATACAGGTTTTCTTTATATTAGGATTATATTCAAAACCATTAAACAGAGATGAATAAATAGCCTAATCAAATACAGTGCTGCTGTTAAGTAGCCTAATTATTTTGGTATTTTTTTTATTTAAAGTTTTGACCATTACATTTCCTCCCGTCATCTGTGTTGAATCTATGTTGACACACTGTGTATAAGTACAAATATATGTTCCTACTTCACCTCAAGATTTAATAAGAAAACACTGTGATCCTCCAATGTTGACCTGAAGTTGGCGCCAGTGGCTATTATAATAGCCTATTATTTTTCTGGTATTAACACACAACATGAGATCACAGAAATCCGGATGAACACAGAACATGAATTAACAGTATCATGGCTAAGATCCGAAGAACGATCTTTATTGGGAAACGCGGCCATTTCAGCTTTGTCGCAACCCTCCCCCACCCCATTCACCCCCGGCCATCGAATGAATGAGATTAGGCTGCCCGTTACCCTCAAAATGGTTGCTTGTGTTCCCTACTTAACCTGTATTGAAGTGGTAATGATTCAGTCAGAGGTGAGAACAGTGAAGGTGTTTCTATGACGCTTTCGCAGCAGTATTAAAATACCATTACTGCAAGTGAAACATGAGACTCTTCATAAAGTTTATATATGTGATGGGTTTTTTTGTGTGGATCTCTTTATATCTGCTTTAACACTACCCGATGCTGCAGAAGAATAAATGAAAGATAAAAACTATAAAACTGTGTATAAGGAAACACACACTATTTTTTTCAATTTCACAATTGGTGTCACTCGCAGGGCGCAGCGGACCTGCACTGCACCTCCGTTTTTGAGGATGTTGACAAAAAGCCTAAATTAGATGAATGAACACTGTCCAAGGTTAGAGGCGGGGCACACCCCAGATCAGCTGATAGGAGGGCTGAGAAAATGAATGAATGTGTGTGAGACACACACGTTGCACGCGCACCCCTCCTTCCTTCTCCCTCATCTGTAGTAACTTGCATGATCGAAAAATGAAGCGACAGTCACAGCTGAAGAGGAAAGGTGCGCAGAAAGGGAGAGGCTTAAAAAGCGTAAAGCACTACAGCGAAGTGCTGTACAATACCTGATATGTTTTATTTTCTAGTAGGCTACTCTGTCCTCATCTCACACATTGTAAGTCAAGCTATTGAAACAAAGGCTTTGAAAGATTCATCCTCAACTTATAGGCTACCTTCAAAACGAATAAATAAACATAAAATCCACCCCACACAAGTGTTATTTAAATTAAATAATTACCCCGACAATATAGCCAAAAAATGAAGTTTAGGCCACTTTTATCTTTCCCTGACTAAAATTACACAGCGCAGTCATGAGTCAGTGAGCAGCCAGCGCCCCCAGCCTGCTGAGCAGGCATCTCAGAGCAGCCACCTCCGACAGCGATTCCGATTTACAGTATACTATTGTTTAAAATTTTGATTTAGGCTATTGCAATTTTCAACATTTTTTATGACTGGTATTAGCGGCCCATCATTAAAACAGGCCATGGCAGAGTTCATTTATGAATATAAACTACATTTTAAACTGTGATCCAGTGTTAAATGTAAACAGACAATTCAACAACAAACCGCTTAGAATTAGATATATATATGACTGGTTATGTGACTTACAGTATCCTACAGAAGCATTCGCTGCAGTATATGTGAACTGCGACTTGAATATTTGTGTATATTTATTGAATCAGTGATGAATCTGGTGACGGAAGCACAGCGCAGCTCAGTTTCTCATATGTGATTCACGCGGGGATGTGGCCAAATTAGACTGGTACCCACTGTAGTATTGTGTCTTTTCACAACGTATTTTCATATGATATCCTATGAATCTGCACCCCACAAATGGCATTACATCCTTAACATATAGTTATGTAATAAACAGATCCAAACATTTGACTCCAGGGGAATGTTGTGCGCGAAAGTCCAGTATTTTGTTACACTTCTACCACCCCAACCTGCCTCACTGGAAGTGCTCAGAACTGCTTCCTTCCTCACATGATTGCAACCTTTGAAAATATGTGGGATATGTACGAATTTAGGAGCATTGCTTTTCATTGTAAAACCTACAAAAAATTTGTGAGTCCAGGAGCTACAACAGCTCACATCTCTCTCTCGGTTGGGTCTGGAACAGTCCAGAGGCCTAGACCCTGGCCCCATAGCCCAAACCACTAAAGGGAGGGCAATTGATCACAGACTCTCAGAAACAGAAAGGTAGAGTTGCAAAGACAAGGTTTGCAACTAGCTTTTCAGCAACAAGGAGCTAAACGAATTAGCACCCAGCGTCTAACTCTGCAAGGATGCCGAGGGACTGGCTTCCTCAGATCAGAACCTTTGGAACAAAGGACCCGAGAAAGACTGCAGCTGAAACCATCCTCCCAGCCTGGTACCTCCGTTTGAAAGCCTAGTGTGTTATCCCCAACATTTATGGTGCCGCCGAGTGAGGTAAATATATGTTGATTCCCAACATGTATAATAACAGTAGAAGTATGACTAATGATGCAGCAGCAGCAGCAGGAGGCATCTGGCAGGACCACGGCAGCAGCAAAACCACACATGTCACACTATCCAGGCACCGCTGCAATACGAGTTAGCAAGATGCAGTAACAGAACGAGAGAGAGAGAGAGAGAGAGAGAAGGAGAGAAGGTGCCCGATGTATTATAGGGGGTCCTCCAGCAGACTAGGCCTAATGCTGTGTTCCCACCAAACGCGATTTCGCTAATTCACGCGTCAAGATTACATACAAAGTCAATGCAATTGATGCAATTAGACGTGAAATCATGCCGGGCGACGCGATGGACGCGTCTAGCGCGACGCGAAATTCGCTTCCATCGCCTCATCGCTCGAGTTGAAAATATTGAACTTTTGAGGCGAGGCGACGTGACGCTGTGCCGCGATAACCAATCAACATTGAGATTGTCCCGACGTCAGTGGCATCCTGACGTTCTCGCGCCCTGTCTGATGCCAGTCAAAGATGGAGGACAAGCTTATTGTAGCGGTGTGCGGGCGCCCTGAATTGTATGACACCACAATGGTATGACAGGGACAGAAATCGGAAGGAGCGGGCCTGGGTGAAGGTGAGCTAGGAGGCTGGATTACCTGGTAAGTTCTGTAAATATCTGTTGCTTGTTTGCAGCTATCGGTTGTACTGTACTATGAACGTTAGCACTAGCATAGCCGTTAGCATAGCTGGCTTTCCCGGCATAACGTTAAAGTTACTTGTCTGGCTTACTAGATTGACCAGTTAATTTACGTGTGTTTTTTTTGTCAGTGGATGTTTGCCAGAGAAAATGGAAGAGCCTCAGGGACACCTATTTAAGGGAGAGAAAAAAGGAGACAGAGAGAAAGAGTGGGGCAGCAGCAGGGACAGCGAAGAAATGGAGGTA
Source organism: Epinephelus cyanopodus (assembly GCA_026686955.1). NCBI lineage: Eukaryota > Metazoa > Chordata > Actinopteri > Perciformes > Serranidae > Epinephelus > Epinephelus cyanopodus. The sequence goes on along the minus strand of CM048923.1, from coordinate 42,301,111 downwards.
CTTTGCGGTCCTGTCTTTCCTCGACCCCTTTGTTGCACCGAGGGAGACAAGCGGGAACATGGGTCGGGTCGAGGAAGATAGGACCGCAGACTATGAGTGGACAGAGTCTGGAGCAGGGCCAGTCGAGCTGGAGGACGAGGGAGAGACAGCAGCAGGCCCATCAGGGATTGATATCAGAGGTTTGTTGACAAATGAAGACGCACACACGTACAGTATTGAAAATGTTTTTTTGTATAAAGATAACTGACTTGTATAGATGTCTCAGTAACGTTACAGAGATTTCTTTTCACAGCCTGCACTAAATAACTGACAGAAAATGTGAAAATACCCCAAACTAGTCTGTACTCTCACCTACACCAAACCTGCGATTTAAAACATGTGAAGAATGGATAGAACAACCCAATTGAAGAACATAAAAACACTAGCAGTTAGTAAGTCTGGGATCATTTTTTTCTGTACATTAAGGGCTCACTGCATTAAAGGGTTAACGTTAGATATTACTATGAGTGGAACTGTATGATGTATTAATGGGTGCATTAATTGCTTTATGTTCTGTAATTGACACTGGAAGTTAGACGTAAACAATTAATATACTGTATGTATTAAACAAAAAACTAAGACATCTCTGTCACTACTACAGACCAGCCACGATATCAGTCCTCTGACAGTGAGGCAGACAGCGACGATGCTGTCCCTGCTGCTGCTGCTGGTCCTGCTGCTGTCCCTGCTGCTGATCCTGCTGCTGTCCCTGCTGCTGCCCCTGCTGCTGCAAGACCACCCAACGGTATGTACATGACAAAAGTTGGATTGCATTTTTTATGGTACGAGTATATTTTTTTCATTAAGTGTACTGTGACACTATGACAAGAACTGAATTGATTACCTTTCATGTTTGACTCGTGTTTTTGTCTGTTGCCTGATTTCAATAGTTTAACAAATATTAACTTGGATATTGTCATCTTTTGCGTTGATTGGATGCAGCAGTTTCACAAAATATGATGTGCCCATTTTATACAGTGACGAGGAGGACCAGGAAGAGAGCCAGGGGGGTGGATGAACAAGACAGGCAGGCACAGATAGAGCAACTTCTCCAACAATCCCTCCGTCGGAGCCCTCCTGCCCCTCAGCCTCCCCCCTCAGAGGATGAATTATTCCTCAAAAGCCTGGTTCCTTCCCTTCAGAGATTGTCGCCCCAGAGGAAGGAATATGTTAAATTCCAAATCCACAAACTTATTTATGAATCTAGCACTGTTTTGCTAAATTAGCTACTGGGGCAACAATGTCTGCAGGGAACGAACCAGGCTTTTGAGGAATAATCCCAGGTGTCCCTGAGGCTCTTCAAATAGAGCCACTGTATATATGTTATATGTTCCACGCATTGTGTCTTGTTTTTTTTATTAATATATATTTTTTTACATATTCAAGCAACCCAATCTCTTCTGTCTTCAAAGGAAGATAAAATAAATGTATATAGGAAGAGTTAACAGACTGTTGTTGTTATTCATCATCAGTAAAACAGCATATACATTTAAAAACATAAAATAGTAAGTACATGTGACAAGTTCCAAATTGCTATTGATTATTTACTTACCATGTACAGGTGGTTTTGTTTGTGTTGCTGCTAAATGTGGTCATATTGAGTCACAACATCTGCACTGGATATAGTGCATAATGTATACTGTAGGACAATTGAATTGTGCAGGATACACAGCTACTACAGAAAAAGTACCAGTTCTAGAAATCGAATGGACATGTTGTCCTTCTCTAAATGAAAATTTTAAATGGTATATTTGTGTCTACAATAATACCAGATAGCACCATTGATATGATAGTCAGCATATCGGTGACGTCTGCTTTTATTTTGGTGTTTATTGTATTATATTGCAGTGTAGACATGCCAAATTAAAGCTTTATTATCTCACAATATGATATAAATTGATAAACTAGCATGCATGAACAGGCATATTAGTTTTGGTGCTTATATACATTGATTCATGTCATGTTTATTTCAGTTTTAATGTCAATATAGTAATACTGCAGGATGTTTGCTCAATAGTAATGTGTGGGTGGCTCTTAAAAGAGCCGTTGTAGGAGTGCTTGTGCACTAAACGTTGGCTTGCCACGGGACCGTTCCCTCTGCGGAGAAGTAGGCTGTGAAGGTCTCCCAAACCCTGATGGCCTCTCTTGCAGAGTTGTTTGCGGCAACTCTGCCCAGACCTGGCAGCGGCTCCACATCACCACCTGGGATGCTGCCCCTCATCGCAGGCATAGGGGTCGTCTTCCTCAGGAAGTTGTGGAGCACACAGGTCGCCTTCACACACCTCTTGGCAACATCTGGATGGACCTCAAGAGCACGTCGGTACATCCTCCACTGAGATGCCAGGATCCCGAAGGCGTTCTCTACCACCAGCCGTGCCCGGGACAGACGGTAATTGAACAGCCGACGGTTTCGAGGAAGGGTGCACCCAGGGAATGGCCTCATGAGGTTTCTCCTGAGTGGAAAAGCCTCATCAGCCACAAAGACGTGTGGCTGGGGTCCTCTGTGGTCAGCTCCAGGTAAGAGATGGTCAGCAGGCAGATGGAGGGTGCCAGAGCGAAGTGCCTGACCAAAGGCTGAGTTGGCCAGGATGCCACCATCGCTCGTCCTCCCGTAGCCCCCCGACATCAATCACTCGGAAGCAATACCTGGCATCCACGACAGCCAAGAGGACAATGGAAAATGACCCCTTGTAATTGAAAAACTGAGATCCTGAGTTGTCAGGAGCTTGAACCCTCACGTGCTTCCCATCCACAGCGCCACACAGCAGAGAGGAAAGTTCCACCGCTCCTCAAACCCCTCCGCGATGGACCTCCACTCCTCTGTGGTGGGCACAGCCATGAACTCCCCCACAAGGCAGTCCCAAATGGCGGAGACCACATCAGCCACAATCCTGGACACACTGGAGACGCCAACGCGGAAGCTGTTGGCGATGGTCCTGTAGGAGTCACCAGTGGCCAGGTATCTGCACCATAGAAAACATTTAATTTAGCTGAGTTGTAGCGAATGCAGTGATACTGTAGGTGGCAGTTTATAGTTTATTTAGATCCCCATCAGCTACTGTACATAAATCATTTCACAATACTTCAATACAGAAAATACACAAACACATTACATTCATACTCACAAGACTCAAAATACAAAACACAACCAGACACACAACAAATTATATTTTATTGATACACATATGAAAATGGCGGGGTTGCACTTTTGCTTTATTGCAGTGGATAAAACAAGAGCTAATTAATAAGCTGTTTAAAAACATGACAAGCAGGTCAAGAGCTAGAATTTATTCATACATTATGAATAAAGTTTTGTACACACAAAGTGGAGTTCCATCAACAACGAGGCTCACAGCTCAAGTTATGGCCGGCTATGAAGCACCAGTTCTCGGCAGAGCAGCAGCTAAACCTCCCGGTCCTTTCCCGGTCAGTGTCTTGCTAGATACAGTGAATATTTATTGATTTTGAAACACCAATAAACTGCAACTCACCGGAGACAGATGGACAGGCGCTCCGCAGCTGGAATGGAGCGCCTGTAGTTGGTATCCAGGCGGGAGATCCTCGCGCCAACCCTCGCCAACAGGTCCTCAAACTGGGCCTGGGTCAGCCTGAAATACCGTTGGAACTGACCGTCATCCAGGCGGAGCTCCTGTAGGAGACGGTGGAACTCGCTGAGCTCAGTGCGCCTCCGCAGGGTATCATGCACCCAGAACCGACGGCGGCGTTTGGCCCAATGAATCTGGGACCTCCAGAGCAGGTACAGTGCAGCGATCCTGGTGATCTCAGCCATGGTCGATGAGAGAAAGAAATGGCAGAAGTATGTTGTTGTTATCTAGTGAAAATGGGCGGGCCCGAGTAGTGCTCAAGTGGACAGCGTCCATACTCGGGCGAGTAGCGCGATGAATTTTCATTTACTCGCGCGAGTAAATCGCGTTCATCGCGTTTGGTGGGAACACAGCTTGAGTCAGCCTAACTAGGGGCTGGTACAAGGCAAGCCTGAGCCAGCCCTAACTATAAGCTTTATCAAAGAGGAAAGTCTTAAGTCTAGTCTTAAATGTGGAGACAGTGTCTGCCTCCTGGACTGTAACAGGAAGATGATTCCACAGGAGAGGAGCCTGATAGCTGATGGCTCTGGCTCCTGATCTACTTTTGGAGACTTTAGGGACCACAAGTAACCCTGCATTCTCAGAGTGCAGAGTTCTGGTGAGCTCTCTGAGATATGACGGAGCTTGACCATTTAGACCTTTATAAGTTAACAGTAGGATTCACTTCTGGATTTTACAGGGAGCCAGTGCAGAGAAGCTAAAACAGGAGAAATATGATCTCATTTCTAAGTTGCTGTTAGTACACGTGCTGCTGCATTCTGAATTAGCTGGGAGACTTACTAGAGCTACCTGATAATAGAGAGTTACAGTAATCCAGCCTTGAGGTAACAACAGCGTGGACCAATTTTTCTGCATCTTTTCAGGTCAGGATAGGCCTAATTTTCGCAATATTATGCAGATGAAAAAAGCAGTCCGTGAGAGAATTAAAAGATAAATCTTGATCAAATGTTACTCCGAGATTTCTTACGGTAGTGCTAGAGGCCAGAGCGATGCCATCTAGAGAAATTACGTCATCAGATAAAGAGTCTTTGAGTTGTTTCCCGAGAACAATAACTTCAGTTTTGTCTGAATTTAACATCAGGAAATTGGTGCTCATCCAGGTTTTTATGTCTTTAAGGCAATTATGAAGTTTAGTTAATTGATAACTTTCTTCTGGCTTCATAGATAAATACAACTGTGTATCATCCGCATAACAATGGAAATTTACAGAGTGATTTCTAATGATGTTACCTGAGGGAAGCATGTATACAGTAAATAGGATTGGTCCGAGCACAGAACCTTGCGGAACTCTGAAACAAACTTTAGTACGTAAGGATTAACAAACTGAAAACGACAAGATATATAAGATCTCAACCTGCTTAGTGCAGAACCTTTTAGGCCAATTAAGTGTTCCAGTCTCTGTAGCAGAATTTGATGGTCAATTGTGTCAAAAGCCGCACTAAGATCTAATAAAGCAAGGACAGAGACGAGTCCTTTGTCTGAAGCAATTAGAAGGTCATTTGTAATTTTAACTTGTGCTGTCTCAGTGCTATGATGCACTCTAAATCCTGACTGAAATTCCTCAAATAAATTATTATCACGGAGAAAATCACACAGCTGTTTCTTACTACTACAGACTACTTTCTCAAGGATCTTTGAAAGAAAGGGAAGATAAGATATTGGTCTATAGTTGGCTTGGGCTTTTTTAGGAGAGGTTTAATTACAATAGTTTGCTCTGCCATTGCGGAGGCCCCTCGTATATGTTTTGAGACTGTCTGCCCAGATTAAACAAGATTCTTCCAGTTTGGTTAATTGCCAGTTCCTTTCAAATTTTCACGATATTTGTTTTAACTTTGTTTGTTTTAACGGGTTTGAGAGTTATACCAAGGAGCGAACTTTCTTTGTTTTGTTAACTTCTTTTTAAGAGGAGCTACAGAGTCGAGTGTTGTTTGCACTGAGCCTATGGTGCTATCGACAGGATGATCAATTCGGGAGAGGTTAAAGTTGGCACGGGATACCTCTGTTACTGAAGGAGTTGGTATTGAATTTAACGATGGAGTAATCATTTCCTTAAATTTTGTGACAGCACTATCTGATAAACATCTAGTATAAGTTTTCTGAGTGGCATGTAATCAAGTAAAAAGAAATCAAAAGTAATCAAATAATGATCGAGGGATAGTGAGGGATTCTGTGGAAAGACTGTTAGGTTATCAATTTCAATTCCATACGTCAGAACTAGATCGAGGGTATGGGTAAAACAGTGAGTGGGTTCATGTACACCTTGACTGAAGCCAATGGAGTCTAATAATGAGATAAACGCAGTAGCCAGGGAGTCATTATCAACGTCGACATGAATGTTAAAATCGTCTACAATAGTAACTTATCTGATTTAAGAACTAAACTGGATAAAAACTCGAGAATTCAGAAACAAATTCAGAGTATGGGCCAGGAGCATGGTACACTATAACAAATAAAAGTGGCTGCGAGGTTTTCCAGGTCCGATGTAAAAGACTAAGAATGAGGCTTTCAAATTAATTTTATAGTCTAGTTTAGGTTTAGGGCTGATTAACAGACTAGAGCTAAAAATGGCTGCAACTCCCCTTCCTTGGCCGCTGCCTCGAGGAATGTGGGTATTATTATGACTGGCAGGAGTGGATTCATTTAGACTAACATATTCATCTGGACACAGCCAGGTTTCAGTGAGACTGAGTAAATCAATATGATTATCTGATATTAATTTGTTTAACACTGCTTTAGACGATAGAGACCTGATATTTAAAAGTCCGCATTTGATTCTCCTGTTTTGTCTTTGTCTTTCTGTCACAGAAGAGGTTTTAATTTTTATGAAGTTTTTATGCACAACTCCTCTTTTTACAATTTTAGATTCAGATAATTTAGGTGGTCGGGGAGACAGACACTGTTTATATAAAACTATGAAAACTATGGGTGGGTAATTGCACTAGAAGCTCAGAGAAGCGTATAGGACTGCGACTCTGAGTCCTGATCTCAACTCTGGGTTGTCAGGGATTTGAAATACTAATAAAATTTGCCAGGTTCCTAGAAATGAGAGCAGCTCCATCCAAAGTGGGATGAATGCCATCTCTCCTGATAAGACCAGGTTTTCCCCAGAAAGTTTGCCAATTATTAATGAAACCCACATTGTTTGCTGGACACCACCTGGACAGCCAGCAATTAAATGATGACATGCGGCTATACATGTCATCAGTGGTCAGGTTTGGGAGGGGTCCAGAGAATGTGAACAGGCTGGTGGTGAGCCGTGGGGCTTGGGCTTGGAGCTGTGTCTCTGGCGAACAGTTACCCAACCTCCTGGCTTTACGGGTGTTACCGGAGGACCGCTAGCAGAGGCTATGCTATGTGGCTCTGTACCGGCTACAGGGGGCTGGCTAACTACCGCAGCTACTGAATGGTTTTCCATGGTGCGGAACTGCGCTTCTAATTCACTAAGCCTCACCTCCAACGCAGCAAATGAGCTAACATTTGGCACACCGAGCAAGACAGAGCAGAGGGCGAAGCCATCGCTAACTGTTAAGCTAATGTAGCTACCAAGGCTAGTAACGTGCAAACAACAGCTAAGAGATAAGCAGGGAAGTCGTAAAACGGAGGAGAGCGATAAGTGCTTAAACAGAACTAGTATATAGTGTGGGTTAAGAATTTAAGTAGATGTTAAAGCAACTGAAGTGAGAAACAACTCGCTTACCGCAATATGTCAGCACGTCAGAGCAATCAGAGCAGTAGACTGTACCCTCTGTGTACCGTCTTTGCCCAAGGTAAATTGTTATACATTGAGGATAAAGACAGTAATCAGAAGTGAGATCAGACAGAGGAAAAGCAAGTCTGCATTGGGCTGTGATAGTAAATAGCTGTGTCACAAAGCCAAACCCTCAGTTTATCATCAATCTTCATTCCAGTCGTCAGCTGTGGTCTGAAGCTTTGGCTGCCAGCCCAAAGAATGAGATTGCAGATGTAGGCTGCAGTAATAATAGAGTAGGGCCACAAGAAGAATTTTGGGGATCTGGAAAGATCTGTGGCCATCGGCTGTGGCGCCTCTTGGCGTGGATGAGCTCCCCATAGGTGGTTTTTCCTCACCTGGTGCCTCAGTGCTGTGCCATGTTACTATACAGACAGTTAGTGTGTGTGTGTGTGTGTGTGTGTGTGTGTGTGTGTGTGTGTTATATGTGGGGGGTGGGAAGGGCGGGCTGTGCCGTTTCAATTGCTAACCCAGCCAGTGCTTTACCAAAATGTGGGACTGTTGAGTAGCTCTAAAAACTGATGTTTGGACAGTGACTGAGTATATTGCACTTTTTTTTTACTCTGGCATAGGCCATTGCATCATTCCAAGTGCTATAAATTAAGCACCTTAGACTGTCAACAACATTGGCCAGCTAATATGTGTGTCTAAATATTCACTGTGACCTACTTAGCATAGTGTAGGCTACAACCCACCTACCTGTAGTGGAGAATGGTGTCATGTTAATGTTCCCAATGTGTTTGTCTGGTAGATTAATAATGATTGCTAAGTACCTATTGCTTCAAATTCTTTCATAATAGGTTACATTTTAATAATCAATGTTATGGATTTTTAACTTGGAGGTTAGCTGTTGATTGCACTTTTGTGTAACTAATGTTAAAGAGCTCTGGAGAGTCTCAGTCTTGTAAAGTAAGATGTTTTTTGTAGGGCTTAATTGTTTTCATGGGTTGCCTCTTGTTTGGGGTGAGACCAGTTAGACTAAACATCACTTGGATGAATGTATGCAGTGTTACCAACGTGGAACGTTGTATTTTATGTTTGCTCGTTCTGGTTCTGAATGGTGTTTGATATGTACTTTTCTTTTTGCTTTTAGTTTCAGTTCGGGTTTATTGAATCAAAGGCTTTTGCTGATAAAAATGGTCATTACATTAATGGTCAAGGTTTGTTGTATAATATGCCAGTTGTGCTAGCATGCCTCTATGCCCCCAATTCGAAAATGCTGATTTTTTTTTTAGCAATTTCTCTTCTCTTTGCCTCCAGATTTGAATTCTCATCACATCATCTTAGGGACGGATTTAAAGGGGCAATAAGCGGAAATTCATCATTTCTAGATTGAAGGAATTAAAAAATTCGCTATGTGAAGAACTAGAGGTGTAATTTCATCTGGAGTATAGCATGACGTCACACACCCTCTCTCTGTGTTGATCTCCAGCCCCTTGTTTACAAGCTGGTCCGGCTGTGCGTTCATGTACGTTTATGTGAATCGCCGCCTTCTCCCACCTCTCGGAGCCCTTGGCCCTCCCTCCCTATAAAAGGCTACAGCCAGTGAGTGAAGGCAGCGTGTATTTCCTAAGTGAAATGGGGGAGAGCGGACTGAAACGTTCACCTGAAGATGACTAGGATCCAACATTACCTCTAAAGAAACAACCGTCGTTGGCGAAGAAGTTGTCGGATAAAGAAAGGGACAGAATCCAGATTAACATTGGCCTTGCATTTCCAAGGTGGAGAGCGCTGCGAGAGCTTAAGGGGCTACAATTCGACTCAGAGCTAGCTCTTCTTCTCATGGACAGGTAACTTTACGTAACAACATAAAGTCAAATGTCTGATTTAATTAGTGTTACAGTAATGTTAGGCACATATCGCTATGTCGATTCAGTTAAATTTAATGCAATCGTAGCATGGGTTAATGTCAAGAGCTTGAGTTATTAGCGGCTCTGTCCCATCCTATCAATGGGTCAGGCATTACGGTTGTGTTAGGTGAGTAGCCCAGCAACCCAGCTAACATTTGCAGTTAGCGTCGTAAAATATAGCCAGGCTATAACATCACTCTCACTCATGGAGAAGAGTAGGAACATTAGCATTAGCTTCCGGTGTTAGCACTAGCTGGGATTCGGCGATGGTTCTAGCCGAGTCGGCTGCCACCGGCTACTGGAGTAACTTACAGCTATGGAGTGCTTCTACCAGCTCTTCTAGTCACTGAGCCTCGCAGCCATGTCAGCAAATATAGTACATTTATTACAGGTGCCATCATCATTGAAGTAGGCAGGGGAATAGCTAAACACAGCAGAGACAGAGAGTGAGTGAAAGACATGCTAACTGCTAAACTAAGTTTAGACCAGGCGAGTGGGGGGTGGGGGTGGAGAGCAGAGATGGAGGGAGGTGTGGGTCATGACACACATTGTTTTGCTCTACAGGCAGTGCACAACAGCAAACCTAGCGGTGAAACAATTTCGCTTTTTGCCTCTTTAAATTGTGTACTTCACCAGACCTTGGACCACCCCACTGTACATTCTAGATTCTAGATTATCAAATTGTGCTTGTGTTGTGAACTCTTAGATGGTAAATGGTAATGGACCAACATTTATATAGCACCTTTCTGGTCATCCAACCACTCAAAGCGCTTTTTACACTAACGTCACATTCACCCATTCACACACACATTAATACACTGGTGGTCGAGGCTAACATACAAGGTGCCACCTGCTACTCAGCTTTTTTAAAACACTCACACACCGATGGAAGCATCATTGGGAGCAATTTGGGGTTCAGTATCTTGCTCAAGGATACTTCGCTATGCAGGCTGACTTCCAATTGGTGGCAACTCACTCTACCTCTGAGCCACAGCCGCCCCTTGTGTTGAGGACTACGGGATGGTGGACCGTCTAAGCAATTCCTTTTTTTCTTGACAACTCAGCAGTCATATTCAAGACTATTTTCTCTTAGACAAAAAACTTATCTCAGATCACAGCCCAGTGGTAATGCGAAACTGTTTCACCGACCATTTAAAATGTCTCTAGCCCCTCTCCATCTGAAGGGTGTGTGGGAAGAAGAATTGGGAATGAGGTAACCTGAAAAGACCTGGCAATCCGCGACTGAGAGAATACATAAGTCATTCATTTGTGTGAGGCATGGTGTTCTCCAATTCAACGTGTTCCACCATTTTTATCTCTGCAGAAGCAGATATGCCAGACTGCACTCTGAGGTTGACCCCACCTGTCAGAGGTGTCATGCTGCACCCACTACCCTATACCACATGTTTTTCTCCTGTTGTTCGATTGCCCCATTTTGGTCACCTATATTTGACACTCTTTCACAGATGTATGGTTGTAAAAAACCTGTTTCTGCTGTATTTGGAGTAGCACCAGAGGGCTTGTCCCTTTTAAGACATCTTAAGACAAAAAATTGAAGACGACACCCATGTCTCAAGACATGCCAGAGCAGCACATGGGATGCACCCAGACAGATTTTTGTGTTTTGAAGACATTGAGTCTTAAGACATTAAGACATCTTAAGACATATTTCCTTTGGCTTAGTAAGCCAAAGGAAACATGTCTTAAGATGTCTTAATGACCGAAATCAAGACGTCTCAAGACATTTTTGTACATCAAGACGTCAAGACGTCTTAAGACATCTCAAGACATTTTTGTACATCAAGACGTCTTAAGACATCTTAAGACAAAAAATTGAAGACACCACCCATGTCTCAAGACATGCCAGAGCAGCACATGTGTCTTGAAGACACTGAGTGTCTTAAGACATCTTAAGACATATTTCCCTTGGCTTAAGACATTCCCATTTTAAAATGGCTTCAGATATTGGTATGCATGTCTCAAAGACATGGTCAAGCTATCTTGTTTCAACTGGAGTATTATGATGATAATATGATAATGGTCTATTTATATTTTACTGTAAAATCTTATATAATGTTATTGGAGCGTAAATGATAATTACTTATTTTTTCAATATTTAACTTGCATTATTTTTAATTTCCTTGAGAGCCCTGCATAATGGGATTGATAAGGTAAAAACAAACAAGCAATAACTGAATGAACAAGTTAAAAATGTAAAATATTGCTTCAAATGAAGAAGGATATGATAATGTATGGTGATTTTTTTTTATATAAAAATTGTTTTCAACAGAAGATGAACAAACAGGAGGTGAAATTAAGTTTATAAAAGTGTTTAATGAATAAATTATTCAATTAAATGAATATCATAGAAAAATATCATAGAATAATTAATTTTAAATATACAATAACAATACATTTATAATGATCTATACACAGATCACGACAACATTTTAAGATATAATATGTAGTTTTTCCACATAAATTCTAAAAACGACTAAACCAATATTATATATTTTGTTTAGTTGTGTACTTTGATTATAAGAAATTTTTCCAACAATTTTTCAAACCCAGATATAAAATATTAATAACAGTTACGGACCGTGTCATTAGGTCGCAACTAATGACTGGTAACTGCAGTTACCATAGACATTAAATGAAGGAGGAGGAGAAGAAGCAGACCAGATGTGACGTCAGAGAATGAACGTTACTGTTGCTAGGCTACGCTAACTACTCACGGATCATGGCTATACATTAACGGTTGCTGCACCTTCTGACACCGAAGCTGTCCCGGTAAACAAGCCAGTAAAACGGAAACGTACGGGTCAACCAAGCAATCCCAGAAGAATTTGGATAAGAAGAGGAGAGCTAATTCCAGGATAAATCCAGGATAAATATTGGTGTGGCCTTTCCGAGATGGAGAGAGCTTCGTGAAAATCTAGGACTACAATTCGACACCTACCTCCCATATGTTCTACTATACAGGTGAGCAAACATCTGGCTGATGTTATCAAAATATTAACAATTTCCACCAGTGTATTGTAAGCACTGCTGCCCGCCGGGGCTCCAGCGCTGCGGAGCGCTGCAGAGCGGAGGCTGGTTGACCACAACATCTAACGTTAACGATAGGTTTCTATAATGCTGAGCTGATGCCGGTAAATGAACTGCATTTATAAAAGAGGCAGAGGAATAGCTAAACATAAGACGCACTGAGCAAGAGAGCAGCAGAGAGGGAGAAGCCATCGCTAACTGTAAAGCTAAGTAACTAGCAGTTTGCTCAAATAACTAGCAGATTGCTAACCGCTCAGCTAAAGTAAGTAGCATTTCTGAATACAGTGTAAATAACTGAGGTTAACGAGACAGTCGCTAAAAAAGAGAGCCATGATTTTAACACATGGAAAACCGGACATTATAATCAGTTTATTTAAAAAACCTGGACACCCCGGACGGGACGTGAAAAGTGGACATGTCCGGGCAAAAGAGGACGTTTGGTCAGCCTAAGTAACGTTACTACTGATAGTTAGATCAGAGTTTGATGATCCGGTGTAACATTAGGTACCAGATCGGCTCGGGCTGCTACACCAGCCAACGGACATCATTTGCATAAAGTGAAACATAAAGTGAATATAACTTCAGTAATATACCTCGTCCATGAGCATTTCTCTGCTGCTGAAGCTCGCTCTGCCATAAAAACTGCCACGGTCAGTTTCAGTTACACGGAGTGAGGAACGTTAGATCGGTATCTTTATAACTACAACTACCATGATCCCACGGTACTTTGTGACGTCATCCAACTCCGTCTTCTGTTTTTGTTTTGGTTTGAGACCCCTAGCGGCAGAAAATTACATATTGTACGTTTAAATTAAATTATAACAAATTATAGCACAGCATTTGTGCCAGCAACACAATAGTATTGCATAGTGTTTCCCAGATGCTGTGCATCCTTTCATGGATAAGGCCCTTAGAAATTTATCTAAAGAAATGGAAATACTCCTTTTATAATAAACATTAAATAATTTAACATATATTATCTCATTCTCAGACTTGATATAAAGACTATCAAAGTTGGCTCATTTGTGGAGACAGCCCCCCTCAACCCAACCCATGTGAACGACAGGCAACCAGTGAAAATCACCACCATATGGGCTACCATCTCAGGTAAAGTAGTCAAAAGATCTTGAATAAAATATGTAAAGAAATTACAGAGGAACCAGGCAATGTGAACCCATAACATAATGCTTAATGCTATCATGTTAGGTTAAGCAGTTATACTAAAGATATTGATGTAACCCATAGCTAAATGCATGATGTTTTTTTCCCCAGATAATCCGCTGGTCCTGTTTGAGGGGACCATCTTCCTGCCACAACACAGAGAAGATCCCCTGACAGGCTGCAAAGAGTATCACAAAGTCCACTGCCACCAATGGACAATACTGTCAAATTGTTGACAAAAAAACAAATCATTCACAATCCCAGGAACAAATGGTACCTTAAGAAGGTAGGGTAATGTAAAAATGTAATCAATTTGTAAACATAATCATTCTGTACATACTATGTTTTATTATTAAATGCTGAGTATTTTCATATGGTTTTGCATTCTTTTTTGACATTTGTAATTAAAGTTTAACTGAAAAAAAAAGATAAAATGTTAAATTCAACTGATCAAAAAGGAATATTGAATCGTGATACCTTCAGACATCTTGAGACAGTAATATTTCTAAGACATCTTGAGACATCTTAAGATGTCTTGGAAATATGAAGATGTCTTAAGACATCTCAAGACATCTTACGACATCTTAAGACCCATGTCTATAGACACGTCTTATAGACATGTCTTGACTTACCAAGACGTCTCAAGACATCTCAAGACATCTCAACAAATGTGTCTTAAGACACATCTTAAGACATCTTGAGACACGTTGATGGCTGGGTATGTAAGTCCTCTATATGTAAAAAGGCGTTCTCTGGTACAGTGATCCACAGCATCTGGCTGGGCAGCACGATGCGGGTAGTGGTGTCATGTTGGTCGTATGTGAGAACAGCAGCACTAGCTGGAGTTGTTGACTAGCCAGCGGCTTCCTATAATCTCAGCCTGAGTGTCAGTGACCTGAGATCGGGGCATCGGACATCTGGTGCCATAGGCTTGAGGCCACATATCCCATCCGTGCTATCGCGGATAAACGGCTTACTGGGACATAGGTAGTGGATGTCTTTGGCCAGTGTGCGCATGCGCAAATTTGGGGCTAGATATAGGTCCGGACTATTGTCATGGTAAGCGACGACTGGAGGGGTCTGCACTTTAACATGTACGTCCCCCTGCCAGAATCCGACATTTACTACATCCTTAAGTCGATAGATGTTTTCGGATCCAATGTCTCGCAGCATGTCTGATATTAATGCGCTAACAAGTTGCGTATGAGCATAATCAACTTACACAACAGAGAGGAGGGAATTAACCGCATGGAGTGTTTTGTGTAATGTTTCACTGTGGGTGTTTACCACTAGGACGGTGCCTTGCACTGTCTGTCCTGTGGTTTGTAGTTGGCTTTGTTGCTGATTAATTTGTGCTTTGGTGTCTGGGATTTCGTTCTGGAGTTCACCTATGTGGCGCTTAACGGTAGACAGGCTTACTGCATTGACTGAGGAGAGTCCAATGCTGAAAAGAGAGCCCACGGCGGCAGCTGCGGTTAGCAGCCCGCCATTAAACCATTTGGACCTCTTGTTGTGTCCACCTAGTTCTGACAGGGTAATGGTGAACTTCTGCAGCTGCTGCAACATGTGGGTCGTGTCTGCCTCGGCATGGCGTATAACCTCCCTGTTTCAGTTTGTGCCAGCCCAACTGGTCAGCTGAGCTGTGACAGGGACGTTCTTTTTACATACCTCAAGGGGGTTTAGCCTAACAAAAACCTTTTGTGTGTGTAGGCAACAGTCAGTGATCAGCAGCCTGGATTGTTCCTTCAGAACAATCCCAGAGTCAGGTCCTGGTTCTATGATCTCGGGGAGCACCGATGCGGTGATCAGGCCAAGGGTCAAGAGGGTGAACAGCCAAATCATCCTGATGAGGGAAACGTACATGGTTAGGGAGGAATTTGGACTGTGTTAGGTAGGTTAGATTGCGGAACCAGTAGCGGGTTCTGCAATGTCACCCCCACTTTTAACAAAATGATAAGAACAGGTTCGAGATAGGGAGAGGCAATAACTCGTGGTGAAGCTGTTGGTGTCAGACTAAAGTATGAGATACCTGACTTTCAGGTAGTTTTGATACTGATGTTACACAATACTGGCACTCTGTTTATCGTTTAGCAATTCACGATTTAATTTCCACTAGTAATTGTCACCCCAAATATTTGACTACTCCTTTCACAACTAAACAGAGACGTTGGCGTTCCCGTTACTTCCCACGGGGGTTTTGTGTGGCTTGATCTGGTGACGATGAACCCATTTGAGAGTTGGTTCTCTCTGGCCTCTTTTGATTCGGATCTGGTACACGACGGGTGAGAGCTTCTCGGTGATCACGTAAGGACCTTCCCAGCGGGGAAGAAATTTGCGAGCAAGTTTTCTTGCGCCCTGGTTGTTTGCTCCAATTGGTTGAGCAAAGACATAGTAACAGACTTTGTCCCCCACTTGGAGTTCATCATAGGACGCTTTTTGGTCATAGTAGGCCCTGCGTCCTTCCACACTGTTTTCTAGATTTTTCTGGGCAAAGGCGAATGTGGCCTTTAGGTGTTTGTTCAAGTCAGTCATATACTGATGGGTCATATATGCTGTTGCGATGTTAGCCTCACCTGGCTGGTATAGCAGGTGTAGGGGGAGGGTCATTTGTCGACCCGTCATCCTTTGGAAAGGAGAAACTCCTGTCGTTTGGTGGGGAGTGGCTCTGATGGCCATCAAGACCAAAGGCAGTTTTACATCCCAATCTTTTTGGTTGGATGCCACATACTTCTTTAGTATTTGGACTATTGTTCGGTTTGCTCGTTCTACCTGTCCTGAAGCCTGAGGGTGATGACTGACGTGGAAGTTGGCCTTCACGCCCAACATCTCCCAGAGATGTTGCATGGTTTCAGCGGTGACGTGTGTCCCCCTGTCTGAGTCAACATGACTGGGCAGACCGAACCGCGAGAAGATGTGGTTCATCAGTAAGTATGCAGTGGTTTGGGCTGTGTCATTTGGGGCTGGCAGGCCCTCCACCCATTGGTGAAAGCGCACGTGACTGTGAGGAAATATTTGTTTCCTCGGGTTGATTTGGTTAGAGGCCCCACCCAGTCAATCTGCAAGTCTGACCATGGAAAGGCGATGCCTCTTCGCTGTAAGGGAGCTCTGTGGAGCGGTCTCGATGGTTGAAACTGGCAGCAGACCAGGCAGCCTCTGATGTAGTCTGCCACATCTTTCTGCATGCGTGGCCAGTATGCCACTTGCTGGAGAGCTTTATATGTTGCTTTAGTTCCTTTGTGTCCTGCGCATGGGGAGTCATGGGCATGCATTAGCATCACCCCCCTGTGGCTCCGAGGCACTACAAACGCAGGTGAAGCGAGTGTATCAGAGACATGCACCAGAAGGCTATTGACGATACGTAGTGCAGGACACGCATTATACAGGCCGGGAACAGATTCAAGATCATGTTCGGAGATGGCATGGACAGCAGGATCAGACAAGGAAAGCAGCATTGTATTGATGGCAGGATCAAGAGACTGGAGGGAAACCAGATCAGAGTCAGTGAAGGCGGGAGTGACCGCGAGGGGAGCACGCACAGGCGCGGCAGTCGGAGCGGAGGCAGCTGCCCGAGCCCGAGTGATGGCACAAACCTCAGGGGCGGGAGGGAGGGGAAAAGCGTCTGGACAGAGTTGCCAGGGTGTCCCGTTGACGTTGGCATTTTCTAGTTTGATGCCGTTCACCATTTTTGGGCAGTATTCACTTTCTTTATCAGTGAATGAACACAGGAAGGTGTTTCGTTGTGCTAACGATTTGTTTTGATGCCATGGTGATGTCAGCGAGGTTTCAGAAGTTATGCTTAGCTTATCGGTTTCTTGAGCTCTTTCTGGTGGATGGGCTTGAGCCTTGAGTGACACTGATTCGGTGTCAAGAACACAGCACTGAGCTGCATTGTGTTGAGAAAGGGAGATAGGCAGAGGTTGACGAACCTGTGCCCAGATGTTTAGTCGTTGGAAATCAATTAGTGGTTCAAACCAATTGAGAAGATCCTTGCCGACTAGAAGACGAATGGTGTCGAGAGATGACATGTACACGGGATGGACAAGAGTCATTGGTCCGATAGTCAGCTGCACCAGTGTCATGGCTCTCAAGGTGGTGCTACGCGGACCATATGGTTGGACCTCAAGGGAGCAGGTCTGCAGTTTCAACTCCTTGTTGGACCGATGTGCTATTGCTTACTATGTTTTGAACAGGGTCGCCGACATCAAGGTGATGTCTGCAGCGGCATCGAGAAGTGCTTCGTGCACAAGTTCATCTTCAAGTGTCATGGAAAGATAGAATTTACGAGCCACCCCTTTCTCGGTGAGGTGGCACAAGAACTGTTGGAAGGGTGGTTCACCCTTTATGGTTAGGGAATTCTTCTTGGCAGAATCATCTTTCGAGTCCAGTTGAACCACCAGGACAGCATTGGGAGGTGTCAACTGAGACCAGTTTTGTTCAGGGGAATTGGACTGGACTGTTGTGACCCGCTTTGGAAGCTGTGCGGGCTCGGGTTCACAGGGGTCCAGGTAGCTCTCTTCAGCCGAAGCCTCGGGTTTGTGCGTCAAAACGGCCTGAGGGGAGGGTTCGGAGCATGCAGAGGTGACAGAAAAGAGGTCTGCTTTATCCTTTTTCTCTCTGCACATGCTCTGTATGACGCGTCTGATAGCGTCAAGCACTTCCTCACTAAAATCATCTTTTGTAGAGTCTTTGTCCTTCTTTGCTTTTTCTTCTGGCGGGTCCTGCTTTGGTGGTTGTTTGTCCTGGAGGTAAGTGTCTCGTACCTTATGTCGGTCACTTTCTTGGCGTTCCCGGGCCGGACGGTTCTCCTGTTGGTTTGGTGAGAACTTATCTGACCCGTAGTTGGGGAAACGGGGATTCCCCTTAAACTTTGGTTTTTGGTTCGGACTCGACCAAGGTGGTCGTGCATAGCCATTACTTTGATGGGCTGGTTTAGGTGGAGGTGATTTTTCTGTCCGACCAGGCTGGTGAGTTTTGGGAGGGGTTGTGCGGTGGTCATATGGCTTGCTGTTAGAAACCCCTTCCAACTCCAAAGTTGTAGCTTCAAGACTCAAGATTGTATTGGGTTCTCCATGTTTAGTCATGTTTTGTTTTTGTTTAGCAAAACCCTTTAAAGCGAGTTCTCGTAGATGTCGACTTGTTAAAGTAAGAGGGCATGCTGCAACACAAAGATGGATGCTGGTAGTGGGATGGAGGTTCTGGATAAAGAGATCCTTGAAGTGTCGGTCTTCCTCCATCCCAGGTTCATTTCTGGAACCAAAGTAAGTGAGACGTAGGCGATGATAGTATTGCTGAGGAGATTCGTTTCTTCCTTGTTTGACCGTCATGGTGGAGGTCAAACCAGCTTGTGAAAGATAGTCAGAGAATTCCTCAAGCAATGCTTGGCAAAGGAGGGAGTAGTCAGTCCTGATATAATCAGGCTGGCGGTCAATGAAAGCACTGACGTCTCGACTAGAGGTCACCTTGATAAGGTAGATCTTGTCGTCGACTGAGGCGTTAGGAAATTTCCGTAGATGGAGGTCAATATCTCTGAGGTAGAGATTGGCGTGAGGTGAACCACCGGGACTGGGTTCAAAGCGAGGTATGTTGCAGGCGATTTTATCGAGGTCCCTATCTGAGGGACCCTGCGCGAAATGAACACCCACAGTCGGGTGCAGCTGTTGAGCGTAAATGTTACTCATTTGTTCTGGGGGCGGCTGGGCGTCCCGGTAACGGGAGACCTGCTCAGATGGAAACGGTAGGGAAGGTCGCGAAGGCAGATCTCTGCTTGAGGGACCCTGCGCAAGGTGAGTGCTGGTCGCAAGGTGTGTTCATGCGAGAACAATGGAGAAGATTGCAAGAGTAGGTCTTCTTGAGAGGATTTCAAAGACTTGGTATTTGTCTTGGCTTCAAGGGGAGGTTCATCAAGAAAGACTGCGGCTTTGGCTCTGTTCAAAGGAGTGCTATAACTCTCTCCTTGCATCTGCCAGTTTTTCTTCTTTGATAAGCTGTTGGTGTTGCGACTCTGCAATTCTGTCTCAGGCGTCCACCAGTTGTTGTTGCAGATCACAGATCTGCCCTTGATCCATATCTTTATACTTCGACTGGACCTTGACTTGAGCTTTCAAGTCTCTTATTTCATTGATGGCTCTCTCAAGGAGGCTTTCAGCATCATTATGTTCTTTAGTTACTATTTTTGTTATTCTTTGCATGGTTGCAGATAGTTCCACGTCACGGTCATGGAGGTGGCTGACTAACTCGGCGTTCCTTCCTTGCAGTTCAGCATTCTCTTCATCTTTTGAAGTTGCACCATCAGCGCCCCCCTGTGAGGCATTGGACTGAGCTTTCAGCTCACTAATGTCTCTTTCTGCTTTGGCCAGAGCTTGGTGAGTGCTCTCCACTGTTTGTTTGAGGGCTCTCCGCTCAGCTGCCATCACAACTGCCATTTTTCCTAACATCTCGGTTAGTGCTTGGCATTTCAGTGGGGTGACTAGAGCTGTGGTTGTCAATAGCGACAGCATAGCTTCAAGTTCGGAAGGTTCAGTTTTCTGAGCGTCCGTTACAAAGCCAGGTATCAAGTCTTTAGTCATGTCCACCAACACTGGCTTGAGTTCATCAAGGGGGTCTCCCTGGCTTGAGGATTCAGGGGAGTGACCTGTAGCCATGTTGGCTTTAGCTTAGGCTTAAGGTATGAGGAGTTTGGTTAAAGAGTTTTGACCTTTAGTTACAGATCAGTGGGAACACAAAGTGTGTCAGATTGAGAGAGTCTATCACTAAGGGTAGTATGAGAAAGACAAAATCAAAAAAAATATATTTTTTTTTTTTTCAAAATGTGTCGGACATGTGAATATTTTATTTTATTAAGTTTTATTTTATTTTAATTTGAGTTTATTGATGATATCAAAATTGTGTAGATTTGTTTAGATTGATAGATGTGTGTATGTTTGTTAGCTTTACAGATCAATAGTGTTATTAATAGTTATAGAAAATCAGATTGTTAAATTTATTTATTTATTTTCTTTTTTGTTTGAGATGAAAAATAATTATTCTCCCTTTGAGGAAATAATTTTCTGCAGTTAACAGTTACATAAACAGTCAATAGTAACTAGGGAGTTTCCAGTAACTAGAGTGGTTTGTCTATTTAAAATTTCCTGTGGAGGAAGGCAAAAATTAAAAAGCACAATTTGTAACTGATCACAATTAAGATCAAAACACACACGAAATAAGACACTTATTTATGAATGGTAGGGCACTTTGTGTGTTTAAATACCCTTTAAATTGAATTCAGGCTTAATATAGGTTAACAGATTTAAAAGGAATTGTTTGTGTAATGATAAGGATATAAGGTAATGAGATGGCAAAGTTAACAAACTCACTTAAATCAATGCTGGTTACTTTAGACTCTCATCAATTGTACACAGTCTGAAGTTGTGAACCAAACTCAGTTAACCAAACAACCAAAAGAGGGCACTGTTCAATTTACAGACTCGATGTGATAAGGGACAGCATCCACAGAGGGTGCTTGTTCAATTTGTGAATTTAATGTAATGCGGCACAGCGGCCGAGAGAGGGAGCTGTTTACTATAAATCCAATGTAATGCGGCACAGCGGCCGAAAGAGGGAGCTGTTTACTTTAAATTCAATGTAGTTGGGCAGAGTAACCCGAGAGGGCGCTACTCTGAGGAAGTAGGCTACTAAATAGTAGAAGAAGATAAGGGCAGGAAGTGACAGTTTAGCACCGCCCACTGAGTGGCCTGTCTTGTTTTTGGCTTCAGAAGCTCATAACCATTCAGAGCACCCAGGGCAAAACATCGTTTGCAATCATATTGCAGCAGTTTCAGAGTTTCACAAAAACCCACAGAGAGGAGAGCACGGCACAGAGGGTCTGAGTTAATTACAACTTTCTGGAATATCTCAGCAAAGCTTAATTAAAACAGGACACAATTATGATTCCGGGTTTCGCGGCAATCAGTGTGTCAAATAGGCCTTTCTTAATGCATATGGGACACTTCATATGCAGATATCTGAGGGATTCTGGTGTCACAGCACCACAATTTGAAACATTAAAGCTTACTGTAGTTTAGCTCTAGTTCAGTGTTATAACACAAATATATCATTTACCATGGTCTGAACGCGAGGATTTTAAATAATTTCGGGTTTAGCATCAATCACCCAAAGGTTATATTTTACTGCCGTTATTAATGCTCACACACAAAATCAGTAGCACGAAAATTAATGCACACACATTCAATCCTCCGGTGGACAGCCTGCTCAGAATCTGCTGATAATGTTAATAAACCTTACGGGGGCTATCGGGAGAGTGTTATTCTACTATCGCCGTTAAAAACGCCAAGCTTTGTCTGCTTATAGCCTGTTTAAAAGAACAAAGATTTGATAAGGCCTCACACGGTCGTCTCCAGATATGTAGGGGAAATACATGTTTCAGGATAATATGCACTCGTAATCATAAATTCAGGGCACCACTCGCTTTAATGCGAGAATTTGGCCAATCAAATTAATAACTCTATATTAGCTATATAAATTGTTAATTTGTCAGCACGCTTATCAGTAATGAATCAATCTCAATATGATTTCTCTAGACAGTGATCTTTGTTCCTTTACACAAGACATATATATCACAAACAACAACTTTAGCGATAAATGAAGATTTATTTAACTAAATCGGTAACACTGAGGAAATGAAGAGCAAATGGTGATTATATGACACAACACAGATGAAACAACTATATATGAATGGAATGAAAAGCAACACTTGTTTGGGTTTAGTTCGGCTATAGTGGGAGAATAATACTGAGATGGCCCATGATAAACGGAACCGCAGTAATGCACAAACTGTTCAATTAGCCCTAATGCAACTTATTCTATCGGGATAATCAACCAAGCCTCCTGTCCAATCTCTCTTTTCTCCGCATAGCAATTAGCTCAGATTATGGAAGTTTTTCTCAGTCGGGGGTCCCTGGACTGTCGCAAATTGCTCCGAGCTTTCTCAGCAGAATGAGAGGCCGTCCCACGGCCAAGGGAGCAGGTGAAGTCGCAATGTCCTCTGGGTACCCAGCAGTCGGTCCACGCTTGCAGGAGGCCTTTGGGCTAGATGGCGAACCACTATAGACCGCCGGTTCCGAAGGATCTGGAGCGGAGAGTAGTTGACAGGGGCCGATCTGCTTCTTCTGATTATTCGTTTATCGTAATGTGAAATCAATATACGCGTAAAAAGGTTGAAAACACTGTAGCTGAAAAACTGGATCAATAAAATTTCAAAGTTCAAAACAACTTTGCTTGTGAGCATAAACGTGTTAAAACGTAATAAAATGATAACGTAAAGATAAAGTTGAGAGTACGCAGCTTAAAAGAAATGAACTCAAGAAAAAACAAAAGAATAATAACTAAGGAGCGCCAAAGTTAGAAAAAATGTAGAAACAAACGTAAGAGAAGACAAAAAGCACAGTGAAAAAAAAACGGAAGAGGACTAAAGCATAAGTGAGCCGTGAGCGCCGGCTCTCCAGTATTTCACTGGATCAGAAATGTGGGTGTAAAAGGGGGCGAGCCTGATCCAAGAAGGAGGAGATTTTCCTCTTCCTTTCTTTAGGATTTAATCAGAGTAAAATTTTAATTCTTTCCTGATAAGAGGCTGTATATTTTAATATGTTACGCGCAAGCAACGTGTACTCTTCCCACTATACCTTACATTATTTCTTAATCGTCCCATTAAGCACACAGATTAATGTTAAATCAAAATACACTTAGTATACCATAATATCAGCTAGCCTACGTCAAATACACACACTTTGATTAATTCAATGACATCGTACAATGACAAAGAAGATAATGAAATAAAATCATGCGACAAGTTGACTAATACCTAATTATATCTTCATTAAAAACATACATATATCAGATGGACTTCTTTACGGTGGCTCTTCCTAACTTCACCACAAGGTGGCAATATGGCTATATATTAGAAGTTGCGACTACATTCCGTTATGCCCAGGCCGGACATTGGTCTTAACAAAGAACTCATTCATATCAAAGATTTAACCATGTCATGTGAAGTCATAGCAGTTACCAGCAACGCAGAGGCACACATTTTCAGTTTATCACAATAAAGCCCTTGACTCCCCCCGAGGTCACATGGAGGCGACAGGATGCGATCGCCAAAAGGGTGCATTGTCAGTTAGCGATAAACTTAGCGCCTCAGGGTAATGGGGGGAAGTACGCTAACGTCCTGATTTAAATTAGTCTTTCATGTGCTGTCCTTTTGAGACAGACTGAGTGTCTCTCTCTTTCTTGACCGGGGTCAATTAGGGAACAGAGCGAATCTGGGTCCATCGATATGCCTCTACATTACAAATGGACAGACAAGAGTAATCGTCCACATTCTATTCCAAAGGCCTTCATGCAGAACAAAACTATTGGAGGGAACACTCACGGAAATTGGAGTCTCTTGCGTTTTCTCCCATTTTTGCTTGGACAGTTAGTGTGCTCAAATGAGCCAGCCTGGCAGGTCATTTTGGACCTGAGGGATATTGTGGATTTAGTTGTTGCACCAGTACATACTGCGCAATCACTTGCTTTCCTTGAGGAAAGAATCTGTGATCACAGATGCAGGCTACAAGAGGTATATATTTCCAGGTATAAAACTTTTACCAAAACATCATTTCGTCGAACATTATCCACAGATAATTCGATTTTTTGGTCCGCTTGTTTGTCTGTGGACAATGAGATTTGAAGCAAAGCATAGTTTTTTAAACAGGTCGTCACACACGCTGCTTTAAAAACATGGCAGTGAAACATCAGTTCATGATGGCATATTACTTGGAGTCAAACACAGCCAAAAAAATGCAGCCTGACTGTCTCAGCTGTCTCAACTGTCTCTGTTGACATTTTGCATCAGGATGTACAGAAAGTTTTGGAACTAAAATACCCTGATATTGCACACATTCAGCTCACTAAGACTGCATCTGTCAATGGAGTGACATACAGAGAGGGCATGGTTGTTGTTTGTGGCTCTACTGGTGGCTTGCCAGACTTTGCAGAAGTTGTCCAAATGATTGTTTTGGAGGGAAACTTGAGTTTCATTGTCAAAGAGTTTAGTGCCTGGTATATGGAGCATTTTAGGGCATTTGAGCTGTGTCCAACTTCTCAAGTCTCCCTCATTCAACTTGGTGCCCTTGTAGACCAGTACGCCTTGGCAGATTACAGGATTGGAGGCCGCCGAATGGTGACACTTAAAAGATTCATACATATACAAGGTCAGATCACACTAAATCATGTTGTGCTTATGTGTTCTTTTGTTTATTCATTTTTTAATATTTGTTTATTTTTCTCTTTCATATTTAGATTGAAGAATGGCAGAGCCCATGAAGCTGAGAGTCATCGTAGAAGAGGATGACTACAGAAGACTTGATCTCCACTCAGGAAAGACAAAAGACTTTAGCCAAAGACTTTAATGGACTTGCACAAAACAATTTGTGATGCATTTGGAATTGAAAGACTTTTGCATTCAATTCATGGATCCTGACTTTAATAATGAGTTCATGAGTATTACATCAGTGCAAGACATTCAAGACAGAGGAACAATTAAGCTTGTGTACATGCAAAATTGTTTGGATATGAATCCCATTTCAAGGCCGAACTCTCCAAGCACTGCTGGATCATCTGCAAGCCCATCAAGCATTCACACACCTCAGAGTGTGTCCTCATTGTCTTTATCTGACTCCGACACCACCATTCTGTCCCATTCAGACAGTGAGCTGAGAACGCGTGCATGGCCCCGTGACTTCACCATTCCTCGCTTCCCATACGATGTGGAGGTTCAGCTTCAGCGGGGAAATGAGATATTCAGAGAAACTGGCACAAGTCTGAAGATTCCATTCCATTCCATCCATCCAGTGTGCCTCTTTTCATTGTGCATTTCCACTATGTGTTATGATTTCACTATGTGTATTACAAGAATCACCATTACGTAAATAACTGAGTACAGTGTTCTTTGCCTTCTGCCACTTTTTTTTATGTGCAACAGATAAATGCTGAATTTCAGCGAATTACAACACATCCACTCGAGACGACCTTCATGGCACGGTTGGACAGTCTTCAGCCTCAGCTGACATCAGTTTTCCAGAAAAAGGGAGGTGTTACTGGCCAGAAACTAGCCAAACATCTGCAGATCTTACAAGAGGTAACTGTTCATTCATTGTTGTCTATATGTGTGCTTTAATATATTCTGTTTCAGTAAAGCCTGGATCATTAATGTAAGACACATTTCCAAAGAAATATTTTACATGTTTACATGTTATGGTAGCAAAACGAGCCCTGTTTTCTCTGGTGGGACAGTTAATGTACACCACCTGCACTGAGCAAGATTTTTGACCATGCTTAGCACAGCGCTTTCATCCTATACATCCATACATGTCACATATTGTAACCATACCGCAATTATTTTGTAATCAAAGGAATAGGGTTATTTACAGTATAACCGTGGGTTGAAAAGTTCAAATATTTTTGTAATTACTTTAGTGCCTGGAAATGTTTTTAATCAGTGGAATCTCTTCGCACAGGCTACAAGTAATGTTCATTCAAAAAGGGCAGCAGTCCTTAGAGCACTTTGCCTCTACCTTGGTGAGGATGATGGACATCTGATCCATGAGTATATGGTAAGTTTAATTCGGTCCCTCTTGAAAAAAGTCACACCTGTCCCCTTCGGGACGTTTGTCGTCCTTGCTGAAAAATAACCATAAAAATCTTGAATATTAATATTTTTTTCAACTTTTTTTTTTGCTTAAATCTTTTAACCAACTCCTACTCAGATTATACATATCAAAAATTCATTCATTTTGAGGATTTTTAACCCTTTATATACCATTTTCTTTACATAATGTCAGTGTTACTTTTATGAAAAAAACATGAATTCTATATTATTTTCTATATACTAAATGCTGGATGGAATTTTTTTTTAAATTATCACAGTCTGGAATATGTGAATGAATAATGACAACACCAATTTTGATGCATTATTATTTTTTGTGCAGTTTCAATTTGAAATAAAAGCCGACACCTGTCCCCTTCAGGGCGTTTTACATCCTTGCTGAAAAATAGACATAAAGATATAATAAATTAATATTTTTTCTACTTTTTTTGCTTAAATCATTTAACCAACTCCTACTCAGATTATACAAAAATATATATACAAAAATTCAGTGTGTGAGTGTGTGGATGAGTGAAAGTGGATGCATATGTGTGTGACAGAGAGCGAGTGAGAGAACAGTAACAGTAACAGTAACAGTAATGTAACCAGCTCATAATTTGCAATGTTTTGCTCCAGAATTACACACATGCACATGCGCGCGCACACACACACACACACAAACAGACACACAATATTTTTTTAGTAGCTACACAGCCACAGCCCCCAGACATCCATATAAACACTAACCTAGCATTTATTTTAATTTTTTTTGCAGCAATGGCTTGTAAACCTGAATAATGGAAAAAATAGGAGAAAACTACAGGCAGTTTTACTGCTTATTATTTAGTTTGTGTTTGCTCTGCTGGGGAAGCAGGAGAAAATGTATGATTCAGCTGGATTTTAGTAAAAACTTAAATTTTGATGCCCTAACTCTGGAATGCATGACTAATATCATCAAATTCATGTTTCTAAGTTGCCATGAGGATGTAATGAAGAAATATGGTATTTATGGTTTTACATTTAGCTATATTTTCACAGAGGGATTTGACATTGTGTATTTTAAGTCCATGTACACACACACACACACACACACACAAACTAATATTGCAATATTTTTATACAGACCACACTGTCACATCTCTATGAGCACAGCAAGACCATTTTTTGATCTACTCTGCATTTGCCCTCCCTGTTAAGGACCTATAGTGTCTCAAGTGGCCAAACCAGGAATTGCAGCAGGGCCCCAAAATGGAAAATGGCCCCATCTGGTATTTTTTTTTTTTTTTTCTTCACAATTCTTGGGTCTCCCTAACCAACCTGGCTACCAGAGACAGAAAAAAAATCACGTTTTTTAAAAAATTGAAGGGGAATCAAAAAACATTGTTTTAATGGGTTTCAATGGGGACATTTTTCGGCCGAGAGGGACAGGTGTCGTAAAAGGTTGCCATTTCTTTATTTTAGGCCTGATTTAGGAGTGGCTTTAAAATTTCAAAATATCACCGAAAATAAGTTTTCTGACCAAATATCATGCTATATGCATGAACACAGCCAAAGTTATCAAAAAAATAAAAACTGAAAAATTGCTGAAAAGGACGTTTTTCGGCTGAGAGGGACCGGAGGGTTAATGTTCTGAATGTAACTCGTATTTAAGATTCTGAAGTTGTTTGTCCTGTAGTTTTGGCTCCCCACTGGGTCTCTTCAGTGTACAGCAGAGGTGTCTGTTGTGTTTAAAAGAATAATTTGCTGTTACAGTGCACCATTATAGAATCTTTGACATGTAGTGATGTTTCTTGTGCTGCTTTACCTGTCCAAGTCAGTATAGTAAAAGGTTTTGTTCCTGTTGCTTATATGATAGAACAAGGCAAAGAGTCGAAGCACAAAAGCACACCTTGGAACACACAGTGCCCATAAAACACTTAAACAAATGGACAGTGCCCTAATTGAAATCTGAAAATGTCTGTCGTGCAGATGTACAATGTATGGTAAAAAATAATATTTGTGGCCAAGCATTCTAATGTTTCCCTTTTCTCCTGTTTACTTAAAATATGCAGGACATTGAAGGAAATGCCATCCTGACAGACATGCAGAAGTGGGCCATGGGCATTTACGTCATCGGCAAGGAGAATGGAGATCCTGGACATCATGATGACATCAGAATTTCTGTTGATGGAGCCATCATCCTGGACACCATTGGATCTGCAGCCCAGGCTTGCGCAGTGATGCTTGGAGTGATCTATGCATTGATCCTTGCCTACCCCAAGGAACTGAGACACTATTACGAATTCATTCAAAAAGTACTCATGGGAATGGATGGGGAAAAGCTTTCCCCCAAAGTCCTTGGACTAAAGAACAAAATTGGTGTTGGACTGTAGAAATTCTGCCACAGTTGTTTTGTTTGGTGTTTTTGTGAATTGTGGAATGAATGGTTAATGTGATCTCAAAAGCAGCATCACTAAGAGTTCCACACAGATGAGAAATGCTTTTGTAGCAGATAGAAGTATTCAGGTAGCCAGTAGTGAGGACACTACAACAAACAAACTAACTTACTGGTAGTTATATGTGTTAGGGTAGTAATGAAGGATCGCCTCTTGTCTGTTGTAGTGTAAGATTTAATTACCAATCAGAAGAATATTCATTAATCAAGTAACTATGTTCATTGATAAATGTGTTCATTAATCAGGTAAATGCTTTATCTTGCTTAAGTTGATTAAGACTGAAAACTCAGCTCATATAGAAATGTGTTATGTATTCCTGCATGATAGAAACACTTCACTCAAGCCTAGGTACTGAGAGCACACAAATGTATTACTGACTAGAACACACATACACTCACACACACACACACAGATGTACTGACTACAACACACCCACACACACACACACACACACACACACACACACACGCACACACACACACATACACACACAAGGTTAAAACTGTATCAGGGATAAGTACAAAGTCCTTGGGTCTCACGGGTCTCACATACCTTTAAAAACAGGTGTGCCCGAAATCAAAAACATTGTGACAAATAAGAAGCAGGGAGTTCCCTTGAGTGACTACACACCCACATGTTTTGAAGGATATTGTGACAAATAAGATGCAAGGAGTTCCCCTGAATGATTATATCTGCATGTTTTTGAAAAAGCACAGTGATAATGGAAAACAACATTAATGTCAAGGCCAAACACCTGTTGTTGATGCCTACTACCCCTCCAGCTTAAAAAACAGAGCACAAGGACTGAACGACAGTCACGTTCCGGAGCGTGCCTCAAGAGTTTGTATGTGTTTGTTGCCTGCGAGCACATTAAACTCGATTGTACCTGATTTCTTCGCCTCCAGTGTGTTTCTAAGTGTTCATTTGAGTATCAGTTAACTGAACCTAATTTACTAAAAGAAACAGTTTTGAAGTCATCAGAAGCCAGTTGGACAACCTCCAGACCCCGAGTTTTTCCACTACACTGTTTCAGGCCAACATCCAAGAGAGTGACAGGATATGCACTTAAAAGAATCTTATGATACTCAACAAAGCCACTTGTTTAATTATCAGTTCAATTGCCTCAGTGAAACATTGCCTTTCGATAATATTGTCATTTCAGAGTCAGGCAACCTGTGTTTTGTTTTCCAGATGTGGCCCACTGTGTATGGTTTGGGTTTTGAATGTTGCTGAAAGTTTTTTTTTTTCTCTGGGTAATGTTTTCAATTGAAGGCATAGGTATATTTTTGCGAAAAAAAAGCTGTAAAGTAAGCTCTATAAAGGCTAACTACCACTTTACATGTAACAGGGATCGAGCTATTCTGCTGCCTAGTCTCTGATGAGGACACTACACAAAAGTGTCAGAGTTTATATTGTTCATTCCATCCTTATGGTTGTGGTTGACAGTATCTGATTAGCGGGTTTCTGCTTTCTTGTGTTTGATCTCTTTAGTAGAGGCTTTTAAAATGTAAGGGTTAAAAGCTAAAACAAGTATTGTTGTTTATGCACTTTGCATTTCACAGGTTCTTGTCTTATAAGAAGTATTGTACATGTTGAGAGCAAGTGTTGCCTTCTGTCTCGTCACATATCAGGAGACTTCACTTAACATGTGTCAGTTTATTCTTTTTAATGGTTGTTTACACAATCAGAGCAACATATTTTTGTTTTCTTTTGCAAACAGATTAATGTATCTGTTAAAGTTAACAGTGTTGCTATCTATGCACTGAGTATCTTACAGCTTTTCATGTCAGAAAAATATTCTTGGGTCATTAGACTGCTCTGATGTGAGGTGTTAAATATTTGTACCATATTAAAGTTGGTTGTCCAAACACATTTTGTGGTTCTGTGTGATGTATGATAGCTAAAAATATTTCATTAGAATCAACTTAATAAAAATAGATAGTATTTAAACAATTTAATTGATTTGAAAGTGCACCAAAAAAATTAAAAAAGCATACTTAATTTATTTAAGTACATTTAAAATGGGTTTAATTGGGTTTACAAAAGGAAATTTGAGTAAAATCTACTCAAAAATAGTTGAGGAGGAGTTACATAATATAATTTATTTGAATTTACTTAAAATGTATTAGTTCAGCCAACATAATAAAAATATCTAGCTTCAGATAAAATTATTTTGTGCAACCACTTGACATAATAAAATTATGTTCATTCAACAAAACATTTTTTTCAGTGTGTTTATATTGCCATGGTACAGGATTTGATTTGATGCACACACACACACACACACACACACACACACACACTTTTCTTAACAGAGATAGTGGCGTTTGGATTCGGGTTGCGGCAGACGGGCGGCAATTTGAAATGGAATGAACCCTACAGACGGCAGACAGTACAAAACAGAAGTCGAACGTGCCAGATCCACCCACAGCACAATGCTGTTATTGGCCTACACGAGCAAAAGCTGGCAAAATACATTTATTTTATTTTATGGCCTTAACATCAACCTATCACATTGTTGAAATATCAAGGACACTTTCGTGTATTTGTGTGTGTACAGAAATGTTAAAGATATCATTGAGGAAAATTACGTTGAGGTGACACTGTTGAACCAGGGTATTCGTTTGCCCGCCACGACAAAGGATCCTAATTGACTTTTTACATTGGCATTGTTTCCGTGGTACTGGCACGTAATTTTAACCCATTACGTGCTGCCACCACGGAATGCAGTGTTAAGAGGTCGTGGTCATTTCACGTATTTCTGTGAGATCAGGTTGTGCCGTAGCTAGGAGTAAGTTAGCTACAGATGCAGCCACTTCAAATTTCCATTTGATCCATGGTGGACCGATCTGTGACAGGTCCCTGTCATCACTTGGCCGGGCTTGTAGCTCTAATGAGATCCTCCGCGATGATGTAGAGAATACAGGACCAACTGGTAAAAAACTACACTGGACTTCTTGTCGGCATGAGGGTGTGTAAGTACTGTCTATATTTTTATTCTAAAGTGGTCATTTCCTTTAACCCTATGGGCCCTAGGCATTTCTGGGGTATTTTTACTGCCTTTACTTTTAAGCTCATATCACAATCATTATAAAGGCTACATACACATGCTAAATCTTGTTTTTTTTCCAGGACAGCCTGGGCTACCCAGATTTGCCATCATTCCATGTCTTTCTATGTGCCTGTATTTTATATTAATTTTTATATCAATGAAAAAAAAACAATCTGTGTTACTACATTCTTACATTTTTACATGTACTTTCTCACCATAGCAAGTTGGAAGCAGATGAAGAACCATGATGGTGGGACATTCTGTCACTTCACAGTTGTCCAAAACATGTGGTTTGTGCCAGGCGGACATAATTGCCAGCATTTTTTCATTATAGCAAGAAATTGACTCATTCAGTCAAGTTAAAAATGTGTTTTATTTGAAAGAAACAAGCAATATTTACATCTAAGATAATAGAAAAATAGTAATAACATCATCCCTCCCTATATGAAGTGACTGATAACAAGATCTTTATAATGGATTGTATAGAAATTCGTCAGGTTTTTATTTTGTAGACAATTCATTTGGATTTATAGCATGATGAGATGACAGCACGATGATGTGTGTGGTATCACTGGAAAGCTCTGCTCTTGCGCTTTCATGTAATGTGTGGCATTTCTGTGTGACCCTGCATTCGCGAGTAATCCATCCAAGAGTTATGTGTATGCAAAGCTGTATGAAAGCTTTGTTATACATAATTTTAGTGTAATTTTATCATTATTTTTCCTTGTGAAAACATTGGATTACGGCCAAGTGCTCTTGTGGTGTGGTGGTCAAGTGGTCTTGTCAGAAAGCTGGGGTTCTGCTGTTTCAGGTGATATGTGTGGCTTCTCGCTATGACGCACGGTCGCAGAGAAAATCAATAGAGAAGAACAGGTGTGAATTTGGACGCACTTTGTGTCGTTTGGGCCCATAGGGTTAATTTGTAGAAACCAGTTGCAATGGTCTGTCTATCCACCAGGAGGAGCAGTGAGTGTGGAAGCTGAAGCAGTTTACTGCGTCTATTATTACTGTAATAGTGGGGGAGAGCTTCCCACACAGAGCTTCATGGGTGTAGCGGATGCGGGATACACGTGGAACATGTCCCCAGCACTTTCCGTATCTGTGCCCTCTGTGCCCCGCACTTTGCCTTTTTAACATGGTTTTCCGAGTCATCTTTAAACGCACCATGAGTATGTGGCGCCAGGCGGCATACACATGCTGTCCTGTTGTGTTCTGAATCAATCGCACAGATGTGTGCTGCTGGGCAGTGCTGCTGTGTGTTAACTATGTTCAGCAAACCAGCCAGCAAGAAGCAAACAACTTTGCAGTTTCTTCCAAACAAACTGTGTAAGCTGAGTAATGCTGTTGCATATAGATAATGTTAGATAAATGATGACTAATTAATAGATGCATAGAGATGAGGGTCATTCTGTGTCAACTCAACCAGAGTTTGGCAGCTAAAACTTAAGATTTTGATATTATACAATTTTAACTAAAGTCGGTCCCCTGTTGCTGTACTGTGGTTTGTGGTTATGTGGTTCTTTAGCCTCTAAGGAGAGGTGCAATTGAATGCGAGAGGATGATAAATCACTCAATAGACCTCTGAACAATTTGTCCCTCTAACTTCTGAAATGATGGCTATGCCCCTGCAGAGCATATTTAATGATTATCACTATATATATATATATATATTTATATATAGGCATTAACAGAAAAGTCGATTTGTCGACGTGTCGACGTCAGTGGCACAAGTCGACACCCCCCGGGAGGAGTTGACAAGTCGTGTGTTTTTCCTCTCTCTCTCTCTCTCTCTCTCTCTCTCTCTCTCTCTCTCTCTCTCGCTCTCTGTGCAAAACTGAGATTTTACGACCGCGCGGACTCCGCTCCTCGCACCAGTGACTGCTCAGCATGTATTTTTCACATCGGGGGATTTTTCACGGACAATTTTACAGGAAACTACGACGCAGAAGTGCGCTCGACTATGGAAGCACGAATGACTGCGGACATTCCTCGCGGAGTCTGCTCCGCTTATAGTACGCCCGAGTATGTTCGGGCCTTCACAGACACACATCACATGTGTGGAGACACTTCACTTTCCTCCGCTGTGTCAATGTGATGACGTCATCAAATCCCTCAGTAAGATCCCTCAAAAAGATAAAGATGATGATCAAATAATGGTCAAGGACAAAGGGCTTCCCCCAAGATTACAAACTTTATTACAAAAAGCAGCACATTTAAAAAAAAGACCAAACTTTAATTAACCTAACTGATTTAAAATATAGGCAGGAGCACTACAGGAGGGCTGGACGCAGCTGTGGTCGGGGGGGGGAAATTTAAATGGGGACAGGGTACTCACCACGCTCGGTGCCAACACATGCACACACAGCAAAACTATAAGGGAAAACTATAAAGTGTGAAGGACGTGCAAAATTACCACCACACACATGTTTAAGGGGGTGTGAAGCTGGAGTGAGGAGCTCTGAACACCAATCCCTCCACTGTCCGGGGGCCACGCTATCACCAGTCCTGTAGCACTCATGCAAAGAAAAAGACAGACAACTAACGTGATAACTGCAGCAATAATATATGTCAAATTTCTCGGAGGAAAGCAATAAAATGCCAAAGGGCTAAGCTATAAAAAACAAAAGAAACTAACAGAAACCGCCTAATATAACAAAAGACAAAAGAATACTGAACTAAAGTAAGAATAAAGCAACTGTATCAACCATGAAACAGTACTAAATGAACAACCAAACAAAATGAAACAAAGCAAAACAAAAAAAACAAAACAGCAGTGGCAGTCTGTCTATAATAATTGAAAAAAAAACAAAAACAAGTTAAATAAATGACCATCCTGCCAAACAAATGATTCATATGAACAAAGGAAGTAGGCATTTTACCTCCTCTGACACAACACCCTACATGCGATTCAACACATGGGAGCAGGGGGTTACCAGGGACCATGGCCTAGGACATATATTCACTACTGGTCACACATGCACTTTTAGTAGAATATAATACAAACCATTCTATGAGAATATGTTGATGAAACACAGGACTTCAACAGTGGACAGAAAACTTTTAGAGCCACAGAGATTTGAACACTTTTTACTTTTTCACAGTCTTTTACCATAGAGTTCCCACAGTCATGGACAACCTGGAATAGTCACTGAATTTCACAGTCTTATTTTCCAGGCCTTGAAAAGTTGAAAATTGTAAATATATATATATATATATATATATATATATATATATGTTGAAAGTTTTGGAAAAGTCATGGAATTTTGCTGTGTGTAATGAAATAGTAGCACTCCTCTGTGGATAACCCTCCACATAATGTAACAAACAAGCAACTATTAGAGATTAGAAAAAGTTGCTGTTCACTTTTCATACATTAGTTATCATTTGCAGCAAAGTATACCATAAAGTTCATGTTATACATTTTATCATGGGTCCTTGAAAAGTCATGGGAAATGTTAAAATTTTGTTTATGAAAATGTGTGGGAACCCTGTTGACCAGTGCATATCAGGACATGCTGCCTATCCTTTTTGTTTTTTCAGAGAATCTGCTGTATAGGATTATATGTTAAAGGAGAACTAATGTTTTTTTTTCAACCTGGGCCCTATTTTCCCCGATCTACTTTTGTCTAAATGAGTGACGGGATGAATTCTGAATTCTTACCCGATTTTGACCAACTGGATCTGGATGAGCCATTTGAATTTGATGACCGTCCGTATTTATTTGAACACGGAGTACACGGACATACACAGATGCAGAGCTCATTGAAGAGGGATGAGGAGAGAGAGAGCGGGAGCAGGCAGAGGAAGTGTTTTGGCTTGCCACAACAAATATGTCCAATTCCAGCTAAAGGTAAACACAGACATTCATTTCTCCTTTCCATTATGTTGTCGGATAATTATGCTAACAATCTGAGCCTGTGTGAAAAAATACACTTTTAGTGGACGCATTTTGACATTGTGTGACGCGGTCTGAGTGCCCTATTATTTAGTATAGCATGTGCTCACAGGCTGCAGGCAGGTCCACCCCAGGAGGAGAAATGTCACATATTGAACATCCTATCATTCATTTAAACAAAAGTGGATTGGAAAATAGGGCCCAGGTTGAAAAAAAAAAATGTTAGTTCCCCCTCTAATGTTGTACTGGCTTAATAATTGAGTTAATTCTAAAATATTGTTCATGTCATGGAACAGTATGATCATGTGTTTGATATGCTGGGATAGATGAAGGTTTTGTGATGACCATCATATCACCTGTGACTGCTGTGAATAAGATATAATAAATCATATAAAGCTATGCAAAAACTGACCTGTTTAATTATTCTGACAATATTACTCACAATAAATAAGTACATAAATTAAAAGGTATGCAGAAACTGCAGCAGATTGTTCATTGGTGAGTCGGTCAGGTCACGGTTTAACTAAGGGCAGCAGTAGCTCAGTCCATAGAGACTTGGATTGGGAACCAAAATATGGAGCGTGGACTGGTAGCTGGAGAGGTGCCAGTTCACCTCCTGGGCACTGCAGAGGTGCCCCTGAGCAAGACACCAAACCCCCCAACCACTCGGAGCGCCTTAGTGCATGTTTGTGTTCGGACCTGTGTGTAATTGACAAATATATATATATATATACAGTCATGGAAAAAATTATTAGACCACCCTTGTTTTCTTCAATTTCTTGTTAATTTTAATGCCTGGCTCAACTAAAGGTACATTTGTTTGGACAATTATAATGATAACAACAAAAATAGCTCATGAGAGTTTAATTTAAGAACTAAGAACTATTCATTTTCCATGGTTTTCTTGATAATAACCAAAATTACTTAAATTCTTACATCAATAGCTATGGCATTGTACCGCCAAAAACACTACTTTTAAGCATTCCATGTTTTCTTTTCTGTTTGCTTTAAACACATGATACACACAAGAGTTAATACTTGATTGCATAACCATTGTTTTTGATGACTGCAGCCATGCGTCTTGGCATGCTCTCCACCAGCTTCTGACATTGTTCTGCTGTCACAGCAGCCCATTCCTGTTGGACAAATTCAAACAAATTTTCTTTGTTTTTGGGCTTGTGGTTCTCCATTTTGAGTTTGATGATTTTCCACAGGTTTTCAATTGGATTAAGATCTGGTGATTGAGCAGGCCAAGGCATGGTGCGAATGTTGTGGTTCTCCATCCAGGCTTTAACTGACCTTGCCGTGTGGCAAGGGGCATTGTCTTGTTGGAAAATCCAGTCATTCGAGGCAGGAAAGAGTTTTCCAGCTGATGAAAGAAGACTGTTTTCAAGGGTAGTCCTGTACATGACCTGGTTCATTCGGCCTTCACACAATTGCATTTGCCCTGTTCCACTCAGACTGAAACAACCCCAGATCATGACTGATCCACCCCCATGTTTTACTGTAGGGGCAAGACAGTCTGGGTTGTAAGCTTCTCCAGGCTTCCTCCTAACCAGTAAGTTGGCTGGAGTGGGCATCAATTCAAAATTGGATTCATCACTGAAGAGAACCTTAGCCCAATCATCAACAGTCCAATCCTTGTGGTCTCGAGCAAAGAGTAACCGGGCCTTCCTCTGCCTTTCATTGATGAAGGGCTTCTTGCGTGCTCTGTGTGACTTCAAACCAGCTTCAACAAGTCGGTTTCGAACTGTCCTTGCCGAACAAGTCACATTTCTCGACAGTGCCCACTCATTTTTAAGGTCCCTGGAGGTCTGACGACGATTCCTGACACAGGAACGGATGAGTGCACGGTCATCTCGTGGGTAGAAAGACGTTTCCTGCCACGGCCAGGTAGCAATTTGGTAGTGCCATGTTCAGCTTGTTTTTTTTTTGTTGTAATGAACGGCTGTCTTGGAGATCTTCAGTTTTTTCGCTACCTGTCTCTCACTCATGCCAATTTCCAGCAGTGCCAAGATGGCTGCCTTTGTGGCTTCACATAATTCTTTT
The DNA here is from genome assembly GCA_026686955.1 of Epinephelus cyanopodus. Classification (NCBI taxonomy): domain Eukaryota; kingdom Metazoa; phylum Chordata; class Actinopteri; order Perciformes; family Serranidae; genus Epinephelus; species Epinephelus cyanopodus. The sequence continues at coordinate 42,263,550 of CM048923.1, read as the reverse complement.
GTTTTAGGCATTATGTGAGAGCTGACAACTTCTGAGTTGTGCTACGGCTTGAATGTAAGCAGGAAACCACTCTAGGCCTTTGCATGTGCAGTGCTGCTTGTGACATGAAATGGCCTCTTATATACCCTGGGAATCAATTAAGCTTAAGAATGTCAAATAGGACATAAAGTATTATGTGACCAGCTGCATTTTTTGTTGTGTTCATTGTATTATACGTTTAGTGGTACCAGATATTAGAATGAACAAGAAATTGAAGACAACAAGGGTGGTCTAATAATTTTTTCCATGACTGTATATATATATATATATATTTATACCCCCCCATAAAGTCAGGGTCCCAAAGGGAACCCTGGCGCCCAGTCAGCCACCCCTTAAAACAGTTAAATACAAAACATACCAATATTGTAGTCACATGATATAATGCTAAAGAAAAAATAAAACACCTCACCGCTTACGTGGCCACATCAGCCCACCGCCTCTCCACTCCATCCTCAGCAACTGATATCCTGAAGCCAAATTTAAGAGTCAAGAGGGAGAGGAAGAGGAAGAAGGGACACAGCAGAGGTTAAATAAATATACATAACACAAAATCAATGGCAAGGAGCCCGAGACAACGCGTCCGCCACCACATTGTCCCGTCCCCTGATATGGCGAATGTCCAAACTATAGGACTGCAACATCAGTGCCCAACAAATCAGCCGCTGATTTGGACACTTCAAAGACTTCAGAAAAGTCAGAGGATTGTGGTCTGTGAAGACCACCACAGGTCCAGAGCGAACATACACACTAAAGTGCTGCAAAGCCAGAATCAAAGCCAGCGTTTCTATTTCTATTTACAGAGTAGTTCAGCTGATGTCTATTGAACTTCCGTGAAAAATAGCAGACTGGCTTGTCCACTCCCAAATCATCACACTGCAACAACACTGCTCCAGCACCAATATAACTGGAATCAACCTCAATCTTAAACTCCCTATCCCACTGAGGAGCAGCCAAAACAGGAGCATTACAAATGAGTGCTTTCACATTCCCAAATGCAGTCTGACACTCTGTGGACCAAACATACTTGACCTTGCCCTTCAACAAATTTGTAAGGGGAGCAACCACAGTGGAAAAGTTTCTACAGAAACAGCGATAGAACCCAACTAGTCCCAAAAAACGCATCAGTTCCTTTTTAGTTGCCGGAGGAGCATAACCATCAATCGCTTGGACCTTTGCACGCACAGGACACACCTTGCCTTGCCCCACAACATGACCAAAGTAAGAAAAAGTAGCTTTTGCCAACTCGCACTTGGCCAGGTTAACCGTCAAATGAGCATGAGCCAAATGGACAAACAGCCTTTCAATGCGGTTGCCATTAACATACTCCAGAAGGTTTCTAGGTGGTTCTGTCTCCTTCCAATTATCCTGCAAAAGTGCCAATGGACCCCGCACCTTATGCCCAAACACCAGGTCATTGGGGCTGAAACCTGTACTCTCCTGGACAACCTCCCCTGCAGCCAGTAACAGCCATGGCAAGCCTTCTTCCCAGTCATCCTTCATCTGAACACAATATGCACGCAACGTAGATTTAAGTGTTTGGTGAAAACATTCCAGGACACCTTGGCTCTGAGCATGGTACGCAGATGCCCGATTATGCTTGCAACTGCTTGAAAATCTGGGAAAACAAATGGGATGAAAAGTTTGACCCTTGGTCTGACTGTATGACTCTGGGAACACCAAAGATGGACATAAACTGTGTTAAAGCACGCACCACAGACCTAGCTGTGATCGTGCGCAGATAGTACGCAGCAGGATACCTTGTACTTTGGCACATCACAGTTAACAAGTAACTAGCACCTGACTTAGGAGGCAAGGGCCCCACACAGTCTATTTCCAAATGCTCAAAAGGCTGGGCTATAGCTGGTATTGGAAACAATGGCACAGGCTTCAAGCTCTGGTTTGGCTTGCTGGTAAGCTGGCACGTATGGCATGACTTTATGTATGCTGACACATCTCTTTTCAAACGTGGCCAAAAGAAATACCTCAAAATACAGTCATACGTCTTCCTGACGCCCAAATGACCGGACTCATCATGGGAAACCTGCAACACTTAACTGCGAAACTTAGAAGGCACAACAACTTGGTAAAGAGGATCACCAACAAAGTCTTCCCGCTGAGGTACCCACTTTCTCATCAATACATCATTCTCAACGAAATAACACTGAGCGTGGTTTTTCATCTCACCAACAGGAAGAGCCATCTCCAGCAAAGGCCCCAGGGACTCATTAGCCTGCTGCTCCTTCACCAACTCACTGTGGGAAACAGACCAGGGAACATCAGGACATATCACATCATTGTGCTCAGGAGTATCAACTTTCACAGTGGACTTTGACTGCGCACGCGTCACAGCGCACACGGCAAACACATCAGGGAATTCTGCCTCACTTTTGTCAGGGCCACTGCTAACCAGGGGCTCTGGTGCCACGATCGCAGGAGATGGACCATCAGCCCACACCCGACTCCCGCAAATATCATTACCCAAAATCATCGTGACCCCATCCAAGGGCAGAGCTGGACGCACACCAACTGTCACTTCCCCCTGAAACAGATCACAGGACAACATTATTTTATGCAGTGGTACATTAAGAACCATTAACCCCATACCAAGTACAGGAATGAAAGACCCAATGTACACACATGGACAAAATTGTTGGTACCCTTCTATTAAAGATAGAAAACCCCACAATGGTCCCTGAAATAACTTGAAACTGACAAAAGTAATAATAAATAAAAAATTACTGAAAATCACCTAATGAAAATCAGACATTGCTTTAGGATTGTGGTTCAATAGAATAATTTGAAAAAACAAACTAATGAAACTGGCCTGGACAAAAATGATGGTACCCTTGACTTAATGTTTTGTTGCACAACCTTTTGAGGCAATCACTGCCATCAGGCGATTTCTGTAACTCTCAATGAGATTTCTGCACCTGTCGACAGGTATTTTGGCCCACTCCTCATGAGCAAACTGCTCCAGCTGTCTCAGGTTTGAAGGGTGCCTTCTCAAGACTGCATGTTTAAGCTCTTTCCACAGATGTTCAATAGGATTTAGATCAGGGCTCATAGAAGGCCACTTCAGAATAGTCCAATGTTTTGTTCTCAGCCATGTGCTTTTAGCTGTGTGTTTTGGGTCATCATCCTGTTGAAGGACCTATGACCTGCGACTGAGACCAAGCTTTCTGACACTGGGCAGCTTGTTTCGCTCCAGAATGCCTTGATAGTCTTTAGATTTCATTGCACCTTGCATAGATTCAAGACACCCTGTATCAGATACAGCAAAGCAGTCCCAGAACATCACTCAGCCTCCTCCATGTTTCACAGTTGGTACCGTGTTCTTTTTTTGTATGCTTCATTTTTGTATCTTTGAACAAAGAGCTGATGTGACTTGTCAGAAAGCTCCAGTTTTCTCTTCTGTCCAAAGGACATTCTCCCAGAAGCTTTGTGGCTCGTCAATATGCATTTTGGCAAATTCCAGTCTTGCTTTTCTATGATTTGCTTTCAACAGTGGTGTCCTCCACATCTCCCATTCAGTCCACTTTGGCTCAAACAGCGACGGATGGTGCGATCTGACACAGATGTACCTTGACCTTGGAGTTCATCTCTAATCTCTTTGGAAGTTGTTCTGGGCTCTTTGGTTACCATTCATATTATCTGTCTTTTCAATTTGTCATCAATTTTCCTCTTGCGGCCACGTCCAGGGAGGTTGGCTACAGTCCCATGGACCTTAAACCTCTGAATAACATGTGCAGCTGTGGTCACAGGAATATCAAGCTGCTTAGAGATGGTCTTATAGCCTTTACCTTTAACATGCTTGTCTATAATTTTCTTTCTACTCTCCTGTGACAACTCTCTCCTTAGCTTTCTGTGGTCCATGTTCAGTGCGGTACACACCATGATACCAAACAGCACAGTGACTACTTTTCACCCTTTAAATAGGCAGACTGACTGATTACAAGTTTGAAGACACCTGTGATGCTAATTAAAGGACACACCATAGTTTAACATGTTCCTATGGTCAAATTATTTTCACTCTTCTCTAGGGGTGCGATCATTTTTGTCCAGGCCAGTTTCATTAGATTGTTTTTTTAAATTATTCTGTTGAACCACAATCCTAAAGCAATGTCTGATTTTCATTAGTTCATTTTCAGTAAATTTTTATTTATTATTACTTTTGTCAGTTTCAAGTTATTTCAGTGACCATTGTGGGTTTTTCTTTATTTAACAGAAGGGTACCAACAATTTTGTCCACATGTGTATGTGTCATCTGAAAATGGTAAGGCTGATGCTAAAATGAATGAATCACAAGCAGCATTGTCGCACAATATTTTTATTCGCACTCTCTTATCGCTACCTACCAAAGACACAGAACCTTCACTCATGAAAGGCTCAAAAGACTTTAGCTCTGCACATGACACATGTAGCTGTGCCTCACAACCTGACCACTGTTCAGTGACAGGTGCAACAAACATAGCTGGCTTGGGGCTAGCACTAGGTCCAGTCTGCTTAGACCTGGGCTTCAAAGCAAAACAATCACGCCTCCAGTGCCCTCTTTTATGACAATTACAGATTTTGTCAGCCCCACCAAAATCACGGTCATTCTTCTGCTGCAGTTCCTCTTGTCTCCCTGAACTAGCAGACCAAGCACCTCCAGCCCAGGAATTGTTCCTATGCCCGCTGCCACCGCGAGCAACAGAACCATCCTCACCATGCAAAAGAACATAATCGTCAGCCAAAGAAGCGGCCTCAGCTGCCGTCTTGACCTTCCGCTCACTGATATAAGTTGCTATACGCTCCGGCACAGAGTTTTTAAACTGCTCCAGAATAATTAAATCACGGAGAGCCTCACAAGAATCAACCTCGGCTGCACTACACCAGCAATCAAAATGAGCAGACAAATCACAAGCAAACTCTAAATGAGACTTGTCACCTTTCTTCCAACTCCTAAACCGCTGGCAGTATGCCTCGGGCACCAGCTCATACGCCTTGAGAACAGCAGCTTTCACTGAAACATAACTTGTACTTTCCCTATTACTCAAAGAAGAATAAGCCTCCTGAGCTCTGCTGGTCAACACACACTGCAGCATCAGTGTGCGCGTGGAGTCAGACCACCCACGAGCATCAGCCAAGCGCTGCAACGCGTTTACCATCAACATCCAGCTCATAGTAGTCGGCTATCTTGACCAACAGGTCCTTTGTACACCCATCTAACTGCTCAGACGGCTCCTTTACAAATGCATTTACAACTCCATCCAACACTTGGGTAACAGCTGGAAAACAAAAAGGAATGCAATATGTTAAACCTGCTTGTGCGCCTTGGAGGACTAATCAGCCTCCACACGGAGTTTCCCCGCTAACTAACTACCTAACCAAAAAGCTTGCAACCTAACTCCCCCCTAGTTTTCATGAGGCGTAGCGGCGGATTCTTATGCATTACAGCCAGCTGGCCCAAGAAAACTGGCAACGACCCCGAAGCCATGGACAGTGCTCCCGAGCAAATTTAGGGAAAAGGGAAAAGGAAGCTCTCAACCGCTGTACCCCAACGCTAACAACCCCCACCGACGAAACCCAAAAGGGAGACGCCGCTTAACCTACCAGGGAAAACACCGACAGGTAATGCACACACAAACAGATTAACACTCACCTTCCTATGCTTCCAACAACCCATGGATTAAGGAGAACATCTTACCAACCACTACGGATTACCACAAACACCACAGCAAAACACATGCGTGCCAAACTCTCCCAGAGCATCTCCCAGAGCGCAACAATCTCACCATATAAGGCAACATACGTCACTGCAAACCAAGGAAAACCCCTCGCACTCGCTGTCCCGTATATACATGAAAGCTTTACCTTACCAAAGGAGTTCCCCATGTGCAGCCAAATAACCGGGCTAACACACAGCTCCCGTGCGAACACCGCGCTCGACCAGACTAAATTTAACCAAAATAACACTAACAAACAAATTTCAAAAAACCCAAAAAATGCCTGGCCCTTACTTCAATTTAGACGAGCCCCCATTTTGTTATGGCCGGCTCTCAAGCCACAACAAAAAGAGGGAGATGCGCACGCACTGATCAAAGTTTAACAAAAGTATTTATCAAATAAAAGCCGAAGAAGGAATGGGGTGTGAGTATCAGTATCAGTAGTGTGTGTAAGGGTGTGAGTGCTGTGAACAATGTATGGTGTGTGTTGTATGTGCGACAACATAAGCTAACAAAGGCAAAAAAAAAGGAACAAAGGTCTGCTGTGGTGGAAAGTCAGAGAGACTGGTGCCCGGGTAGGTGGGTCCATTTATCCTGCAGGTGCACCGGCTAGGTGCACCTGCAGGATAAATGGTGGCAATCAGGCACCAATTAGTCCTGCAACAGAGAGCACAACCAGTACACAGGAACCAACAGGGCCACAAGGCCGTAACAATTACACACACACACACACACACACATATATGTATATATATATATATATATATATATATATATATATATAAGCAAGACATGACTTTGGTCTTGAGGAGTTGCAGTGTTTATTCATGGACAAACAGTAGGGTGAGAATTGGTAAATTAGGATGCCTAGCAAAATGGGACAGTTAAGCTTTGCAATGAGTATCTTTTTGATGAATACACAGGATAACCCAAAAGCAATGGTTATGCATTGGTGAAAAGGAAACAACATGGATATAACATAAAAGTAGGTGTGGCATCACTGGAACACTCAGTCGTAAGTGAAATGGCACAGCGCTGTGATGTCAAAATTGTTAAGCTTCTAAAAATAAAAATAGCAATAACAATAATAATAATAATAATAACCATAACTCACTGTTTCATTCCATTTTTTAATGGGATGTAATTGTGTGTGTATGTATGTTTCCAATATATGGTTATTTAAAGACCCCCATTGAATTGTTAAAGTTACCAGTGTAATAGTAGTCCTATGTGTTGTTCTCTAATTTTAGCTTGGTATTCTTATTAAATTGTTTTGAGAGCCCTGTTTTTTTCTAGAAAGCAAATGATGTTGTTGAGATGCTAAACACTTTTTGGTCCATATAAGAATCTCAGTTGTGTTACTGTATTTTAATTGTATGGTTATTTAAAAGCACTGAAATTTTGAAATTACTTATCATCTGTGATATGTGTTTTTTTTCCTTCTTAATGTAAAAATATAAGCTGTTCCATTTCCTAATGAAGGTGTCCCATTTTGCCAGTAGCATCAGGACATATTGTGTTTGAGATCAAGTCATGAATTCTGTGTTTATTCTTTATTTTTTTCTTATGTATATTGTAGTCAGGGGGGTAATGTTTAAAAAATTGTTATAGTTGTTATAGTTGGAATGATTCACTCAGTTGTTTCTGAATGCAAAATTTCAACAAGTGTTTCAATTTGATAATACTCACCCTACATTTACTTCAGAATTACAGCTTCACCCCTCTGCACCAATCGCCAATAGCTGTCTGCTCTGAGCGCATCTCTCTCTCTGTCGCTCTCTCTTCTCTCTTTTTCAACCACATACACATACTACTTTTGGATTTAAAGCAACATTCTTGGTTGAAATGTTTGAATATAATTTGATCTAACTAAAATATTATTTTGGGAATAATAATATATTTTGTGTATTACTGTAGTCTAAAGAGCATTTCATGGTATATTTAGACTGTGCAATTCTAAGAGTGCCTAGACCTATGTCATTTCATTTCATTTTTCACATTTACAAAGCTCTCCAAATGCCTTTACATGCCCTCACAACCAGGGGCGTAGCCATCATTTCAGAAGTGAGGGGGACAAATTGTTCAGAGGTCTATTGAGTGATTTATCATCCTCTCACATTCAGTTGCACCTTTCCTTAGCGGCTAAAGTACCACATAACCACAAACAGCCAAAGTACAGCACCAGGGGACCAACTTTAGTTCTTTAAAATTATATACTATAAAAATCTTAAGTTTTAGCTGCCAAACTCTGGTTGAGTTGACACAGAATGACCCTCGAGCATCTACTGGGTAAGTAGCCAGATAATTAAGTGCCAAATGCCTGCCTGGTTTCTCCCTGTCCCTCTTCTATCTATTGCAATAATATAGATAATAAATATGCAAAGCAAAATTTATAAATAGAATTAATAATAGTAGTGGTGACATAGCTGTGGAAATTAATTGCAATTTCACTTTAATGCTATAGATATTTTTTCTCAGCCAGTCACATTCTCTTCTCCCCTGTGAAGACCCTGCAAGATCATCCTTGCCTGCCTCTGGTCCACTGTCTCCCCCCTGACCCTACTCTTTCTGTTGTGGCAATAAAGATTAAAAAAATATGTGGAAAGCAAAATTTATAAATAGAATTAAGAATTGTAGTAGTGAAATTGCTTTGGAAATGAACCTCAAAGTCACTTTTATGCTATAGATATTTTTTCTCAGCCAGTTATATTCTCTATGTGCAAAAACAATAGTGAGCACAAGTTCTGGGTTGGTTTATTCCTAGCATGAAACTAGCCAGCAAGCGATTTAACATAGGTAACAATAACATTAGTATTCTTGTTAACTAGCTTAACTTGATATATTGGCATCTATTAATTAGTCATCATTAAGCAAACATTATCTACATGCAACAGCATTACTCAGTTTACATGATTTGTTTGGAAGAAACTGCAAGGTTTTTTGCTTCTTGCTGGCTGGTTTGCTGAACATAGTTACAGGGCTGTCAACTTTTCAAAAAACCTTGGAGTAAGATTCAGTGGGGCCGACTATGATTTAGTCATTTAGGCCTACACATTTATACCTATTAATAATTACGTATTAATATCATAGACAATTATATTTTGATACTTCATTTTTCTTTTCTTTACCAAATGCAACAGCTAACCACAAAACCTTCATTTAACATAATGTGGCCTATGATATGGACACATATTTATATTAAAAAATAAATGCTGTGTCAATATTAACATAAATTTGTCTCTCACATTTGTCATGAATCATGTTTCTTATTTGCCTTGTTTTACATCATTTAGTATGGTGACTACCAAATGAACCCAATGCAATTCCAATCACATAATTGCTTAGTTAGCGGACAAAATTTATGACAGCAGAAGTTTTTGCATATCAATCAATTCAATCAATTTTATTTATAAAGCCCAATATCACAAATCACAATTTGCCTCACAGGGCTTTACAGCATACGACGTCCTTCTGTCCTTTGGACCCCCACAGCGGAAAAGGAAAAGCTCCCCAAAAAAACTTCTTTAACAGGGGAAAAAAAACAGTAGAAACCTCAGGAAGAACAGCTGAGGAGGGATCCCTCTTCCAGGATGGACAGAGGTGCAATAGATGTTGTACAGAACAGATCAACAAACTAAATTAAAAGTAATCCGTATGACACAATGAGACAGAGAGAGAGACAGAGACAGAGAGAGATGCAGGACAGGCGGACAGTAGCTTACAACAACATTAATGAAAGTAATAACATTATAATTATAGTTCTGGTTACTGCAGTACAATATATTAATATATTAATATATATATATATATATATATTAATATCTGATAGTATACATATGTAACAATAATCATACGTGTATAATAACAGTAGAAGTATGACTAATGATAACAGCAGCAGCAGGAGGCATCTGGCAGGACCTCGGCAGCAGCACAACCACACACGTCACACTATCCAGGCACCGCTGCAATACGAAATAACCTGAGTGACCGTGGAGACAGTGGAGTGACATCCACAATGGCCAAGTTAGCAAGATGCAGTAACAGGACGAGAGAGAGAGAGAGAGAGAGAGAGAGAGAGAGAGAGAGAAGGTGCCCGGTGCATTATAGGTGGTCCTCCGGCAGACTAGGCCTAAGTCAGCCTAACTAGGGGCTGGTACAAGGCAAGCCTGAGCCAGCCCTAACTATAAGCTTTATCAAAGAGGAAAGTCTCAAGTCTCGTCTTAAATGTGGGGATGGTGTCTGCCTCCCGGACCATAACAGGAAGATGATTCCACAGGAGAGGAGCCTGATAGCTGAAGGCTCTGTCTCCTAATCTATCTAGACTTTAGGGACCACGAGTAACCCTGCATTCTCCGAGCGCAGAGTTCTGGTGGGATAATATGGCACTATGAGCTCTCTAAGATATGACGGAGCCTGACCATTTAGAGCTTTTTAAGTTAACAGTAGGATTTTAAATTCAATTCTGGATTTTACAGATAGCCAGTGCAGAGAAGCTAAAACAGGAGAAATATGATTTTGTTTCTTAGTTCCTGTTAGTACACATGCTGTTGCATTCTGAATTAGCTGGAGAGGTTTTAAGGACTTACTAAAGCTACCTGATAATAGAGAGTTACAGTAATCCATCCTTGAGGTAACAAAAGCGTGGACCAATTTTTCTGCATCTTTTCAGGTCAGGATAGGCCTAAATTCTTACGGTAGTGGTAGAGGCCAGAGCAATGCCATCTAGAAAAACTATGTCATCAGATAAAGAGTCTCTGAGTTGTTTGGGGTCAAGAATAATAACTTCAGTTTTGTCTGAATTTAACATCAGGAAATTGGTGCTCATCCAGGTTTTTATGTCTTTAAGGCAATTATGAAGTTTAGTTAATTGATTACTTTCTTCTGGCTTCATAGATAAACACTGTACAACTGTGTATCATCCGCATAACAATGGAAATTTACAGAGTGATTTCTAATGATGTTACCTAAAGGCAGCTTATATAAAGTAAATAGGACTGGTCCGAGCACAGAACCTTGCGGAACTCCAAAACAAACTTTAGTACTTATTTACTTGCTGTGATGCCACCATCAGGACAGTTTTCTTGTGTTTCATGTTGAGGACATCTGACATTTTGATCTGTCATCATCATCATAACCCTTGCTGGGTCTCGAACCCAAAACCCCTGACACCAAGAACCAGCTCCTAACTCACTGAGCTAATTGGCTGGAAGCAAAATTTGCTGTGTAGCTTCATTTGTCAACTCAAGGAGTCACTGTTCAGGCAGCTGTTGTCAAGGCAGATTTCAAAAATGGTCAAAATGTCAGAAATTCTGTTACCTGAACAAAAATCTGACAGTACATAAATTGCATCTTGACAGCATGGAAATGTTGGTGATTTGTTTTTAACTCTAAGTGTTTTGCTTCATAAGAGAAAATCTGATGTTTAAAAATGCCACTCTTACATTGACTCCAGTTGTTCCCATGAGAGCAGAATTAAATTAGAAGTAAATTTGGCATGGGGCCGGACATTTCTGTAAAGTTTGGTGAGTTTTCGCCCTTGGGAAGTATGACTTCCTTGGAAGAAAGAAAGAAAGAATTCCTAGGAATACAATAGTGTCCTGGCAGCTTAGCTTAGCTTAACCCTAATAAGATTTAAACCAGCTTAGTGCAGAACCTTTTTAGGCCAATTAAGTGTTCCAGTCTCTGTAGCAGAATTTGATGGTCAATTGTGTCAAACGCTGCACTAAGATCGAATAAAACAAGTACAGAGATGAGTCCTTGTCTGAAGCAATCAGAGGGTCATTTGTAATTTTAACTAGTGCTGTCTCAGTGCTATGATGCACTCTAAATCCTGACTGTAATTCCTCAAATAAATTATTATCATGGAGACAATCACACAGCTGGTCTGCGACTACTTTCTCAAGGATCTTTGAAAGAAAGGGAAGATTAGATACTGGTCTATAATTGGCTAACACCTCTGGATCCAGGGTGGGTTTTTTTTAGGAGAGGTTTAATTACAGCTACCTTAAAGCCTCTAGAAACTCAAATCCACAATAGCCTTCTAACTATGTAATTTAGGGTCTTATGTACATAATATTAAACATGTAAAACAGTTAGAAATCAGTTTGCATCCAAATTCAAAATATCTGTCTTTTAAGTTTTTGTACATTCTTGAAATTGGGTTTGATTTGGTTATCTTTGAGATTTATTGCGCAATAAATTCCAAACCAATCATAAATCATCCATCGGTTGTCTCATCCCGCCCCCCAGTGGCAGCGCAACAAAACCTTTCTGCTGCAGCTAAATCTGCCTCTTTGAGTCTGAGCCAACTCGTCTCTACATAGCCTTTTGCGATTAGCTACCCAGAGCTCACGACAGCAGTGTTACTTAAAATTATTTTATTGTTTAGTGGAGCCTGAGAAACAGCTTTCTAGTCTGATGTTTAGAAAATACAGATCGTAAATTGGCTTGGACACAGCGGAGGCTCTGCCTCCGGCGGGCTCCCAGTAGCACTCGAATCAAGTTGACCGGCTCCAGAGCCCGGACAATCCGAGCCTTTGCAGCTCGTGGAGCTGCAGGAAGAGGCGGCTTGTGAGTGGCCGGGCTTGCCCCCCGGGCCCGGTGCCAGTGTTGGCTCGCGGGGAGGGGTCGTAATGTGCACCCTTCCTCACCCCTAACCCCAGCCCGAAGCAGTTAGCTTTGCTACGCATAAACATATCCCCAATTGTGGAGGTAATGCTGCGGGAAACAACACAATGTTATTCGGAGGGGAACATTATTCGAGGTGGGCAAATACTTCTACACAATGCCAGAGAGACTGCCGGCCGGCACCGGTCTCTCCTGCTTTGAGGGTCGATGTGTGTGTCAGAGTAAAGACATATTTAATCTGTTAAGACTGGATTTGTTTGAATGAAAAATGCTATTATCAGAAAAACAGAACAGATTTATGCTTTCAATGAAAACGTATCTCAATGAAGAAAGGCAAAGCGCCAGCCTCCCGCTGTCATTCATCTCAGCTAATGGCCGGGCTCCACCGGGTACGTCTGCGAGTCCCGTAGCAGCTCGCTCCCCTGTTAATCAATGTAAAAGTTATGCTAACTATTCCACTTAGTAACATTAATATGAATCACAAAACATTTTGAAACTTACCATTCAGTGACCACCTGAAAAGAATCATTGTCAGCTGGCAGGGCTTTTGCTTCATCCTTTGAATCATTAGAGGGCTCAAACATGTACGGCTGGATTAAATTTGTGGCAGCCATTGCTGAGCCAGGGAGATGTCAATCAAGACGAGGGAGCTGTCAATCACAGCATTATCTACCACGCTGACTCTGTCCTGGCAAGTGGTCTAAACAGCAAAATGAGCTGTTTTTAAACCAGGTTTTCTAATAGTTATGAATGGTTCTTTTCACTCAGACTTTTGTGGATGATTAATGAGGCACTCGACTTTGATATAATGTCTGCATTTTTACTATTTCAAGCTGTGTTTCCAAAGGCTTTAAAGGCTAAGTTCAGTTTTTTGACACCTGGGCCTTATTTTTAGGAATAAATACACTCGTAGACTCACCCAGACAATTTTGGTGGAGCTCGGAGCCGTTTTCGAGCAATTTAGATCCATCCGACGGCGTTTTCTCTCATGCCATAGAAGCGGACGGGGCCAGACATCGAAGCCCCTAAATTAGACATTATCTGCTGCGAAACTCGCTCATTTCACCTACATTTTATAAATGAATGGCCAGTGTTATCACCATGTCAGCTCAACTTCCTTGTTATGGTCATCCGGGGCTTTACAAGGATGGGTAACTTTTGGTGACGTCATAGACGTGCGCCGCAGGAGCGCAGCTGAGTCCCGCCGGCGCTAGGCTAGGCTATACAGCTACACAGCTATTGTTGTGCAACATGACGGAATATTTATCTGATGTAGAAGTGTCTGATGACGACTTTGAGTATGATGGATGCCTGTATCGTTTTGAGCCAGAATACACCGACGAGGAGCTATTTGAAAGGAGGATGCAGAGGGAAAGAGCCGAACAGCTGGCCAGAGAACAAGCGACCACTGCACGTCCACGAATGGGGGCTAACTGGTGGTGTTGTTGTGGACACTGCACGCCACAGACACCAGAAGAGGAGAGCCTTTGCTGCTCAGAGTGGGACTTGAGACCAGAGGAAACACGTATTGATGCCCCCCAAAATACGTGTCTCACTACACTGGAAGATTTTTCTGCCATGACAAACCGGGCTGTGGTAGAGACTTTTTTTCATGTCCCGAGAGACAACTGGCAGACGCAGCCGAAGCCAGCAGGACCGAACGGACAACTTTCGATAGAGTAAGTAGCCCGTACAAATGCAAAAAGGGTATATTTTCTATGAGTGTTTGCTTTTTAAATAAATAACTTGGGTATGATGTCTTTACTTTGTAGTTATGTATGATCTGGAATGCAGTTACCCATCCTTGTAAAGCCCCGGATGACCATAACAAGGAAGTTGAGCTGACATGGTGATAACACTGGCCATTCATTTATAAAATGTAGGTGAAATGAGCGAGTTTCGCAGCAGATAATGTCTAATTTAGGGGCTTCGATGTCTGGCCCCGTCCGCTTCTATGGCATGAGAGAAAACGCCGTCGGATGGATCTAAATTGCTCGAAAACGGCTCCGAGCTCCACCAAAATTGTCTGGGTGAGTCTACGAGCGTATTTATTCCTAAAAATAAGGCCCAGGTGTCAAAAAACCGAACTTAGCCTTTAAAAAACTGTGGTACATAGCCTGTTAATAAGGATATATTGATCATATCTAATGTATGAATGTTAACTAAGGTAAGACTTCCCTGAGTAGCCTAGTTAGGATGGGGTCTAAAAGACACGTTGATGATTTAGATGAAGAAATCACTGTGGTCAATTCTTGAAGAGAAATTAGGGAGAAGCAATCTAAATATATATTAGCTCTTACAGCTGTGTTTGAGGTTAGATAGGTACTATCTGAGGACAGGAGGTCATAAATTTTGTCTCTAACAGTTAGCATTTTGTCATTAAAAAGCTCATAAAATCATTACTGCTAAGGGCTAAAGGAATGCAAGGCTCAATAGAGCTTTGACTCTTGGTCAGCCTGGCTACAGTGCTGAAAAAAACCTCGGGTTATTCTTGTTTTCTTCTATTAATGCTGGGTAATAGTTTGCTCTGGCATTGCGGAGGCCCCTCTTATACATTTTGAAACTGTCAGCCCAGATTAAACGAGATTCTTCCAGTTTGGTTAATCACCAATTCCTTTCAAATTTTCGCGATATTTGTTTTAACTTACGGGTTTGAGAGTTATACCAAGGAGCAAACTTTCTTTGCTTTGTTAACTTCTGCTACAGAGTCGAGTGTTGTTCGCAGCGAGCCTATGGTGCTATCGACAAGATGATCAATTCGGGAGAGGTTAAAGTCGGCACAGGAAAGTCCCCAATCTTGTTCTCGCAAGAAAAAAAGGCGATCTTGAGTCCTTTGGAAAC
This sequence comes from Epinephelus cyanopodus, assembly GCA_026686955.1. Classification (NCBI taxonomy): domain Eukaryota; kingdom Metazoa; phylum Chordata; class Actinopteri; order Perciformes; family Serranidae; genus Epinephelus; species Epinephelus cyanopodus. Next base: position 42,248,338 of record CM048923.1, on the reverse strand, counting down.
TTGGGGCGGTGCTGAGCCGGGGGAGAGGAGCTTGGGGCAGTGCTTGGGGGGGAGAGGGAGGGGGAGCAGGAGAGGTGCGGGAGGAGGGGGGGCGGCATTTCACAATCTCCGCACAACAACACAGCATCCTTAGAAACAATCATGACTGACGGAGACCAACAAGTGAACTATGGCATACGACTGTTCACCCGATAATGAGACAGAAGAAAAGGAAGAAGCAGGTGTAGCAATGGAGCAACCACGTTTACAGCAAGATGTACATTACGTTATTTTTGAGTGGTAACATTACTAGACTTCATCCTGTGTTACTAACTTTAGATAGAAGTTTTGCCCGAGTAACGTAACGGTAGAGTAATACACTTTTTTATATCCGTAGTGATGAAATTCAGATTGACGTCACATTTTTATCACAGATTCAAAATTCTGGCCAATAGCTTATGTTTATATTAGGTATTCTCAATTTGTAGCAGGCACGGGTGCTGACGAGGACCAGAGGGTGGGAGCACATTACACCAGTTTTAGAATCGCTGCATTGGCTCCCTGTGTGTTTCAGGATAGATTTTGAGGTTCTTTTATTAGTTTTTAAATGTCTTAACGGTCTTGGGCCATCTTATTTATCTGACCTGCTTTTATCATATCAACCCTCATGGATCCTGAGGTCCTCTGGCACCGGCCTTTTAATTGTTCCAAGAGTTAGAACAAAAACCCACGGGGAGGCTGCATTCAGCCATTATGGCCCTCACTTATGAAACAGCCTGTCGGAGAACATCAGGGCTGCAGAGACTGTTTTAAAAGGAGGCTCAAGACTCACCTTTTTAGGTTAGCTTTTAACTGAATTCTTTTACTCTTTTAACTCCAATATGTTATTTTTACTTTCTGATGCTTTTAAATGATTTATTTTTAAATCTTTATGCATTTTAGCCTCTAAATCTTCATTTATTTATTAGTAATATTATTTTAATCGTTAAATCTTTTATTTTTCCTAATCTTACATTTTTATGTATTTTATCACTATTTTATCTCTTACTTGTTTTATCGTATCATATTGCCTTTAGTCTTTTAGTCTTTTAGTTTTTAGTTCCAGTGTTTCCTCATGGGGGGCCTCCACACTGAGGGGTGTGTCCAGTCTGCCTGCGGGGATGTCGCCCTGGAGATCCCTCAGGCCCAGAGGACTGGGGGGCTCTGCACCATGTGTTGAGTCCACCACCGTCTGTCTGGGTCAGGGTGGTCTCTGTGGCGGTGCTCCCTGTGGCCGTCGGCTGTGGCACCTCTCAGTGTGGATGGCTCCCCATAGGTGGTCCTTTCCTCACCTGGTTCCTCAGTGCCCAGCCATGTTATTGACTATATTGACTGTGTATGTGTGTGTGTGCGTGTGTGTGTGTGTGTGCACGCGTGTGTGCACGCGTGTGTGCATGTGTGTGTGTGTGCATGTGTTTATATGCGGGGGTGGGAGGGGTGGGTTTTCAATATTATTATTTACAAATATTATTTGTACTCCTAAAGTTAACATTATCAATATTTTTTTTACTATAAAGAAAGTAGTGTTCGTCATATCTCATTTTTACCCTATCCTCCCTAAAGGTGCTCATGTCGTAATTGTGCCACAATGCCTACAGAGGTGGAAAACATCTGCTGCATGGAGACCCCGTCGGTAAGTGTAATTCCTATGTAGCTTTATTGATTTGCTAGTTCCATCCTCTCAAACTTTCCAATAATTGACATTTTACCTCTTTTCATTACTCAGGTCACAAGAAGAATGTATATGTATATATGAATGTTTATTCAAACTCTAAATAGCTGATGTAATGATACCGTACATGACAAAATGTATCAGTTAAATACCTTTATATTATTATTTTAATTCATTATATCTAGAAATAGAAAAGTAGTAGAACTTCACCACAATGAAATAGTCTTAAGCATAAGAAAAATTCCACAGACAGTTACTGATAGTATTATATTATAATCCCATATTGTCTCATACATTGTTCTATGTTAAAGTACGTCTCCTCTAATCTACTTAACACAAAAAATGACACGGATATAAATAGAAAGAACTTTATTAGGATAAAACATATACACACACACACACACACACACACACACACACACACACCTCAAGTGAAAAAAAGAAATACTTGAATGAAAAATATTTACAAATTTGTGTGTTTTTTCAGTCAATGCAGACACCAGGCCTACAGAAGTCTTGTCAGTTGGTGCTGGGGATACTTGAGCCGAAGAATCCGGGTGGTAATACCAGCTTGTGTGGTCTTGCGCATCAGACGGGAATTCCCAGACCCCGGCAGCCAATACACGGGCTGCAGGTTGCCTCTTGATTGAAGCAAGATACGTACTTTGCCACGATGTCCTCCTTTGCTGGCCTGTCCTCCTTGGATGCAAGTGGCGGTGGAACATGAATCTCCTGCAGCTCTGCTCTGGAGCCGTGCGGAAGCTCAAAGACCTCACTGAAGAGCAAGTCCATCAGCTTATCCACATAGTCTGTGGGGAAAAACACAACAACAAATGACAGTAAATCAAAAATGTACATAACTGTTCCAGTTTCGTGGTTGTTCTTGTAGGTGCCACAACCCCCACCTAAGTTATTATATATTTATTTATTTATTTTTCTACCAAAACAAATGTGTGTGATTACAGGATTTACTAAGTTCTTTGTTTGTAATAAAGATTTTTTTTAAGTACACTTACCAAAGGATGGTTCTTCTTTGAGCAGCTGAACTGTGCAGGGTTTTGTCTTGGAACAGTGCAACTTGAAGATCAGTTGCCAATGGGGCAACTGATCTTCTGATCAACTGATCAACTGATCTGGGGTCACTCTCTGTTCTCATTGTAATGCATGGCTGCAAGATATAGTCTTTTGGGAGAAAGAAAAACAGATCTAATTGCTTACGTAACATTTTCATTTTCATAATTATCAAAGTACAACTTACTGTATAAAAAATGGAAGTAATAGTAAATGAAATGAATGTATGAAAATGCCACACTTATTGGTGCAAAGCGGATCACCAGGCTGTGGAAAGCTTCCAGTGATGAGGTCTGGTGATGGGTACTGAGCTTTTCCTCGTCTTTCTGTACTCTCTTGCTGTTGATCTGCTTCTCTAGGTTGTAAAAGGCCGGGGATCCTGAAAAAGAATAATGAGTGTGTAAATACATTTGCTAATGTTAGGCCAGTAGTATACCACACAGTCAACAATTACATCCTTTTGAATCACGTTAGGCATATTTACCTAGTCTCACCATGTTTACATTAAAGAGAAAATACTGTACTGAGTACACACCTGGTTGGAGCCATTTGTCCTTCTTCGGGTCCTTTTTCTTTTGCTGGCTTCCTGGGTGTAAGTCATGTTCACAACGGGGGTAGAGGGGGTCATCATGTGTGTGCTTGTCCTGTATGTGGTTCAGCATGGAATTTAACTTGGCCAACCTCTCTGCGTCGGTGGTGGATGACGCCGCAATCCAATAAACTTGATTGCGTATCATTGGCAGCCATGTTGCCAGCTTTTCACACCCCTGTTGTTTGGAGGCTGCCCACAGTTTCTTGGTCAGTCCTAACAACAAAAAATGTTAGTAACAGTTAGGTGACCTTTAAACATGTGTTGACACATCCAAAATACTCCAAACTATTCAACTACTGATTTTACACATTCATTACATCCCTCAAAAACTGCTTGAAGTGCTTGAGGGTGACCACTTAATTTTGAATAAAGATAGCCCTACCCTTTTTGATTGTATGTGACATTGAGCAATATGACATATGTTGCATGAACAGCGCTATGAGGGGCCGTACAAGCCATAATTCATTCTGGCCCTTTCACACACATACATTCTCCTTACACATACATATATTTTCTCTCTTACACACATACATTCTCCTTACACATACATATATTTTCTCTCTCACACATATACATTCTCCTTACACATACATATATTTTCACTCACACATATACATTCTCCTTACACATACATATATTTTCTCTCTTGCACACATACATTCTCCTTACACATACATATATTTTCTCTCTTGCACACATACATTCTTCTTACACATACATATATTTTCTCTCTTACACATATACATTCTCCTGTCACATAGATATATTTTCACTCTTCTTTCACATACATATATTTTCACTCTCACACACATACATTCTACTTACACATACATGTATTTTCTCTCTCTCACACACACATACATTCTCCTTACACATACATATTTTCTCTCTTACACACATATATTCTCCTCTTACATACATGTATTTTTACTCTTCTTTCACATACATATATTTTCACTCTCACACACATACATTCTTCTTGCACATACATATATTTTCACTCTCACACACATACATTCTCCTTTCACATTCATATATTTTCACTATTCTTTTACGTATATATATTTTCACTCTCATGTATATATATATACACTTTACTTTTCAACACATACACATAGGCTGCGGTCGGGAAGTCTTTTTTGCTTTGGAAGGTTCCTAGCTGAGTGAAATGAGAAATTTAATTATTTAATTATTTGAAGGATAGTCCCTTAAGATGAATCATCTTGTTTTCGAGGGAGTCCTTATCCTCCCAAAATGACTTGGAACACTAAGGTAAGGAGGTTAAATGCTTCCTTTCAGATCTCCTTTAGCATAGGATACATCAGAGCTTCCTAAATGATAGGAAAGGAGATAATTCCATCCCATAAGTCATTGCAGCGGCAATATTTACGCACCATTCACAAACTCAAATGATTAGGAAAGAAAAAGATCAATATGACCGAGAAAGGAAAGAGATCACCATTTAAGTTACCGCTTTATGAAGCATTATACATCTCATGCCATAACTTGTTCATATATATTTTTTCAAACTGTTAAACTTAGATGTGAACTATGAATGTTTTGCTACTATTGGTGTACCCTCCATCCACAGCTTTGTTTAACTTGTTTTAAAACAAGATAAACAAATATACAATGCATCATTTTTATTTTATGATTTTCGTGTGAATGAGAAAAAACAGAAATCCACGTGCTTTTCCCATTTTCATCTTCAAATGGCTAATTGATATAGAAATTAAATCAAAACCAGAAACCTACTTGTTTTTCACCTTTATTGTTATATCTATATTATCTGCCCCTACTGCATCTCAAAACATTGGCATCGGCTATGCTTATGGCCTAGATAGATAGATAGATAGATAGATAGATTCAAGAGCATTATCTAGACCTGCTCTATGTGTAAAGTGCCCTGAGATGACTTTTGTTGTGATTTGGCAATATATAGATAAAACTGAATCGAGAAAAAAAAATAGATAGATAACCCAATCTAGTAACGTTGCTGTGCCTCGTGCGTAAATGCACATATACTTGGCGTATCTGGAGATTTAAATAATCAATGAAGTTACTGCTTCCTATTTTTTATTCCTCTGCACAGTGTTTCCCTGCAGTGCTACAGTGGAAGGATCATAACAAAAAATACAAAAGACTGTAACATTAAAAAATATCTGCCTGAGGTTAATAAATACTTGCAGCGAGCACCCCACCCCACCTCCCACCCCACAGCAGAAACAATAAGTGCGTTTCCCCATAAAGAGAAACGCTGTGCGCATTTACGCACGAAGCACAGCAGCGTCCCTTTTATTGTTAATATTATTATTTATTATTATTTATCTGTCTATCTATGCAGTAGGGGCACATAATATTGATTTAACAATAAAGGCCAAACACAAGTTAATTACTGGTTGTGGTCTAATTTCTACTCCAATTGCCCAAGAAGAAGATGGAAAAAGCACAAGGATTTCCATTATATTATTATACATCTGGCTGATGTCGGCCCCGTTTATCAAGTTTAGATCGTTCAGACGTAGCAGGGAGAGTGTTTGCTCATTGTCAAGATGTCGCTGAGACATCGGCTTTTAATCGAAAATGACCACCACGCGACGTTCAAACGAGCAATTAAAGAAGCTGCACTCAGTGGGCGCTCCTTCATTAATATTCATGTGCTTCATTAACTATGACCTTGATTCATTTAGGTTGAACCTTTCAAACTACAAATATTTCACCATTCAATGTGAGAAATCAATGCTAACATTCAAAAATAGCTGACTGTTTATGGTGTAAGACAACTTTCAAAAAGATGTGTGCATAATTTTAACCATTCGCATTCGTAATGTTAAACATTTGTATGTCAATAAAATTGTTGTACACAAAATTCTGCTGTCATATACGTGAGTCTGTGAAACTGTTTGGGTTAGGATTGTTTTTATGTGAGTATGGATCTAAAAGCTGCGAGTGTAAAGTGTTATAATACAACTCTAATTTCTACAACTATGAAGTCCTCACTGTGAACACCAATTCAAGTTTATGGGTGAGAGTAGACAAGTGTTGAAACAACGTCACTGAGGTTTAGGGTGGCCATTTCCACAACAGCAAAAAGGAGGACACTTTGCGGCATTTAGTGAGGAAAGAAAAATCGCAACATACAACTCTAGTGTACTCCCCACGACAATAAAATTTTGTACATGATAACGATGGTATCATGATACAGTGATTCTGAGATACTTTGTTCATCACAAGACAATTTATCTATGATATATCATGATGTATGTGTAACAGAGGAAAAAATATTCCTGAGAAAGCGAAAAGTATTTGTTCACAGTATTTATATTTATTCAATACATCTGTCTTGCAAAGTGCAGTGCCACAAAGCAGAACATTTACAGTATGGCCTTAAATGTGCAAATTAAATTTACATAAAAACAAATAAATAAATGCAAAAAATATACATTCCAGTTCTTAATAAGCATATAGAACTTTTTTTATGTAAACAACAAAAGACAGTAAGAAGAAAAAACACCATGTAAATGAATATTGAACTGAAAAGTCCACAGTGTATTCCACAGTGATTCAGTCCTTTGGGGACATGTCTGCAGTCTATTTGTGTTTATGTATGTGTGTGTGCAGCTGCAGTCCACCTGTATTTTAACTGATTTAAGTCCCTGTCCTCAATATCCTGTTCTTCAATATGGCCTCAGCCCTCAGCAAAATCCACCTTCACCTGTTGCAGCAGCTAACGTCCACATCACAGCGACAAAGTGTGCAATACACATGCAAATCGTCTTTGCTACTTTTGCTGACAAACGTGTGCTCTTTTGACCATTCAGCATTAAATGAGGTCCGCCTTTTCGCATGTTAACATTCAGTTAACGAGATGAGTGACACAGCTAGCACATGGGAACAGGGGGCGGCTTGTTTACATTTTCAACCAATGAGAAATTGGAGAATTGAGTGACACCGCTTTTAACCAATCATTTTTCACCAATTTTTTTTTTAACTGAAAATCTTACACCATTGGACGATATGCAGCGTTGCGTTCAGGTGCAACTCCAAAAAGGAGGACAAATAAGCATCCGGCTTGAGGCTGCGCCGGACGCCGGACAAGGTATTTAAATTCCGGACTGTCCGGCCTAAATCCGGACGTATGGCCACCCTACTGAGGTCACAGGCAGGTCACAGGGGAAAGTAATCGAACCACGATTCCAAAGGCAAAGATGACTGCGGACCGAGTGGAGCTGCCAGTTTATGTTGCTGTGTGTATTCCTACACTCATGTAAATCATTCTTTAGACCAAACAGATAAGGGTACCCTAATCCAAACAGCCTACATCAAGAAATTTTTGATGTAAACTGCTAACAGCAGAGTTGGAACAGAGTGACATGCAGGTTTGACTCTGAGCTGAGAGTAAATGATGAGCTACAGTGTACAGGTGGTGCTGTGACTGGCCTGATCCACTGAATCGTTTCTGATAAGAACAGCCAAATGTGTCTTTATTTTTCGTTTATTTTTCATTTTCATTTCTGCCATACTATCAACAAATGCTCATTCTTCCATACAGGTAGGCCTACTTGTGGATCTGAAATGAAAAGTAAATACATGTTATATATAACTAGGTTGTAAATGAACCATAAACATCAAATATCAAATTAAATGAATAGTATTACATACATCTCCATCAATAACCTGGAAAATAAGCCAGCAGTTCACCAAGAGACAAACCAGGCCACATACTGCCATCTACTGGTGGAGAGTCAGCTTAACCTACTCCCACTCTGTTTCGCTCAGGCAACAGCGCATTACAGTGGAAACCCAGTTAACAGTAACAACTCTGCACACACAGTATTTGTTGGTAATTGTTGGTTGAACTATATTGCGAACTGTATTTGTCTGACTGATTAATTTATATTAATGTATTTTTCTTCAGATGTTACCCTGGTATGTATTCTATTGTATTCTCTTGGCTTTTATTTTGAAAGGCCCATATTTACTTGGACTTCTGGCAAGCTCATCTGTCTTAAGGCCTCTACACATGATCAGCTGTTAAACCGCTTTGCGTGGTTGTACCATTGTTTGTCTCTGGAGAGGGCGGCAACGCCTGACAAAGCAGCCCCTCATGATAGCTACCCTTGGCGTCGCGCATCGCTCGGATTGTCCGCCCGAGCGCTGTGCTCAGTGTTGAGATTATTTGAACTTTGACCTCACCGCTACGCCGCACCTGGCGGTGAGCGAAGCGCGTTGTTCGTATCATGTGAAGGCCGCTTCAAGCCCTTTTCACACAGAGCTCGTGTGTGTATGTGCTACCGCTCTGCCACCAAGCTGAGCAGCGCACGAGAGGGCGCATGTCGCGGTGTTTGCGCGCCAGCAACCGGCATTCAATTGAATTTTTTTTTAATTTCACCGGAACGGGTTATAGATATAACCCGATAGATATAGAGAGATATGCTCTCTAGTTATAGATAACATGTATTTACTTTTCATTTCAGATCCACATGTAGGCCTACCTGTAGGCTATAGAAGAATGAGCATGTGTTGATAGTGTGGCAGAAATGAAAATGAAAAATAAACGAAAAATAATTTGGCTGTTCTTATCAGAAACGAATAAGTGGATCAAGCTTCAGTTACCAGCCAGTCACAGCACCACCTGTACACTGTAGCTCATCCATTTACTCTCAGCTCAGAGTCAAACCTGCATGTCACTCTGTTCCAACTCTGCTGTTAGCGGTTTACATCAAAAATTTCTTGATGTAGGCTGTTTGGTCTAAAGAATGATTTACATGAGTGTAGGAATAGGACACAGCAACATAAACTGGCAGCTCCACTCGGTCCACGGTCATCTTTGCCTTTGGGGCATGCGCGTTTGGAGGAATCCTGGTTCGATTACTTTCCCCTGTGACCTGCCTGTGACCTCAGTGACGTTGTTTCAACACTTTTCTACTCTCACCCATAAACTTGAATTGGTGTTCACAGTGAGGACTTCGTAGTTGTAGATATTAGAGTTGTATTATAACACTTTGCACTCACAGCTTTTAGATCCATACTCACATAAAAACAATCCTAACTCAAACAGTTTCACAGACTCACGTATATGACAGCAGAATTTTGTGTACAACAATTTTATTGACATACAAATGTTTAACATTACGAATACGAATGGTCTCTTTTCTTACACCATACCTGTTACCCTATTTCGTGTGTAAGTGTGCACAATGAAGAGACAAAAGTCATTTGACAAACTTTATTTTCAAATTTCCACCAACAATATCTGATGGCCAGTCCGCTTCTCCTGGCAGCCTGCAAGACACAGAAAAGATAATGAGCACATAACTTCAAGAAACAAATTCCAACTTCACCACTGTATTTTTTTAACATTTCAGATATATTTTAGCCAGATTAAGGCTTTGGGTCCGACACCCTGCTTAATTTAGTGTTGAAACTGTTAAATAACGGGATCCGGCGTTCAGTCCATTAATTTAACAGCAGCTCAACAATCCTTCATCTCGGAAAACAATGGTTTCAAAACTGCGCTATTACCTGTAGCCACCGGGTCAGTTTGCTTTGCAGAGGAGGAGACCTCGACTGATAAATTGCCCATAAAAATCACATTAACAACATACTGAAGGCATCCTTAAACTTCACTATTTCACCTCCGCGCTCCTCTCCGCTGGTCTCACCGACACTTGAGCACCCGTTCTGGGATACACAGTGTCGGCCCGCCCCGCCTTACCTCCGCGCTCCTCTCCGCTCCTCTCCCAGACACTTGAACACACGTCCAGGACCCCGGAGGTCAGGCTGGGGGGCCGCGGGACCACGGGTGGCAGCTACGGACACTTCCACTTTAACCCAAAACGAGTGCTCACGATAACCAGATGAGCAGATAACGTCAACTGGGGAAAATAAAATGAAAACACCACAGTTGTAGCCTGTTAGCTAACATAAGCTAAACTAGCTATCAGCTAACGAAAGATAACGTTAGCTGGTGGGGACCGGTGCTATAACTTATACACCCAGTCGTCACTCACCAGGAACCTCTTTTAACGGCCACAGAATAAACAACATAACGTTAGCTATTTTCTGCCAATTTATTCCAGTTAGCTTACCTGAAACCAACTGCGATGAGATGCAGTGTCCTGCGAGCTCAGTTCCAAACAAACACCGCGGAGATGAAATTCCGCCTCTGCGGCGACTTCCGTATGTGGCAGACATTCTCCAGCGCTGGGCCGATGTGTCGACCTCAGCCCGACGTCGGCCAGATGTATGTGTGCTATCTGGGTATCTTTCACCATGTTGTCCACGTTTATATATCCTGCATGAAACAACACGATGAGAATATACGCCCCATACGTTCTCATCGTGTGCATTTTGTAGTCCATCTTCAGAACATTGTAGTTTCACCACAGCAGACTCACGTCAATAACATCCTTCTCAGCCAATCACAGCGCTATAAATTCTTCTTCTTCTTCGTTTGGTTTAATGGCGCGTTGTATACGGCCACCTACTGTACCGGAGTATGTAGCTGATAAATGGACTGCCTTCCGTTTCCACTATACTTTCACTCACACATGCATACATTCTTCTCTTACATACATATATTTTCTTTGCACATACATACATTTTCCTTATATGTATGTATAAGGAAAATGCATGTATGTGCAAAGAAAATATATATTTTCTTTGCACATACATGCATTTTCCTTATACATACATATATTACCTATAGTATTAAATGTATACGATTGTGCATAAAATATATGAATATGAGAGAAAAATATATCAGTGTGTGTGTTCAAATATATAAATGTGTGAGTGAAAATATATAAATGTGAGAGTAAAAATATATGAATGTGTGAGTGAAAATATATAAATGTGTGAGTGAAAATATATGAATGTGTGAGTGAAAATACTTAAATGTGTGAGTGAAAATATTTTAATGTGTGAGTGAAAATATATAAATGTGTGAGTGAAAATGTATAAATGTGAGAGTGAAAATATATGTATGTGTAAGGAGGATGTATGTGTGTAAGAGGGCCAGAATGAATTATGTCTTGTACGGCCCCTCATACACCGCTGAATGCATGATATAATGATGACACCTTCTGTATGTGACAATGTTGTTTGTGCAATAATACATACCTTTCTCAAAATGCCAAACATCATAGTAATGAGTAAGCTGCTTCTCCCTCAGATAGTTTGCAACCTGGTTGTGACGGTCAGTCATGATACAATCCATGGTCACACCGTTTTCCGTGATGTGCCTCAGGCTTCTGTCCAGTCCTTCCAATTCCATGTGATTGGAGCTTGGCACCTCATTGCTCTGATTTTGAAGACAAGAGGGAAGAAAAGAGGGGAAAGGCATGGCAATATTTATGACGTTATCTTTGTCATCTACATATATATAAAGTAATGTTATGATAACTTGAACTGAATCAAATGACATTGTCACTAACCTGCCCAAGCTGAATGTCAATGATACTGTTGGTCTGCAAGTCCATCATTGTGTAGCTGCCATATTTAGCACAGTGCCCTGTTAATATTAAGAGATATGAAATTTTCAACAATATTAAACTGAATCTTTTTGTGATGAAAAGTCATTTTTGTAGGCACATAATACCACACTGCAAAGCTGTAAAATGCCAATTACCTGGCGAGTCTGCCCTCATATCTCCACCCAGGATGGTACTCAGTTCCTTACTCAGCTGATCAAACATAGCACACTGCTGCCTCTTCCATTGGTGGACCACGGCAGGCTCTCTGTACTGGTTACAGTGTTGTCTGAGGGACTTGTATCCATGCAACTCCAACCGCATTGCCCTGAAAATCTTTTTAAAAATTAAAAAAACAAAAACAATATTAGCTCTCATAATTCACAAATACATACAATACATACAATTTTGTCTTATTTTTCCTTTTAGTTATATACTTTTTATTTGCTAAATTCTTACAGTATGCAGGTAACAGAGTGTAAATTTAACACCTGCAAAGCAACATATACTGGTGAGAGAGCAACAAAGACGCCTGGTAAACAATTATATTTAAAATACATTCAACATTTTTAAATAAGATGCCCCACTGAAGTACACTGCAGCCGAAAGTTGTAGATTGCCAGCCGGGGTGGAGAATGCTATCAAAGGCTGACTCCTCCATTGTCTGTAGTACTGGCAATGTGGGCATCGCTGGATAACGGAAATGCAGGTCCCCCGGGTGTATTTCTTTGGCGTACATGTTAATGAGGCAGCTTTCACACACAATCAACTTGTGCATCTCCAAGTGGCTGATGGGACTGTGCTGGGTGGGACTGGATCCTTTACTGTGTTAACATAAGAAATTAAAACAGATTAGAGAAACAGTAATGTAACAATGAAATACACGTGTGGAGTGAATACTGAATAACTCACGAGATATCAATTGAATCCGACACCACAGTAGCAGAGTCTTCTGGGTTATAGGAATGGTCATCTGGATCTAGAGCCACAAAAGATGAGCTCCCCTCCCCAGGGCTGTCCCCCTCGTCCACCAACTCAAGATGAGCCTTCTTCATCTGTGGCTTGATGGGTGTGGTGTTTGGTGTGGAAGTCATAAATGTCTGGGTACTTTGTGTGGACAGAAGTAGATTTTTAGACTGCAGAGAGCAATATTAGCAAACCAATAAAATTGATCGATTTTTGAACTTCTATTTGTCATTAGTCTATTTATACAAACTGGCAGGTATTTTTTTTTTAAATTCTATACCTTATAATCCAATATTTAAAATAGTTAGCAAACAGTTATGATAATTTAGAACACATGCAGTACAATGATATCTGATATGATATCATTGTATATGATATACGCTGATATCACCTGAATCCCATCTACCCTACTCACACTTTTGCCAACACACACACACACACACACACACACACACACAGTAAAACTACCCCTCCCCCTGTTTTTAACTTTCCCCCTAAAGCCCCCCTTCTCCCCACTCCTTGTTTTTGAACCTCACATTTCCTCACCTCACCTCACACAGTATTCCAAGACCTGGGACACAAAACTATGGGAAACAGTTATAGGTCCCTACGTAATCAGATGTCAGACCATGAACCTTTACTCCTGAAATGAGACTGCAGCTGAAGATTGTGCCTTGAAAGCTGTGTGTCTGTGGTTCAGTCTGACAGCCAACATCAACCATTTTGGTAGATGTAGTGGCCTAACAGCAAGGAATACAAATGTTAACTGCTACGTTATATCTATAAAAGTTACCTGACAACATAATCCAGAGTAACATAACATTTGAACTGCATAAATATACTACAATATAGAGGGATTCACCTTGTTTACAAATACTCCCAGGTAGAAAACCAGCAGAATTTAGCTCTCTATATATAGAGCTAGAGCTAGAGCTATATCAATCTATCTATCTATCTATCTATCTATATATATATATATATATATATACACACATATACATATGTGTATAGATACAGTACAGACCAAAAGTTTGGACACACCTTCTCATTCAATGCGTTTTCTTCTGTTTTCATGACTATTTACATTGTAGATTCTCACTGAAGGCATCAGAACTATGAATGAACACGTGGAGTTATGCACTTGACAAAAAAAGGTGAAATAACTGAAAACATGTTTTATATTCTAGTTTCTTCAAAATAGCCACCCTTTGCTCTGATTACTGCTTTGCACACTCTTGGCATTCTCTCGATGAGCTTCAAGAGGTAGTCACCTGAAATGGTTTTCCAACAGTCTTGAAAGAGTTCCCAGAGGTGTTTAGCACTTGTTGGCCCCTTTGCCTTCACTCTGCGGTCCAGCTCACCCCAAACCATCTCGATTGGGTTCAGGTCCGGTGACTGTGGAGGCCAGGTCATCTGCCGCAGCACTCCATCACTCTCCTTCTTGGTCAAATAGCCCTTACATAGCCTGGAGGTGTGTTTGGGGTCATTGTCCTGTTGAAAAATAAATGATCGTCAAACTAAACGCAAACCGGATGGGATGGCATGTCGCTGCAGGATGCTGTGGTAGTCATGCTGGTTCAGTGTGCCTTCAATTTTGAATAAATCCCCAACAGTGTCACCAGCAAAACACCCCCACACCATCACACCTCCTCCTCCATGCTTCACAGTGGGAACCAGGCATGTGGAATCCATCCGTTCACCTTTTCTGCGTCTCACAAAGACACGGCGGTTGGAACCAAAGATCTCAAATTTGGACTCATCAGACCAAAGCACAGATTTCCACTGGTCTAATGTCCATTCCTTGTGTTTCTTGGCCCAAACAAATCTCTTCTGCTTGTTGCCTCTCCTTAGCAGTGGTTTCCTAGCAGCTATTTGACCATGAAGGCCTGATTCGCGCAGTCTCCTCTTAACAGTTGCTCTAGAGATGGGTCTGCTGCTAGAACTCTGTGCGGCATTCATCTGGTCTCTGATCTGAGCTGCTGTTAACTTGTGATTTCTGAGGCTGGTGACTCGGATGAACTTATCCTCAGAAGCAGAGGTGACTCTTGGTCTTCCTTTCCTGGGTCGGTCCTCATGTGTGCCAGTTTCATTGTAGCGCTTGATGGTTTTTGCGACTCCACTTGGGGACACATTTAAAGTTTTTGCAATTTTCCGGACTGACTGACCTTCATTTCTTAAAGTAATGATGGCCACTCGTTTTCTTTAGCTGATTGGTTCTTGCCATAATATGAATTTTAACAGTTGTCCAATAGGGCTGTCGGCTGTGTATTAACCTGACTTCTGCACAACACAAATGATGGTGCCAACCCCATTGATAAAGCAAGGAATTCCACTAATTAACCCTGATAAGGCACATCTGTGAAGTGAAAACCATTTCAGGTGACTACCTCTTGAAGCTCATCGAGAGAATGTCAAGAGTGTGCAAAGCAGGAATCAGAGCGAAGGGTGGCTATTTTGAAGAAACTAGAATATAAAACATGTTTTCAGTTATTTCACCTTTTTTTGTTAAGTACATAACTCCACATGTGTTCATTCATAGTTTTTCAGTGAGAATCTACAATGTAAATAGTCATGAAAATAAAGAAAATGCATTGAATGAGAAGGTGTGTCCAAACTTTTGGCCTACACACACACACACACACACACACACACATATATATATATATCACATTTTTCACGTCACTATATCGCCGTTTAGACTAATCTGATGTTTGTAAAGTCTATAAACATAAAGATTGAACAAACGTTACTATTTCTTTTTGTAATTAATAACATGGTTATCATAGATTAACTGGGCTAACCATTAGCTGTTAGCTGTGTCTGTAATAACTCAATAAACGGTCTGTGAAAAAAATATTTTTTCCAGCGGATATCTCAGTTACAACATGATTGAGCTAGCAAAGCAGTTTCATGTTGCTACGTGTGGTATTTATTCAGTTTTGGGAAATCACAATGTCTAGAGAGCATCAGTGGCTGATGCAGCAGCAAAGCTAACATCAGGACATCATCTGCTAAAAGCCACCCCGTTGTCAGACACAAAACTACTCCAGTTAGCGCAATCATGTTGTAATTAAGACATCCGCCGGAAAAAAAACAGACAGTCAAAATGACAAACAATACCAAAGTCTAACACAACCTCTTGTGCTCACGTGATGAAAGATATGTGGCGTTCACAGTAACGTTACCGGCTAAAAAGGTAACTTACATGACAGATGATGCTATGCTAAATAACGTTAGCTTCATGTATAGCCTTGAAAACGGCCCCCCTTTTTCTGGTTGCACCTACGGGTCTTTATAGATTTACGTCTCCATAAACATTCAAATCAATCATGTAATGTACTCACCTCATAGCCACAAACGTTAGGAAAAATGCCGGGGGGTGTCCAGGTGTTTTTATATTCGTTATTGTTCAAGTAGTACTGTGCTACTAGCGAACTGAAACCCATATGAATTGAGGAGAAAATTTCCGACATCTGGGCCAGTTTCCTAACACCTTCGGCTATGAGGTGAGTACATTACTTGATTTATTTGAATGTTTGTGGAAACGTAAACCTATTTAGACCCATAGGTGCAACCGGAAAAGGGGGAGCTGTTTGTTCCAATGCTAACGTTAGCTTCATGCAGAGACACTATATTTCCACAAAGTAGCGACAGTCACCATATGCTGTGCCGTGGTCGGATCCCGCATGTTTGGAACAACTCTCTTCTCTAGCCGAAGGGTTGCTAATCCAGCATTATACTGTCCCAAGTTTGAAAAAGAGTCCGAGGAGAAGTGTTTAGCGCAGACAAACAGGTGGGACGCTGGAGCAACAGGAACATTGCCGTTGAAAATAAAATGAATCCAACTGTTCCTCACATTAGTGTGAATGGTTGTTTATCTCTATGTGTAAACCCTGTGATAGTCTGGCGACCTGTCCAGGGTGTACCCTGCATACCTGCCAACATTGGGTTGTGAAAAATAGGGAGATTTTTTTCATCTGTGTATTGGCCCATGGAACAAGGTTCCTTCGCCAGGTGTGCGTATAATTGTCATCATTTCTTGCCTTGTATTTTAAATCTGATGAAGGAAACTTGTTCTGAAAATGTTGTTTCTTTGATATTCAATAAATGATTCTGTTTACCATTGAGGACAATGAAAAAATTAGCAGTTTTAATTGTTGAAATGAGTACCAGAAGGCTAAATAATAAGGCGGTTACACTGCAATGCATTTAGTATGCAATATTTATTGCACAACAAATTAAAGTTTGTGCCACTGACTGTGCCACCATCTCACCGAAAAAATGAAATACAATAGAAATACAGTATTGTACACAATGTGCAAAAGAGGTGCCTAACAAAACAACACTAACTGCACACTGAATTGTGTGCATCTGAGTGTGTGAATGTCCAAGCCTTAATCCTTGTTCCCTTTGTCACTCAAGGACTTGCTGTACTCGTAGATGGCATGCTTGGCCAACACTAACTGCACACTGAATTGTGTGCATCTGAGTGTGTGAATGTCCAAGCCTTAATCCTTGTTCCCTTTGTCACTCAAGGACTCGTAGTACTCGTAGGTGGCATGCTTGGCAGCGGTGAGAACCTTCTTCGAGGGATCATACTTGTAGCCACGGGTGGTATGGTTGATCTTGCAGGACATGAGAGGCACAAAGAGTAGAGTTATCCATGTTCATTTTATTTTCAGTCAGATTTTTTTTTGACCATACTGAAGGACCTCTCTGAGCTAGCATTACTATGAGGGATGCAGAGCATAGCCTTCATCAGAGATGCCAGACCTATGAACCTCTCATCTTTCCCTAACAGGCCCCAGAACCTGTCAACCCTCTCTTCCTGTGAAAGCTCCTTGCTATCTGCCACATGGTAGTCCACCAACTCTTCCCTCAGCTTATCTGCATCTCGTGACACACTCAGAAAAAAGAAGTACGCTTTCATCTCAGGGTCACGGAGATGTCCTGCCAGAGCACAGATTTTGGCATTCCTCTCCACCTCATCATGGCTCTCAAAGTAGGCTTGTAGAGCTGCCCACTGATTGATCACTCGCTGAATGCAGGTGAAGAGGCTGAGCCACCTGGTGGAGCAGTACCTCAGGAGCTTGAGTAAGTCAGAGTTGGTGAAGTGCACAGATTCTTTATACAACTCACACCTCTTTGCACTGAAGGAAAGAGATAGTAAAATATTAAATTGGTAAGGTTTGTAATATTCATAGCAAGGAAGAAAACGGTATATGGTCAGTGGTGGGAAAAGCATTGAAATCATTTACTTAAGTAAAAGTACCCAATACAATGTGTGGAAATAAATAATACTCAATATATTTACCTCTTGTCAAAGTGGTAGTATATACCAAATAACAAAGTCCTCCACTGGAAGAGGTATGGCCTTGATGCCACAACCTGTGGCAAGCTGCACGAGGTGGCATATGCAGCCCAAGTCTTGGACATGTGGTTGGCGGAGTCATGTCATTGTCGGAGTTAAAGGCTATGATCCCCTCCCAAGGAATGTTCCTTTCCCTGACAAAAACATTTCAAAGAATGGAAACATACATGCATGATAAATGAACTGCATTAGTGATTTCTACTCTCAAGAGTAATCCTACCGGTAATTAAAGCATGGCATGCTTTCACACACAGCTCACCTCAAAGTGGATGCCAGCTTCTCATACAGGTTCTCAGCATTCCCATGTTGCAGACTGGCATGTCTAAGAACCTGGTGGCCACCTGCATTTTTGGAATTGGAATATTTTTTAAAGTGTCATGCACCACAAACAGGATGCCCAGCCCATATTCGCTTGCACGACACAATAAATGAACATAAACATATAATCAAAATCAGACATTCAACAGACATTCCAGTACCTGCATCTCAGCCTCACAGTAGACCCTGGCCACTATCACGAATCCCTTGTCTTGCTTTATGTTGTTGGACTAATCACAAAGAAGAGCAAATGGTTTAGTCTGGCATGTCTTGGTGACCTCGTCATCCAGCTCCAAGGCGATGGCCCCTGCAAAGTTACAAAATTATGTTTTAATTCACTATTAATTTAGATTATATGGTTCAAATTGCCTCATTTTGGCAGGTATATTCTCCATCCAGCAATATAGTAAACCTACCCCACAAATAAGCTTAATTAAAATTAATAGTTACTGTTATGGAGAGAGTAATGAGAAGGGAAAGAGCACAGCTTTATTTTGTTGCTCATGTTATTGCGTTTATATATAATATAACTTGCTGGAAGCCTATCATTAAGCCAGCTAGCCATGTTGCTGGTAGCTAGCCAGCCAGCAACAAAATATTAGCAAAACTACACCAGCATCTCAAGTCAAGTTAAACATATTTTTTCTTTTGCCTTACTTCAAAAACTGCTTTGTGAAACATACATTAAAAGAAATAGCTAATCATGTTTTTTACCTTTGATAATCTGTGTTGTTTTTGTTCTCCCAGAGGAGTACTTCTTGGCGATGTCTGAATCAGGAAACATGGCAGCAACACTTTTGCTGAACTCATCACTGAATGCCATTGGCAAGTTGTTTTTTGCAATCAGCATGGCCATTTTACATTCTGCCTTGGCCACTAGATCAGCCTCCGCCTCTCTAATGAAGAATGAGTCCGTCTTTGGCATTCCCCTCTGTCCTTTTATGGCTAATTTATGTTTAGCAGTGCTAGCATGCTTTATCAAATCATTTTTCCTGCCGTGCTCCACACTAAAATCAACATTGCAAGCCTTGCAAAACGCATGGTGGGTATTACAACGGCTGGCTCTAACCCAGGAGAAGGTCTCTTTCCACGCTGTGTTGAATCTAGAAGCATTTTTTTTTTTTCTTTTTCAATTTTTCTTCTCTTTGGAGGAGTGTCAGATGTCTCTCTTTCGCCATCCATCTCTGTCTGGGTGCTGAACTGAGCAGAACAGAAACCAGTGAGTGACTTCTTCTTTTCCGGCATTATCAACGCTACTTGGCGTATCACTGCCTCCAGCGAGTGACTGAGTCACGTCACCGGCTTGCCTCATTCGTGCAAGCAGGCCAGGGTTGCCAGATACTGTGACAAACATCCCCCACAATATTACTTGTTTCCTTCACTGTAAAATCGGGAGATTAGCGAGAGAAATGACTGATCTGGAGCATCATGGGAGATAGGGTTAAAAATCGTGAGTCTCCCAGTGTGAATCGGGAGAGTTGGCAAGTATGACCCTGCCTCTGCCCGATGTCAGCTGGGATAGGCTCCAGCCCCCCCGCGGCCCTCATGAGGATGAAGCGGTTAGAAGATGAATGAATGAATGTTCCTCACATTAGCATCACCAGATGGAATGATTAAAATATTTTTATCTGGGTTTTGACAGCCAACCACTGAACAGTTATGTCCTCCGTTGCCTGTAGCTCTCGTTTTCTTCGACATGCTTGCCTTTGTTTGAGTTACGCCGGGTAAAAATACAAATGGCGGATTCGCTTCCTTCTCTCTGGAAAATACTGGGAGTGGTTTACCTAGTGCTTGGTGAGGTGAGGCTAGCCCCTCCTCGGCTTCTTATTTATGTCAATAAGAAGCCCAATCCGAAATCTCGTTTTTTTCCCCTCCTGGTGAATTCATGGGGGAGGAGGAAAGAATGAACTTCTTTGCCCGGAAAACTTGTCAGCTATTGTCAGTGAAGGAGAGGATTGGGTACACATGCAATAACCTGGAAAAAATGGATTTTCAGGTGATGGATCCTTTAAGCTACTCTTTGCTGCTAATTTAGCATTTTTGGAGCTTTTTCACCTTTAATGGATAGGACAGAGTGAAATGTGGAGAGAGATAGTGGGGGAATGACATGCAGTAAATATTTGCAAGCCAGAGTTGAACCCGGGACTGCTGCAGCAAGGCATCACCTTTACATATGAGCTGCTGGCACTATCCATTACGCTACCGACGACCTTAAGTGTAAAAGTTAAAAGCTAAGGACTGACTACTTCACAACACACATGCCAACATACCTGGAGGTGAGAAATACAAGACTTGAAATATTTCTTCTTCCTCTTCTTACTAGCAGGAGGGCATCATTTGTCATTGTAGGTAGTAGTAGCCTAGTTATGTAAGGTGGCGCCACCTACCATACAGGAGTGGAATGACTACCAGAATTTTTTTTTCAAGTGAGGTGTGGCGTGAGACCAAATCGACCAATTGCATAACTCTTACGGCAAATGCATGACAGTTGGCAGCTATGAAAGTAAGGTAAGGTTATGACATGATAATGAGTAAGACAGAGGCCTTAGCTTTCTGCTGATAAACGAATGAATGCTCTAGCTCTAGTAGTTCTGATTTTAGATCGATATAGGGAGCATACACATGCTACACTTTATGTGCCCTCAAATTTATTGTTTTCAATGTAGATGCATACCGGCACACTCGAATGCGAGAGCGACGCTGTCACAACGTAAATGTGTTCCTGAGTGCCTATTAATGAGGGTGCGACAGCTGTGCCCTGAAAAAAAACTGCAATAAACAGAGTTTGGCTTTTGGACTGCAGAAGCGTACACACCACATCATTGGATGAGGAACAACCAATCACTGCTGGCAGATATCTTTCCCTTCTTCCATAAATATCAGTCTGTGATGAATACAGAGGTGAAATTGATCATTTTAGTGCAGGGCTGCCCAGAGCTTTACATCTGTCCCGCAGACAATATTTTTGGCCTTATACACACTTACAAAACAACATCCCGAAGAAGATCAGCTCTGTTCTCAGGATTTCTGGTAAATAGGCTATGATACAATGCCAGTTATGGCCGCTATTGCAACCTCAGATGCAACCAGCCTCAATACCCTTTAAAGGTGGCACAGAGTAGGCACAAGAGTGGTGCCCAACATTTTCCAGGCAGTTAAAGACACAGCATGTGTACCACCCCTAATGCAAACAATGACCTCCCATGGCCATTATAGGGAAATACCGGTGTAATAATAACAAAATACCATGTTTGCACGGCAACCATAAAGTAAGGTCATGATGCGATGACGGATAAGCCTTGGCTTTTTGCTGCTAAAAGCAAGAATGCTCCAACTTTTATGGTTCTTAATGTAGACCTATTTAAACAGGATAATCAAAACAAGTATCTCCTGCAGCTGTCCATGGGAGGTTCGTTTTTATGGGTTATATGTCATAAAATTGTTTGTATGAGTGGGTCTTCATGAGGCCCTTTGATTCTGAGGCATGTTTCTAATTTTAAGTCTCATTTTTTAATATTTTCCACTCAGTAGATGGATGAATTCTAGGAGAAAACTCTGCACATTTCTCAAAACCAGGCACATAAGACCAAACCTACACCATGTCCACGGCTCAATGCCTCTGTGTAACCTAGAGGTAAGTGACTGCCTGTAACAGTTGTCAACATGCCCTTGAGCAAAGTATTTAACCCCAGCTATTTGGTAAGTGCTCAGGGACCTGTGACAGCCCCTGGTTGTAAATGTGTAGCAGAGTGCTGTGTACTGTAGGATACATTGTTAAAAAAGACAAGTTGTTCAAGTTCAGTTTCCAGTATTTTTATTTTTATGCTTACTTTCTTCTAAGACTTTAACTGCATCGGGAGATCATTGTAGAGGTTTGCCAAAATTGAAACTTAAAAAGAAGAAGAAGTTTCTGGTTATAGTTCAGACTGGCATAATTTGTTTTATGCTGCCTCGCAGCAAAATAATGAACACAATACCAGTGATTCAACAATTACAGTGCCAAATGCTTCCACAGCTCATTTTCTCAGAAACAAATCCTCCCCATCCTAAATGATCTGTGAATACATCAACATTATGTGACAATCCTTAAATAAGGTTCCTAAATCTGGATACTTTACAAAACTACTGTCTGGGCCTGGAATTGTTTGCAGTATTTTGCCGAAAAAAAAGAGCAAGAATATTCAGACAACATTCCCCTGCTGAACAGAAGGAGCCAAGTGCTCAGTGAAACACCAGCGGTGCCAACTGTCCCATTACAAGAGAAGAAATATTGATCCAAACTGTTAACGCACTTGCATTCTACCAAACAGCTTGTGTCTTACTTAGAAAGACACAGAGTGAATGAACAATCAGGTGTAACCTTTATTTCCTATAAATGTCAGTCCACTCATGACCTGAAGTTCACTTCAGGTACTAATACACTGACTCTGCAGTGATGCTAATGCCTTCAACAAGAGAGCCTCATTGTTCATTATAATTTTTTTTTATTCATCTTCCTGAGATATTAATAATTAAACAGATGAGAGGAAAAGAAAGCTAATGACAAGTGAACAGAATGCACCTTTGCACTAGGATGGCCTAGTAGTGATAAAACATGGAGGCTCCATTTTTGGAACAAACTGTTTCTAAGCCATCACCCCTTCACATAATGAATAGCTCCCCTATGATGCACAAGGACAAAACTTCAACGTAGGTTTAAACAAAATAAGAATAACCCGGGCTGACAATGACTCAGCTAAGTAGTGACCAAGGGACATGAATGTACAAAAACAAGTCCTGACCAAACCCTGCCACCTAATACACACAGAGAGAACACACACACACACACACACACACACACACACACACACACACACACTCACTCTCTCTCTCTCTCTCTCTCTCACTCTCACTTACACACACACACACACACACACACACACACTACATCTCTTAAGTCTAGCCCAGGGCTTTATCCCATTTTAATGTACTGAAAAGGTCAGGCTATCAAAAAGTTGCTTGATGGAATAATGAGACAATGTATGAATACCGGAAACATTTGGACAGCCCTCACTGTCCAGCCAGCTTACAGACTCTCTCAATTATGTTGTTTTGTTTGCCAGGCACAGAGACGGAGTAACTATTGACATTTAATGGGATTACAATGGTCTGACCACATTTACTGACATGAATAATAATGTTGCAGATTGTGGTATTCAAATTGCATATTGTTGGTGGAAATGGTATATTTAATTTCTAACTGGGAAAACCAAATTATCTTAAACATTTGGGGGTACTCGTTTGTATCTATGTCATATGTATTTGGGTTTAAGATTAAATAGAAAAATGTTGCCGATGCATTCTTAATTATACCGATCCGCTGCAATTTAGGCTCATTGGATACAAACTATGATTTCATATACGTTTGAAGTAGGTCAAATTCAACACAATTTAAGATTTTCACCTAATGATACACCATTAGGCAACGTCGGCTTATAATGCAACTGGTGTCAGTTTGAAATGCAACCAGACAACAACATCATTTAAGGAGCTGGAAAGTGAAACACCAGCGGTGCCAACAATGAGAAGGGAGGGGTAGTGGATAGGTCCGACAAACACCAGACTTTCTACTGGAAAGCTGGGGTTTACTTCCTGTATGAATGTAATGCCAAACCATGATATGTTTTTTTTTGTTTGTTTGTTTTTATTTTCTAAACCTAACCATATACTACCAAATACTAACGTAAATTTGTTTTGAAAAAAGACTGTATGCATCAAACTTTAATTAAAACTGTAAACTGAGAACAAACTGAGACATGGGTCTGATAACATTTTTAATAAATTGGCATCAGATCTAACAGTCTGTCTGTGACTTCTTGTAAGGACTGAAGGCTGCTGGAAATTGTTGGGAAACTGTCCGACTTCGCTACGGCTTTTTGAAACCGCCTCCCACTGCAGCTGCCTGATCTCGTCCACTTTACAGGTGAGGCGCAGTCCATCTCGAACAAGTCTATATGTAGACATCAAAGTCTACTGACCAAGCAGCGATATATTACAGTTTGGAAGTAAGAGTGTATGTTACTGGCATTATAACAAGACTGAACTTTCTGTCACACTAAGCCACATTTTCATTTTATGTCAGCAGATGATTAGTGTACACTGGACATGTGCAAACTGTGTTAACGGGAAGCAGGTTGTCTGCTCTGTGGTTGTTTGCTTACAGGAATGAACAAGTACACTATTATCAGTATCTGTTCAACCAGCTAAGGCCCTATCTATATGCATCCAGATACTTTTGTAAGTTGATATTTTTTCAAATTCTCACAATGGACTTTTATCTAACTAAAAAGAATATTTTTTTTAAAATGCCCTCTTAAGGTGAAAATTTATCAAAACTCCAGTTACTGTTTATCTGTGTGGATGTGTAAAATTGATTGTTTGGAAAACAATGTTATCTTCTCATACTGCACATGCCTATGATGCTTTGTGCAATGAGCAAACGCTGGAAACAACAATACCAATAGCAGACTATGGGATTGCTAACGTGCTAACGCACTACTTGAGGTAAGGATGACTTTACACTTAAACTCAACACTTCACAAACGAAAGAAGACATCTGCTGCATCCAGTGTTTTTGTTGAAGTTATGCTAGAAATAATAGTTTTGGATCAGGACCGGTGGAACCAGGGGGGTATTCCATCAACATAGCTAAGAATATCCAGACTAAAGCCTGATTTATGGTCCTCCGTTGAATTGACGTCGTTGCTACGTCGTTGCTGTGACACCGTCATGAACCCTTCGAACATCTCCGTCACTCCGTTTCGGCGCAGTGCAAATCACCGCCAGAGTGGTAGGGGGCTGTGTTCCTTTCCTGAGTGGTTATCGTCATCTCTAGTTGGTTCTTTGTTTAGCTTCCGGCTTTTCCGGTCACAGTGAACAATGCCGACCAAGAGAGAGAGAATCTTGCTGTAGTTGGAGTTGTTGGATGTCGAAGAAAGTATGTTAATACTGCAACATCTACATCACAACCGAAGAAGGAGGAGGAGAAATAGGAGATGGGATGTGTGGCCATTGAACCAATCAAGGCAGAATACAGGCGAATTTTCAGTGCTAGTTTGACCTCTGCGAGACCTGGACGAAGGCATAGAGTAGTCTCAAATTCATATGATACTTATTTCAGATGTCTTGGTACCATTGTTTTATTTCGTGGTGTGCATTTAATGTTTTATGTAGGGCTAACGAGATGGAAATTATCTTTCTGCTAAATCTGGTGTGCCCATCTTCTCATTTCTTGTAAATGATCAATGCAAGCACATTTCCTTAAAGTAACTAAATATATATACATATTTATGAGGTAATTGTTACCTTTTATCTCATAGTTTTGATTCATCATGGGGATTTTTTTTTTGCTTTTACTTGTATACATTTTCTCCTGGACAACTTTTCAGGCTCACAAATCTTTTCTTTTTTTTCTTGTTTGCTCCTGCAGGTACTTTAGAATGTCAGCAGGTCAATTTGACGATATGCTTCATTGTTTGCAGCCGCTGATATCTCACCAGAGCACACACTCCATGCCTGTTGATGCTGCCCAGAGACTTGCAGTCACTTTGAGAATTTTAGCGTCTGGTGGCAGCCAACAGCCTGTTGCAGCAAGCTACAAGTTGTCCTCCAGCACTGTGTCTGCTGTAGTGTCAGAGGTCTGCAAAGCTTTATGGAGGGCCCTGCAGCCTGAATTTCTTCCATGCCCTTCACCTAGCCAGTGGGAAGCTATTGCTGCAGACTTTTGGCGATTGTGGAACTTCCCAAACTGCATAGGAAGCATCGACGGGAAGCATGTCAACATAAAGGCACAGCCACACTCCGGGAGTGACTACTTCAACTACAAGGGTCGTCACTCCATTGTTATGATGGAGTGTGATGCAAGGTATTGCTTTATCATTATTCTTATTATAATTATTATTATTTCTTTTTTTTTTTATTTCCATTAACAAACAAACAACATACAGACAGTATACAAGAAAACAGCAAACAACAGAAGACCCAGGGGTTACATTACATAAAAAAGTTGTATTGGGTACAGATATTTAGTGTTTTATTAGCCTTTAGATCAGTCACATTATTAAGTAACTCTAAATAATGCTCAATTTCTTCCTGATAGGTATCGCTTCACCATGTTGGACGTGGGTGGATATGGAAGGGAAAGCGATGGGGGCATTTTCAAGGAGAGCAAATTTGGTTCAATGCTGCTCAACCATGAGCTCAATCTGCCCCCACCAGCAAAACTCCCCGGAACAGAAGTCCAGATCCCCCATGTGATTGTCGGTGATGCTGCCTTCCCCCTACACTGCAATCTCATGCGTCCCTTCCCAGGTGCGGCACAGACTTAATTTTACACTTAATTTTCTTTGTAGTGGCCACTTACTTTTGTATTTCACATGATTGTGACACAACAATTTTCTATTTATTAATACTCTACTGTCGACTTTCCTATGCAGGGACAAATCTGAGCATGGAGAAGCAAACCTTCAATTACCGTCTTTCCAGAGCCAGGTGGGTTATTGAAAACAGCTTTGGAATCATGGTGGCAAGGTGGAGAATTCTTGGGCGACATGTTGAGTTCCTGCCAGAGAAGGCTGTGGATGTTGTAAAGGCACGTTCGTCCTACACAACTACCTGGCCTACACTGACGAACTGAACACACCAGAGACCAGATACATACCACCAAGCTTTTGGATTCAGGTGGATCGGTGGAGCCTGGGGAGTGGCGAAGACTGGTAGCAGGTGACTCAAATCTGGTGGGATCCATAGATCCCTCGCAGATGTCAAGGAGGCGTTCCAACAGAGCTGCCCAAGCTGTCCGCAATGATTTGACTGCCTTCTTTCAGTCACCGCAAGGAATTGGTGTGCCGTGGCACTCTTGGCTAGTACAGATCAAAGTCTGAATACTGAATGTACATTCAGTCACTGAAGAAAAACTGAGTCATGACATTATTGCTGTCATCATGTTTTGTAAATGGATGTTTTGGGAATAAACAAGTCCAAATGTGTGCTGTGAAAAATGTTTCTATGTTTTCATAGTATCAATATTTTCATCTATGAAACATTCAAAATTATCATTATTTCCCAGAGACCAATGCAACATTCCTTTTGAGTGGATACAATTTATTTCACATTCACATTCACGGTTCACATTCACTTCGGGATGGTTACCATTGTTTTTCGTGATGATCATGAAAAAAGTTAGTCTGGAGCCCTGGTTTTCAGAATAGTGTACATTTTTAACTACCATGTGAGTGTGAATAAATTTCAGTTGTGAAATGAACTTGTTTTTTTCCCATAAATTTGGTAATGTGCAGGAAATGCAAAAGGGCAAAAATCCAACATTAATAAAAACTCAAATATAACAAGTTAACCTATTAATATACCTATATAGGTGTGTGTATATAAAAAGAAACTATATATTAAACTAAATTATATGAACTAAAACAGTGCAAGACTGCTACATTAATGTATGAGTACAAAGTGTAACTCGCACTAAAACAGGTGAGTATTTAAACATATATAATTCATGTTTATTGGTGTTCACTTGTTTTGTTTTACACTTCAATAGATTATTGCAATAGTTTTGTGTGTACAGTATGTATACACACACACACACACACACACACACACACACACACACTTGACTATATTATCATTTACCTAATAATTGATGAAATTCTCAGAGTCAGAATCACATTCAGAGTGGACTTTATTGCAATAACAACAAACTTGTAAGGTAAAAAATTAAGAATATATATGCAATGGTCCAGTGCAAGAAAAGTAAATGCAAAAGTAGAAAGGTGCATTAACATAACAAATTAACAAAAGAGATAAGGAAAACTATTTACATTGTGCAAAAATGGAAACCAAATTAAATACAACCAATAAAATCACACAAATCACACAAAGAAAAGAGCAATTTTTTCAAGTTCACTACTGCTTCACACTATCATGCAGTAGCTGGAGGACTTTAAACATGGCATCAGGCCACTTCTCATCAGGCACCCTCCTGAGAAAATAAGCCACAGTCTCACCAAACCTGGAGCATTCATCCCTAGTGTCCTGTGCCAACCTCTGGTGCAGTTCCAACCGCTTGTCATGAAACTCAGCCAGCTGCTTCATGACCTGGTCCCTGCGCTTCCTTTTCTGTCCCATCCATGACACAGGAGATGACAGCAGGGACAGGAGCATGGGTGGCGTGGACGGTGAGGGCAGCGGGGACAGCTGACTGGACGGTGAGGGCAGCGGGGACGGCTGACTGGACGCCGAGGGCAGCAGGGATGGCTGACTGGACACTGTGGGTTGCTGTGAGCAGCATGACGGTGGAGGGACATCTGAGGAGGGTGACGATGGCTCCATGCTGGATGCTGGAGATGTTTGGAGAGAGGGGGTACCTTCCTGTGTGTTACGGTCTCCGGACCTTTGTACATTTATTTTCTGTGTTTAATGTGCTGTGCACGTCATTGTGTGAGTTATTCGGCCAGCACCTGTCAATCAATTATGTGTATTTCTAATTGTCTGCTCTTCTGGAGGGAATCCCCAGTGAACCACGCCTCCAAGCCCGCCCTCCTCTGCTGCTGTTCAGTGTTCCCCCGCTTGCAGGTCGGCAGGCCCTCTCGCTGTCGTCGTTGGTTTCGGCCAATCACCGCTTCGCTGGCTCTTGTCTGAACCTTTAAAAGCTGCACGCAGTCAAGAGCAATGGCGGCTGTGATTTAATCTGAGCAGTCCGCCTCGCTCCGTTGTGTTTTGAAATTGCCGTGATCTGTACCTTAAATGTGTATCTGGGGAATCACAGGGCTTTAGGACATTGTTTCCTAGCGTAGCCACATATCGTTGTGCACACACGTAGTTACTGGATGTTTAGATCACTAGGTTTATGGGTGTCGGTTTGCATGTAATTTTATTTGGCAGGTAAGTCGTAGAGCAGACAGCCAGGTTATTTTGTTATTCGGGGTGGCCCTCCGCCACAATTAGGTAAGTTAGTTGGGGAGTTTATTTTGGTTGGTGACAGGTCAGAGTTTTGTTTTAATTGTTTTATGGTTTGCCGTCACCCACCGCCCTTCCCTGAGTTTGTTTTGTTTAAATGTAGCCTAATTTAACGCCGAGGCTCTTTTCGTGAAGCCCCAGCTGTGGGTTGTTTTACAGAGCCTCCGAGCAGGGTTTTCTTTGCTGTACCGCTTTTCTAACAAAGCCTAGCTTATATTGTTTCATTTGTGTCTGAATGAACGGCCGATTGCCTTATTCACTTACTTGTTTGGTTTTATGTTGCTTCCCTTACCCCTAGACATCTACTGGGTTGTAACACTGTGATAGTGAAAAAGCAGACATTTGAGTAAAATGCAACATACACATTAATGCAGCATTACTACTGATTCAAAAATATCTTATAATAACACAGAGGGAGCATTTTACTACACAATGAGGACTTTTAAGTACATTTTGCTGATAATATTTACGTACTTTAACTTAAATAAGGTTGTGAATGCAGGACTTTAACTTGTAGTGGAGTACACACTGTGGTATTAGTATTTTTTATGTAATACAGGATGTGGAATCTTTGTCCACCACTGCCTATAATGTGTAGTTTTTGTTAGAAATGCACGGATTAATGGCGCTATGAAGACGGCATGAGTGATGAAATGAAAGTGAGTAATGAAATTCACCAAATGTGTAAATTAATACTAGTGATAGACTATTTATCACATTTATCCACTGATTCCTATGTACATTTCAGATGATGCATTTAATCAAACTATTTTATGTCAATCATTGCATTTATCAAATAAATGATTGTAGATTATGACATTTCCAAAATGACCAGTTTATAATCAGTTTAATAATCACATTACATTTATCTATTGATTGTATAAAATTCCATTTAACAAATCCATCAGTTCAGTGGAGTTGAGGAAAACTATTAAGTGAATGCAGGTGATAGTGTATCAATTATCTATTTCTCATCATTTGGGAGTCAATTGTAAGCTCTATCCCTTATTATTGTGGTGAGCATGGACTTTTGGCTTTTATTTTGTGAACATTTCTGGAGTTTACTTCCCGTGTGGGTTGTGTGCTGCTGGGTTAACCTGTCTCCAGAGGCTTCCCCTCTCCCCCGCCCTGCACTAAGGCTGCGTGCACACACCTGAGAGTCATCTGCAATCATCTGTGAGGCTTCTCCTCTCCCCCGCCCTGCACTGAGGCTGAGTGCACATACCTGAGAGTCATCTGCAATCATCTGTGAGGCTTCTCCTCTCCCCCGCTCTGCACTGAGGCTGAATGCGCACACCTGAGAGTCATCTGCAATCAACAGGCTTTAAGACTGCCACCGACTCTAGCCTCAGTGCCAGAGTATTTGTGACTGCATGCAGTGGTATCTCGGCTCCTCTGATCCTCCTGTGATTTGAGTAATCTTGCAAGTTTGATTGAGTTTTTGCTCTTTGTGTGTTTAACCCTCGTTCTCCTACCTTTTTTCCAGTGTCTCCCTCTGTACCACACAGCTGCCCACAGCCCAGGACTCTCACCTGGTTTTCTCACTCTGCACCTGAACTCCGGATCTCCTTTGTTCTCTGCATTATTCTGGCACAATAAAACTGTTAAACCTTTTCCCTCAGTCTAACTGCATTTTGGGTCCAAAACCTCGCTGCCATCACAATTATATCAAAATAAGGAAAAACCCTTAAATGTATGGAATGTGCTATAGGATGAGGAACAGACAAACCACAATGGTGTTTGTCCCATTTAAATGTGGTTGTTTTGTGTCATGGTTAATTCAGAAATATAAAAGATAACCATATGTTAATGTGGACAAATCAAGCCCTATGCATGATGTATGGTGATGCTAGAAATAATCAAAATGAATAGAATTTGTACCTCTCTGCAAACAGTTGCCTTACTTCACCACCAACACTATACAGGAATGTACTGCTAGCAAAGAATCTCAGTGCAATACAGAGTGACTGCACAGTGGTCAAAGACTGGCTGCGGTGTGTGACCTTTATAATGTGTGGTTCCAGCAAACTGCATAGATATACTATGCTTTACCTGCTTGAACTGGTACCTCTCCCACAGATAGGAGTCCATCTGTATCAATGGGTTGGTCCTATCCTGGAAGACCCTTGGGGCTGGTGGTGGTTGGAAGGCCCACTGAACAATGTGGGCCTCCTCATCAACAGGATCCTCAATGAAGGGGCATGCCATTATTTCCTAATTTACTCCCTCTTGCTGTGTCTCTGAGTCTCTGGGTGTGTCCCTCTCCTTCTCTGGCCGTTGTCAGTTGACCTTAATTGGCTGTGAATTTGCTAGCCAATTGGAAACACAGTGGGGTGGGGATGGGAGGGCAATCACATATTCAATCTTTTTTAATGCCTCAGTTTCATTTTATAATAATTTTTGTTTTTCTTAAATTGATTTTGGCTTTTCTGTTGTTTTTTTCTAATTATCTTATTTTTATTACATTTTAATTTGTTTTTTAATACTTTTATTTTATTAATTATGTTATATATTTTCTGATCTATATATTATTTTTTCGTTACATGACAGTTGTGAGTCTGTAAAAGCACTGGCAGTTCTTGTCTATTGAACATTTTTTGATCATAGATGGAGCTAATCCTCACCTTAATCCTGCTACAGACCAGGATTGCCCTGCAGCATAAGTTACCATGGTTACTAGGCTGGGATTTAGGTTAACCACCTTGATGGAATGGAGTTGTGGCTCAGTTTGATGGAATGGAAACCGGAGTTTAGCTCGATGTATCAGGCTTAGCCAGAACCATGGTTTCCATGGTTACAGATGTGAGGCTTAAGCCTGGCTCACACTACAGGATTTTAAAAAGCTTAAAAGATTTTTAAATCAGGTTGTATCACACACATAACGAGAATCTTCACAGATTATCTTATCTAAAATCTTAATTGCGCACTCACTACAAGATTTGAAAATAATGACCAGCACACACTACAGGATTTCATCAAGATTATCGGACCAGAGAGCAGTGCACCACGTAATGTACGTCATCTCACAAGGAAGCGGAAGTCAACAGTACATGCCATTCTGTCCAGAAAAAAAGGCAAGAGGAAGAAACGCCATCTCCGCTGTCCCGTAGACATAATAAAGAGCCTATTTTTATTTAGTTTATTATGTCTATGCGCTGTCCGACGCACCCTGCTGCTCTGTTGCTCCTTCGCGGTCGCCATTTCTGTCTTGAGGTAACGTTACGTCCGGCCTCTTCTTCTTCGCCTGCTTATTTTACGGCAGTTGGGATCCACTTCCGGTGTCATCCCGATAAAAATCAAACGTGTTTGAAAATTAGCGGGTCGGCCTCGACGTGTCTGTGAGCTGATCGTGGAATTTAAGATTCATCTTTCACCTGCTCACACTAGAAGATAATCTAGGCCAAATATCGGGGCCAGTTAAGGTCCGAGACCTGATTTCTCCGCCGATTGTTGGGAGGGCCGAATCTGGGTCAAATCAGCTCGAGAAATCCTGTAGTGTGAGCCAGGCTTAATCTTAGCCACTTTGATGGAACAGAACTCTGGCTGACATTAGGCCAGACTTGGACATTTAAGCCTGAATTTGCCTTTAGCCTGCTTGATGGAATACCCCCCAGCAGATGGTGGGACACTTTCCAGAGTGGGATTGTTGTAGATAAATAGTGGAAGGAAAACCTTTGCATGTCCAGAGCATCACTTGCATGTTTGAGTGAGCTTTTTCGTCCTTAAATTGAACAGGAATCAGCAGTGATGAGATCTCCAGGAGGTGTTTTGAAAAAGGTAACATTAGCTTGACCGATTGTGTCCGGGCTGCCAGATTTGTCCAGGGTCCCGTGCTAACTGATGACATCACAAATTATGATTGGCTTTAGGTCAGTCACAAACCCTGATCGGTTGTAGCAATGGTTGTGGCTGGAAGTCTGAGGAAATGGTTGAAATGTAAGAGAGTTTGAGGAGAGAGATAAAAATAATAAATCTAAAGTTTTCTCTTCAGCTGTATGCTGAATGAAGTATTAAAACATTAACCTGACAAGCGGCAAACATTAACAAGATCGGCTCAGTTCAGATTAGCCTTCTTACGAGATCGGCTCAGTTCGGATTAGCCTTCCTTCTTTTAAGTTAGCATTAAGCTAATGGCTAGTGGCTAATAATAAAATGGCTAAAAAGAAGAGAAATGCATCAGAAACATAAGAAATTACTGTTAGATTGGCTCAGGGTCGGAGGGCGTCTCACAAATCAATGTACAATTTTTCACAAATATTGTATGTGAACATATTTGACAGCATAAAAACATTGCTCCAAATGTCAGTGCAGCCAGTGTTCAGGGTCCCAAAACAAAGAAAGACAGAACATAAAGTTAGTTACAATGACATGCTGTTATGTTCATACTGTATACAGCCTACACATAAATATACTGTATGATACACTAACCCTGGATTTGTGAAACATTGTACATTGATTTGTGAGACGCCTTCCGACCCCAAGCTGATCTAATAGTAAACTTTCTATCTAATAGAAAACTTTCGATTTGTTATTTTTATTTCTCTCTTCAAACTCTCTAACGTTAGAACCATTTCCTCAAACTTCCAGCCACAACCATTGCTACAACCAATCAGGATTTGTGACTGCCCTAAAGCCAATCATAATGCGTGATGTCATCAGTTAGCGCGGGACCCCAGACAAATCTGGCAGCCCGGACACATTCGGTACTTACAACATCTAGGGAAAAGGAGTCTCGTGGCTTGCCTTATTTTTTTCCTTGACGCGTGTTTTCAGCACAAAATAGGCAGTGAAAAGGGTATTTTGATACTCATATTGACATTGTACCATCTTTCTCCACAGTTTCAATGTATATAACTGCCACAAACATGGACAATTAAGAAGTGAACTTATTTTTTACTCAACACTTCCTGTTTATGTTTTAGAATAAAAGTCCCTTGACAACGTTTCTGTGGATAGAATCAGAGGCGATTCTAGGATCAGAGGTTTAGGGGTGCTGAGCACCCAGAGAGCTGCCCAGCCAGGCAAGATAAATTTCACTGTTTTGTACATTTTAACGCAATTTCATTCCCACATTTGTGAAAGAAAAGTACAACACTTTTTGGGAAAGTCTGTGACTAAACCATCAAATCTGATAAAGGTTATATAAATGCTGAGCCACAGCAAAAGAGGAATGGATTGGAATCATAAAAGAAACATATCGTAACCCTAATTTCTGGGGGAAGACAACTCATTTTGATACAGCAGCTCCTCAACATACAAACAAACAGTATAGGCCCTATTTAGATGGTCTAAAACACAAAGCGCCAGGCGTGCAGCGCATGGACGTGTCCCAGTCACTTGCTAGTTAGACAGCGTGTTTTCAGGCTGTGCGCCATGGCGTAGAGTCTAAAAGGGTTGGACTTACTCTGTGAATTAGTCATGGGTGTGTTTTGGTTGTATTATTCAATAAGCCAATCAGAGTGTCACTTCTCATTCCCTTTTAAATGAGGCATGATTGGAGCTCACGGCGGAGAGCTAGTTAGATGGCGGACCTACCAACTGGAAAGAGTGAGCGTTTTACAGACGATAAATGTATCTCTATATCGACTGTCCCGTTACATCTGATGTCAGATCAAAGGGGATTGGCACATTTGGCACGTGTAATGGAAACCCAACCTGATTTGATTAACACAGCTGAGTTCACATCCCTCTCAGTCAGCCACAAACAGCCACAGCATCAGATAGGGAGTATGTATTCAGCATCTGTCATCTTAGAAAAGACAAAAGAAAAGAAACAGATTGAGACTGCGAAAGAGAGAGAGAGAGAGAGTGTGCGTGCATGAGAGAAACGCTGTCAACAAATGAATGTAAATTATTCAATTTATTTTATTTCAACCCGGGAGGTTAGAGAGCCCAGCTCCCACTCCAGCATCCTGAACCCCCCCCGCCTGAAGGTGCAGGAAGGGCTGGTCCGTGGCTGCACCCGGGCCCGTCTAGTCTGGCTGTGTGCTGGTTGCGGAGCTGGGGTCCTCCTCCTCCTCCTCCTCCTGACAAGATGATCTTCAGTTTAACCTTCTAAAAGCTTTTTTTCCACATATACATTTGTACTTGTAGGGCTATACGTTTACATTTTTAGTTCACAGAAGCTGGTTATTGTTGTGTTTATGTCAAAACATTTTCACATCTTTGATTTTGTGATTTACATCCCAAAATGATCACAATTCAATTGGGAAAGACAAGTTCGTTTTACAGGCTATGCATCATCAGCCCGTGGAGGTCTGCTCTCAGTTCCGTATATTCGGACACTGCGAGCAGACCTCCCGGATTATAATGATCATTATTACTGCGATTAGATCATTCTGATTAATGACTGACCAGTAAGACGTGTTTCTGATAAATATTTTAATGTGCACAATAATAACCTTTAACATTGTAATCATATTTTTATTTGTTAGCTTTTGCATATGTGTGGCTGTTCCGTGTGTCTGAGCAGAGTGCATGTGCGTTGTGCACCCGCCTAGAGACGCATATTACTGACTTGACGAAATACTGCGCCGTTGACTTTAGACCAGGTTTTTGTTGGTCACTGGCGCATTTGCTTTTTACGTCATCTAACTAGCAACGCGCCATGACTGTGCCTAACCACTCCTCATTTTTAGACCAACACACCCAGAGGAGTGCAAGTTAATTTGCTAGTTAGACGACGAGGGTGCAGGGCATGAAAATGACAACTGCGCCTGCATCTAAATAGCAATGACACTTGCGACATGCCCTTCGCCGTCCGCTTTAGACCATCTAAATAGGGCCCTATGTATGTTTCTGGAGTAAACCTGCCTCCTGTAGTGAGTACCAAACATAGTAATAAGAATACTAATACATTTAAGTCCTCTCTCTGCTCCTCTCTCTCTCTTTGTACTGTCAACCAAAAGGCAAACAACCAAACAATGTGTTTTGATCTACTAAGAGAAACAGATACATTGATCCAACTTACATCATTCTATATGCCATTTGATCTTACACTCTTACCTGAACCTGGCTCTTTTTTTTTTTTTTCTTTTTTTTTTTCAAAAAAAACCCCAATCTTATATCCATGATGAGGCTGTCTGTCTGCACACACACACACACACACACACACACACACACACACACACACACACACACAATAGGAGTTATAATGTTCGCGAGCATCCAGTCAGTTAGCTAGTCAGTAGCACCTTGGCTTTAATATTAACACATGCACATGACACAACAGCTAGCATCTCTCATTCCAATTCAAACAGAGGACAGTGGTACTGACCACCTGTAATGTTTCCTAGCTAGAAAAAACGTCAGCTAACTCCTACCTAACAACATAAACAGTGACCTATGATTAAATGCAGCAAAAATGAGGACTGGTAATGACAATAATGTGGTGGTATTGAGTGGTAGAAGTTAAGAAATGTGCCACATATCACCCACTCTGGAAGGCAGCGCATTGCTGTGTACAGATAAAGTGCTCAGAGCCCGAGTCGGGGAAAGGTGGGAGGGATGGGGTGGGTCAAACCATTTTTGAGGCAAGGGGGATGCTGCTGTATTTTTGTTGTTAAAATATTACGTTTCAGCCAACTACTGTATGATTTTGACACTTTTCTAGCTTGTTAAAAAAGGACAGTAATTATAATAATAATAAAATCTCTCAAATTCAGCTTCAGCACCCCCAAAAATGGGCTAGAAACGCCTATGGATAGAATCCCGTCATTCGTTAACATGAGGCTTTTTATTGTGAAATATTTGCAGGATCATGTTGTTGACAGTGCAGTGGCTGCACAACTCCCAAGTACCGGCTTTCATTTGGGTTAATTCAGTAGTTGCAGATACAGGCAGCTGTGCAGTAGCGTCACAGCACTGCACTCGTGGGTGTTTAGAGTCGTTTAGTGTTCTAGTGTTGACAGAGATATTTTGTAAAACAAGCAACAAATGTCCTGCTAGCTGGAGTAAGTCTCCTTAATTTGTTATTGTTCATTTTAGTCAGGCATAGTTCGGTCACCTACAGAGGGGCCTAATCCCACATGTTCTCCATAGGAGTCAGTTTGACTCTCCACGCCACAGAGTGGAGAACAGCCTGTATGCGTTCATGAAGAATAAGTTGAATTTCTTTGTCCGTTGATGGATAATTTGGATATTTTTCATGTTGTGAATGATATTGTCTAAGTTCTATGATGTGTAACATTAGTTATTGGGTTTTTTGCTGGAAATAAGATTTAATTGAGTCTAATTCTTGCCAAATGACCTAGCATGCTAATTAGTATTTTAGAGTTTTAGCTGATTTTTGCTAGCAGCTTAATTTACTTGAAATCCACCTGTAAGGAAGCTACTTCATATTTTCATTAGCAAGTTAGCTTAGCATTACTTGCTAGGTTAGCTTAGTATTACTAGCTTACATCAAAGATTAGCATTTTATAGCCTCTGTTGATGGGTTAGCTGTGTGTTGCATGCAGAAGCCCTGTATGCCGGCAGTTTCATCAAACCCTAGTAGTGTTCACTGTAGTATTTCTACAGTATTCCTGTAATACTCTGATATTATTTTTGTGATATTCATAGTATTTCGGCCAAAATTGTAGTTCATTTCCTTTCATTTCTGTCACCATAGCTTACCACACGTTATGTATTATATATGTGGTCAGGCCCTCCTAAAGGTCAGTAAAGTTATCCTGCATAATGGAGATCACTCGCTTGAGTTGCATGTGGTCTTGGATGGCGGATCGGAGAGGGCAATCTTCCTCCCAGCAGCTACGAGGGAGCTCCAACTCCAGGGCAATCATAAGGCCAACTCGAGGGAAATCATAAAGAGCTGAAACTAAGAACCGTCCAGCAGGAGGTTTCCGTCCTACCTGGATTCTCTGTGTCCTTCCAGATTTCTTCTGCTGAGAAAGTATAAGATAAGCAATGCCTTTGATCCATCATTCTCACCCAATAGCTGCTCCTCAGAAAAGATATAGACACCTCCGAGGTCTCCCCCTCCGAAATCTCGAGAGCACCCAGCCTCTTCCCCTTATTAGGGATGACAATACCCACCTTATCACCCCTGTTGAGCCCATTCGCCGAGGGCCTCCGGGCGGTCCTACAGTGATAGAGACAAGACTGGGATGGACACTGCAAGGCCCAGCCAGTGGTATAGGAGACAACCAAGCAACAACGTACTGCTACCACCTAAGTTGCAGTTCTTCCTCCACTGAGTTGTTACGCAATGTAGAGAGGT
This sequence comes from Epinephelus cyanopodus, assembly GCA_026686955.1. Classification (NCBI taxonomy): domain Eukaryota; kingdom Metazoa; phylum Chordata; class Actinopteri; order Perciformes; family Serranidae; genus Epinephelus; species Epinephelus cyanopodus. The sequence goes on along the minus strand of CM048923.1, from coordinate 42,209,632 downwards.
TGTGGCAGCTTGATGCACTTTCACATCACCACAAGAAGACCATCACCAGGTCCAAGCAGGATTGTGAGGCCATTTCCCCCCTCTTTTTTTTTTTTTTTTTGAAATATTTTATTTTTGCATTTTAAATGTGCATTTTACAAAAAGAACAACAAACACACACACACACACACACACACACACACACACACACAAAAAAAAAAAAATAAAAATAAATAAATAAATACTACTCCTCCCTCCCTTGCTCACACCAGGGGGGAAAAAAAAGTACATAGTGCCAGTTGCTTTACAAGGTTGTACCTACACAGTTTAAGTAAGGCTGCCAAATTTTAACAAAAAATTTGTATGACTTTCTTAGAGTGTATGTTATTTTTTCTAAACAGCTGTTCATTCCTGTATACCATTTGGTTAGAGGCAGGGGGGAATCAGACTTCCATGTAACAGCAATACATTCTCCAGCCACTGCCAGAGCTATTTTAAGAAATTTTGTTTGGTATTTATTTAATGATTTCTCAATTTTCCTAAAATTTCCAATCAGACAGACTTCAGGATCCAGAGGTATCAAGGTTTTGGTAATGTTAGATAGAGTATCACACAAGTCCAGCCAAAAATCTCTGACTTTCACACATGACCAAGTACAATGTAAAAATGAGCCGACGTCTTTTTCACATCGGAAACATACATCAGACAGTTCAGGTTTAGACCTGTGAATTTTTTCTGGAGTCAAGTACAGCTGATGGAGAAAGTTGTAATGAATGAGTCTATATCGTGAATTAATGGTGGCAAATATGCTGTCCTGACATAAATCAGACCAGAGGACATCTTCAATTGTAATATTTAAGTCTGATTCCCACCTTTCTTTGGATTTATACAATGCTGGTTTAGGGCATTCTTTTATCAACACAGAATACACTTTAGAAATAAATTTACATGGCTCTCCATTATGCAATAATTTCTCCACTTCTGTGAGATTGGGTAACCCTGTGTTCTTCCTGCTTAGAAATGATTGCAATTGAAGATAACAAAAAAATGTTTTGTTTGACAGATTGTATTTGCCTTTCAGTTGTTCAAAAGTCATCAAAGATCCTTTCTCAAAGCAGTCCTCCACGATACGTATTCCATTTTGATACCAGGTTTCCAGAATCTGTTTGTTTACAGTCAATGGAATGAGCTGGTTTTGTTTCAGAGGTGACTTTAGCGACAGACCGAATCTTTGTCCAATACATTTATGCATGTCATACCATATTTTAATAAGGTGTGATAGAATTGGATTGTCTGTTAATTTAGACAAGATTTTAAAGTTATACTTATAAATAAAGTCACAAAAAAACATTATCTCTCAAAGAATGAAATGCAATGTTTAACCAAGATGGAGTTAGGTCACTCTCAAACATGGATAAAATAAATCGCATTTGAGCTGCAAAATAATATTTTTTAAAATTAGGTAGTTGAAGCCCTCCTGACTTATAGTCCCATGATAATGTCTCCAAAGACCTTCTGGCCACTTTACCATTCCAAATGAATTGCCTCACAGTTTTATTAAGAGATTTAAAGAAATCTTGTGGTAGTGGTACGGGAAGCGACTGAAAGAGATACTGCAATCTCGGTAAGATGTTAATTTTAATGCAGTTAATTCTTCCAATCAAAGTGATGGGTAGTCTAGACCATTTCTGTAGATCTTTCTCAACCTTTTTAATAAGTGGGATATAATTCAATTTATAGAGATTTTTTAGGTTGTTATCCACAATTATTCCAAGATATTTTACACCCATTGGAGACCATTTAAATGCAGAAACACCTTGACACTCAGAGTAATTGAATGTTGTAAGTGGGATAATTTCGCTTTTATCATAATTTACTTTATAACCTGAGACAGTACCATATAAATCAAGCAAATTTTGCAGTCGAATAAGGGATTGAGATAGGTCAGTTATATATAACATAACATCATCGGCTAGCAAATTAATTTTATGGGCTGTCTGACCAACCACAAAACCCCTGATGTCAGAGTCCTGCCTAATTGCCTCTGCCAAAGGTTCGATAGCCAGTACAAACAGGCCTGACGATAGCGGGCAGCCCTGACGGGACGATCTATTCAAAGGGAACACAGAAGACATCTGCCCATTTGTGGTAATCCTTGCTTTAGGTTTATAGTAGAGAGTTCTCACCCAATCAATAAAATTTTGCCCAAAACCAAATTTTCCCAATACCTTAAACAAGTAGGGCCACTCCAGCCTATCAAAAGCTTTCGCATCTAATGCCACAGCCACGGTTGGGTCAGATCTTGATTTTGCTGAATGAATTATATTGAACAATCTGCACAAGTTATTGGCAGATATGCGCTTCTGAATAAAACCACTTTGGTCTGGATTAATTATTTTTCAGAATATATCGCCAAGTCTATTCGCTAACAATTTTGAGATCAATTTATAATCCGTGTTCAATAATGAAATAGGTCGGTAAGAGGCACATTTCAGTGGGTCTTTATTTTTCTTATATATAACTGTTATTATGGCGGTTCTAAAAGATTCAGGCAAACTATGCATTTTAGATGATACATTTATTACATCTGTAATTAGCGGGATGAGTAAATCTTTAAATTTCTTATAAAATTCAGGAGGAAAACCATCCTCTCATGGTGCTTTGTTGGACTTAAGTGAATTTAAAGCTTTGTTAATATCTGCCTGAGTAAAAGGGAGGTCAAGATGCTTTCGGTCATCATTGATTTTTGATAATTTAATTGTGGATAAAAATTTATCAGTGTGTGTCACATCATCTGGGAGTTCTGATTTATATAAATTGGAATACAATTTTTTAAATGTATCATTTATCTCTGTTGGGTTATATGAGACTATACCCGTATCAGTTTGAATAGCATTAATTGTCCTACTGCTTTCCTCTGCCTTTAGTTGCCATGACAAGATTTTTTGTGCCTTCTCTCCCAACTCGTAATACCTTTGTTTAGTTTTCAAAATATCTCTTTCAGTTTTATAAGTGTTTAATGTATTGTATTGAAGTTTTCTCTGAACTAAAGATCGGTAAGTGTCATTAGAACCATTTCTTTGAAAGTCTTTTTCCAATTGTGAAATTTCTTTTTCTAACTTTTCAATATCTTCCATGTATTTCTTCTTCAGACCCTTTGTATGAAATAATTTGCCCCCTTAAATAGGCTTTTAACGTATCCCATAAGATAAAACAATTGGGAGAGGAAGCACCATTTATTTCACAGAAAAGCTTAATTCGATCTCTTAAGAATGTACAGAAATCATCTCTCTGAAGGAGAGTGGGGTTCAGACGCCATCTATATGGTCCTCTGGGCACATCAGGGAACAAAACTGACATGATTAATGGTGAATGGTCAGACAAAATTCTGGATAAGTATTCAGATTCCAATATTCTATGAAATAACTGGGTAGATAACAAAAATAAATTAATTCTAGTATGGGAATTATGAGGGTATGAATAAAAGGAATAGTCCCGAGTCTGAGGGTGTAACTGCCTCCAGATGTCCATTAGGTTTAGGTCTTTTACAAAAGTTTGAGTTGTCTTAGCTGCTTTTGACCTGGTGATGGTTTTCGATGATTTGTCCAAAGCAAGATCTAAACAGAAGTTGAAATCACCCCCTATTAGTACATTATGTTGTCCACCTGCAATTTTTAGAAAAATGTCTTGCATGAACATGTCATCATCATAGTTAGGTGCATATAAATTAAGGAGTGACCATTTTTCTGAAAATATTCTACAATTAACAAAGACATATCGCCCTAAAGGATCAATAATAGTATCAATAACTTCCAACGGTGTGTTTTTATTCACTAAAATGGCCACTCCTCTGGTCCTTGAATTGAAAGAAGAGGATATCACCTGTCCTACCCACTCTCTTTTTAATTTCTGATGTTCTTGCAAAGTGAGGTGGGTCTCTTGGATGAAAGCTATGTCCACTTTTAACTTTTTCATACAAAAACAAAAAACAAAAAGAAAAAACAGGGTGAGCAGAAACCCGTATAGCGCCAACTCCGAACATTTGGCACACCTCCCTTCATCTGGCAGGGTCATGTAATCGTGAACAACCTCTAGTTTAATGAACCTAAATACTGCTACCCCCTGGGGGCTTCTCCATGCAATCATAGCATGACAAACTTTCTAAACACTCTTAACTTAGTCATATGTTGGCATCCCACTGAGAGAAAACTAATAACAACAATAATTATACTATGTATATATATCAATATTTACCAACAAACAAATTCAGTCCTTAGGAAAAACTTACTGTGCTGGTTAGTGGTTACAAGTGAACCTGCTCGAAGTCGAGTCAGTTTAGTTTTTAAGTCTTCATTTTCCCAGTGTATTGGCCATAAACACCGCTGCCTCCTTCGGTGTTTTAAAGAATTTCCCCTTCCCATCCGGGAGGGTTATCCTCAGTGTTGCAGGGTGTAGTAGAGAATACTCGATGCCCATAGATCGCAGCTTCTTTTTCACCTGGTCGTATTCCTTTCGTTGCTTAACAAGGCTAGCACTGAGGTCAGGGAAGAACATCACTGGCTTATTCTCGAACATGACAGGACCTTTGTTTGCCCTGGATAGCTTGGCGGCGATGCGGACGTATAAGTACAGGCCTTGGCCTCTCCTCAGGGGATGGTCTCGGCGCAAATGTCCAGTGTGCCCGCTCTATCATTAAAGGCTCGGTGAAATGCTCATCTCCCAATAAGTTTGGCAGCCAGCTAGCGAGAAATGCTACCGGGTCATTTCCTTCACAGCCTTATGTAGATTCACAATCCGAATGTGGTTGTGCCTGCTGTAGTTCTCCAGTGATTCAACTTGCTCCAGTAAAAACTTGTTATCCTTGGTAAGGTTAGCAAGCTGGGTGTCCATATCAGCTATCTGGTCCTCTGCTTTCCCGATGCAGTCCTCCGCGTCGGTGATGCGGGATGTCAGTCCATCAAGCAAAGTCTTCAGACCCGATATGGACTCATTAATCTCCGCAGTTCGCGTGTCCATCTTGTCGGAGAGGGCTTGATTGCCAGCTCATATCTCCTGAAGTACAAGTGCCATATCCACAGTTGGTTGCACAACGTGCTCGTAAGCCACCTTGCTAGCTCCTCTGTGTGGGTTTTCTTCTTCACACGGCAAAGACTGCAAGGTTGTCGGGTTATTTTGCCTACTTTTAGACCGGAGGGCCATTTTGCAGGTTATCAACCAGAGTAGGTGCAAATTTGGGCGTTACACAAGTTTTAAGAGTGTTTTTAAGGATAAGGTATCGGAGAGCCTCCAAACTGGCATCTACCTAGCAGCGTTGCATCACGTGACCGGCCCCAGGCCATTTCCCCCCTTGACGCCAAAACCTGCAGGCTGACAGTGGATGGAGTAGCACTCCACACTACCCCTGTGCTTCGCGTAGAAAATGGTCCCACCCTGAAGGCCCCTGAGTAAGCAGTAATGGCTAGGCTCCACAGCACAGAAGCCAAACTAGCCATGAACCCTGAGCAGGTGGCTGCTTACATCACAGAGATTTGAAAGCTAGAAACCTCAGGTTACACCTGCAGGTTACCACCAGGGTCTGAAGAAGGTGCCAAAGAGACGTGGTACATACCACATCACATGGTACAGCACAATGGCAAGAACCAAGTGGTACTCAACTGTTCGTTCCAGTGGAAGAGCCAGTGTTTCAACGCACTGTTGCTACCTGGACCTACCTTACGCTCACCTCTCAGTACACCTGGAGTTACGTTGATTCAGCTACCAACCTGGTGGTTGACCTAACCAGAGGCAAGTCTCTCCTAGACTTGAGTCCCCCAAACAGGTTGCATGATGGACCACCATTCTTGCAACAGCCCCCTGCTCAGTGGTCCCAGAAACCTACCGGTGAAGAATCAGATACCAAGGAGGAATTACGTTAATCAGTCTTTTGTGGACTGACCCAGTCCACTACAACTCCAACATATCCAGAAGCCAGTCAGTTTTCCTTCCAAACCTAGCTAGAAGCCATGGCGCGGGTCATTCACGGGGTGGCAGGGCCATCTAGTTCCCCTACTGCAGAGGATTTTTGGGAAGCTGAGAGGGTCATTCTTCAGAAGAGGAAGAGGAAAGCCATCCGAGATCATCTCTGACCAGGGCACAAATTTTAAAGGAGCTGAAAGGGAGTTACGGCAAGTGTAGTGTAATGTTTACTGTAGTGTTTATACTGTACCTTTTAAGTTGACCTTTAAAGATGCGTGTTCAAGCAATGAGCTCTGAACGGTAACTTACTGCAGTAAACATGAGCCACTGCTTTTGTGATTAACGTTACCTTCATACCGTAGTACTCGGCAGTAGAACTGGGCCCGGTGGCTGGCCTTTCTCACGCACCTTCTTCGCTACGTGATGGAGGTGGCCTGGCCGACCGCACCAAAACCAAGCCCATGGGAAAAGGGGGCCCGGGAGCCGCCGGCCCTCCTCTTCCCTCTAATGTTTATACATACTGTATAACGTTTTATACACAATAATAGATGGATTAGCAACTGTTTTACTTCTGACAGCAAATAGTTTCCATCCTAGACTTGTATGGCTTTTTAAATTGTTTTATTTAAGGTGTAAAAAAAGAGAGAAGACGATACCGCAATATCATACCGTCACCGCATCCCCCCCAAAATAATACCTTGATAATGAGTTTAGGCCACACTGCCAGCCCTACTTCCATTATAAGTTTTACACCGTGACATTTATACCACGATATATACCGTTACCGTGAAGGGATTCAGATTATACCGTGATATGAATTTTGGGTCATACCGCCCAGCCCTAGAAACTCAGCAGAAATGTGACACTGTTATGATCAGCACCAAGTGGGAAGAGTTAAGGAAAAAAGACGACTCAGCAGAAATCTACACAATAAAAAGCAAGTGCGAACAAAGAAATTCCAGTCTTGCTCATTGAGTTGTGATGTGTTTGTTGCCTGCGAGCACATTAAACTCAGTTGCATCTGATTCTATGTGTCTCCAGTGATTTTTTTTGACCTCTGAGTATTTGAGTTTTTTATATCTAATAGAAAACAACAAAAGTCCCTTTGAGAGGAAAGGAGCGAGGTCGCGAGCTTTCTGGCACAGCTCTAGACCTTGACTTTTGCTTCAACATTTTTGGCGAGCTCAGCGTAGGAGGGCATACAGGTGGCCACCAGATATGGTAAGCAGATAGTTGTGTAAGAGAAGCAGGTCTGCGCGGATGGAATGCTAAAGAGATAAAAGAAGAGATAAAGAGAAAATACATCAAAGCATATCTGTGGATATCGCTGCCTATCTCACCAACATTCCTTTAAGCCTGTAGAGGCAGGGATGTTGTGTCGGAAGGCAGGACTGCGCGGACAAAATGCTAAAGAGATAAAAGAAGAGACAAAAAGAAATACATGAAAGCATATCTGTGGATACCGCTGACTATCTCACCAACATTCCTTTAAGCTTGTAGAGGCAGGGATGTTGTGTCGGAAGGCAGGACCGCGCTGACAGAATGCTAAAGAGTTAAAAGGAAAGAGATAAGAAATAAAAATTGCTAGGAGCCACAAAGGGGACTGTGAACAGTTTACAATTTTTACACTTTGATTGATCTGTTAATATTATAGGAGAAGATAGAAGTTGTTGTGAATAAGGTAAGATAAATAGACGTGTAGATAAAAGACTGAGGACATAATAGACTAATGACTGGACGAGGACGGGGAGTGTAAGAGGTAGATAAAAAGTGCACACAGCCAGCAGAAGTGGGCTTACACAAGAAAAAACAAAGCTTTGTAAAACAAAAATGTAATACTTCGGTTCTGATCTCTATTGGATTAAAGGTCATTACAAAGAAAATTCTTTTGACATTTTGGTGCCTGAATGTTTTCATCATAATCTGGTATCTGTGTGTCTGTTTTGTGAGATTTGTTTTAAACGGTTGTTAAATGTGGTAGTTATTAACAGTGTCTCAGTGAAACAAAACCAGACAAGGGTAACCTAACGGTGTCAACAAATTGTCGGGGGCCTGGACGACTAACGGTGCCAAAGAAAGTCCATATGTTTAACTGATCGAACCAGTTGCTCGGGTGAACTCCATACAAACTGGTTGGCTGTTAAGGGGAGAATAAAAAAAAAGATATGTTATCTTAATTTAGTTTTATAGATAAATCAAATAAGTAATAAATTATAAATAAATAAAATAAGTGATAAAATCATTAATTACAAGTGATAAATATAACTCTATAATAAATAAGTAATAAAATAAAGAAAAAAGAGAAGTTGAGATCGGGCTGGTAACAGGAAGAGGGTGAAAGCAGTAGTGACGGAATTTGGGCTGAAAATTATAGCATGACTGATGGTTCAGTAGATACTAGAGGCATAAAGAACACATTTCTGGTTGGAAAGAACCTACATAGATAATGAGGGTGAGGAGCAGTGGAAAGACGAGCAAGAGATTCGACTAAAACTTTGGATAATTAGTAAATTTACTAGTTGAAACAAGTGAAGGAAGAATTTTCAGGTATTGTTGAGGCAGATAATGTATCATTTTATATTAAAGGTGAAAGGTAAGGTCTATTACACAACGTTTAGGAAGCAGCTAGTCAAATATCAGATTTGGCAGGAAAAGGATCTATAAAAGGTGTTTTGATAATTTGAGTAGTTTGTGCGTAAGTCAAGCCTTGGGAGGACAAACGAAGTAGAACGTGCTGGGTTAGGGTGACCTGACAGGTGAAACACATGGGACAATTTTGGCAGTAAGGACAGTTGTTGCCAGTTCTGAGAAAGAGACAAAGAGGACAGGAAAATATTGGCGCACGAAGGCCACCGTTAGGAACAATCAGAGGAAATCAGGAGAACTTTGGATTCCCAGAAAATATGACCTAAACACACACACACACACACACACACACACACACACACACACACACACACACATACACACACTCGCATGAACGAGCAGACACCAAGTATAAAAGCATTTTGAAGTGTGACTTTGAAGGGGGGCTGTTTCCAACTGATTCATTGTGTAAACCAGTGTGTGTTATATGCTGATGTTTTGCAATTAAAGTAACCCCATTGGCTGTAACTTTTCTCCATGGTTCTCCGAGTCTCTTCATTTCAGTGTTTGCTGAAGTTGAGCATGTTTCTTACATAATTGGCGTCACGAACAGTTGTCTCTGAAGGGAGGGCAGCAGTGAGTGGTGACTCCAAGGAGCATCATCCCTGTGTGGGGTGATAGGCGCGCCTAACAAAAGGTAAGGACCTTCAAAATTCCTTACACAAATTCTGAATTGGCTAAGATAAAAACATCCTAAAATCTAAGTCACTGAGCGTGGCTGGGTGCTCCAGGAGATCACTGCATACTGATATCCCTTGCAGACAGAGAACTTGTCGGCGGGAAGGAGAGCAAGGGAAAAAAGAGAGCCAAACGTCTGTGCACAGAACAGCTGCTAAGAGAGAGAATTTGATTGTGATTGGCATTGTGTCTAAAATGAAACAGCCAGAAATTAAGAGAGCAGCTGGGGAAATAAACGATTGGTCAAAACTGAGGGGCCAAGTCGTGTGTTGGTAGTTGTAGTGTAATATTTTTATGGCTAAATCAAGTAAAGGTCTCTACTATGCATAGATTGATCAAGGTTGAATGTAATCATGTAACAATCAGATAGACATTATATCTTGCATAAGCTGATTAAGTTTAATGATTGAGTTGTGTGACAGTATATAACCATGAAAGTGAATCATTGTTGTAACCACACACCTGATTAAGACACAGCACATTTGTATGAGTTAAAGCACACACACATACAACACTATGCATCACCTGAAAATGTAACAAAAGACACACACACACTTAAAGGTCTGTAAGGTCTGTGAAGTCTGTGTAATGTGCGAGCTCAGGGGATCAAATTAAAGAAAAATCCCCGGAGCTCACATGACTTTTAAAAAATAGAGTGTTCAGCGGTTCGAATCTATTGGAAGAAAGTTTGGTACTTTCCAGAGGCCCTGAGGTCAACTTTGGACAAAGGCCAGATTGGTTGCTACCATTAGATCATGGCAAAGGCAGAATTGGACAAAAAAGGAAAGGTTATCTACCAATAGAATTCGGCCGCGATGGGATGGTTTAAGGAAAAGAGGTGGAGATTCTGGGTCCAGAGGGACCCAGTGTAAATCCAGAGGGATTTAAGTGGTCTAAGAGAGACCAAGATTAGAGTCCAAGGGGCTCAGAGTTAGATTTGGGCAGGTCTAGAGAGACCGAGATCCCATGTCCAGAGGGATATAGCTTAGTTAGGGATGTTGACACGAGTCTAGAGAAAGACTGTGCAGACTTTGTCAGGTTTGAGTGAAACCTGAGGCTTCTTGCTATTTCCGGCGATTGGAGAAATAGCTACCCCTACTTCGTCAGGTTTGAGTGAAATCTGAGGCTTCTTACTATTTCCGGCAATCGGAGAAATAGATATCCCTACTTTGACAGTTTTGAGTGAAAATTGTGGCCAAGGTTCGGCAGTAACGATTAGGGGCACCAGTTGATGATCCCAGATTCATAAAGGGTGCCAAGATAGGAGCGCTAAGAGAAGCAATTAGGCTCCTATGGATCAGGAGATGGTCTGAAGAGAAGAGACCATAAGCTGATGTAAAATAAGATATAGTAAAAGGCCTATAAATAGAGAAAATATAAAGGAATCCAGCTGGATAATAATAAAATAAATAAAATTAATAACAAAATAGATAATAAAACACGGATAACACCTGTATTATTAAGAAAATAACAGGGAAATTATAATTTGTGAAAGGAAAAACAGGAAAAAGGCTGCAGCCGGATACAGCAATCAACTCATGCGCATGAATTCAAATTGAACAATCTAAAGATACAAATTTTGGAGAAGCCAGAGTATTTTCTTTTTGTGTGTGTGGAAGACTGTTTGCTTGGACGTCATATGTAATACTGTGTAATTGCGTGTATGGTGTCCTGACCTCATGCTTCAAATCAACACAGCGCTTTTATATATCAATGCACACATTCACACATAAGTGTGATAACTGAGTGTATGGAGTGTATGTGCCAGTACATGTGTGTGTAAGACTCTGAGCTGAGGGCCAAGATCACCAAGCAGAAGGGAAACATTAACCTGTAGGTGTGTGGTATCTGACAGAAACGTAAAAAAGCTGTGTCCAGAGTGTGAATGTTTGCTGAGGAACTACAGTAGAAAGTGTCTCTGAGCATAGCAAAGTTGGGATTTGCATGGGTTTGAGAGGTTAAGATTGGGGTGTGTGCTGTCCAAGCCAAGGCTTAAAGAGAGAAAGTGTGTTTGAGGAAACAGTTGTATAGTGAGTCGGATCTGTGTGGAGAGAAGTGATCACATAGACAGCTGAGGACAAACTGAGGCTGTAATCGGCCAGGAAACAAAGGGGGGAGGAGCCTGGGGACACAGACACAATCGGTTCTAAAAATCATTTAAGTGCACCACAGCACAGGTCCCGCCCAGCCCCTCCTTTCGAGAGTGCCAGCAAGAGTGAAAAGATTGAGCGTTTTTTCTTTTTTTCCCCCCTAGAAACCAAAAACTTAAAGCAATACTTAAGAACTTTCAGTTTTGGTTGATTTTGGTGGCGCCAGTGGACCAAAGCGGTAGTGTTTTGCCTGAAGGAAGACCACATTTCCCGTGAGGACCAGCGCATAGCGTCGTAAAATCCCTGATCTCCCGGTCGCCTGCAGTTGGATTGAACTACATTTCTGTTTCCAGTGTCTGTGTGAAGGATGAATAGCGATGAGGTAATGAATCTAATTGTGACTAAACAATATCATATGACGATGCTGAAAATAAGAAACGTTTAACTTTGGTTTAGTACCTTATTCCCCCACCGCCCCCGCCCCCCCTCACCCGACTCGCCGCTGACGAGTTTAGAGCCTTGAAACATAAATAAAACGTTATGTTGGATAATTTCACAGTAAACACACGTACAGATACTGGCAGGAAGGTGCTGCATTGCCTGAATATCAACCCTGCACAATTCGCACGAATATACAGTTCAGTCTCTCAGGGAAAGTACTACTATTCATTCTAAACAGTTTCTTCACATTGAATTGTTTCCTATACTGTTATAATTCTATTATTAGGATTCTATATGGAGAATTATACATACATTTATTACTAAAATTCATTTCTAAATTACTAAAAGCCAAGACGAATTCCTGTATGTCCTTGGCAATAAAGTTCAATATGATTCTGATGCTTATTGAACATCAAAATTTTTTACATTTGTAACATAACATTTCTGTCTGTTGTTTTATCAGGAATTTGCTGTCCAGGACACTACCTCCACCAGTTTGAGCCCCCACACACTAGTGCTGGCAGAGGCAGGGGCAGAGGGGGGAGGGGAGTAGGTACAGGCAGAGGTAGAGGGAGAGGGAGAGGGAGGGGAAGAAGTAGGACACCAGAGGACTTGAACCCCGAGACCCAGACAGACCCAGACAAACTTTTATTTATACACCCTCTTTCACAGTTTTCAAAATTCAAGTACTTTGTCACATTCAACACATTCAAATTGTTATTTTGCCACTTGTTCCTTCACAGTAAAGGAAGTAACAAGTAAAACATACGACCTAGAGAAAAAAGAAAAACATTTCCAGGCACATGCACAGTGTTACGCAAGAAATATCATGAAAAAAAAGAGTGGCATAAATGCAATGTACATTTTTGCAATGACGGGATATGCGTATGATTTGAATAAATAAATGGCACAACAACACTGTATTACAGTGGTAGTAAATGAACGACAATGACAGTTGAAAAAAATTACTGTGAATAAAAAAACAAAACAAAAGGGGAGTGTGATGCATGTACATGGATAAATAGAGCAGGATAAAAATAAACTATGACAGTTAAAATAAGAAACATTGAATAACCTGTGTGACAATGTTAGAAGTTATCTGGAGTCATCTGGAGAGTCATGCCGCTCTTCTTCCTCCACAACACTCAGAGAATGCATGCTGCAGATAGAGTAGATTGTAAGATTCTCCCCTAGCGCCTTCTTCCAGGTTCGCATCGACTTCCGTCTTTGTAACGAATGGGGAAAGGGGGAAGTGACGTATGCCGTAAAGCAGTCAACACATTTGTAGTTTTTTGTGTGACAGGGTTACTGCCACCCTCCTCGAAGTTGCTTAGTGCCAGTGAAAGCAATACAGACCCCCTCAGGCCATGACAGAGGTGTCATTCAACTAGTTGTAAGTCGATGTATCATCACAAAAGTTCTGAAAATATTTTATGAAGGTTGAAAAGTTACTTAGTGTTGGTTTAAAGGGGAGTATTTGGAAAAGATATCTGTATTTGTATTCTTATGTGTTGTTGTATACGACAATTACACCACAATCTAAAACAATGTATCCAACACCAATAGCTCTGATGGGAAGCAAAAACCCAGACCTTTTGAAAGACATCCAGAAAATTTCAGAGAAATGGGAGAAACAAACCAAGGGACTAGAGTACCCTTGGCCAAAGGGAGGCACGTTTGACATGGTGGTTTGTGAGGGTGTGGAAATCAGAATAAGAGATTACAAACCTAAAGACCAGTCAAAGAAGCGTTTAGAACAGAGAGAATTGGAATTGAACATTTTGAAACTATTTAAAGATGAAGGCCAGCACTACAGGGCAAAGATGAGACAGGGATTAATGAAACTACAGAACTACGTAGGGAAAGTGAAGGGTCAGAAGAACAACCAACTTAACATGACGGAGGTCTCGGGACTATACCCAAATTTGGAGGGTTGGCTACATTTCAACGGTAATGTTAAACCAACTACAGAAGAAATATCCTAGATCATTTTAAATGATGGTGCAAGGGATGACGACAAAACCACCACACTTAGGGAAGATAAGAGCCCAGCCCCTAAAAGCTCAAAAGATAGCCTTTCGGGTACGAGCAACTCACAAAAATCAACAAAGGCAGTGGCAGCAGAGAAACAGGAGGAACAGGTGCGTGGAGACGCAACTCAGTACTTTTACACTAGCTGAAGTTTTTCTATCTGCGCTCTGAGTCCAAAACACTGCAGCACTGCCAGGAAAGTGAGACGTAGCATGCCAGCCTTACTGGATTGCTACGAGGGAAGGAAAAGTGCAGGAGGGGAACAATCATACAGTTATTGGCTTGATCTGTCAACTGCAGGAATAGACTTAAGACGGGAGCTTAATCGGTCTGCCATTATGGAGTTTGAGGAGGAGATAGACAGACAAGCAGCAGAGCTGAGGGGCTGCTAGGGAGATGAGGAGGAAGAGGAAGAGTTAAAAATAAATCTCAGAAACAGAGCATTACTTAAAAAACCAGACAGATACAATAATGAACATTATATGGCTCCAATCTTAATAAAGGGGACCCAGGGACATTATATCCCGTGGCAGACCCTCGATCTGACCGGCCTGGTCTCCAGACTCCCTGATATTCACAACGGGGCCTCAGAGCAGTAGCCCGTCCACAGGTGGGCCCCGGACTGGTAGAAGGGAGGGGGGGATTCGGAGCTGCTCGGAGAGGGGGAATGGCACCAGTGGTGTCCCTGGAACCTATGATTACACCAAAAGACATTACACTAATACGAGAGGAAGCAGGTCAGGGCGAGCACAGAGGGAGAGGAGCAGCACAGGATGAGAAAGGGTTTTGGAGGTTCCATGTGGGAATTATAGCTGCATGGTTAACCATTCTGATCTGAGAAACCGTGTTGCATACATTTATGTATGGACTATGTAGACATGATAAAATCTGTAACATGGCAAACAGTACATGCTGGTGGTAATTGATCGCTTTAGCCGAGAACTGCAAATGGAACTGTCTTAATGTATAAAACAAATAACTGCCTTCCATAGATCTATATATTTGCAGGAAAAGGTGAAGGAGCCAAAGGGCCAAGCAGGAGGCTGAGAGACAGGTGGTGCCAGGCGATCAGGTGTACGTGAAGGTCTTCAGAAGAACGTGGCACGAGCCAAGAAGGGAAGGGCCGTAGTGAGGGCGAATCCCACAGCAGTTCAAGTCAAAGGAAACACGACGTGGCATCATCTAAGCCATTACACCAAGGTCCAGGCAGAAACAAAGGGCAGTATAAAACTGAAAAACAATGAGGAATGGTGTTGCAAGCAACAGGCAACCTGGGGACGAGAGAGACTGTTTCAAGAAGTACGAGTCAGACACTGAAGACGAGGTGCACAAGACATCCACTGGAGTCACAGCCGCTCCAGGAAGCACCCTACAACCATGATCAAGATAAGTATGATGCAACCACAAAATTCCCAATTCACACGGTGTCTCAGATAAGTTTATTATGACTGTAAACTGTATAGTCAGGAGCAGATTAAATGAATGACACTTCACCCGATGGAACATTTTCTGTTGCTATGAATAATCAGAAGCTTTAAGGTTGAAATTACTGAAAATGCTGGTAAGGGCGGAAGCATTAAGTGAGATGGGCTAGGAGAAATTTTTGGAAAATGGGGAGCCATTTTGGCTAAGACAGGGATAATTATATACTGATAGTACTAATTCTGTTCTCCTTGTTGACATGTTGCATCGTGCCTGTCCTGAAGAAATGGTGTGTGAGAGCAATGGACAAGAGGCTGAACCTCATAATAGACTCAGACCCAGATTCTTCTGGCGCAAAGAGGGGAGGAAATACCAAATTTGTTCCCAATCCCTGATTACATGGACAGTTCAAAGGACGAGGAGGAACTGTGAGAGAGAATGATGAACAATGGCTGAGACTCATACTCATTTTCTATATTAATATTTGTGTTTTGATTTTAGAAGAGGAAAATGTACTCTGATTTTGACTTACAAAGTTATGCATATTATCCAGAATGATTTCTGTGATTCCATTAATCCAATAAGTATGTTGCATTTCATGGTGTGATATATTTGGACAGTTTGTTTAAGATTCATCTAGTAAGGCCGCCTAACGGGGAGGGGCTGATGGGAAACTTTTCCTGGTTTAAACAGCCGCCAGGTTTTTCGCCTCCATCAGTTGAATTTTGACAGATGATAGGATTTGTAATACCATATACTCATGTTAAGTTCACATATCACCATATTGTATGTTTTTCTTATGCATCATCATATTCAAGTTCAAGATGTTTCATATACGACCATGTATCCATGTTAGTAAGTAACAATGGTTATAGTTTCAGTGCCACATATCCTATTCATATTCATACAAGCATAGGCGTTCATTTACCACACATTATCTCTGTGAGCAATTTATGATAAAATCATAAAGAGGAGGAACTATGTAGAGGCAGATAATGTATCATTTTATATTAAAGGTGAAAGATAAGGTCAGTTACACAACGTTTAGGAAGCGGCTAGTCAAATATCAGATTTGGCAGCAAAAGGACCTATAAAAGGTGTTTTGATAATTTGAGTAGTTCGCACGTAAGTCAAGCCTTGGGAGGTCAAACGAAGTAGAACGCGCTGGGTTAGGGTGACCTGACAGGTGAAACACATGGGACAATTTTGGCAATAAGGATGGTTGTTGTTGCCAGTTCTGAGAGAGAGACAAAGAGGACAGGAAAATATTGGCACACGAAGGCCACCGTTAGGAACAATCAGAGGAAATCAGGAGAACTTTGGATTCCCAGAAAATATGACCTAAACACACACACACACACACCCACACACACTCACATGAACGAGCAGACGCCAAGTATAAAAGCATTTTGAAGTGTGACTGTTGGGGGAGGCTGTTTCCAACTGATTTGTTATGTAAACCAGTGTATGTTATATGCTGATGTTTTGCAATTAAAGTAACCTCGTTGGCTGTAACTTTTCTCCATGGTCTCTTCATTTCAGTGTTTGCTGAAGTTGAGCATTTTTCTCACAGTATACAGTGGGAGACTATTTTAAATGATTTGTGGACTCCCCGCTCATTAGATCCACTGCTGCAATATTTGTGTGACAATTATAAAAACGGACCCATAGCTTCACTTCCTCAGACCCAGGTAGTATTTCAAGATTTAGAGAACGGAGTGGAAGTTAATCCAAGATTGCAGACTGTTGTCGTGCCTAGAAAAGTTGATTTGAGAGGAGACGGGTCACATAAATTAGAATATAACCTCTGAAGAAAAAAAAAAACTAATACAAAACTGCCATCACAGTAGGGAAATTACTAGCACTGATACGCACAAAAGAAACAGACAAGCAGCCACAAATTGTAAGAGTGAGTAAAGTTAAACAAGACTTCATGGGAGCCAACCTAGGAAAGATGGAGAAAGGGGCTTTGACACCCATAGAGATAGTGATGACTCAACACCCAGGTAGGAGAAACTGAATCCAATGCTGTGTGACCAAATAGCACAAAAGAACATCAGGAAAAAAATCGTTGGCCTAAAGATGGAACCTTCATCTAGTTGCAACATACCAGGTTGGAGTCAGAACGAAGACACATTGAGGCAAAAGACACTAAGGTGAGTATAAGAAAAAGAACAAAAGGGTTAAGAAAATGGAGGTATTAGGGTGGTTTAGACAGGCAGGGGTAGGAAGCAAATGGTGCAAGTAGAGTACTGTAAGCATCCACAGGAACCACAGGACCCACAGGACCCCCAGACACTGGAGCAAATGGTGCAAGCAGAGCGCAGCAAGGACCCACAGGACCCAAAGACACCAGTGGATGTGATACCCACAGCCCCAGCCCTACCAGCATCACCACCACCATACCCACATGACACATCACCATCAGAGACAGGACAGTACCCCCTGCGCCCGGTAGGGGAGGCAAGAGCAGCAACAACAGTGGAAGGCCAAGTGGAGGGAGGGTTCACAGTGGCCTTGGCCATGGACACGAAGGCCAAGAGCAGATGAAAGAAGATGCTCTCCACATGCAGAACACTGATAATGTAATGCCTCACATTACACGACTGTTATCCACAATAAGCAGGTTGAATCAATGGTAGTCAGAGGCCCCCAAGGGGGCAGGGTCGAGGCGGACCTAGGGGAGGACCAGCAGGCCGAGGAGGATGGAGAAGGGGACCGAACATTCCTCCAGTACCCCAGCCACCGCTACAGCAAACCTATCAGCAAGCCTCCTCGTATCAGCAATCAGGCCCCCAGGAAATGAATGCAAGATATCCAGGAGGGAATCCTGCTGCACCTAACAAGCTATGCTGGGGTTGTAACCAGTCCCGCCACCGACGTAAGGAGTGTCCGGTCAACCCATGGGAAGGTCCAGCAGAAAACTGGCCGAACATGGAGACAGGGTGCCCATGGTAGGGCTGCCCAGAGAAGCCTGAGGGGGAAGTAATGTCCCCAGTCATTTCCTTACAGCCACACGACGAACCACTATACCTGTTGTCACCCACGAACAAGCATATTCTTTTATGGTGGACACAGGCTACATATTCATGAATTGGAAAAGAAGGCTCTACACTCCCCCTCTCTAAGTCATCCATAAAGACCATAGGCTTCTGTGGGAAATCACAAGTCATACCAATGACAGAGCCCATTACAATGCTCATCGCTGGTAAAGTCATATTTGCACCCCTGCTCTACTCAGCTCATACGCCAGTGAACTTTCTAGGTGTCCTCTCAAAACTAAGATCATGTGTACTCAAGATGGACTATATTTAGACTTCTCTGACCACCCCCCACAAAGCATGATGCCACAGCTGCCCGTGAATGCCACAGAGACACCACAGGCATTGGTCTACTGGCTCCAACTGACACCAGAAGAGTCTCACCTCAAACAGACATGGACTGAGTGGGAACCATGGGTCAGGTTACATTTTGACACAGCACATACTCCCACTCTGCCACTGCATTGCACGCTCATGTATGACGCAGACCAGACTCATGTAGATTATCAAGAATGCTGGGATACAGTGCTCAATAAAAAAAACCATGCCTGATCACTAGTGAAGACGTGAAGAATAAGCAGGATGGTTTCAGGTGCCAAATTCTGCACCACACGTTACACTGATGATAGCAGAAGGTTATGAGTCTCATCATCTGAGTCCAATGGTCAGACGTGTCCTGCAGGTGCGAGAGTGGTTACCCACCAAGAACACATACATCCACATTTCAGATGACAAACAATACATCAGAATCTCAACTAAGACAGGTGATGAAGCAGTGGCAGACAAGGTACTTGTAGATGGTACTACTCCCACACAGATGGCAGTCATAGAAGAACACGCACAGTTCCAGAGTAGAGTTCCACCACAGCTATGAACAGCACATAAAACATTGTCTCAGCACAAAATCAGCGCAACCTGTTCACATCACACTAAAACCACATGCTAGCCTACCATACCAGAGGCAGCATCCTCTCCAGCAGCATGCCATTGACGGTATCCGACCCACACTTGAGGGGTTGGTAAAAGCTGGAGTTCTGG
This sequence comes from Epinephelus cyanopodus, assembly GCA_026686955.1. Lineage (NCBI taxonomy): Eukaryota > Metazoa > Chordata > Actinopteri > Perciformes > Serranidae > Epinephelus > Epinephelus cyanopodus. The sequence goes on along the minus strand of CM048923.1, from coordinate 42,190,311 downwards.
TCAGAACTAGAAGTCCCTGCAACACGCCCATTTTTCCAATCAAGAAACCAAATTCCTCAGATTGTCATTTAGTGCACGACCTAAGAGCAGTTAATGCAGTGGTAGAACCTGGGACGCCACATGTGCCAAATCCACACACATTGCTTTCAAACATACAACCCGACACACAGTGGTATACAGTCATTGCTTTGTGTTCTGCTTTGTTAGTGTACCGCTACAACCAGACACTCCATATTTGTTTGCATTCACTTATGAAAGTCAGCAATACGTATATTCCAGACTTCCTCAAGGCCCATTCCCCATTGATCTTTTACCGAGTGTTGACACAGGACCTAGCTAATTTTAATGTGCTAAGCACTGTATTACTATTACTGTATTACTCACTGTAAACTTGCTCAGCCCTGCTCCGCCCAGCTTGCAGAGATAAAAGCTCTAACAGCAGCATGTAGAGAAACAAAGGGAAAGTCACTGAATGTATATACAGATTCAGCATATACATATGGAGTGTGCCACATCCACACAAACATTTGGAAACAGAGAGGGTTCGCAGAGCGGACGGCACCCCAGTCACACATGGGTAGGCCATTGTTGACTTGTTGGAGGCTATGCTCCTCCCCAAAACCCTAGCCATAATCAAATGTCCAGCCCACCAAAAGACTGATTCGTTGATAGCCAAAGATAATAACCTAGCTGATGTAGCAGCCAAACAGGCAGCAATAGGTGCAGTAATGGCACCCATATGAACCATACAAGATTGTTTTGCGTGGCTACAAGAGAGGGCATGGTAGTGAGGGGTTCACAGAGTACGTGAGGCTGAAAAACGACTGTGGATCAAGCGTGGCGCTATCAGAACACAAGCACAGGGGCCAACAAATGGTCTCTGGCGAGATAGTCATGGCAATTTTGTACTACCAACCATGTTGCTGTGACATGCTTTAATTTGGGCGCATGGTAATGACCATTGCACAAGGGGGGATATCCTACGGAAATTGCAAGCAACATGGTGGTCACCATTCATGGCAGCCACGGTAGATAGAGTACTAGGCGAATGCAAGACTTGCGCGAGATACAACATCAGGAAAGTTTTTACAGTCCCACTGGCACATATACCACCTCCAGATGGTCCTTTCAGACACCTCATGTTAGACTACATAGACATGGGAGCACAATCCAGAGTAAGAGGAATGAGATACATCTTGGTGGTCACATGCAGATACAGCCGATGAGTAGAAGCAACAGCCACAGCCCGATCAGATCACAGAACAGTTGCACAATTCCTCTGCCGAGAAGTCTTCCCGAGATTTGGGATGCCGGACACCATATCATCAGATAATGGAAAACACTTTGTATCTAATGTAATACAAGAAACATTGAAGCAACTAGGCATCAAACAAAAGCTTGGCTGTGTTTACCACCCTCAGTCACAAGGGGCAGTAGTAAGAGCAAATGGGATTCTGAAAACAAAAATAGCAAAAATAGTAGCAGATAGCGGGGACAAGCTTAACTGGGTGGATGCTTTAGCGCTTGCACTGATGTCAATGCACTCACAAGCTAGCAGAATCACACATCTAACACCGCATGAAATACTTACGTGTCGACCCATGCCAATACCATTTTTGTGGGGTCCTTACAAAGGGCCCCCATTGGAGCAACTACAAAATCTAGTCTTACCCATATCCATAGGGCCATCTTCCAGCAGGTGAAAGGGGCCACAGAGGACAGATGAGTCAAGATCCCAGAGGACCTTCAGAGGATACTCCCCGCAGGAGCAAGGGAGAAGGCGATCCTCACGCTTGGCGGCCAGGTGGAATCGGAGCAGGGCCCAGAGTAACAGCAGTGGGTCGCTGCCAAGGAGGGTATCACCAGAGAGCACCACAGAGGGGAGCACGTCCTCCACAATGGCTGGTGATGAGTCTCACAAGTCGACACCTGACAGCCGCAGGAGTGATGATGAGGGCGCAGGGACAGCAAGAGCAGAAAAAAATGAGGAAGCTGCAGACGAAGACGAAGAAGGCTGTAGCACAGAAGCAGGCGCAGCAGAGAGCCAAGAGAGTGAAGATGCAGACACAGGAGACGCAGACACAAGGGGTACAGACACAGGAGATGCAGGATCAGAACAGGGAACAGCAGACCAGCAGGCCATATAGCCAGAGAACTTCAGATGTAGGAGGCCTGACTAGTATAGGAGGAGGACTTCAGGCAGGGATAATAGCTGCAGTGCTACTAACATTACTGCTTATCATGATGGGAGTGAAGCCAAGTGAGGGAGTTGAACAGAGCGATCAGGATCAGGGGAAGATTGACTATTGTTTACTTGCACTAGGATCCATGGCTGTAAAACGAGGACAGATGCCCAGCGGAGAAATAGTGCAGCTGACCTACTACAAGTCGCATGCTTATGATGATGTGGTGGTGGAAGGCCCAGGAAATGTAAGGTTGCATGGCCGGTCTATGGGACCACAATGTAGTGCAAAAGGGATGGTGACAGCAAGAGTCTGGTGTGATAATGAAAGATGGGCCAATGTAGACACTGGGCACACAATGCCCATAGAACTGGCTCAGCAATGGCTCAAACTAAAATCAGAACCCCGCAAAAGAAACAGAAATGCGCCAGTAGAACTACCACATGGAGATCTAATATGTTTTATCAGTGGTTAGAGTACTCCGCCAAACAGGTAACCAACAGCTCATGCATAGCCTGCCACAGAAAATGAGGCCCAATCTGCCCAATAAGTCTGAAAGGGGCTCCTGAGCAAATTAAAAAATAATTTCAAGTACCGCTAGTAGTGCATTTGGCTCAAGATATTGTATTTCCCTTTTGTGTAGCCTGAGGGCACATCGAACATTGGTTAGAGAATTCCACTAGCAGCAACAACACGCTCAAGGCAGAACAATTCAATTGCCAGTGGAAAAGTGTCACTCATAAGCAAACTAATCAGACTTGGATCGCAAAAGTGTGTCAAACCGTAGAGAAAGCTAAGATTCAATGTCACCAGGTAGTAAGCGGCACCACTAAAACCTCATACGTTATGGGGCGCAATTTCACTCACGCCACATGGATTTCGATTTGACCTTAGCAAAGGTACGGATCCCCCAGCAAATATATTTTGGATGTGCGAGGAAGATAGACAGGTAAAAGCAATGTTGCCATCCAAGTGGACTGGAATTTGTGTGACCAAGGTGTCTGTGATGTAATAGGGGAAGAGTGCTGTACAGCCATCCCCACGAATACGGGTGAAGGTGGCAACCTGACTCAAGTTTTAGAAAACATACGTAGATTAAGACACCAACAGGTACAACACTCCAATTGGAACACTAAAACCTCATCAATTCTTGACTGGTTAGAAAAGTTCTCTGTTGGAAAAATCTTACGGACTATAGGAGTAATGTTTGGACTTGTTCTATTGACTATTCTCTTGATAATCTCTTGCGTCCTTCCCCCAATACAGATCCTGATAAGAAGGGCCATGAGAGCAGCCACAAGACAATTTGTTATGCTGATACAACAGCAGGAAAAGCTCCCTGAGAAAGGCGAATTGTGGGAACTAGATGAACCCATGCACCCAAAAGACTGAATAACGATTTATATGAGACCATGATTGACAACACGGACGTATGTGAGAATATGGCTGACAATATAAACTTATATGAGCCAATGAAGGGGAACCTGGAAGGGTAATACAACGTCGTATAGAGGGAGAGCCGATTCAGGGTAAGAAATAACCAAATAATTGGCAATAGATTCCGGCAAAACCTTGCTGTTACCAAACCCATACTAACAATCAACTGATTAACATATATAGGTTATTATACCACGGGGCAATTAGGAGGAAAAGAGCGAAATGAATTGAATTGAATTGTCATCAACGTGTGGCCTGAGGCGGTGGAAAGACATCTCCGCAAGCTGCAAAATGAGACGCCCACCACTGAGAGATACAAGCAGCTCATGGATGACCTGCAAACCCAACTCTATGATGTTCCTACAAAATTCTACTGTCGCCTAGTGTGCAGCTTCCCTCTAGAGCTACGACATAGCCTGCGCAAGCTGCGCCATTACACCTACAAACGCAGGATGGTGGAAAATCGCTGGGGCCTGAAGGAGCAGCATGAACGGTATCAACAGGAGAAGATCAGCCTGTGTGCTCAAGTTTGCATCCTGACAAGAGACAACCAAATCCTGCAAAAGCAGCTGGCAACCTATCAACAGTTGGAGCTTGAGATCACGTTACTGAAGGATCAAGTTGCTGCTTACCACCGTCTGCGTATGGCTGGGACGTCGGCCTATGTTTCCACCGACTCCACTGACCAATGACTGTGCTATATCAACAGTTGCAGGATCACTAGGGTGTTCCACTCACTGTAATTGTTCTATGAATTATGTATACACTGGAGTGATGATGTACCCCACTGTGACTTATCTTGTGTGTTGCACTACTTAATAATTACCTCTCCAGGTTTTAGATTAAACACTCTAACAGAGTGATGCTACACATTGCATGCCTTACCCTTATTGTGCCTATACCAAGCTGTAATCAGTAGAATGTAGTGTGTTTGATGTTTGGCTAATCACTTGGGTAGAGTGGGACTTTGCAGTCCCAGAGGAGGGAATATATTTTTTTCCCCTCTGTTAAGCTTGCTGATTCATGTAGATTATAGTATGGGACCTTCTGGTCCCAAAGAGGGGAATATATATTTTCCTCCCTCACTATTCAGTGGGACTTGTTAGCCAAAAAAGGGGTGAATGTAGTGTAATGTTCACTGTAGTGTTTATACTGTACCTTTAAGTTGACCTTTAAAGATGCATGTTGAACCAATGAGCTCTGTGCAACTAACAAATCACACGCTGGTTTATTATTTTATGTATTCCTATGACACACACAGACACTCATTGAGCACTTCAGCATTGTGGTAGAAAAGTACCAAGGATTCACTGTGCATCATTTTTAAAAATAGTGTGAGGATGGGCTCAGAAACACTGGTGGAAAATTAGGGAAATTCCAGCTTGTCTTGATATGACTCTAGAGGAGGCGGGCTTAGACTGCCCAGAAGAGCATTAGATTGAGAAATTGGCTCCAAGAGAGAAAAGGAGAGCGGGAATACGAGTACAAATAAAGAGGCAGGTTTTAGAGGATAAAAGGGAAAAAAGTGGAGACTCAGCAGAAATGAGACACCATTATGATCAGTGCCAAGTGGGAAGGGTTAAGGAAAAAAGACGACACAACAGAAATCTTCACAATAAAAAGCGAGTGCGAATAAAGAAATTCCAGTCTTGCTCCGGAGCTTGACTCATTGAGTTGTGATGTGTTTGTTGCCTGCGAGCACATTAAACTTCAGTTGCATCTGATTCTATGTGTCTCCAGTGTTTTTTTTAACCTCTGAGTATTTGAGTTTTTGATATCTAATAGAAAACAACAAAAATCCGTTTCAGAGGAAAGAAACAAGGTCGTGAGCTTTCTGGCACAGCTCTAGACCTTGACTTTTGCTTCAACAGAAGCCTTTTCCAACCTGGCCCCTGACCTACAAGGAGAACTTGCAAAGCAGCAGATCCACTTCCAATTTATCCGCCAAAAGCACCCCACTTTGGCGGTGTTTGGGAAAGAGAGATCCAGACCCACAAGAATGCCCTACATGTGACCCTGGGGGCCCAGTCAGTAACTGAAGAGGTACTAAGAACAGTACTGGTGGAAATTGAGGGTATCCTGAATTCAAAGCCACTCGGGTACACCTCCACTGACATCTCCATCCCAGGCCCCATCACTCCGAACACTCTCCTAATGGGGCAGCCAGACCCTTTCCTAGCGTAAGCGGTGTATGCCGATACAAAGCTACTTGGCCGGCGTCGATGAACACACAGTCAGGTCCTCGCTGACCAATTCTGGGCTCGGTTCACAAAGGACTACCTATCATCCCTACAATCCAGGCAGAAATGGCAGAGAGACACTCCAAACCTGGCGGTTGACAGCACTGTGATGATTGTGGACCCCCAACAGCCCAGGGCTCTGTGGCCGGTTGGTAAGGTGGATCAAGTCTACCCTGGCAGCGATGGACGGATTAGAGTGGCAGATGTGAGGATGAAACACAGAACCTACACTCGGACCATCACACACCTTGTTGGACTGCCTCCCCTCCCGGAAGCAACAAGTAACCACCCTGATTAGTCACCCTTTCTCATTCAATTTTTCCTAAATTTGGGGGCAGCTGTAGGAGAGTGTGACGAGGTCACCACAAAATGTATCCTTCTAGTGACCTCTGAACTATGTCTGACAAAAATGAACAATTACCAATTAAGGAGACTGTACCACTGGCAGCCTTCAGTCACCTATAGAGGGGCGTAATCCCACATGTTCTCCAAAGGAGTCAGTTTGACTCTCCACCCAACAGAGTAACAGCCTGTATGTGTTCATGAAGAATGTAAGTTGAATTTCTTTGTCTGTTGATGGATAATTTGGATATTTTTCATGTTGTGAATGATATTGTTGAAGCTCTATCATATGTCACATTAGTTATTGGGTTTCTTGCTGGAATAAATTTAGTCGAGTCTAATTCTTACCAATTGAGCTAGCATGCTAATTAGCATTTTAGCTGACTTTTGCTAGCAGCTTAATTTACTTGAAATCCACTTGTAAGGAAGCTACAATTGTTGTATTTTGCAATTTCATATTTTTGTTAACAAGTTAGGTTAGCATTACTAGCTAGGTTAGCTAAGCATTACTAGCTTGCATCAAAGATTAGTATTTATTAGCTTCTGGTGATGGGTTAGCTGTGTGTTGCACGCAGAAGGCCTGTATGCCGGCAGTTTCTTCGAACCCTGGTAGTGTTCACTGTAGTATTTCTGTAGTATTTCTGTAAAACTCTGATATTATTTTTGTGATATTCATAGTATTTCGGCCAAAATTGTGGTTCATTTCCTTTCATTTCTCTCACCATAGCTTACCACACGTTATGTATCAGTTTCTTGCTACAAGGTACTGATATTCCATTCTGTTGTGATTCTATTTCAGCTACCATACATACTGTACCTACTCTGTGCTTACCTGGAACCTGAATAAAATCCATTAAACGAATATCTGCCTACCGTGTCCTTATCGACACCCCACCATTGATAGTCAAACTCCTAAATCTTGAATCAGCCATCTACCTGATCCTTCACATGGTCCTTCACAGTGACTGAGTAGCAGGTGGCATCAGAGTCCTGCACAGGTCCATATTTAAAAACCTGCACCTACCCACACCTGTAAAGCTCAGTATCAGACATGATGACAGAATCGACCCATTACCTAAGTCAAAGCTGCACCTGCCCGTTAATAAAAGTCCCACAACCCAACCTGCACCCATGATGAACACACACAGGCTACAGCCACACACATTATACTGGGTTCTCTGATCTTGAATTACAAATCCAGTGGAGGAAAGGTCTCTTTCGATGCTGGGATGGTGAAAACATTCTGCTCAATCACTTGTCAGGTTTTGAAACATTTTAGCATGCTCCTTCCACCACCATCAAACCTCAGAAGGAACCTCCTTGGGTGTCTTGAACTTGATGTAAGCTGTAACCTCATCCTCGGGCTGCAAAGTTTTATCGCTGGAATCCTCCATGTTGGTGACGAATGTGAGGACAAGGTTCAACTTGTGTCATTGACTTTCATAATAAAAGGAATTGTGGTCTGATAAAAATGATTTAGATGTCAAAATATTACACATGTACTGCACAACTTATTCATTTGTTTTACTCTAAAAAATAAAAAAATATGTTTGTTCTCAGCTGCTGTCTGCCCGTGTGTACTCTAGCCTGTACCCATTTACCGTGTACCCAGCCACCAGTGTGTGAATGTGTGTGTGTGAAGACCAGAAAAGCAACACACAAATGCACGTCCATTCAGATCAAACACATGCATGCTAACATAAAGAAACAGGGATATTGAAAGAGAAAATGTTATTTTTGACAAATTTGGAATTTGGCTTTGCTTGTGTATCCCTGTGGCCATATTTTCCTATATGTGTCAGTTCATCTTTACATCCCTAGAGGGTACTGACATGGGAAACAAGAAAGTTTCAGATCATACACTAAGCCTCCTAGCCTTCCAGCCTTGGCTTCAGTGTGTTGGAGGTGTGATTTTAGTTCAGAAAGGATAAATTAACTGTGGGTCTTTGATTAGAGCAGGTTGAGTTGGAATGAAGCGATGGCCTGAGGGAGGAATGATGCAGAAAGAATTACAACACCTGACATAACCCTGACTGACTAGACTCATACAACACAGGAGGGAGGGCACACACACACACACACACACACACACACACACACACACACACACACACACACACACACACACACACACACACACTTCTCTCCATCTCTCTGCACAAAGGGTTGCACAGCCAAACACAAACCTTTCTGCCTCTGTGTCTGCTTTTCCATCGCACACAAACAATGCACACAGTCTCTCTCGCTCTCCTTCACTCTGTCTCTCTCACTGCTCCCCATGCTCACACACCTGCAATTACAGCGGAATCTCTTTCAGAAATGGGCCACTTGCTATTGTTTTCTTTCTCCTTTATTATTAATTAATTTAATTTCCTTAATGAAGAGACGGTAGAACTCATAACACGTGAAAAGCCACTGACCCAGTTTCCTGGCAGCGGGCTCACTGCTCGCAGTGCCATTGCTAAAGTGGACAAAGGGAAAAATGCTTTTTGATGATCACAGTTTAATGACAAACAAGGTGCTCGCTGTATGTGCTGATTCACTGAGTGATAAAAAGCTTATTTTACTGTGCAAAAGTAAATGCTTGCTAAGTGGCTTGCGCATTTGGCACTCTCAAGTGCAGTGACGTTGTGTGTAGGTTTGATCACTGCTGTGTATGTGTGCGTGTGTGTATGTGTGGTGTGAGGTGTGGGGGCAACATTTATTGCTGAGCTTCATAGCGATGTGTGTCTAAGTGCTGTGCTCATTTCATTTGGGAATGATCATCTGTGTGGCAGAGGTCAAACACAGCTATTTGACATCCATTGCATATGTGTTCAAGTTTTGTTCATTTCCTACAGACCTCTGTTGTTTCTGATGTGCTTTTAGGGTACATTTATATGGGATCAATTTTGTCCCTTAATAAAAACACAAACAATGCTATGCTATATGGAGCTAGAACAGTCTCAAAATGAATAAATGAACACAGAAATTAATAAATGCACAAAGTAAAAGAAAATCCACATATAAAAAATAAGATTTATAGACATATTTGTGATGCACACACAATTATTTCTTGTTTTAAACATATGTGCAACTGAAATTCATAAATGTATGCATGTAAAAGTATTTGCAATTTTCATCAAATACACAATTATTTAAATATATATGAACTGTCAAACCTGCATTTACAAAGTGCTTATAATTTCTAAACTTCCCTGCATTTGTGTGTGCGAGTTTTGAGACTCCCCTGACGTGACTTGTTTCACAAATGCATTTTTCCTAAGAGGGGATTGTCTGCAACCAATCAGGTGTCTCACTCCTTTACAGCCAAACACGAGTGCCTCCCCATGAGGGGTGTTATATGACATCATTAAAGCACACGTAGGTGGGAGTAAGGTGAAGCTGCAGTACTGGAGGCTGCAGTTCGAGCACCGTTTAATTTTACGAGCCGAGGCTGCAATTACCTGAAGGTTATTTTTATTGTTTTGATCTACCCAGATACTACTTTCTTATTAAATAGTTATAATCAGTGTTGGGCAGTAACCATTTTTTAGTAACATGCTACTGTAATTTGATTACTTTTTTTAGTAACAGAATAATGTAACGTGTTATAATTTCAAAAATAGGAGAAATTAATTGGTAATAGTAATTAGTGGTAATGTATAGTTACCTGGGCTTGTAACTATAATCTGTCGATCCTCTCTGCATATGCTATTGTTAATAAGTACCTCCTAGGCAGTGCACAAACACACTTGCACAGAAATGACGGCTAATCTTTTTCACTTGTGACTAAGCCAAAGGAAACGCCAGACAAATTCTAATGAAGTGGTAGAGGAACTTTTAGCAGGGCAAAAATGTGTTGCTTTGCTGATACTGTTACCTGGGAAGCATGCAAATAAAGTCCATAATGTTTTTCACATTTAAATACTGAGAGACATACCGAAAGCCTTCCGGATGCCTGCCAACTTCCAGCCAACTACCAGCCAACTTCCAGCCAAATACCATTCTGCCCCACCTTTCTGGGGGTGTGCCTAGATTCCACTGTAACACACCCATTTATTCAATTACAAGGTGTCACCATGAGATGGTGCTTCCCTCACAGAACCACAAAAAATAACAAAGATTTAGAGGTGCTTGTACTTTACGTAGTAGTATTTCCATTCTATGCCACATTATTAATCTACTCCACTGTCTCAGATGCAAATATTACACTTTTATTGCACTACTTTTATCTTAAAGATTTAGTTTGGCCTATTAGTTACAGTACTTTTGTACAATAATATAAATTTGTTATTAAAGTTATAAAATTAAAACTTTATCTGCTGCAGCATCAGTGTTGTAAACACATTAGTTATTAAGGAAAACCTAAAGATTCACCCAGGTCTCCCCTATCTGAAAATATTGAGTTAGTCTCTCAGAATAATGAGAAATGTTCTGAAAATAAATTAGTTCCTGAAAATAATTACTTCGATCATTTCAAAGAAGTTGCTCATTAAGAGACTTGGACAGGGCATTGGTAGCGTAGTGGATAGTGCAGGTGCCCCATGTACAGAGGCGATGCCTTGATGCAGCGTTCGCAGGTTTGACTCTGGCTTGCAACCCTTTGCTGCACGTCAGCTCTATCTCTCACCCCATTTCAATCTGTCCTGTCCATTAAAGGCAAAAATATGCATTTGTGAATCCTTTTTTGTGCATTTATTAATTTCTGTGTGCATGTATTTATTTTGAGACTGTTCTAGCTCCACAATGCTAAGCTAGCTCATTGTAAGTTGGTGAGTAAAACCATTTCCAGAGCAGAGATAGAAGTTCATCTGATAACCTACAGGTCTGGTGTCTGGAGCCACTTCAGTTTTGTTGTGAATCATGAGGACGATGGTGAGAGTGAGTGGTGGATAAAAACACAGTGAGCCAAAGAACGAGCCACCACACGGCTAGACTCAGCTTAGCAGCTAACCCAGTAGCACAGTAACACACACGACCCCTGAGCCGAAGCACAAGCCACTGTGTAGCTACAGCCTCTCGTTCAACTGCTCAGTGATAACATTAGCTGCTGCTAGCTCTCACTCACAGCAGTGAGTGAAAACTGCTGGCGGGTTGGGTAGCTGATCCGGCCAGAAAAACTGAAGGCTCTGTTAGTGAATTCATCATTGTTTAAATTAAAAAAAAGAAAAAATCATTATGTTAGCTTTAATAATTAACTGAATTAAAATAAAATTTAAAATGACACAATAAAGAGCTATGATGTGAAAGGCAAAGAAATGTGATTAACATCAAAACTTCCACGTTCTTATTTTTGGTTCACGATTCTCGGTTTTGTTGAAATTACATAACGTTTAAATTCTAATAATTTTAGCACATAATCCTTTATGTAAGGGTATGCAAAGTAAACCTCTGGGACATGATTCAGTCAGACAGAAGGTAGTAGAACAGTGGGTAGTCAAGAAGAGGCGTTGGGACTGCAGTGTAATATTTACTGTAGTGTTTGTACTGTACCTTTACGCTGACCTTTAAAGATACGTGTTGAAGCAATGTACTCTGTGCAACTGACAAATTACACAATGGTTTAATATTTCATGTATTCTTATGACACACACACTCATTAAGCACTTAAGCATTGTGGTGGAGGAGTACCTAGGACTCACTGTGAATCATTTCTAAAAATAGCATGAGGACAGGCTCAAAAAACACTAGTGTAAAGTTAGGGGAATTGCAGTTTGTCCTGATATGACCCTAGAGGGGGAAGGACTAAAAAAAGTGTAAACTCAGCAGAAAAAAGTGTAATCTCAGCAGAAATGTGACACCTTTATGATCGAAGTGGAAAAGGTTAAGGAGAAGAGATGAAATTCCACAATAAAAAAGCAAGTGCAAACAAAGAAATTCCAGTCTTGCTCCGGAGCTTGACTCATTGAGTTGTGATGTGTTTGTTGCCTCCGTACACATTAAACTCAGTTGCGTCTAATTATACGTGTCTCCAGTGATTTTTCTTCTAATAGAAGACAAAGAAAGAAGTTCGAGAAGAAAGCTTTCTGGCAGGGCTCTAGACCTTGACTTTTGCTTCGACAGGACCAAGCAGCATCCTCCGAAGCAGAACAATTAAAAAAACAACATGGATCTGCCAGGAACTGCAGTTTCTCTAATGTCCACTTGAGGCTGGAGCCAGTCACTCCCAACAGACCCCTTTGTTAAAACACCAAACTTTAGAGCTGAAAACAAAACAAAACATGTTTACTGCATGGTACACAAAAAAAGTCACACATAATTAAGGGTGTGGTCCCTTTGAGTTTCAGGTTGTGTGCAAGACATCACCTCAGCTAACTGGCCAGACCCACCTCTTGCTCCTCCACAGCTATACTGTCGCCTCCAAATATTGTCACTCTTGGCCCGAAAAATCCAAAATGGTGATGGCCCAAATGCTAAACTCAAGGCCTCAAATAGGAGTCTACAAACCAGTGGGTGACATCACAGTATCTACATCCATTATTTTATGCAGTCTGTGGACACTAGCTTTCTGAAGACACATATTCAGTATGTATTGTCTCAAACTAAAAATGTCGCGACAAGTTGTCACCTGCTAAAGCACTCTGAATGTTACAAACACAGCGTTACACACTGATCTTTTTTATTTATTTATTTTTTACTTTATTTGACATGAGCATTTCGTTATCTCCTGGTTTTTCCTTGTTAGTAACATCAGAAGACATAATAGGTTGGAGAAATCTAGTTCCATCACTTCACCTTCTGAGTTTGCACAATCTAAAACCTGATGTGAGCTGTATTTCCCAGCAAAACTCATATTTTTACCATTTGACATGAATGCAGTATGTCAAATGAGAGTCAGATAATAGTGGAAAGGTCAGGACTTGATTGTCTGGCCAGGTCCTTAGCTGCAGATACAAACTGAACCATGTCTCAGTCTAACATCAGTTGGAATAGACAGACATGGATCAGCAACTTTTTAAAACACTATGAACAATGTGACCATCTAAAGGACATGCTTCCCAAGGCTTTCACCTGACAGGTATGTGACATTAACATATCTCAAAATCAGCTAACATAAATCTGCAAATTAATAATTGAAGCAGGACTGTGAGGCTTTTTAGAATGGTATTTTCTCAAGAGGATGGACTTAATTGAAGGAAAATGAATCAAAATTCACAATTCAAATTGCATAGGACTTGGTACTTGCACAAAGACTGCCACATATACTAGGTTACTTACTTTATAACTAAAGTAAAGGCCCTGATGCACCAAGCCAATGGTTGGCCATCAGTCAATGGCCATTGAGCCACTGGTGAGCGTCTGTGACCCTAGATGGTGTGGTGTGTCCAGCCTTATTTTAGACGATTTGGCATGTTGAATCGGCATCAGTGACAGCAGGTAAATGAAATCTCTGACTGGCAGTCCAGCTAAGCTCACAAGCTTTCCCCACAGAAGTGGCAAAAATAAACAAACAGCTAAAGTCAGGAGGGAGTGAGATCAAAACAAACTTGTTACATTAGGTAAGATTACTTTTCTTTGCCATTTGGCTCTTTAGCAGAAACATTTCCTGATGGTTTGTGTTATTGTTCACTGGTGCACAGTAAATATGCTCTGTTCTTTTAAGACTGGCTTGTGTTGTTAATGTTCTAACTGGCTAATCAACACATTCTCACTCCGAGCTCGTCACATATCAGTGTTTGGTCATGGACTTTCCACGTTGGGATGTGATGTGCAAGGTATCCTGGGTGCATTGCTTGTTGATGTTCTGGGACGCTATGTCAACTTCAGCTTGTTATATGCATTGTCTGTTTTCAACATACACTTCTGTTTTTACAGGAAATGTACAGTTTCCATACAAACTCTTTCAAAATAAACACACTGCATCAGGTAATGATTTGCCAACACGCATGTGGTTGGATTTAGGAAAAAAGAACAGGATTTGGCTTTACAGTCTTACGGAAAGCAAACACTCGCAAAGCAAACCTCCCACGTTAAAGTCTGTGATTGTTGGGCCCATCCACCAACCCTCCTGCCCACCCTACTCAGACTTCTGCCAACTTAACTTTTGTTGTTGCCCTGCTGCATTTCCCCCTAATGCCGCCAGGCACCATTAACAGTCACAGCAATTGGCCATGTATCATGCCAACATGTCGTCACCATCTGATGCCAGAAGTCACTGACCAAGCGCCGGTTTTCAACAACTTTGTCTTGATGCTAGTTAGCCCAACCCAGTCTCACTCCAGTCTTCTGGTGCCCTGTTTTAATTGAAATTTCAGACACTTGGTGTCGGTTGGTGTTGGGAGTTTTTTTCTCTCACACAGGTGCAGAATCAGCTTATGTGCTGGTTGGCCATCGGCTGTATTCTTTGCAGCGTGTTCATGTAAAAAAAAAAATTGCCGAGATGCAGACAATGTCAGGGGGCACAACAGGTGTCTTTCATCACCGGTAGTTCTCTGAAGTTGGTTTGGTGTGTCTGGGACTTAACAGCCAAAAGCTCCAACAGTATCCCCTTTACTGTAGGTGGCAGTGGTCAGTACACCCCAAAACATCATAATGATAAGGCTTGTTGAAGCTTTTGCTAAAGTAAAACCATGATGTCATAAAAATATAAGGGGTTATCCTATTTGGTGTTTCAATGCTATCACTAGATCCTGCATACAACGCTAGAATTTTAGCCTTAGGCTTATGTTAGAGGGAATGCAGGGGTGTTATCAAAAACATCAGGATAAATCCTTTGGGGACCATGAATATGCACAACAATTACAAGGAAATCTTGCAATCTCGTATCCACAAAGATCCGTGGTACAAAGACTTGCTCCTACTGAGGAAATGCCAAGTACATTTTGATGATAATGGGGTTTTCTCAGGTGTTTCTCTTCCTTACAATTCAAACTAGATCCTGGTAAAGAAAAAAAATATTTACAAAGCAACTTTAAAAGAGCCCCCAAGGTGAAAACTTTTAAGGTGCTTAAGAGTTTCTTAAGCAGAGATGAAAGTGGCTGAAAGACAAAGTGGTAGGAGAAAATATTCTGTAAATGCATAATAACAGTGAGTTAATGAAACGCTACGGAATAGATGGTGCAGGGAGAATGTTTGTGGTCAATGTCATTACAGATGCACTCACACCTACAGGGACACTGATGTCAAAAATAAGGTGATCACAACATGAAGATATTTGCAACTGGAGAAATGCAACAGTGCAGCAGTAATGACTAATGGTCTTTCTCAACCTTCCATCAGCTGAGTGGTCACACTAACAGTTATGGAGCTTACACGCTCTCATACTGATGCAGTTCATTTAATTTCCACTGGGTGTCCACACCTGGCATGCTCAACCAATAACACCTTTAAAAAGAATGTGTCGTACCAAGCAAGGGCCTCAACCACATCTCCTAACTAAGGTCAAAGTTTCTGTCCCTTTCTCGCTCAGAGTTCTTCTGAATCCTAAATCCTAAATCACTCCTAAACTAGGACTCCTTGCTAGAAATGTTTAGGCTAAGTTAGGAGCTGTCTGAGAATGTTCTTAGAGTGTTTTTTTGGGGTTTTTTTTTAATACAACCCCTGGCTAGTAGTAGATGAGATATCTTGCTCTGCACTTAACTGTTGGTCAAGGCAAACTTGTAATTGGCTGCTAAATAGACGGTCAGGAGGTCCTTAGTGTAATTAGGAATCTTCTGGGGAGCATTTAATATCACTACCAAACCACTGATGTTGAAGTGTTACTGCTGTTTTTAAGGCAAAAGCTAAAAACAGTATAATTAAGAATTAAAACAGCATCAATTGATTTTTTTAGGCTACCTGGGGGCAGTACATCAAGTTATAAATGTGACAATGACACAAACTGGTGGACAAATTGGCAAACAAGTGCCTGTTTATACATCAAGCAAACACAGCATTCATTTGGACTTGTGTTTCTGTCCACCTGATTAGTGTAGTCTCTTTATAGCTCTGTCTTGGTCTTCACCATCTCCTAAGAAAAATGTCCTGCTCTTTACTGGTAAATACTCTACTGTGTACACCAGCTAGTTGTTATATTTGCCTTTGTGCTGTTTGGTGACAGGCAAGTAGTATACGGGGGGTTGAAAAATATTTGTTTTTGCTGTTGTTGAAATGAATTTGATAGTAATTCGAGAGCAGTGAGACTGACCAAAGCAGCAATTTAGCTAAACAGTGTAAAACCAAAATAATGAGCTCAAAGATGGGAAAAAAAAACTATGCAAAGCTAAGGAAAACTGCATTATGAAAACATTCACATCCCAAGTTGTAACGTATCAATACTTTGTCTAAAGCCTTTTGCATCTATATATTTTAGACTGACCAAACATCCTATTTTGCCCGAACATGTCCACTTTTCACGTCCTGATGATAATTTCCGGTTTTCCGTATGTTTGTTGTGTGTGTGTGTGTGTGTGTGTGTGTGTGTGTATGTGTGTTAGAGTGTGGCACTGTCTACATATCTCTCTCCGAACCCGAACCGAGACCGACATTATTTAATGACTAAAGCACTGAGTTTGTGTCACACAGTTGTTATGGTTACAGACTATTGAAGAGGCCGGGCGTGCGCCATGGGTGCTCTGCGGAGAGGGAGACCTCCGTGTTTGAGATGGGAGCGGGAGGCGGGATGTCCAACGCTTCCAGCGAGGGGAGAGGGAGAAATATAACAAAATAAGATAAAATAGGAGACACCAGTCTCCCTCTTTTATTATATTTTCAGCATTTAATCAAGGTGGAGGCTGGCGGCGGAAGGTCTGAGACTTCCAGCAAGGGGATAGGTAGAAACAAACAGTGTGTGTGTGTGTGTGTCTGTGTGTGTGTTATGTTCAGGTGTTGTCACGTAAATAATAGTGCCCAAGCATTATTGCTTAGGCACTGGACAGACAATAGGATTTTATTTATTTTTACACTACATTTTCACTGAAAGCTGACCGAATCCGGCCCGAGCCCGAATACAATTTAGAGAGAGAGAGACAGAGACAGAAAGAGATGCAGGGCAGACGGTAATGACAGTAGCTTACAACAACATTAATTAAAGTAATAATATTATAATTATGATTCTGGCTAATGTGGTACAATATGTTGAAAGCATATATTAATATCTTGTAGTATACATATGTGACAATAATCATATGTGTATAATAACAGTAGAAGTATGACTAATGATAACAGCAGCAGCAGTAGGCAGCAGCACAACCACACACGTCACACTATCCAGGCACCGCTGCGATATAAGTTAACCTGCGAGACAGTGGAGCACAAAGGCTCCAGAGAAGAAGCCGAGTTAGTGACATGCAGTATGGCATAAGGCAGCTGGCCCTAACTATAAGCTTTATCAAAGAGGAAAGTCTTAAGTCTAGTCCTAAATGTGGAGATGGTGTCTGCCTCCCGGACCTGTTTCTGTTCTACTTTTGGAGACTTTAGGGACCACGAGAAACCCTACATTCTCAGAGCGCAGTGTTCTGGTGGGATAATATGGCACTATGAGCTCTCTAAGATATGACAGAGCTTGACCATTTAGAGCTTTATAAGTTAACAGTAGAATTTTAAATTAAATTCTGGATTTTACAGGTAGCCAGTGCAGAGAAGCTAAAACAGGAGAAATATGATCTTGTTTCTTAGTTCCTGTTAGTACACGTGCCGCTGCGTTCTGAATTAGCTGGAGAGTTTTTAAAGACTTATTAGAGCTACCTCATAATAGGAAGTTACAGTAATCCAGTCTAGAGGTAACAAAAGTGTTGACCAATTTTTTTGCATCTTTTTGGGTCAGGATAGACCTCATTTTTGCAATATTATACAGATGAAAAAATGCAGTCCGTGAGGTTTGTTTTAAATGAGAATTAAAAGACAAATCTTGATCAAATGTTACTCCGAGGTTTCTTACGGTAGTGCTAGAGGCCAGAGCAATGCCATCTAGAGAAACTATGTCATCAGAGTCTCTGAAGTTATTGTTCTTGGCCCAAACAACTCAGTTTTGTCTGAATTTAAACATCAGGAAATTGGTGCTCATCCAGGTTTTTATGTCTTTGAGGCAGTTATGAAGTTTGTAAATTTCCATAGTTATACGGATGATACACAGTTGTATTTATTGATAAAGCCAGAAGAAACTAATAAATTAACTAGAGTGATTTCTAATGATGTTATCTAAGGGAAGCATATATAGAGTAAATAGGATTGGTCCGAGCACAGAACCTTGCGGAACTCCAAAACAAACTTTAGTATGTAAGGATGATTCATCATGAACATGAACAAACTGAAAACGATTAGACAAATAAGATTTAAACCAGCTTAGTGCAGAACTTTTTAGGCCAATTAATTGTTCCAGTCTCTGTAGCAGAATTTGATTGTCAATTGAGTCAAACGCCGCACTAAGATCTAATAAAACAAGTACAGAGACAAGTCCTTTGTCTGAAGCAATCAGAAGGTCATTTGTAATTTTAACTAGTGCTGTCTCAGTGCTATGACTACTTTCTCAAGGATCTTTGAAAGAAAGGGAAGATTAGATATTGGTCTATAATTGGCTAACACCTCTGGATCCAGGGTGGGCTTTTTTAGGAGAGGTTTAATTACAGCTACCTTAAAAGACTGTGGTACATAGCCTTTTAATAAGGATATATTGATCATAGCTAATATATGAGTGTTAACTAAAGGTAAGACTTCCTTAAGTAGCCTAGTTGGGATGGGGTCTAAGAGACACGTTGATGAGTCTTGGGAGAGGACGCTGGCGTTGCTTGTCGCCGCTTCTCCCTGCTGAGTCTAGTATTTTATTGCCATTTTAAACCACAGCTATTTGGCTATTCTTTTTACAACTTCTGCCACTTCACTGTGGAGATTGATATTTTTTTTTTTTTTAGCCTTAAGCTTGGTCTGTTGAACCTGTTGGACTGCTTGATGGACACTGACGGACGGCCGTATTACCATTCTGCTGCGGTGCCTTCCCTTCACCGGCCGGTGTCGTGGATCATCGTCCGGGTGTTCCCGCTGTCTTGTTCCTCAACGATCCTATATTCCCCGGTCCTGTCGTTCCCTGCCATGCTGTGGACCTTCCTGGCTGTCACAGTTCTCCACCTCTGTGCTCACGCTAACGTTACCAGTCCATGGCTAGCAGCTAACGTTAGCATCAGGATCAGATCTCCCTCCATCGAAATGCGGCAATACTCCTTCTTGCAGCTGCTGAGACTCAACTGCTCCAGCACTCCAGCGTGTCTTCCAACCATCAAACAGCTTAAACTCCTGCCCCGGCCCCGGTACATTCACAGGAGCTCTCGGAGGAAAGTTGTTTACACGGAGCATGATGTCCTGCAGCCGGGTCGCGCTATCCCCACCGTCGCACTGCTTCCGCGTCATCAGAGCGTTCGCTCTCTGGGACCAAATAGCTCTGGGAACATCGCGAGAGCTCGTGACACCAGGCGACACAGAAAAGTGGATTTCAGTGTGCTTCGGCCCCTATTGAGACATACAACACCAACCACTGTTAAAATTGAACTGTTTAATGCACAATCCCTCACAAATAAATCCGGCCTCATCCATGATCATATTCTGGATAAAGGGATTGACATCATGTGTCTCAGTGAGACCTGGCATCGACCTGAGGTCTACTCAGCCTTAAATGAAGCCTGTCCCCCCGGCTACATCTATCATGAGAAAGCCCGCAGCACTGGCCGTGGTGGTGGTCTGGCCATTTTACACTGTGGCGAACTGGAACTGACCCCTCTCCCCCTGCCAAAATTCTCCTCATTTGAGTGCCTTGCCGCAAAGTGCAACCCCCCCCGTCCCATGACAATACTGGTCATTTACCGACCTCCCAAACCAAACCCAGCCTTTGCCCCAGAGTTGCATGACCTCCTTACCACACTCTGCTCAACATCCACCAACGTGGTTATTCTTGGAGACATGAACATTCACGTGGACACTCCCTCCTGCCACTCTGCATCTGAGTTGCTACAACTGCTGGACAGTGTCAACCTAACACAACATGTGGACGTCCCTACACACTCCAGGGGGCACACCCTCGACCTAGTCATTACTGACTCTGCTGCCCCCATTACCAACCTGCTGGTGTACGACCTGGGCGTGTCAGACCACATGGCCGTGTCTATGGAGATGCCATTCCCCTCCCCTCATTCAAAGCCCAAGCGCCAGATCTGTTTCAGGAACATCAAGAACATCAACCAGGATGCCTTGGCCTTGGACCTTCAACATCTCACCCCTCCGACCCTCTCAACAGTTGGTGACTCAGTAGGTTTCTACAACACAACCCTGAGTGGCCTCCTGGATGTCCATGCTCCTGTGAAGACCAGGACGGTCGCATTCACGCGGTCTGCCCCCTGGTACACCAGCGAACTGAGGGAAATGAAGGTGGCTGGTCGTGTCCTTGAGCGGCGTCTCTTGGCATCAGCACTAACCGTGCACAGAGTGGCTTACAGAGAACACCAAAAGGCCTACTCCAAAGCCCTTAAAGATGCACGGTCGAAGTTCTATTCCAAAATCATCAGTAACAGCCCCGGCAATTCCAAACAGCTCTTTACTACTATACACAACCTCCTCAAACCCCAAACCCAGGTACACAGAGTGACCACCGAGAAGCAGTGCAACGACTTCATGTCTTTCTTCAGAGCTAAGGTTGATGGCATTCGCTCTCTCCCTGGCTCCTCTGCTCCCCCTGCTCCAGCTGTCGTCCCACAGCTTGAAGTCTCCCAGCCTCTCTGCTGTTTCTACAACACCACACAGCGGGAGGTTGAGCACATCATCGGGAGGATGAAGAGCTCTACCTGTGCCCTGGATCCCTTCCCCACAGCCCTGGTGAAGGCTAACATCGGCGCCATTGGTCCCCTGATCACCAGTGTCATAAACCTCTCCCTACAGGCTGGCCATGTTCCGCCAGCTCTCAAAAATGCCATCATCACTCCCCTCCTGAAGAAGCCCACTCTGGACCCGGATGCCCTCGGTAGCTACAGGCCCATCTCCAACCTCCCGTTCCTCTCCAAGGTGCTGGAGAAGGTAGTTGCCTCACAGCTCCAAACCCACCTCAGAGACAACAACATCTTTGAGAAGTTCCAGTCTGGGTTTCGGTCAGCTCACAGCACTGAGACAGCCCTAGTAAGGGTCACCAACGACCTGTTGATGGCGGCGGATGCTGGATGTCCATCCCTTCTTGTCCTCCTCGACCTATCGGCAGCGTTTGACACAGTGGATCATGCCATCCTCCTGGATCGTCTGCACTCCACCGTTGTTCTCTGTGACCTGGTCCTGAGCTGGTTCCAGTCCTATTTGGCTGGAAGGACCGAGTGCGTCTCCTTTGGAGGCGCTAAATCCTTAACCCAGCCTGTTACCTGTGGTGTCCCCCAGGGTTCTGTCCTTGGCCCCCTCCTATTCATCCTATATATGCTCCCACATGACGTTTGACACCCACATCAAGCATCTGTGTAAGAACTCCTTCTACCACCTTAGGAACATTGCCAAGCTCCGCCCCACACTCTCTCTGCCCGATGCTGAAAAGCTGGTACACGCCTTTGTCTCCTCCAGGCTGGACTATTGTAATGCGCTCCTCATCGGGATTCCTAGCAAGAGCATTCACAAGCTCCAACACATTCAGAACAGCGCTGCTAGGATCCTGATGAGGGTGCACAAGTATGACCACATCACACCCATCCTGAAATCACTGCACTGGCTCCCTGTGGAATTCAGGATTGAATATAAGATCTCCCTCCTCACAGTGTGTACACGGAAATGCCCCAGCCTACCTAAAGGAACTCCTCCTCCCCCAGACCTCCTCACGCACCCTCCGATCGAGCACAGCCAACCTCCTCAGGGTCCCCAGAACCAAGCTGTACAGCATGGGCGATCGAGCCTTCTGCTCAGCTGCTCCCAGTCTGTGGAATGCTCTCCCTGACCATCTGAGAGCACCACAGACTGTGGATTCTTTTAAACGCAGCCGAAAGACTGACCTTTTTACAAAGGCCTTTCCCTAGCCTTTTATTTATGTCTCATTGTTTGGTTTGTGTTTTTACTAGTTATGCTTCACCGTAAGTTTTATGCTTTCTTTGTAGCACTTTGAGATTTCTTTAATGTAAAGTGCAATATAAATAAAATTTATTATTATTATTATTATTATTATGATTTAGATGAAGAAATCACTGCAGTCAATTTTTGAAGAGAAATCGGGGAGAAGCAATCTAAATATATATTAGGTCTTAAAGCTGTGTTTGAGGACAGATAGATACTATATGAGGACAGGAGGTCATGAATTTTGCCTCCAATAGTTAGTAGTAATGATTTTATGAGCTTTTTTAAACAAAATTCTAAGGGCTAAAGGAATACAAGGCTCAATAGAGCTTTGACTCTCAGTCAGCCTGGCTACAGTGCTGAAAAGAAACCTGGGGTTGTTCTTGTTTTCTTCTATTAATGCTAAGTAATAGTTTGCTCTGGCATTGCGGAGGCCCCTCTTATACATTTTGAGATTGCCTGCTCAGACTAAATGAGATTCTTCCAGTTTGGTTAATCGCCAATTCCTTTCAAATGTTCAAAATATTTCTTTTAACTTACGGGTTTGAGAGTTATACCAAGGACCGAACTTTCTTTGCTTTGTTAACTTCTTTTTAAGAGGAGCTACAGAGTCGAGTGTTGTTCGCAGGGAGCCTACGGCACTGTCGACAAGATGATCAATTTGGGAGAGGTTAAAGTCGGTACGGGAAACCTCTGTTGCTGAAGGACATGGTGTTCAATTAAACGACGGAGGAATTATTTTCTTCCTTACTATTTCCTTAAATTTTGCAACAGCGGTATCTGATAAACTTCTAGCATCGTAACTGTTGCTGAGTGGCATGTAATTGAGTAAAAAGAAATCAAAAGTAATCAAATAATGATCCGATAGCAAGGGATTCTGTGGAAAGACTGTTAGGTTATCAGTTTCAACTCCATACGTCAGAACTAGATTGAGGGTATGGTTAAAACAGTGAGTGGATTCATGTACACTCTGACTGAAGCCAATGGAGTCTAATAATGAGATAAACGCGGTAGCCAGGGAGTCATTATCAACGTTGACATGAATGTTAAAATCGCCCACAATAATAACTTTATCTGATTTAAGAAATGCACTGGATAAAAACTCTGAGAATTCAACAAATTCAGAATACAGGCCAGGAGCACGGTACACTATAACAAATAAAAGTGGCTGCGAGGTTTTCCAGGTCAGATGTAACTAAGAACAAGGCTTTCAAATGAATTATAGTTTAGTTTAAGTTTAGGGCTGATTAACAGACTAGAGTTAAAAATGGTTGCAACTCCCCCTCCTCAGCTGCTGCCTCAAGGAATGTGGGTATTATTATGACTGGGAGGAGTGGATTCATTTAGACTGACATATTCGTCTTGACACAGCCAGGTCTCAGTAAGACTGAGTAAATCAGAATGATTATCTGATCTGATGATTACCCAGCACACATACATCTGGCCGACGTCGGCCTGAGGTCGACACATCAGCCCTGAATTTATAACGTCTGACAAGCGTCGGCCGCAGGGCGGATATCTTTAAATGTAATACTCTTTTGTCCCAGCTCTTCAAACGTCTCTGTTACGTCGGCTTTGAGTCGGCCCAGTGCCGTAGAATATACCCGCCCACATACGAAGTCGCCACAGAGGCGGAATTTCATCTCCACGGTGTTTGTTCGGAGCTGAGCTCGCAAGGCACGGCATCTCATCACAGTTGGTTTCAGGTAAGCTAACTGGAATAAACTGGCAAAAAATAGCTATGCTGTTTCTTCTGTGACCGTTAAAAGAGGTTCCTGGTGTGTGGCGACTGGGTGTATAACGTTAGCACAGTCCCCACCAGCTAGCTGATAGCTAGTTTCGCTCATGTTTATGTAAAAATAGAGAAAAATATATATATACACAGTATAACAAATAGAAAATTGAATCTATGCATACCCCTAAATAAAGGGTTGGGAGTGGAGTGTGTCCTGTACTCGAAATCCATTGCTGTGCAGAGAGGACTACACACTCTGCTTTTGAACTACATCTCCCATCCCACCGACTCTATGTTGGAAGAACCTCTGAATACTGTCTAGGAGGATTCATTTTGGAGCTAACAGGCTACAGCTGTGGTGTTTTCATTTTATTTTCCCTAGTTGACGTTATGTGCTCATCTGGTTATCATGAGCACTCGATTTGGGTTAAAGTGGAAGTGCCCGGAGCTGCCACCCGTGGTCCCGCGGCCCCCCAGCCTGACCTCCGGGGGCCTGGACATGTGCTCAAGTGTCTGGGAGAGGAGCGGAGAGGAGCGCGGAGGTAAGGCGGGGCGGGCCAACACTTTGTATCCCAGAACGGGTGCTCAAGTGTGGGTGAGACCAGTGGAGAGGAGCGCGGAGGTGAAATAGTGAAGTTTAAGGATGCCTTAGGTATTTTGTTAATGTGATTTTTATGGGCAATTTATCAGTCGAGGTCTCCTCAAGCAAACCGACCCGGGGGCTACAGGTAATAGCACAGTTTTGAAACCACTGTTTTTCTGAGATGAAGGACTGATTGAGCTGCTTTTAACAGGTAACGAAGTTAACGCCGGATCCCGTTATTTAACAGTTTAAACTTTAAATTAAGCAGAATGACGGACCCAAAGCCATCAGTCTGGCTAAAAGACAGCTGAAATGCTAATAAAAATACAGTGGTGAAGTTGGGATTTGTTTCTTGAAGTTATCAATCAATCAATCAAACTTTATTTGTATAGCACTTTTCATACATTAAAATGCAGCACAAAGTGCTTCACAGAATTAAAAACAAACAAACAACAATAATACATACATATTGAAAACCCGCCCCTCCCACCCCCACATATAAACACATGCACACACGCACACACACACACACACACACAGTCAATATAGTCAATGACATGGCTGGGCACTGAGGAACCAGGTGAGGAAAGGATCACCTATGGGGAGCATCCACACGAGAGGCACACTGACGGCCACAGGGAATGCCGCCACAGAGACCGCCCCGACCCAGACAAACAGTGGTGGACTCCACACATGGTGCAGAGCCCCCAAGTCCTCTGGGCCTGAGGGATCTCCAGGGCGACATCCCGCAGGCAGACCGGACACACCTCTCAGTGTGGAGGCCCCTATGAGGAAACACTGGAGCTAAAAACTAAAAGACTAAAAGGCTAAAGCAATATGATACGATAAATCAAGTAAGAGATAAATAGTGATAAAATGCATAAAAATGTAAGATTAGGAAAAATTAAAGATTTAACAATTAATAATGTTACTAATAAATAAATAAAGATTTAGAGACTAAAATGCATAAAGATTTAAAAATAAATCATTTAAAAGCATTAGAAAGTAAAAATAACATATTGGAGTTAAAAGAGTAAAAGAATTCAGTTAAAAGCTAACTTAAAAAGGTGAGTCTTGAGCCTCCTTTTAAAAACATCACAGTCTCTGCAGTCCTGATGTTCTCCGGCAGGCTGTTCCATAGGTGAGGGCCATAATGGCTGAATGCAGCCCCGTGGGTTTTTGTTCTAAGTCTTGGAACAATTAAAAGGCTGGTGCCGGACGACCTCTGGCTCCGCGAGGGTTAATATGATAAAAGCAAGTCAGATAAATAAGATGGCCCAAGACCGTTAAGACATTTAAAAACTAATAGAAGAACCTTAAAATCGATCCTGAAACACACGGGGAGCCAATGCAGTGATTCTAAAACTGGTGTAATGTGCTCCCGCCCTCTGGTCCTCGTCAGCACCCGTGCGGCTGAGTTTTGGAGTAGCTGCAGGTTAGAGATGGTCTTTTTGGAAGACCAGAGAGCAGGGCATTACAATAATCTAAACGACAGGAAATAAAAGCATGCATCAGCACCTCCGTGTTAGCCTGAGAGAGAAACGGGCTGACTCTGGCTATGTTCTTAAGATGATAAAAACCTATCTTTGTTACATTTTTGATGTGTGTAATAAAACTAAGCTCAGAGTTGAAAATGATGCCCAGGTTCTTCACACATTGTGAAGGTTTAAAATGTTGTAGTTTTGGTAAAAGTTTCTCTCTCTTGCCTTCAGGACCAATAATTAAAACCTCTGTTTTGTCCTGGTTGAGCTGTAGGAAATTCACTGCCATCCATGACTTGATATCTAAAATACAGTTAAAAAGGGTATCAATTGGCCCTGTGTCATCAGGAGACACGGCGATGTACAGTTGTGTGTCATCTGCGTAGCTGTGGAAGCTAATGCTGTGCTTCCTGATGACGTCCCAAGGGGAAGATGTATAGATTAAAAAGGATTGGACCTAAAATTGACCCTTGGGGCCCCACACCTAATTTCATGAGTTCTGGAGGAACATGTATACTTACAAAGAAACAACGATCTGTGAGATAAGAGCTGAACCAGTTAAAAACAGTACCAGAGAGGCCCACCAGGTTTCTGAGTCTGTTTAATAAATGTGATGTCGACTGTATCGAAGGCGGCGCTCAGATCCAGTAGTACCAAGACTGTGAGTTTTTGTGAATCAACATTCATCCTGATGTCATTTAAAATCTTTAAAAGGCTGTCTGTCTGTACTGTGGTTATCCTAAAACCAGACTGATATTTCTCTAAAATACTGTTTCTTTTTAAAAAGTCATAACTTGGTTAAAAACCAGTTTTTCTAAAATCTTACTTAAAAACAGTAAGTTGGATACAGGTCGGTAATTATTAAAAATGTTGGGATCTAAATTACTCTTCTTCAGAAGGGGCTTCACCACTGCTGGTTTGAACGCAGTCGGGAAGACACCCATTGAAGAGAGTAATTCACTATATTTAAAATCTGTTCCTCAAAAAAAATCCATAAATGTTTTTAAAAGTGATGTGGGAATTGGATCTAAAAGGCAGGTTGTTGGGTTTACCTGGGAGAAGACTCGACCAAGTGTTCTTGCATCAACCAGGGCAAAACTCTCCAGTGTTTCCTCAGGTAAAAGCAATGATCCAGGTGTGTTAAAAATTTTATTCTGTTGGGATAAAAGACTGGACCTGATATCATCGATTTTACTTCTGAAGTGGTCTGCAAAGTCCTCGCAGAGGGCGTCTGTTGATATGTTGGATGGTTTATTAAAATTGGTGCTGGTTAAAAGATTGAAGGTGGAGAAAAGAAATTTGGGGTTGTTTTTATGATCAGAAATGAGTTTTGAAAAGTGGGATATTCTTGCCTGTTTGACTGTTTTATTGTAGGATTTGAGTTGTTCACGTAAAATTTCAAAATGAACTGTCAATTTGGTTTTTCTCCACCTCCTCTCTGCACTCCTGCATTTTCTTTTCAGTCTTCTGATGTTATCATTTCTCCACAGGGGTGTGGGTTTTGTTTTTATGGTTTTGGTTAAAAGTGGAGCCACTGAGTCAAGTGTTGACTTTAATTTACTGTTAAAATTGTCCACAATAAAATCACAAGGTGCAGGTAAAATTTTGGCAGGAGTGCTGTGTAAAATCTGGATAAAATTTGCAGCCACTTCAGAAGTTAGGTAGCGTTTCCTCACTGTTCTCACCGGGGCCTCCTGATGGCTAAAACTGGTGATATTAAAATACACACAGTAGTGGTCAGACACAGCCAGGTCAACAACAGAGGACACACCAGTGGACAGGCCATAGGTTATGACCAGGTCCAGGGTGTGTCCTCTGTTGTGAGTTGGCTGTGTGACGTGCTGTTTAAAATCCATGCAGGTTAAAAGGTTTAAAAATTCTCTGGACATTGTATCCGAGGTATTATCAACATGTACATTAAAATCACCAGTTATTAAAATTCTGTTGTATGTGGTGTGTATGATTGATAATAATTCTGAAAAATCAGTGATAAAAGAGGTGGAATGGTGGGGTGGTCTGTAAATGGTGATGCAAAGAATAGGAGGACTGCTAAAAACAAAGGCATGATACTCAAATGATGAGTAGCTGTTAAAAGAAACTTCAGTAGAGTGCAGTGAATTTTTAGTGATTGAAGCAGTTCCGCCTCCTCTTTTACCCCCCCAGTAGAAAATAAAAAATTAAAATTTGGTGGGCAGGCCTCGGTGAGAACAATAGGTGCGTCAGTGCCAAGCCATGTCTCTGTTAAAAGAATACTGTCCAACTTGTTATCTAAAATCAGGTCATTTATGATAAAAGTTTTATTTAAAAGGGAGCGCACGTTCCGTTATGTGCTGAACGTTATGTGCTCATCATCTTTTCTGTGTCTTGCAGGCTGCCAGGAGAAGCGAACTGGCCATCAGATATTGTTTGTAGTAATTTGAAAATAAAGTTTGTCAAATTGACTTTTGTCTCTTCATTGTGCACAGTTACACACGAAATAGGGTAACAGTCAGTTATTTTTGAATGTTAGCATTTACTTCTCACATTGGATGGTGAAATATTTGTAGTTTGAAAGGTCCGACCTAAATGAATAAAGGTCGTAGTTAACGAAGCATATGAATATTAATGAAGGAGCGCCCACTGAGCGCAGCTTCTTTTATTGATCGTTTGAATGTCGCATGGTGGTCATTTTCGATTAAAGGCCGATGTCTCAGCGACGTCTTGCCAATGAGCAAACGCTCTCCCTGCTACGTCTTAACGATGTAAACTTGATACATCGGGCCGATGTCAGCCAGATGTATGTGTGCTATCTGGGTATCGTTTACTAACGCTGCTTTAGACAATAGAGACCTTATATTTAACAGTCTGCATTTAATACTCCTGTTTTGTCTTTCTGTCACAGAAGAGGTTTTAATTTTTATGAGGTTGTTATGCACAACTCCTTTGTGTTTAATTTTAGATGTAGATAATTTAGGTGGTTGGTGGACAGACACCGTTTGCCTTTATGTTACATTGTTGCTGGCAGTGCTGGCACCTGAGGCCGTCCAGCATTGTATCATACTGCCACAACAGGTGCGATCCAGCTGACCAGTAGCATATGATGACGCTCTGCAAGGTGACTTCGGTGTCAGGTGTCTGATGCTGAAAGCAGTAACCAAGAGGTGGTATTTGACAATTTTGGAATGAGGATGGGCTTACATTACAGTGTCATTTGATCTAACTGATAGTTGTTCATGATGATTAACACAACTTTTAAAGAAAATTAAACATTTAATTTTTAACTATCCCTAGATTTTGAGAAAAAAAAAGCATGATAAAAACCTACCAGGAAGTACAAAATACAAAATGTAATGAACTTAATATTGACTGCTCACCAGACATGTTTTTCTAGTCATTTGCCGCATCAGCAATTGTCCAAGGATAAAAAACTCTTACTACAGTGCAGGGGTGGAGCAGTGATTTTAAAAGTGGGGGTGTTCCAGGGGTGGCACATGAGCACCACATCCTGCCTGCCTTTGAATACTGTCTGGGAGGATTCATTTTGGAGAGGGAAACAGCCAGAGGTTCTTCCAACATAGAGTCGGTGGAATGGGAGATGTAGTTCAAAAGCAGAGTGTGTAGTCCTCTCTGCACAGCAATAGATTTCGAGTACAGGACACACTCCACTCCCAACCCTTTATTTAGGGGTATGCATAGATTCAATTTTCTATTTGTTATACTGTGTATATATGTATATATTTTTTTTTCTCTATTTTTTCTCTATTGTCTTGTTGTTATCTGCGCATGGGTGTTTCCTGTTCTCGAAATCTATTGCTGTGCAGAGAGGACTACACACCCTGCTTTTGAACTACATCTCCCATCTAAGCAGGAGTGGCACAGCACAGGTGTTGCTGACCGCCTTGATCAACCACATCAGAATGTTCTTTGTTCTTAGGTGCAGACTGTTACCCTGATGAAGGTCCTCAGACCGAAAGCTTGGTGATACTTGCATTGATCCAAGGGTGCAGATACTCTTTTTCACACTATTTCACACGTGGTTTTCTGGCACCTTGGCTTGGTCGTGAGTGCGGTGACCTGTTCCTGGTTTTAACAACCAACAACATAACATTTATCTGTATTACATGGCCAAATTATCAAATTAATTTGAACCTAACAATCCCATTTCTTACTATAGCCAATATTTACAAAACTAATAAGTGGTCTCATATAATCTCTTTTTTTATTAATGTACAATATGTGTAATCTCAACCCTTTCAAGTACAGTCAAGTAATGAATATCTTTCTTTTTCAGGACAACCTGGAAAATCAGAATATGTATGCTGAAAATTTCAGCATACATATTCATTCATCATTAAATGAAAATTAAAAGTTACTACAAAAACAAAAGAAAAAAATTTAAAAAATTAACCGGGAATTGAATTTCACAGAATTTTATTTTTAAAAAACACACATATTAACAGTTATCAATTCATCTTTATTTTATCATGGAGGATTATTAGGCTTTTCCTTTCTTTTTAATTCTGGCAGAAAACTATCTTGCCTCAAGTTGATCTTTGGCTTCTCCTGATTGGATGCTACCGTCAAAAAAACAAAAGAAGAAGAAATAGTAGCATCTGTTTGTTCGAGAGACTGACCAGAAGTCGTCATTGTCCCATGTTTAGCCTACGTTACGAGGTTCTTGGGAGAGAAAAAAAAACTCTGCACTTAACGGCTAGATTGAAAACTTTCTCGAAAAGATTGTCCTGAGCCCACCGTAGATTGCCAAAAGAGTTAGCTTCTGATCACAATTTTCCCCATTAAGTTCCTTTGTGTGGTGTGGTGTGGGCTGTGGGGAAGAGCAGGGTCTCTGCTGACATGATGTTCATTTGGAGAAGTGCCCATTGGTTCGACATCCCACCGTTCCGACCATATTAAACTCAAGTCCGTTCCGAAATCATCATGATGTCCTGTGGTTAAGGTCTGGTTAGGTTTAGGCACAAAAACCACTTGGTTAGGGTCAGGAAAAGATCACGGTGTGGGTTAAAATGAAAAAGAAAGTGACAAACACATAAGCCGTGAGCCTGCTCCACCTCAAGCCGGTCGCGGCGCACCATACATCCGCCGCGAGCCGTTCAGCACCACAGACAGTCAGACTAATGGGCTGTCAAACCAATGACATGGACCCAGCAGAGAGCCGGTTTCCTCTGCATTTACTTACATGACAACTTGACTTGAAAAAGAAGTCAATTTTCTGCTGCTGCCTCTTCCTTTTTGGCATCTCTGCCAAAGCTCCTACTGACGTAACTTCAAATTTCGCAGGCCAGCGGCCGGTCGCAGACAACAGTCTGTGATTGGGAGAATGTCCGTTCAATTTGGCCAATGCCTTTTCATGCAGCACAAGGGGGGGTGAGGTGCACTCCATTTTTGTATGCTGGTGCACTGCCAGGGTGGGCAAACAGGTTTACCTTTGGAAAATGTGTGTGTGTGTGTGGGGGGGGGTGAAATCATCTTGTTGTAAAAGTGGGGGTGTCAAAACACCCCCATCCCCCATGGGTGCGACGCCCATGCTACAGTGAATCAGTGTTAGCAGTGTTTCCTGATATGCTGTAGCTGTAGATAAAGAAACTGACTGTACAGTATATCTCTATTCAGTGGCATCAACACACAACAAAAGCAGCCACTGTAAACTGTGTGATGTTTTGATTCAATGAGCACCCCAATCTTATAAACCTTACTAAGTCCACTTTTTACTGCATTTTAAGTTACACAGTGGTTTATTGCAACAGCTACAAAGTTTGGAATAAAGTGTTTTTCTTTAATTTTTTTTTTTCCTGAGCGTTGCAATAAGTAAAGCAGCACTCACAGTACATGCTATGAATTTAAACCAGAGAGCTTGTATAACACACACACACACACACACACACACACATACACACACACACACACACACACACACAACACACACACACACACACACACACACACACACACACACACACAACACACACACACACACACACACACACACATACACAGACACACACACCACTGCTTACCTTGGATCATTGCCAGATTTTGGAGCGGTGAAGAAGGGTATGCTGCCTGCATAGATTTGTGCAGCCTGTTCCCAGGCTGTTAGTACTCCAGTAATGCACTAATTTGTATAACACTCATAAACATGAAGCAGGAGGCTGTGATCACCTGAACTGTGCAGTGCAGGCAGTCCTCACGTTGGGTGCAAAAGAGGAAGTCAGTCGATGTAGTATAAAGTTTTAGTTTAAGTTTTAAGTTTCTTTACTTTTTTAATCCCCCTGAGTTGAAATTCGATGTTTTCACTCTTGCTTGTCAATTACACACAGGTCCGAAAAACACACACATGCACAAACAGGACCTATACATGCACAAAGTGGAGAGATGTCAGAGCGAGGGGGTTGCCCTGAGCGGTTGGGGGGTTTGGTGCCTTGCTCAAGGGCACCTCGGCAGTGCCCAGGAGGTGAACTGGCACCTCTCCAGCCACCAGTCCATGCTCCATATTTGGTCTGAACGGGGAATGAAGCAGGTGACCCTCCGGTTCCCAACCCAAGTCCCTATGGACTGAGCTACTGCCGCCCCCAATAAAGACCAACAAAGTGCATGAGGGGTGGCGGTTAGGGTCCCAAACAGAAAAACAAGCACAGAACTTCGACCTAGGAGAATGGTGTTTGTGTAACCAAAAGTCAATTCTGCGTGATTTTAAGTACGTACATACATTCTAAACATCATGTTATCATGTCACACCACAACGTTGCCTTACGTTCTAACTATGATTATTTTCCTACACCTAATCACACTGGTACGGTCGCTAATATAACAATGCTCTGAGGACTTGTTGTGAATACTTTTGTGTGTAGGATGACTGTTTGGTTTGTGTACAGCAGCTGTCTTAGAACCAAGGATGGATGCCTTTAAGGTTTGAGGTCATGCAGGGATCTTAGAGGTAAATGTAGCCATGTTTTCAGCTCACTGACCATCTACAGTCCAGCATGCTGGCAGGATTGTTCAACCACACAACTGCCAGGACTCTCATCAGTTCTGCAACACTGGGTCCCACCCCGGTTTCAGGAAAACACTAAGAAGACAAAAAAAAAAGAATTGTTTCATTGACTCTGTTATTATGAACACCCCCTAGATAGCACTGCTCTTTTAAATGCTTTCTAATTGTGTTGTTGTGCATTTCGATTGCCTATTATTGTGCAAAACAATGTCTAGAGACCAGCTGCTTAATAACTAAAGTCCTTGATACCGCTGGCACCCACCCTGTAGGCTCCACTATACAGCCCTGTAGCACTGTTGACCAGCTTAAAGGTGTACTATGCAGGATTTTCCTACAAAACAATGTATAGACTCATACAGTAGTAATCCTTCTCAGTCATCACTTACGACCCACTCAGTGGGCGGTGGTGTGTTTATTTGCAGAGACTTCTTTGCTGTGTTTGGGACATTTCTGAGCCGCGGATTTGGCTTTCACTTTTGCTGGCATATGTTGTTTACGAACAGTATACCTGTATTTATCCAGGTAAAGATGCCTTGGCTACATGGTCTTTTTCTCCAATGCTCTTGTTTCACAAACAGGTAATCACAGAAATATTTCCACGGGATGTTAAACAGTTCATCAACACCCAAACATGCAGTGTGAGGCAATTGGCGTTAGTTGCTAGCTAGTTGAAAGTGTTTCATCAATTAACGCTCTGGTCAACCGTTTTGTAACACACATTTTGAGTCTGTATATTTTAATGAAAAATGTGTTTACTTAACCTGGTTTAGCTATCTGTACCATTCAGTTTCGGTATGTTATGCTAAAAAATCCACTAGATGTGTGTCTGTGTCTTTAAATAGTATGCCATTTAATTTTTCCTTCTAAAAGAGAATAGTAACAAAAAAAGTCACTCCAGACATGAGGGCTCTGAATGGAGGGATTTTTAGAGGGAGGCATATTTTTTGGATGTGCTTTCGTTTCAGGGATCTTTCTAAACAGATTTATGTAACTTTATACAAAAAATAAAAGTCTAATGAGGGTAAAAAAAAAATATTCATTTGACATTCATTCCTTTTATGCTAAAGGTAGTGAAGTTAAGATGATGTGAATAAAATTGTATATTTGCTATAAAAAAAATAAAATAAAATGTGATCATTCATTGTTTTTAAAAGATACATTTAATGGTATCCATGCTCAACCAATGGTCATCCAGCTCATTAAAGACAAAGAACAACCACCACACTTCCCACCATCAACAACACCAACAACACAGTGGTATTAAAATAGACATAAAATAAAATAAGTTAAAATAAGTGCATAAATAGAAATTAAATTAAAATGAAATTGTCCATTCCACAGTCCAGCCAGTTGTGGCTCATGTGGTGGTGTGTGTGTGTGTGTGTGTGTGTGTGTGTGTGTGTGTGTGTGTATGTGTTCAATGTGCCCCTCTCCACCACAATTCTTAGCGGGTTCAGTCTCCTGCTGGGCACTGAGCCAGCTTTTTTGACCAGCTTGTCTAATTGCTTGGTGTTTTTGTCTGTCAAGCTGCCTCCCCAACACACTGCAGCGTAGAAAAGTGGACTGACCAATGTGTCATATATGACTAAAGGTAAAAACTAAAGGTTCCTTAGTGGTTCCTTGAAAAACCCCAAGGTTCCTCAAAAAACTCAGAGGTTCCTCAATGCTCTTAGAGGTGCCTCCAAGAACCTTTGGGATTATGAAAACTGGTTCCTCAAAGAACCCTTTTGAATTAAGGTTCCTGGAGGAACCCGAGGAATATCAGAATCAGAATCAGAATCAGAATCAGAATCGTTTTTAATCGCCAAGTACGTTCGCACATACAAGGAATTCTGTTCCGGTAGGTGGTAACACTCTCAGAATAAGGTACAAGTGATAAAGAACAAGAAAGGAATATGTAATAAGAAAAACAGGATATGTACATCTATATACAAAAGTAAAAAAGTAAAGTTAAAAAATAGAATAGAATAAAATAAATAAGTAAAATAGTATGTACAAGGGTGGTGCAAAGTACACAAAATAGTGCAAATGATAGTGGTTTTTGGTTAGTGCAAATGATTGGTTGAAACCATTTATGAGCTGTTCATTAAAGTGATGGCAGTGGGGAAGAAGCTGTTTTTAAGTCGTGTGGTTTTGGTGCGCAGGGTTCTGTAGCGCCTGCCGGAGGGGAGGAGGGAGAACAGGTTGTTTCCCGGGTGGGCGGGGTCCTTGATGATGTTGGCTGCCCTCTTCCTGGTTCTGGAGCAGTACAGTTCCTGGATGGAGGGCAGGGGGGCCCCAGTGATTTTTTCAGCAGTTCTAACTGTGCGCTGCAGTCTGTTCCTGTCCTGCTGTGTGGCTGCTCCGAACCACACGGTGATGGAGGAGCACAGGACAGACTCGATGACAGCCGTGTAGAACTGGATCAGCAGCTCCTGAGACAGGCCGTGTCTCTTCAGCTGTCGCAGGAAGAACATCCTCTGCTGGGCCTTTTTCAGGATGGAGTGGATGTTCTTCTCCCACTTCAGGTCCTGGGAGATGGTAGTCCCCAGGAACTTGAAGGTCTCGACGGCTGACACAGGGCTGCTGCTGATGGTGAGGGGGAGCAGTGGCGAGGGCTGTCTCCTGAAGTCCACTGTCATCTCCACCGTCTTGAGCGTGTTCAGCTCCAGGTTGTGCTGGCTGCACCAGAGCACCAGCCGCTCGATCTCTCGCCGGTATGCAGACTCGTCTCCGTCCTGGATCAGGCCGATAACTGTGGTGTCGTCTGCAAACTTCAGGAGTTTGACGGCTGGATGCGTGGAGGTGCAGTCGTTGGTGTAGAGGGAGAAGAGCAGTGGGGACAGGACACACCCCTGGGGGGCGCCAGTGCTGATGGTCCGGGTAGCTGAGGTGACGTCTCCCAGCCTCACCTGCTGGCTTCTGTCTGTCAGGAAGCTGGTGATCCACTGACAGATGGGCAGAGACACGTTGAGGTGGGAGAGCTTGGAGGAGAGGATTTCAGGGATGATGGTGTTGAACGCCGAGCTGAAATCCACAAACAGGATCCTCGCGTAGCTGCCTGGGGTGTCGAGGTGCTGCAGGATGTAGTGCAGTCCCAGGTTGACAGCATCGTCCACCGACCTGTTTGCCCTGTAGGCAAACTGCAGCGGGTCCAGCAGGGGTCCTGTCACCGACTTCAGGTGGCTCAACACAAGTCTTTCAAAGGACTTCATGACCACAGACGTTAGAGCCACCGGTCTGTAGTCATTCAGTCCTGTGATGGAGGATTTCTTGGGGACTGGGATGATGGTAGAGCGCTTGAGCACGGAGAGGACTTCACACAGCTCCAGTGAGCAGTTGAAAATCCTGGTGAAGATGGGAGCCAGCTGGTCAGCACAGGCTTTGAGACAGGAGGGTGACACTCTGTCTGGGCCTGGTGCTTTCCTGATCTTCTGCTTTTTGAAGATCTGGCTCACCTCCTCTTCACACACTCTGAGTGGGACCGGGGGGGCAGGTTGCAGTGCGACTAGAGGTGTGACGGGGGTAGTCGTACTGCTGGTCTGGATGAGTGGTGGCTGGGTGAGGGGTGCGAAGTTGTCCCCCTCAAATCTGCAGTAAAAGGTGTTGAGGTCGTTGGCCAGGTCTTTGTTTGCCTCGACGCGGGGGAGGGTCTCTTATAGTTGGTGATTGTCCGCAGGCCCCTCCACACTGAAGCAGGGTCGTTGGCTGAGAACTGTTTTTTCAGCTTCTCAGAGTAGCTCTTCTTAGCTGCTCTGATTTCCCTGTTCAATGAGTTCCTGGCCTGCCGGTACAGGACCCTGTCCCCACTCCTGTAGGCCTCCTCCTTGGCCTGGCGGAGCTGGCGCAGTCTGGCAGTGAACCATGGCTTATTATTGTTAAAAGTCCGGAATGTTTTGGTTGGTACACACATGTCCTCACAGAAACTGATGTAGGACGTCACAGTGTCTGTCAGTTCGTCCAGGTTATCGTTAGCAGCTTCAAAGACACTCCAGTCTGTGTAGTCAAAGCAGGCCTGTAGTTCCTGCTTTGCCTCGTTGGTCCACTTACTCACAGTCTTCACCACAGGCTTGGCAGTTTTTAGCTTCTGCCTGTAAGTGGGGATGAGGTGGACCAAGCAGTGGTCGGAGTGTCCCAGAGCTGCTCGGGGAACGGAGTGGTATGCTCCTTTAATAACGGTGTATATAAACATACATGAGAAACCTGTTGAAATTTTCTCACTGAAATAAACCTTTGCTCTGCAAAGGCTTCGGTAACACTACGTAATACGGCCCGCGACTTAGAGCGTACCTACCGCTCACTTACAGCGTACCTACCGCTCACTTTGCACCTATTTAACAGAAGTACTGAGTAACTCTCGCTCACTCTCCCGCCCTATTTCCCCCGTGTTTTACAGTATAACTAGGCTGCTTCTTAGCGCGTAACTCCCTTTGACTTATGTCCTACTTTACACCAACTTCCACAGAAGTACAGAGTAACTCTTGCTCACTTCCCCCACTATTTCCCCCGTGTTTTACAGTATAACTAGGCTGCTTCTTAGCGCGTAACTCCCGTTGACTTATGTGCTACTTTACACCAACTTCCACAGAAGTACAGAGTAACTCTTGCTCACTTCCCCCACTATTTCCCCCGTGTTTTACAGTATAACTAGGCTGCTTCTTAGCGCGTAACTCCCTTTGACTTATGTCCTACTTTACACCAACTTCCACAGAAGTACAGAGTAACTCTTGCTCACTTCCCCCACTATTTCCCCCGTGTTTTACAGTATAACTAGGCTGCTTCTTAGCGCGTAACTCCCGTTGACTTATGTGCTACTTTACACCAACTTCCACAGAAGTACAGAGTAACTCTTGCTCACTTCCCCCACTATTTCCCCCGTGTTTTACAGTATAACTAGGCTGCTTCTTAGCGCGTAACTCCCTTTGACTTATGTCCTACTTTACACCAACTTCCACAGAAGTACAGAGTAACTCTTGCTCACTTCCCCCACTATTTCCCCGTGTTTTACAGTATAACTAGGCTGCTTCTTAGCGCGTAACTCCCTTTGACTTATGTCCTACTTTACACCAACTTCCACAGAAGTACTGAGTAACTCTCGCTCACTCCCCCACTATTTCCCCCGTGTTTTACAGTATAACTAGGCTGCTTCTTAGCGCGTAACTCCCTTTGACTTATGTCCTACTTTACACCAACTTACAGAAGTACTGAGTAACTCGCTCACTCCCCCACTATTTCCCCCGTGTTTTACAGTATAACTAGGCTGCTTCTTAGGGCGTAACTCCCGTTGACTTATGTGCTACTTTACACCAACTTCCACAGAAGTACAGAGTAACTCTTGCTCACTTTCCCCACTATTTCCCCCGTGTTTTACAGTATAACTAGGCTGCGTCTGAGAGCGTAACTCCCGTACAATTACGTCCTACTTTACACCAACTTAAAGTAAGTCTTGCTCACTTTCCCCTGCTACTTTCCCTGTGTTTTACAGTGTAACTAGGCTGCGTCTTAAAGCGTAACTCCCGTACAATTACGTCCTACTTGCCCGGACTTACAGTGTAACTCCTCCTGGTCTTTTTTTCCCCACCAATCATTTTAAGTACCAGGTATATTAAAATAAATAGTCTGCTGTACAATATGAGCACAGCCTTTCGCTCTTTGCAATTGTTACAATCTTGTTTTTTCTAAGTGTCAGCAGGCAAATTTCACCCCTATTCCGGAGATATACTATTCATTATGGTTTGGAAAAATAATATGTTGGGAAATGGGTGCACAGTATAGAAATTGGCTAATAACAGGCTGGCTGGTAGCAAACTTACCTCTCTAAAATGCACATCTATGGAAGTCTCATACATACACAGAAAACACATGACAGGCACTATTCCTCTCATCCATACTCCGTAAGTACAGTATTTTTTATTTATTTTATTTATCCTTTTTTTAACCAGGTGAGTCCCATTGAGATTGACATCTCTTTTACAGGGAGCCCTGGCCAAGAAGGCAGCAAACCAAAATTACAACAATAAAACATCATAAAACATAAACAGTACATAGATAGGTACATGAAGTACATATAGTACACATCAAACTGTAATCAGTGTCTAAGTAGATCTTAATTTCCCTGTAACTAGTGTCTAGGTATAGCCTACCTCTCCTGTGAGTACTGCCAAACTACGCAGAACCGGGCTGAATTATGAAGTTTGCACTGTTATTCCCTCCTTAGTGTGTAAGTACACTCTAGCTCTCCTGGAGGTACACGCTAACTACGGGAAAGCGGGCTGTATTATGAAGTTTGCGCGGTTATCCCCTCCTTAGTGTGTAAGTACACTCTAGCTCTCCTGGAGGTACACACTAACTACGGGAAAGCGGGCTGTATTATGAAGTTTGCACGGTTATCCTGTCCTTAGTGTGTAAGTACACTCTAGCTCTCCTGGAGGTACACGCTAACTACGGGAAAGCGGGCTGTATTATGAAGTTTGCGCGGTTATCCCCTCCTTAGTATGTAAGTACACTCTAGCTCTCCTGGAGGAACAGGCTAACTACGGGAAAGCGGGCTGTATTATGAAGTTTGCGTGGTTATTCCCTCCTTAGTGTGTAAGTACACTCTAGCTCTCCTGGAGGTACACGCTAACTACGGGAAAGCGGGTTAAAAAGCAGTAAAAACTAAAGTTACATCAAAGTAAAGAGGAAAGATGAACCTCAGTCATATATTTTCTATATGCAGTCTTTATGTAAAACATCTGTTTTAAACCTAACAAAACATTTTCTTTTATTACAGTTTCCAGAGGACCAGAGTGGAGAGCTTGTGAGACACTAGGAGAGGCAGATGTGGACTGAGTGTTCCTCACCTCTTGTTCATTTTCATTGAACAAGACGTGCTGAAGTGCATTACACGTCTTACGACACTGAAAAAGGAAATACCCCCCAAAAGTGGGATTTTTCAATATGTACCGTGAACAGTGCAGATGAATTATAATTCATGCACGGACCGAAAGAAGCCAAAGAAATAAGACGATGATATAAAGAAATACTAACAAAATGATAAATAATAACGTTCTTGTTCTTGTTTCTTTTGTTATTTTCCAACATTATATACAGTTTTATCTTTGTTTTGATTGTTAGTTTATACGTGTGGTGTGTTTTTAAATAAAACAATAAATTTAAACATGTTGAATTCTTTTTTTCTTATTTTATGCAAAAATTGTCTGATGACATGTTGTATGGTATTAGTTTGTGACACAAAAGTGAATTGAACAGAACACCTAATCCCAGGTCCCTTGCTGTAACATCAGAGGGACATAGTTTGCTTGACATTGTCAACAGAGAAAGTACCGGGTTTATTTTCTTACAATATTCCCATATGATTCCTCAGGTGTCTCCAAGTTGCTTTAATGTTTGACAGTTAACAACGTAAAACCTAACAAACAAATACTAGATCGCTCTGGCATAGTCTCATTGATCAAACAAGGTGTCAATCACAGCCACTCTGCTCAGACCAGCAGTCATTGGTCAAACAGGGAGGTGCACATTTCCCATTGGTTAAGGCAGGAAGTACCGCCTCTCAGCGAGGCCGAGGGCAGAAGCTTGTACTGCGCAGGCACAGCAATCAGACGACGGAGGGAATAAAGTGAAAGTTCACAATGTCTACGGAGAGAAGTGTTGCTGTAAACACAACGATAACACTCCGACATCCTCGCAGGAGACGTGAGGGAGGGACCGAGGACCTGTGCTGTGGGAGTGTTAATGCGTTTATCAACGTCTTGGTGAGTTGATGCTAACGCAGCTAGCGATGTTAGCTTGTGCTGCAGAAGACGCCCGTCATATAAGCCGGTTCCGCCGCTGCCGCCGCAACTCCTCCTCCATGAAAATATAATAAATGAAATACAATAATAAAAAACCACTCCAAAATATTAACTGCCTTTGCCCCTTGTGTCGTTACGCGACACAAATCATGACGTGCTCGCGGAACCAGGAAATCCTCCGAAGGCTAGACTGTCCCATTTCACAATGGTTGAGGTGGTGTTCGGAGGCCGCTCCTGCACGCAGCTATAGTGTGTGTGTTAGGGTCTAAGGCCGGGATCCCGGTTTCCCGGGATTCCCGGGATTCCCGGGATGTGCACATGTCATTTCTCACCCGGGAAATGCCAGTGGGACCCGTCCTCCCGAATGTTGATTTTTTTGCTAAATATTACACGGGA
Organism: Epinephelus cyanopodus; assembly: GCA_026686955.1. Taxonomy (NCBI): domain Eukaryota; kingdom Metazoa; phylum Chordata; class Actinopteri; order Perciformes; family Serranidae; genus Epinephelus; species Epinephelus cyanopodus. The sequence continues at coordinate 42,149,188 of CM048923.1, read as the reverse complement.
ATGAGGTAAAAAATAAAATAAAGATGCAAAATCTGTGTAAAATGTCTCATTTTTCTCTAATATATGTTACTTGTTGAATACATTTAAGGTATAGACCTATATTTCCGTGCATTTAGAAAAAAATATTTTAATATAGTAGGCCGGTAAGTGGAGGCATTTGGCACTAATTAACCAACACATGCAGCTACATTGACGTTAGCCCACTCTGCGACCATGGCGTCAGTTGTTTGGAAAGAGTTCACCAAGTTAAATGAAAATGAAGCGAAATGCAACATTTGCAAGAAGGTACTGAAATGTGCAGGAGGGTCGACGAGTGGACTTGCGAGACATTTGGGTACGCACAGGTCAAGTTATAGTGAGAGCGAAGGAGGCCAGGCTGGGCCGAGCAGCAAACAGAGCAATATCGCAAGCTTCTTCAGTGCAAGGAAACCACTCAGTGCTATTCTGGCAGAGCTTGCCGCGTTAGATGGATTTTCTTTCAATGCCATTGCAAAGAGTGCCTATCTCCGACAGTCACTGGAGAAGGATGGCTTCAAGTTGCCAAAAGACCCAAGCGAGATTGCAAAGATGGTCCAAGACTACGCCGCGGAGACACAGAGCAAGCTCGTGGATGCTTTTCAGTTGATGGTGCGCAACGCGGGTACTCGTTTCTCCCTCACAATGGACGAGTACACTTCCATTCAAAACAAGCGCTTCATGAACATCAATCTGCATACCGAGTGTGAGCATTGGAACCTGGGGGTTTTCCGGATTGAGGGAAGCATGACTGCTGAGAAAGTGGTTGAACTTGTTAACGAAAAACTCGCGACCTACTCCCTCAACCTTGAGGACCACATCATGTGCGCCACCACTGACGGAGCGTCTGTAATGGTAAAATATGGAAAGCTGGTCCTGCCTGAGCACCAGCTCTGCCTATGCCACGCAATCCACCTGGCAGTGATGGGGACGCTCTACGTCAAAAAAGACCGGAGAGCAGCTGATGAAGACGATGATGAGAGTGATGCTGATATGGAGATGGGCGAAGAAGACGACCAACGTGCCTATCTTTCCAGGGCTACCATGGAGAGGTCCGTGGAGAAGGTGATTATTAGACTCAATTAGACCTACAAGTCACCAGAAATTATGATAAATCAACAAAATATCACAGCCTAGAGAAGGATCGCAAACTTTTCAATGTCTGTCAATTTACTAATCGGCTTTATATTTATTTATTTTATCGAGCACATATTTTTTTTTTACCGCTGCTTCACTTCTCCCAATAAAAAGGATAATTTGCTTAAACACACTCAAGCCCTGGACCAAGTGAGTGAGAGCTTTTTTTTTTTTAGAGTTTTGCTTTTTAACTTTCAGCGATAATTAACTTTATTAAGCCTATGATATTGAACTTCCCAGTGTGAGCCCTCTACTCTGCTCAGCAGCAGCCTGTGAAAGCAAGCGAAATCTGGAACATGTTTCAGCACAATATCATGACTTTGAAAACACCAAGTGACTTGTTTTAACGAATTTCGTTAGATTAAAATATGTAGAAGGGTAAAATATCACTTCCATGAGGCTGTACAGTCAGACAGTAACAGATCACAGGCTGAACTTGGCATTTCAGCCTCCCGTGCAGCCACAGCGCGCAGCCTGTACAATTTATTTTATTTTTATAACAATGTTGATTAATACTGAAATGGCGTTCTTCCCATCCAGGTTCGAAAGATTGCTCGCCACTTCAGGAAGTCTCCTCTGTCTAACGAAAAACTTCAGACTTATGTCACAGAAGATTTTGGCAAAGAACTGAAGCTCCAGCTGGACTGTCGCACAAGGTGAGACAGTATGCATGACATGCTGTAGCGCTACATTTTGTTGCATCGACCCGTCTCCAAAGCTCTGGTCGACATCAAGCCTTCCCTGATTGTTAATGACATGGAGTTGGTGACTCTCAATGAACTCGCCAGTTGCCTAAAACCTCTGAAGATGGGAGTGAAGAGCCTCTGTGAAAGAGGGACAACTCTTCTGAAGGCAGATGGCGTCTTCAAATTCATCCTCTCGGAGCTGGAGAAACAGGAGAGCACCATCTCCCGGGACATGGCAGAGGCCATCAGGACCAGATTTGGGGAAAGGAGACAGAGCAACATCGTGTCTCTGTACAGGTAGTTATTATGTCGGCTACTCCGTGACTAAAAGTAATCATAATAACGTTGGCTCGCCTTTTATATATAATGGATTGTAATAGGCTACGGTAATAAAGTAGGCCAGGGGTAAATGAATTATAGGCCTATGCTTAACGAAATAGGCTAGGCCTAGTCTATTATTGGCGCCCATCTAAGCATAAGTTAATAATAATAACTATAATGGTTACTACAATAATAATAGGTTAATAATAATAATAATAATAATAATAAGAAGAAGAACCTAATAATAATATGCCTAATACGCAATACGCATACATAATATGATATTGTTAATACCATAATATTATTATTGTGATAATCCATAGCCTAACCAATATTAATTTATGTAATTTACACATTTAGATACCTCCAAAACCCAGTGCTCGTGACAACTGGAGACATGCTGTTCACTATGCCATCCAAAACTACGCTGATGAAGACAGCACTCAGTTTGTGCGAGCGTCTTTTTGTGACCACGGAGCCACAACCAGATGAGGGAACCGAACCAGCTGAGGAGAGTCAGGGTACCATCAGCCTCCAAGAGCGCCTGCAGCAGGAAATCAACCAGTGCATGAGAGGGCCAGACATCGTGGAGAAGACAGGGAATGACCTGCAGAAAATCCTGTCGAAGGAATTTGCGCTGTTCGAAACAACCAAAGTCCGTCCAGAAAATCTTCAACGCCTCTACTTAGCTCTCGGAACTATTCAGCCGACTTCAGTGGAAGCAGAGCGAGCATTTTCTGTGTGCGGGCTGTTTGTTACTAAACTGAGAAACAGACTTAGCGAAAAATCAATCAATGCACTTTGCTTCCTCAAGTCACACTTTATCAAAATTAAACAGAGGAAATAAGTCGTTAAGATTAAAGACAATTAAAAAGTTTTTAGCCTGTGTCTAGAAAGCACCAGTTAGGTTCATGTTTGCTGTTATAGTTCTATGCCTGTGCCAAATCGGTAGCTTATAATAAAAGTTTTAATAAAGTTTAGCAGCCTAGACTGTTCAATGCTGACATACATTTCAGGAATAGCCTTTTATTGTTTTATTTTAAAAGTGGGCTGTATTTTTCCTTTCCTTTCTGCACATAATTTACATGCCTTTTTATTTATATTTTATTTTCATACCTTCATAATTTCTGTTTTGATATGTGCACATTTAATTTAAATAAATGGTTTATATGATAAATTATCATTATTCAGTTGAAATTATTTATCTACATACCATAAATGCATTTTATTAAGGTCTTCCAGTTTAACGGGAATTCCCGGGAATCCCGGGAAATGTATCAAAAATTCCCGGGATTTAAAATGGGCTTAATTCGGGAAAAATCTGAAACACTAGTGTGTGTGCTTCCCCTCTACACTACAATTACTTGGCATTGCAATTACTGTTCGCGACCTACTTGTAACTCTAAAATGCTGCACTTGTTTTGCCTCGTGGCCCCTTGCCGTTTGTATTTGTGTTGGTGTACTGTATACATTTGCACCACTACAGTTGCGTCATGAATGCTATTTGACTGATGAATAGTCAAGTGTAATACGGTGTGTGCACTGATGTAGCCTACATTTTCGAATACGTTTTGTTATCCATAGTTAAGTGGAAAACAGTTAAGAATGTTTAAAAACACAAACTTTGTAGTTCAAAAGGAAATGTAATCCACTTGTTATGGTTTAAAAGGCTAATGATTCATGATGTGAAATGTAAAGACAGGATAAATTATTCCATGCCGAGAAAAACTTTACAGTTAAAAGTTTGCTCACTTTGTGTTACTGTGATGTATTTACATTATAATGATAATGACCACAAAAAGAAATTGAAGTTGATGATGCAACATAGTAATACCTCTCTTTCTGCACAGGTGATGTTTTTTTAGAGATTCTGTGGAAAATTACATACAGATTTGACATTCAACCTGACAAGGGAGATGGCTAGCCACCCATGACCCTGATCTCTGCCTTGACCCAAGGAGTTGGATCAAGATCACCTTTTATCCAGAGGAGCTCATACATTCTTCCATCTCCATCACTGGGTGTCACACTCCAGTATGAATGTAGTACAACAATGATCTTTTCCACTTGACTTTTGACTTAGAAAGTACATTTGTCAACTGAAACTGACTTGACAGACTATTTTTGACTTAGAAAAACTAAACGGATCACAATAAAGGATCAAGACTAAATTGAACACTTTATAACAGAAGGAACAAAACTGAACGTAAATAACAAAAACCAGTAGAAATATGTTATTTTATGTTGTCAGGGACACTTAGTTTCGTCTTTGGATTGTTTTCAGATGATGTTATCTTGTGAAACATTGAAGTAACTGTTCTAACTCACTGGCTCTAATTACACATTAGTTACAGTGGTAGTAGACTGTACTTACACACTAAGGACGGGATAACCGTGCAAACTTCATAATACAGCCCGCTTTCCCGTAGTTAGCGTGTACCTCCAGGAGAGCTAGAGTGTACTTACACACTAAGAAGGGGATAACCGTGCAAACTTCATAATACAGCCCGCTTTCCCGTAGTTAGCGTGTACCTCCAGGAGAGCTAGAGTGTACTTACACACTAAGGAGGGGATAACCGCGCAAACTTCATAATACAGCCCGCTTTCTCGTAGTTAGCGTGTACCTCCAGGAGAGCTAGAGTGTACTTACACACTAAGGAGGGAATACGGAGTATGGATGAGAGGAATAGTGCCTGTCATGTGTTTTCTGTGTAATCACATAATAAAAACATTTTATAACTCTGAATGACTCATTATTGTGGATATATTACTGTATAGTTTGTGTTTTGCCCATGGATGACAGTATGAGACTTCCATAGATGTGCATTTTAGAGAGGTAAGTTTGCTACCAGCCAGCCTGTTATTAGCCAATTTCTATACTGTGTACCCATTTCCCAACATATTATTTTTCCAAACCATAATGAATAGTACATCTCCGGAATAGGGGTGAAATTTGCCTGCTGACACTTAGAAAAAACAAGATTGTAACAATTGCAAAGAGCGAAAGGCTGTGCTCATATTGTACAGCAGACTATTTATTTTAATATACCTGGTACTTAAAATGATTGGTGGGGAAAAAAAGACCAGGAGGAGTTACACTGCAAGTCCGGGCAAAGTAGAACGTAATTGTACGGGAGTTACGCTTTAAAACGCAGTCTAGTTACACTGTAAAACACAGGGAAAGTAGCAGGGGAAAGTGAGCAAGAGTTACTTTAAGTTGGTGTAAAGTAGGACGTAATTGTACGGGAGTTACGCTCTCAGACGCAGCCTAGTTATACTGTAAAACACGGGGGAAATAGTGGGGGAAGTGAGCAAGAGTTACTCTGTACTTCTGTGGAAGTTGGTGTAAAGTGAGCGGTAGGTACGCTGTAAGTGAGCGGTAGGTACGCTCTAAGTCGCGGGCCGTATTACGTAGTGTTACCAAGGCTTCCTTCTCCTATGTTTTACAACTGCCTTCTGCCAGGTATAGCCTTCATTAAATCGCTTCCCAACCTGTGGGAACTTTTTAATTTACATTATGTATCCAGTGCTGGTAACCAGTTTGTCAATAAGTCGAAACAAGAAACTTGCCACAGGACGATGTATGTACCACAGCTGTACCATGATGACAGTCCTATTCTGTTCTTCTGTTTTTTTTTTCTTGGTTTTTTTGAAGTGCTTATTTGCTCCATTTCTTTCTCAACAATAAGTTTTGTAACTGTTGTCTGCATATATTGTATGTGTTTGTAAATGTTAGAAATAAAGTAGTAAAAAAGCTGTCACTGTGATGACATAATGCAAGGCTACTAACAAATCAAAACCACTGAGCAATGTATTTTGCTTGAGAGGATGAGTTTAGGATGTCCGTATTATGTAGTAATAATAATAATAATAACAATTATTATCATTATTATTATGATTATGATGATAATAATTATTATTATTATTGTTATTATTATACATATTTATCTGTAAAGCATGTTTCATTCAAAAGAATCCCAGAGTGCTACAAAAGAATCAGGTCAACAGAACAATAACAAGTTGTCATCAACATGTAATCACAATAAAACACAGTTAAACAGTCAAAGGCCTTTTTGAGGGTCAAGTCTCTGGTCCATGTCATTGGTCCGACAGCCCATTGGTCCGACATCCCGTTGTCCCAATATGTGATTATACTGTGCTATACTGTATTTGTGTACCATAGAGCATCAGCAAACACAACGAAAGTAGGCTAGTGATTGAGATACAAGTGCCATAGAGAGAAGAGAGGGAAACACTCTGGGGTCGGGGTTGTGTGGGGAGCTCTCTGCGATGCTGAACAGCTCCCGGCGGGTGTATTTCTGCCTTGATGGTGCGCCGCGGCCGGCTCTGGGTCAGCTGGGAAAGGCTTGAGGCGAAGCAGGCTTACGGGTTTGCCACTTTATTTTTCATTTTAACCCACACCATGATCTTTTCCTAACCCTAACTAAATGTTTTTTGTCTAAACCTAACCAGACCTTTACCACAGGGCATCATAATGATTTCGGAACAATGGGTTTAATATGGTCGGAACAATGGGCTGTTGGACCAATGGGCAGTTCCCCAAGTCTCTGTGGTGCCCTCAGCTGGATGGGGAAGCTGTTGCATATTTGGCAGAGGTCATGCTTTTCACAGCAAGTCAACCTGTCATCGCGTCATCAAGTTTGATGCAGCCATCCATCTCTGCCTCTACCAGCTGTTCATGAAACTGGCAAATACGACACATCTGTATCTTTAATTAATGTGGACTGATCCAGCTGTGAGAAGAGACAGTTTGGTCGCAAGCATGTGCCGAGCAGAGCTTCAGCATCAGTTTCCAGGGGAACAGAAACTGGACAGAAACGAAGGTGAGTGCTACCGTTTAACAGGTTACACTTTAATACTTTAGTTTGGTTTTGAAGCAATTCGTTCATGTTGATAAGACGTAGCAAAGACGTGTTTAGTTACAAATAGAGAGACCCGCGTTTTCAAACTAAAAACGAAATGTCAGAAAATAGCACCAGTTAACAGCTGTTTTCAGTTAACTCTAAACAGGTTAAAACCAAACTTAACGTTTCAAAGTGGGCCAGCAAGATGTCCCATTTAGTCCAGATATGTTATGGCATTCCTCTTTTTCAACTGAGCTGTAATATTTATCGCCTAGTAAGACATTTTTTAATGTGGGGAGGACTAGACCATTATAATTTTAATAAACCCAACCATGACTAACGTTATAACACCGTTTTGCTGACTTGCCAGTGCCCAGAATGAACAAAAACCTAGTGTCACAGAGTTCAGAAAATAAATACGATTAAATGAATATGAATTCTATTTTACATTTATTTCATTGACCTTGGTCTTTTTTAAAATAGCCTGGGTCCATAATGCTTATAGGTAGTCCTTTAATCATGATCAGATATTCAAATAAGAATATTTTTTTTACAAATAGAGAAACATTGTGACATTTTTAATCAATCATTTAATGATATGCGTGTTATGTGTTTCTTTTAAAGGTACCCAACCTGTAGGCAGTACCATGATGTTTGTACTGCACTGGTGTCTAAACATCAATTCAATCAATCAATTCAATCAATCAATTTTATTTATAAAGCCCAATATCACAAATAGAATTTGCCTCACAGGGCTTTACAGCATACGACATCCCTCTGTCCTTTAGACCCTCACAGCGGATAAGGAAAAACTCCCCAAAAAACCCCTTTACCGGGGAAAAAAAATGGTAGAAACCTCAGGAAGAGCAACTGAGGAGGGATCCCTCTTCCAGGACGGACAGACGTGCAATAGATGCCGCACAGAACAGATCAGCATAACAAATTAACAGTAATCTGTATGACACAATACAATAATCTGTATGACATCCTCGGTAATGACAGTAGCTTACAACAACATTCATGAAAGTAATAATATTGTCGTTATAGTTCTGGCTACTGTGGTACAATATGTTGAAAGTATATATTAGTATCTGGCAGTATACATGTATGATAATAATCATGTGTATAATAACAGTAGAAGTATGACTAATGACTAATGATGGCAGCAGCAGCAGCAGGCATCTGGCAGGAGCCACGGCAGCAGCACAACCACACACGTCACACTATCCAGGCACCGCTGCAATACGAGTTAACCTGAGAGACAGTGGAGCACAAAGGCTCCGGAGAAGAAGCCGAGTTAGTGACATCCAGAATGGCCGAGCAAACAAGATACAGTAATAGGATACGCGAGAGCGAGAGACAGAGAGAGAGAGAGAGAGAGAGAGAGAGAGAAGGTGTCCGGTGCATTATAGGTGGTCCTCCAGCAGACTAGGCCTAAGTCAGCCTAACTAGGGGCTGGTACAGGGCAAGCCTGAGCCAGCCTTAACTATAAGCTTTATCAAAGAGGAAAGTCTTAAGTCTAGCCTTAAATGTGGAGACGGTGTCTGCCTCCCGGACCGTAACAGGAAGATGATTCCACAGGAGAGGAGCCTGATAGCTGAAGGCTCTGGCTCCTGATCTACTTTTGGAGACTTTAGGGACCACGAGTAACCCTGCGTTCTCAGAGCGCAGAGTTCTGGTGGGATAATATGGCACTATGAGCTCTCTAAGATATGACGGAGCTTGACCATTTAGAGCTTTATAAGTTAACAGTAGAATTTTAAATTCAATTCTGGATTTTACAGGGAGCCAGTGCAGAGAAGCTAAAACAGGAGAAATATTTCCTCTGAGAATGCACAGGCAAAAGATATGTAAGTAAATTGTTAAAAGCATGCTCTTCATGCTGAATGGGTATCCTACTATTGCCATATTGCTTAATATGATGTCCGTAAGACTAAAGGTGTTTGCTTTGAATTTCTTGTAATTTCTTGTGCTGTAGCTTTCATAGGAGTCTTGACTGGGAATGCTGAGAAAGAAGTTAAAAAAGGAGCGAATCCCACTTGTCAGTCCTGATGTAGAGCTTCACAGAGAGAGAAGTATGGCAGAAGGAGACTTTTCAGTGTCAGCAGAAGGGAACTCATCACAGGCACAACAACCAGCAAAGAAAGTCATGGTGAGTGTTGATTATTCCACAAGCAATTCAGTAACCACCCTAAAGCCTGCTGTACACTACAAGCTTTTGACAAGATTTTAGGCATACAACTTTTATTTAGAAAAATGCATTTTAAGTTTACTAAAAGCCTGTAGTGTACTGTAAGCTACAAACCAGAGGCTCAGGCAATGTTGAGAATTTATCTGTGAAAACAAAAAAGAAAGTTTAGGACTGCGTGCTACATTTGCATTTACTTGACATTAAATTAACCTTTGGTATGACTGAATAAATACTGTTTCTAATTTAATGAATGATTACATTTTTATTTTTCTGTAAACACCTGCTGGCAAGGATGGAGATGCTCTCGGCCACACCGTCATCACCGTCAGGTCCATCCAAATATGGATATGCTGAAGGAGAAAATGAAGAGGACATTTGCAAGAAAGAGAACGCTTCATTCAAAGCCACTCCACCAGTGACGTTCTTCAGGAGTTCCCAGCTTTTCAGCATATCAGCATTGTGAGTTCAAATCCCACATGGAGTTAATCTACTTAAATTTAACTTTTAGTGGGTTACTCTTTCTGACAAATGTGTAATCTATGGAAATAATTATCTTTTAGATTTTCTCTGAAATGGAACACATTCATAAAGTGGATGTGGACAAACTCTTGCTGGAGGGCTTTGGGAGAGCAGCTGACAAAATCATTGCAGAGGTCAGGAGAAGGAACTTGGGTGAAGATATCCTACACATGTACCAGAGTACACTGAGCCAGGACTGCGTGGAGACACACAAAGGTATTTATTTGAGGTTTTTCAAATAATTTTAGCCATCATTGCAATAAAACTGATCCAAGTTTTTTTTTCGAATTTAGGCATCAAAGTAAGTGGTGCAATGCTGCTGCTCCCTCACCTCTTCAATGAGGATTCCAACAGGCTGTACGCAGTTGACAAGGTAAAAGCACCACCAGTCATTCATAGCTAGGGCTCTTTTATGCCTGCCATGTTCTTTGTTTTGATGGAACTCTGGTGTGTATTACTTTTTTGGTGTGGTTCATTATGCCTACTGGAATTTGTGGGATTTTCTTTTGCTTATGATAGTCTTAAGACGGAACTTTTTTCTCATTTTGTTTTATTACATTGCATGGTCAACATGATAAGGTAACTTCCATATCAGATGTGTTGACTAATTCTTCTAAACTTAAATTTGAAAATTGCACAACATAAGCTATAAGCAACATAAGTACAGGTGCATCTTAATAAATTAGAATATTGTGAAAATGTTCAGTATTTTTTTGTCAGTTATTTCAGAAAGTAAAAACATATATATTTATATCTAAATATTTTAATGGTGTCTGAAAATATTTTTATATATTTATTTTTTCACCTTCTAAAATAACCGCAAAAAATTACTTAACTTTTTCAAGATATTCTAATTTATCAAGATACACCCGTATATTCTTTCACAAGGGTTGCAAGGATGACATGAGAAAATTGGTGCTTGAAGTCTTAGATGGCCTTCTCACTTTGACTGTTCTCACTTTAAAAAATCTCATTTGGTATACTTGGATGTTCACGTGCTCCAATATCACATCTTTGCAGGCCTAGCTTTTGATATTCAGTGTGCATCTGGGATAGATTAGGACATCCTCACCTATCAGAATGAACCACACCAAAGAAGTAATACACTCCAGAGTTCCATTAAGTCAAACAAAGTACGACAAACATACAGTGCATAATAAATCAAATCGAATCAAACTTTATAGCATGTTTCATACATTAAAAACGCAACACAAAGTGCTTCACAAAATAAAAAACATGCAACAGAATTACAACACATTTTGAAAACCTGCCCCCTCCCACCCCCCACACACACAGACCCATGCACTCACATGCACACTGGTGCACACAAACACACACACACACACACACACACACACACACACACACACTACAGTAACCGTCAGTATAGTAACATGGCAGGGCACTGAGGAACCATGTGAGGAAAAACCACCTATGGGGAGCTCATCAGTATGCAAGACTATCATAAGCAAAAGAGAATCCCACAATTTCCAATTGTCATGATGGTACTAATGGGTTCACTAGTACCCATGATCCTGTATCATAACTACATGTGTGCCGTTTGTAACAAACCAAACCGCGTGAAAATCAGTGAGTTATTCTATTTTACTTGTGCATACAGCTCCTTCCTCAATAGAAGTGAATGCACTGTGGAGGCGAAGCGAGACCCATCCAAGATGGCGGCTGGCTGGGATGCGCTCAGGCAGTCAATGCAGCGTCTATGTATATACGTCTATGTTTAGGGCAGTCACTCTGCTCTCCACTTCCACCATGGAATTTAATAAAAAATTAAGGGAAAAATCAGCTACTTGTTTACACATTTTAATGTACAAAGTTTTGCGCAATTTCCTTTTTTTTTGCACTTCTTTATATTATCTAAATATATATTAATATGTTCCATAGTGTAAATGTGAATGTAAAATATTATACATATTGTACTATTCTTATTCTTATATTTAATATTTTATATTTCCCTGTGTTTATATTATTCTTATTTTCTATATTTTCTTGGTAGTATTACTTGTTTTACATATCTAATATGGAATACAATTATGAAAATATCTTAACAAAACAGTTGCTACGCAATACCACAGCCTGCCACAAGGTGACAGGGTGTCTTTGCAACAGCTGGACTGACAGAATGTAACAATAGCATAAAGGGTACTATTAACACAAGCTATATTAAAATATCTAATATGAAATACAATTATGAAAATATCTTAACATAACAGTTGCTACGCAGTGCCACAGCCTGCCTTAGTCTGCCACAGACTGCCACAACCTGCCACAGAGTGCCACAGCCTGCCACAGCCTGCCACAGCCTGCCACAACCTGCCACAGACTGCCACAGCCTGCCACAAGCTGCCACAGACTACCACAACCTGCCACAACCTGCCACAGCCTGCCACAGACTGTCACAACCTGCCACAGCCTGCCACAACCTACCACAGAGTGCCACAGCCTGCCACAGACTGTCACAGCCTGCCACAACCTGCCACAGAGTGCCACGGACTGCCACAGCCTGCCACAGACTGTCACAGCTTGCCACAGATTGCCACAGCCTGCCACAGTCTGCCACAGCCTGCCACAGACTGCCACAGCCTGCCACAACCTGCCACAGACTGCCACAGAGTACCACAGCCTGCCACAGACTATCACAGCCTGCTACAGACTGCCACAGCCTGCCACAGCTTGCCACAGATTGCCACAGCCTGCCGCAACCTGACAGAGTGCCACAGCCTGCCACAGCTTGCCACAGATTGCCACAGCCTGCCACAGCCTGCCACAGCTTGCCACAGATTGCCACAGCCTGCCGCAACCTGACACAGAGTGCCGCAACCTGACACAGAGTGCCACAGCCTGCCACAGCTTGCCACAGACTGCCACAGCCTGCCACAGCTTGCCACAGATTGCCACAGCCTGCCGCAACCTGACACAGAGTGCCACAGCCTGCCACAGCTTGCCACAGATTGCCACAGCCTGCCACAGCTTGCCACAGATTGCCACAGCCTGCCGCAACCTGACACAGAGTGCCGCAACCTGACACAGAGTGCCACAGCCTGCCACAGCTTGCCACAGCCTGCCACAGCTTGCCACAGATTGCCACAGCCTGCCACAGACTGCCACAGCTTGCCACAGCCTGCCACAACCTGCCACAGCCTGCCACAGACTGCCACAGCTTGCCACAGAGTGCCACAGCCTGCCACAGCTTGCCACAGATTGCCACAGCCTGCCACAGCTTGCCACAGATTGCCACAGCCTGCCGCAACCTGACACAGAGTGCCGCAACCTGACACAGAGTGCCACAGCCTGCCACAGCTTGCCACAGCCTGCCACAGCTTGCCACAGATTGCCACAGCCTGCCACAGACTGCCACAGCTTGCCACAGCCTGCCACAACCTGCCACAGCTTGCCACAGATTACCACAGCCTGCCACAGACTGCCACAACATGCCAGACTCTTTTTTTGTCCCCCCCAAAAATCTATTGGAAATAAGATTTTATTTTAACTAGTTAGATTCTGTTCACCGATATTTGTTTATAAATGTTGTCAATGAAAAGCAGCTGTTGAGACTTGTTAGATGTTATTTATATGTGATGGTTATCAGCTCAATGATATTGATATTGATATTGACAAAATAGGGGTAGAAGAAAAGTTAATTATTTACATAAGAACACGAAAAAGAAACAATTTAGGCAAACACAGGAAACTTTATTTACACATACAAAAATAAGAATTTATTTAATTTCTTTAATATTAACAACGGGCAGCAGTAGCTCAGTCCATAGGGACTTGGCTTGGGAACCGGAGGGTCGCCTGCTTGAGTCCTCGTTCGGACCGACATATGGAGCATGGGCTGGTGGCTGGAGAGGTGCCAGTTCACCTCCTGGGCACTTCCGAGGTGCCCTTGAGCAAGGCACCGAACCCCCCAACTGCTCGGGGCGCCTCACCAAGGGCAGCCCCCTCACTCTGACATCTTACCACTTTGTACATGTATAGGTCCTGTTTGTGCATGTGTGTGTCTTTCGGACCTGTGTGTAATTGACAAGCAAGAGTGAAAACATTGAATTTCCCCTCAGGGGGATTAATAAAGTAAACTCAAATTTAAACTTAATTCCCCAAAACTAATCACGGTTTTCAAAAGAAGCATCCACCTTGTAGCCCTTGTCAACAAACTCCTTGCAAAACATATCAAAGTCACTCTTGATACTGAAAAGTAAATAGAAAAAGTTGAAGTGCTGAGCTGAGATTTTCATCATCCCAACTGTCCTGTTTGAGGTCTTCCATGGCTCTGTGCTGCTCTTCACTGTCCATCTGTAATATATCAGGCTCAGTGACTGTTCCCTTGAAAACTTTTGTCTGGCACCACTGGGCTGCCAACAAAGTGTGGGTCAGTCGTGTGTCGGTTTTTCTGTCTTCCTGCATTAGAAGAAAAGCAGCATTAGCACAAAACTGCATTCATTATAAGTACACATAATAGTGAAGTTAGCACTGTGAATTACAACTAATTAAACAGGAACTAAATAACCTAACTTCACTGTATTATTAAAAAATGAGACAGAAAAGCAATATACAAAATCCAAACAGTAATAGGTTGTCAGTGTTATAGAGTAAACCAAATCTTTTTGGTAAATGCGTCGATGATGAAAAGCCTCTGTTCACTGCAGCATGAGTGGTACCTCAATTTCAAGCCAAACAAGTTGATTGTAACATGTTCCTGTGGTGTTATATTACAGGAGGGGACTTGAGTTTCAACCCTCTGTTTAACTGGGCAATGATATGCTCAGACATTGTAGATGAGATTAACAAAGGAACTCCCTTTTCAATGTCAAGCTGGCCTGTGTGCTCTTGGCCTGTGGGGCTGCTGCTTGCCTGTTGTTGTCCTCTTGAAATCAATAGAAAAAGTGCAAAGATTTAGTTTCCTGTAAAAAATTAACACTTTATAGACAGTGATGGATTCTTCAGGGAAACTAAGCATTCATTCATTAATAGAGCAGAGCCTTTTCAATTTTTTTTATCATTCATCTACTATTGATCTACTACATTTTTTTCTATTAATTGCATTGTGACGATGCGAATTTGACCCACATAACCCCAGCTAGTACTGCCAGTAGTTTGTGTTTGTGCTATATCTGCATTTTTTTCATTATCAATTTCATTACATCTTCACACCACACACCAACTCCATAGCACCTGTAGTGCATACACTTCTGTTCAAAGGCATGCACCCGTTGAGTAGATAGCATTAATGCCAGTACAAACATTTCATTATACCGTGCTTCACAAATACCCTCTGTTTATTTACACAACTTTTTTTTTTGCCATCATCAAAACCAAAAATGATCTGTCTCAAAATTTACATATCTTTTATGAAAATAATCATAAAATGTGCGCATTTTAGGACTGCCAATTCTTTTACATTTGCCTTTTGTATGATTTTGTATTTTGTCATTTATCCGTTTATCCATTTATCGTTCTGGGGCTACTTGTGAAATAAAATTCATTACTTTGAACTTACACAGCCTGTGTCTCTCTGACTGAATATGACCAGGCGACAGGAGGAGGGTTGTTAAATTCACACAGAAGCAAACAAGCAGTGTATGTTCAAAATTTTGGATTTAACTTTACAAGTAGGCCCATCCTTCAACAGGTATGAAGAATGAAGATTGAAAAAGTATGTGGTAGTCATAGCTAATACGAAGACTTCTTTCATGCCTTTACATCGAAACAGAAGCACAGTAAAGCGATTTGCAGGCAAGAAACAGGGGGAAATTATAGAGGGAAGTTTTAATTGCTGCCACCTTGCAGCTCTCCAACTGTTCCTTGCCACAGAGCACACCTCAAAATCATTCCTACCTTCTCCAAACAGAAGGAATGACATGTCCTACGCCGCACAATGAAAATGATTTACATGTCCAGTCTTACCTTTGGGCAACATTCTGTTTGAATAGGAGAGCTTCTGCCTCATGTCACCAAAGGCTGAAAGTTTGCCTCAGCCACTGAATTGTTACCTTAAACACAACCAAAATGCACATTGAATGACCACGTTTCATCTCTTAAAGACAGACAGAAAGACTTTTAACCTTAACATATACAAGCTGCATACAGGCCGGCTTTCTTACAGTGCAGACGCTCTGCTGCTTGCACTCCGCTTTGCTTACATTCTTTTGCTTTCATTCTTGTTTTTTCCTGCTAAAAGCTACAGAAAGTAGATCCTGGATACTTTAAAGCATTGGGACCTTAATTTGTGAGAGATATAGATGACTACTGCCATATTTTCACAACTCTAGTACTGTGTGAGAAGGGCTGAGGCACAGTGCAAGCCTGAGTGGAGCCGACTTGTGAAGCAACCTGCAGCAACTTAGCTTGGTTTGCTAAGCTAATGGCTACATCCAGCCCTCCCCATGAAAACCAGCAACTTGTTAAGAAAAACAGGATCATTGCCAACCTCAAGGAAGACATCCGAAGGCTGTCAGCGGAACTCAAGTCCCAATCTGAGCTGCTGACAAACACCCTGGACGTGGCTCACGAGCAATCTCTACAGATCGCCTCATTAAAAGCTGCTCTTCAGGACACAGTAGCCTGGGATCCTACCTCCTCTCCTCCGCAGCCCAGCAGTTCAACGCCCCGTTGTAAGCCACAATGGTCGGAAGTGGTGTTACGGAGCAAAAAAAGGATCTCACTCGGCGTCGGTCTCTCATCCCACCTCAGCCTTTCCAACAGATTTGAGCCTCTGTCATCGCAGGTCAAAGCGCTGGACTCCGATGAGCTCAAGGATGATGCAGCCCATCCCACGTCTCCCCAGTCCGGGAGTCATCCTCTGCCGGCAGCTCCCCTCCCGGCTAACACAGGCTGGCAGCCTCCCCGCGCGGACAGCTGTGTGTCCCCCCTCGCACACACCACGGAAACAGAGCGGCAACAGAGGAAACAGAGACGCTTAACTCATAAAGGTGAGACTATGAAACTGAGCAATAACAAAGTTAACGGGTCACAAGCCAGTGCCAGGCCAAGAGCCAGAGAGCATTCTGCCAAAAACAAAGCTAAGAGGATAGACACTATTCTGATTGGGGATTTTATAACGAGGCAGGTGGAAATGGCCAGGACTGAAAATCTAACTGTGAATAACAAATCAGTCAGAGAGGTGGCAGCCATGCTACCAGACATTATGTCTACACGGCCACATATTAAGAAGATTGTTATTCATGCTGGCTCATTTGACATCCTCATGAATAAATCTGGGTCTGAGACCCTAAAGAAAGACTTTTTGTTTTTATTGGAAACACTTAAAAAACTTCACCCAGGAGTGTCTTTCATCTCTGGACCTATCCCAACACTCGGCAGAGGTTGTGAGTCCTTCAGCAGACTCCTTGGCTTAAGCACCTGGCTGTCATCAGCTTGCCTCGAGCAACAGGTTGGATTTATTGACAATTTTAATATTTTTTGGAACATAAAAAGCCGCTTCATGTCAGACGGGATTCACCCAAACAACCTTGGCTCCAGACATCTTGGCTGCAACATACGTCACACCATTGAGTCATCTTATCAGAACATATATTCACTGATAAGCAGGAAGGTCAGCACACAGGGAGCACACAGACAGACAGTTACTGCTCCAAAAACAACCGCCTCCCATGATGATGACGTCACGGTCTGTGGCTCTGTCCTCCACATTACAAGAAAGCTGCCGAGATTGTCTCTGTCCCAGCAAAAATGTCAAGAAAAGAAGAGATAGGACAATCACCATGCCGCTTTCCCCCTTATGCCGGCAATTTCATTCAGCCGGCGGCATGGCGAAAATAAAAACAACTGTAGAAAATCAAGGACAGTCAACCCATCAAATCTGATATGTATCTCATGTCAAACACAGTCTGTCTCTAAACTTATGCCAGATAACGTTTCACAACTAGCACTTCTAAATATCAGGTCTCTGGCTGGCAAATCCTTCTTAATCAATGATTTTATTAAGAAGCACAAACTTGATTTTATGTTTTTAACTGAAACTTGGCTAGGTCAGGAAAATAGTGCAGCAGTTTTAATTGAGACAGCCCCTCCAAATTTTAGTTTCCTTAGTGAAGCAAGAATACATAAGAGAGGAGGCGGAGTTGCCACTCTGTTCAAGGACAGCTTCCAGTGTAAGCAAATGTTTTATGGTCAATTTGACTCCTTTGAATATGTTGCCACTCAGTTAAAATCCCCCTGTCGAGCAATTTTAGTGACCATCTACAGACCCCCCAAATATGATGCAAGGTTTTTTGATGAGTTTGCCAAATTGCTGTCTATTGTGTGCATGGATTTTGACTGTGTTGTTTTAGTGGGAGATTTTAACATTCATGTTGATAATCGTACAGATGGGTGTGCTAAGGAACTGTTAAATATTCTGGATAACTTTGGGCTTTCTCAGCATGTCACAGAACCGACACATAACAGAGGACACATATTAGATCTAATTATTTCCAAAGGTCTTAATATCTCTGAGGTTGTGGTGAATGATGTCGCTTTATCTGACCATTACTGTGTTTCATTCAAAATGACCACCCGTGCTAATCCCATGAAAAGTGAAGCAGAGGTGATCAGAAAGCGTTATTTAAATGATAACATCTGTGCATTATTATTCACCCAGCGTTTTTACACCATCACAAACCCTGCCCTCAGCTCTAGTTGATGACCTTGTAAGCAGTTTTAGTTCCAATGTTATGACTGTTATTGATTCTATCGCCCCAATTAAGACCAAAGTTATGTCAGGGAGGAAAAAGGCACCCTGGAGAAACGCCATATTGGTTAAAGAATACAAAAGAGTATGTAGACAAGCTCAACGCAGGTGGCAAAAAAACAAACTCCAGCTATACTACGACATTTATAAAGAGAGTCTTCACAACTATAACCAGGAACTGAAGAATGCAAGGCAATCATATTTTTCAGAGATTATCAACAGAAACAGTAATAATGCCCGCACACTTTTTTCTGTAGTGGACAGACTGACCAACCCCACAACATCATTCCCTCCTGAACTACTGTCTAACAAGTCATGTAATGACTTTGCAGCCTTCTTCACAAACAAAATATTACAGATAAGACAGGCAGTGTGCAGCTCCAGCTCAGGAATGATAACAGTTGTGCCTTCCTGTCCTCCAGTTAATCTAGGACATTTTAGCCTCCTAGATTACACAACTCTAACAGAAACAGTTTCAAAATTAAAGCCCACAACATGCTGCCTTGATATTCTGCCTTCAAACTTTTTTAAAACCATTTTTAACTGCATAGCTCCAGATGTACTGCAGATAATAAATACTTCTCTTATAGCAGGCCAGTTTCCCCAGGCCTTGAAAACTGCAGTAATAAAACCTCTCCTAAAAAAATCAAATCTGGATGCCACAACAATTAGTAACTATAGGCCAATATCAAATCTGCCATTTTTGGGGAAAATCATTGAAAGGGTTGTCTATCAGCAAATCCATACTTTTATGATGCAAAACAATCTTTTTAACACATTTCAGTCTGGATTTCGGCCACATCACAGCACTGAGACTGTACTTATCAAAGTCTTAAATGATATTCATCAGAATAATGATGCATGCAAATCCTCTGTCCTGGTATTACTAGATCTCAGTGCTGCATTTGATACAGTTGATCATAATATACTTAGCAGATTGGAAAAGTGGGTGGGACTCACCGGCACTGTGCTACAGTGGTTCAAATCTTACTTACAAGATAGGGACTTTTTTGTGTCAATTGGTAACCATGAATCTGGGCGAACTACGATCACATGTGGGGTTCCTCAAGGGTCCATTCTCGGACCACTTCTATTCAACATCTATATGCTACCCCTAGCCCAGATTATGGAACATCACAACATCTCCTATCATACGTATGCTGACGACACACAACTCTATATCTCAGTGTCATCACACGACTATAGTC
Organism: Epinephelus cyanopodus; assembly: GCA_026686955.1. Lineage (NCBI taxonomy): Eukaryota > Metazoa > Chordata > Actinopteri > Perciformes > Serranidae > Epinephelus > Epinephelus cyanopodus. The sequence continues at coordinate 42,129,536 of CM048923.1, read as the reverse complement.
CCTTACTCTCACTGAGTAACTGTATTCATCAAATCAATGACTGGATGTGCCAGAATTTTCTCCAGCTAAATCCAGAAAAGACAGAGGTATTAATTTTTGGCCCTAGAAATTAAAGGGCAAAGATCAGCGCCCACCTTGGCTCTATGTCATTGACAGCTACAAATCAAGCCAGAAATCTTGGTGTTATTATTGACTCACACCTGAACTTCAACAGCCATTTAAAGTTTATTACTAAATCTGCCTATTACCACCTGAAAAATATAGCTAAAATTAAGGGGTTTCTGTCTAAACAAGACATGGAAAAACTTATTCATGCATTCATTTTTAGTAGGTTGGATTATTGCAATGGCTTACTTACAGGCCTTAACAAAAAATCAATTAGACAGTTGCAGCTGATTCAGAACGCTGCCGCCAGAGTCCTTACAAACACCAGGAAACTGGACCATATTACACCGGTCATTAAATCGCTACACTGGCTTCCTGTGAGTCAAAGAATAGATTTTAAAATCTTACTGCTGGTCTACAAAGCCCTCAGTGGTCTCGGACCAAAATACATGCTTGATCTACTGGTTCCCTACGAAGCATCCAGACCCCTTAGGTCATCTGGAACAGGTTTGTTGTGTGTTCCTAGAACAAGAACCAAGCAAGGTGAGGCAGCATTCAGTTATTATGCTCCTTACCTGTGGAACAAACTTCCTGTGCTCAAACTGCCTTTAAATCAGGGCTAAAAACACTATTGTTTACTGAAGCGTACTCTTAAATCAGCAGTGTGTAGTTAAAAAGTACAGGCGGTAGAATACAGCAGGTAAGTATTTAATCTATGTCTTTTATTATTTTACTTCTTTTCTTATCCTGAATCCTTATGCTTTTATTTTATGTCACTGTATTTTATTATTATCACTATCATTCTCAATTTCTATTTCCCTTTTTAATCGAATGTTTTTATTGTTTTAAATTGTGTCTTGTTGCTTTTAATGTCTCTGTAAAGCACTTTGAATTACCTTGTGTTGAATTGTGCTATATAAATAAACTTGCCTTGCCTTGCCTTACAGAATGCTTGGACAAATAAATAAACAATTAAGTTATTAACTAAAGTATGGCCAATCGTTCCATGTTTTATATGTTAATTTTATACACTCTCACCAAGAGCAAGGATATGGATACATTCTTATTTAATAATTTTATTTTTTTTAAATTTATTTTTCATCGGATGCCAGTACAGCATGGATTTATGTTATTGAGAACAAATCAAAAGTGAATTTCAAACTATATAACAACATTTCTTGTTATGGATGGTATGATCAAGGTTTAGTCAGTCACAAGTGACTGACTTCTCATAATTTTTTTGTTAAATACTAAGAATCCTACCTCTGGCAGCATTACTTTTTCCAGGTACATGTGCTGCTCGGTTTCTGTTCCTGGTACAGACAGGATGGTCTGCAGCCTGTTCATCATCTGTGCAGTCTAAAATATTTGACAAACATTAGCAATTACACATAGTCTCTTAGATGCATACCATTATGTGAAGCTTTTGAGACATTGTCGTCCTTTTGCCACACATTATTTCACAGTGCAGTTCACAATTTAATGTTATCATGGAATGTAAAGCATGCATGGATGTCATCAGTGAGTGACAGTGTAATCACATCATTGCTTTTGTTCACTGAAAAACACGTTGTTGTTTGTTATGAGGTAACATGGCAATGTTTTCGGTGTACCTTTGTTTCATCCAACAATGTGTTGCTGTTGGCATACATCATCTGGAGCCCTGGATCAAACCCCTTGTTTTTGTGAAGAAATAGTCTGTTGGACAGAAGCTTGCCATCTCTTAGATTTTGATCCACATCTTGAGAATAATAATAATTATGATACTATAAAGTTTTCCTTTACCATCACAGGTGAACATGTACAACTCTTCATATTCCCCATTGAAGGGTAGTGATGCAAATGTGAACAACAGCAGCTCTTTACAGCTTGGTAAATTCCATTATATCTTACATTACAATTGAAAACCATAATTTTGTGATTAGTAAAAAATCATGATTTTGTATTTAACTAACTACTTGTGAGAATTGTGAAAACCAACATATGGCTTAAAGAGTTAGTTTTCAAAACCTTTGCCAACTCTTTTAGAATATAACATGCTTAGGGTTGACTTGTGTTGTTAGTTAGTTTGAAGTTATCAATAATGGTTCTTTTACTTATACTTTCTTTATACAGCTTGGCTTCACATATTTTTCATACCGTATTTCTTGGTCAGTCAATATGCTGTCCACCTCTGTTGAGTCCAGGCTTGACTTACTGTTGAGAATCAGACAAAACATTTAAACTACCTGTCAGCTAAACACTGATTACACAATTTCCTTTAATGGTTTTGTCCATGCTATATATTAGCATGTAGGAATATTAGGTTTAAAATATTAATGAATTTGGCTATTTTGGTGCAGCTGTGCCAGTCTCACAATGTATTCACCAAATTTTAAAAGGATTGCATTAGCATGGAATGCCCATGTCATACAGAAATTGTTCAAAGGCAGGAGTGAACAGAGCACTTACACATTTGTTTGGGGTGCTTTATTGCAGCCACAATCGAAATCTCTTTCAGTCCACTCTCCTATTACTCCAGCGCAATGGAAATGAATCAATTTGTTGCAGTTTTTACACTGAAGCCATTGGTAGTTCTTTATGTTTTCATGAAGAAATCTAAGTCCAAAAGACAAGTGACATTAAAAGACTTGTAATACTCACCAAATGTTAAATAGTGGCTAAATATTAAGTATCTCAATGTTGCGCAAGTCCTATAATCTAAAACTTAATATCACTAAAAAAGTATGTATTGTTCATGGTAAAGACTGCTAATTTAGAACATACTTGCTTGACCCAACAATGTGTTGATAAATGCAGGCTTTTATGGGCTATGCAATGCAGTGACAGTTGGAGTCCACCTCATCTTCTTCTTTCTTCTGCAGCCTAGCCTCTTCCCCTTTGATTTTCTCCAGCTCTTCATTCTATTTCTTTTTCAAGAAATAGAAGGGGTAACTGGCAAATTGTAAGTCTATACAACATATCATCACAAATATATGTAACAAATAGCGCTTTAAAAAAAGTTGTATTTCCATCAACATTTCTTAATGCCTCATCGACATTCTTGATCATTTCTGCTCCATGGAATCTACGTAGAATCCGGCATTGGGTCATTGTCAGTTCCTCCTCTTGGACATCTATTTTGTTGACTTCATTTTCAGTAGCCTACATGTCAAATGATACAAAAGTCTGAACTGAAGTTTATCTTGAAGGCATAAAAAAGTATTTTCTGTGTCCACACATAATACACTACTTTACTCACTGAGCAGACAAAAATCCCACAATTGACAGAGTCTTTCTGTAGCCACTGGACAGGGTATGTCTCCCTCTAGTCCTTCAGCCCTCCCCTCTTCCGGAAGACATTTCTGGTGGTACCAATAATGTAAAACATGCAATGTCAAACACATTAAAATTAGTTTCAGAGTTAGAGTTATGAATTTGTTGATGTAAAGTAACCTCAGAAGATCCATATCATCCTTATCAATACTCGTCATGGTCTTAAACGAGTCATAGACACGAATTTCTTTTTTGGAGAAATCCAGAACCTTGCAGAAAAACAATAATGTCAAGGTGTTATTCCTAAGTTGTTTATATTTCCTTCTTTCAAATATATTTTAGATCATTTCATCAGGTGGAGCAAGGAAATAAAAATTAATTGAAAAGCGTTACACAACAACATGTGACACATGAATTATTATGTATTATATGCTGCTTAACATGAAGAGGTTCCACCAGTATTTTTCCATGAGTGACAGTATTCATCTGTTCTTGCAACTCATATAATCTTTCACATCTTTACAGTTATTTTTCTAAGCCATCATTAAAGATGTAAATAATAATAATGTAATAATGGCTGTTGCATACCCACAAGATGAAGTGATTGCCAGTTTCTTTGCTGACGTGACCTACAAGTCTTGGCAGAAAGATGATTTCTGCATCCTGTTGTGGAATAGAGAATTACAACATTACTCTGTCACTGTAAAAAGTACTTCATCATTCACTTTGTGAAGGTTTTAACAGTCATTGTCTTTCTTTATGTTGTCGACAATTGTGTGTGAACTTACAGGGAGAAGATTTAGTAGGCTGTCATCAACATTTTTGTTTTTGATCCACTGTCTGTGCCACAATATGAACTCGAAATGGCCAAGTGCTGCTGTCTGAAAAATGAAAAAAAAGAGAAATTAACCCTTTCTAATAGACATGCTCAATGACAAGTAACAAATCACTTTCATAATTACACTGACAAAACATATGACAGGGACCAGGTGACAACACCTACCTTTGAGTTGCCCCTTGCAAGCTGTGCAACCCGATAGTTCACGGCCTAAAAAAAAGTATGGAATCAAAATTATAAACCCAACAGAAATGCAAACATATAAATGATTATCTATCTATAGTTTACTTGCTGAAAATGTTTTAAACAGTGTATACATATGTAATTACTATACTTGCATACTAACATTTTCTGCAAACTATATCCTCATTACTTACATCATCTGTGAGCCATGGCATAACCCATGCTGATTCGCCTAATAACTCAACAGGACAGACACTGCGGATATCCTTTATGGATAAAGGGAACCTCCTGTTGATGGTGGCTATAACCTTCGTTTCATCACGCGAGCACGTCAGAAGTGTCCTTAACTTCTCCTGGGTGAGACATACCAATGAAAATTTGTGTAATTGCCAGGTACTCAAACACCAAGCTACAGCCTGTAATAATCCCAAATACTGTACCTTGCAGACGAACTGCCACATATTACATTCATTTTGGAGAAATAACCCAAATGTACATTTATGTTGTTTAGTAGGGAAAATGATCTTTTCCATAGCAAATCTCACCGTGTCTGTGTCATCAATGATGTACCTCTGGGCCGAGAATGCATTGACCTTTTCCATGGCTGGCTCCGAGTCTGTATGTTTGCCAGTGGCTGTTTGCTCAACTACAAAATAGTGTATTGTTATCATAATTGACCAATTGAAAATCACTTTCATACTCTCAGCATTTACTTAAAAAGGTAATGGGTCACATCATTGGAGAAACATTTTTTTCTCAAAGATAGTACACATGACTATGTTGAATGTTGCAGCATCTGCAAAAGGAGAATATTTGTTGGCTTTTTTCTGCTACAATGCCCAACAATGTCAGAAAAACGTATGGAATAGGAATTTAATAAATAATTTATCATAACGAGGGCTTGGAGCCAGAGGGGCGTAAGTGGCATTTTGGGCGAATATGGGTTCAGTATATCAAAATAAAGGTCTTGTGAGACTGGCAAGAAAGAACATCCCATACACCGTACATGAACTTGGTCACAAGGACTTCCTGGATTTCAAGTCTTTCTCCAATCACGTACTCAAAAACAAAACCAAAGATGAGGAGGGACAGGCAGTGCATTGGCAGAAGATTAAATGGTTTCGCTACACAAAAGAAGAACCAGAACAATCTTCTTCAAGTATGATTTCACCGACCCAACCTTCCGTAAACTGAAGGGGGCAAAGCAGGCAACCAGGGGTGCCAGAAGCACCCATTCCGTGTCCAAACCAAGCTCAATGTATGAAAGTCCTCCTGGGATCAGTGCATTGAAGAAGAAAGATCTACTCACCCTGTGCAGCAATGGGAGTATTCCTCACACATACGCAGAGTTCTACAATGCTCTGACAGTGGACAGTGAGTAGAACTAAACAGACTAGTGAACAGAAAAGCAAATAAGATGCGACATGATTCTTTGGATGTGGTCAATGAATAGACTCACAGAGTAATTGAAATGGTTGAACAAAAAAGAAAAGTGAAATGAGTAAAAAGAACATGAGAGAACTGTCTATTGTATACAGTACTTGAAAAAATTGAATGAATGTAATGAAATAAATTGAATAACTCATGAATTGCCAATCAGAATTGTGTTTAGCAAGTTCCTTGACTTTTATACAGTCTGTACTGTTCAGCAGATGCCCAGAATGTAAAAGTGAAATGAGAAAAAAATAAAAATGAATGAATGAGTTAAATGAAAACAAATTACTTATTCAAGTGTTATTCAAGTGTTAATTATTCAATTTTGTTAATTTTGTTTTGTCTCTCTTGTAAAATTTGTCAAAAGCCACTTGTGCCCCTCTGGCTCCAAGCCGTCGATAAACACTGTAGATGTTAATGACCTGAAGATTCCAACACCAGCGTGCCGTACCGTCCTAATGTCAGTGGTGTGCTGCAAATCGTTGACATGTTTTTGATGAAGCGATGGTTGATTTTGTTATTGTGCAGTTCAACAAGAACTCGAACAGTCGGTTTAAAATGTGCCTCCTTCATTTGACACACAGAATACCAGAATGCTGCCAGCTCACGGTTGAACTGTTCTGCCACAGAGGAATTTATCTTTGAGCGTAGAGCAGGGCAGATGTTCAGGCTTCTCAGTTTTTCCTCCGGTCTCTTCTGGTTCTTTTGATGAAACCTATCATACAGCGCATATCTGTGGTGAGTTTTTGTGATAGGATGTGCTGCACTGAACCGGTCTTTGTCCTGTCCTTGTTGATGTGGTGCTGCTGGAGACCTGAGGTTATTGACCCACTCAAGGTCCACCTCAAGTTTCTTATCTAAGGCTGCTTGGATGTTTTGTTTTGACGGTGCGCACAGCTGACCATCATCGGGTTGGAAGTACTTCTGCTGTGTTCTGTTATTAAACTGTTGGGAAACTCTTGAAACTTAGAAGGCCGTCTACATGATCTCTCGCAGATTCAGCCCAAAACAAGAAATTCACATAGTACACAACTCCATGGGTACAGGAGAAGTGCAACACACCACCCGGAGAAGAAAGGATAATTTTGATACATTTTCATCCATGAATTTAGTCACAGTTCAACAAGTTCAACAGCTCCTCTAGTTGGTTGATTAAGTCTGCTTTTGATCCCTCGGAACTTACACCAAGTGCTCCACAAGCGTCTTGCAGTTCTTTCTTTGGGGGCTGAAATAATCAATTTATTTTTCAGTTTAAATTCAAAGGAATTTAAATTTAAATTCTCAATTCAGTTAAAATACATTGTGGAGTTAATACACACCCTTTTAGAATCAAGAAGCGCATGTATAATGTCTTCATCAACCTTCTGACTTGACACTCTGGTCTCTCCTGACCTCTTCTTTAAACCCTTTTTTATTTCAGTCTTTGGGAGAATGTTTCCGACCCATGTGTGTTTTCCCATCCATGGAGCCAAAGATAAATAGGACAGCCTTGACCTAAAAGGGTTTGCTGTGGATGTTCCTATTAAAAAATAAAGTACAAATAATATGCACTTATAATCATTTGTACTTTTGTCTTTGTGGTATATTTTTGTTTTGTGATGGACATAAACAAAATTCTTAACTGGCACATTTACATTAACAAGAAGAAAATAATACATAATTTTATCATTTTACCAAAGAATACAAATGGTACAATAAATAATACCATTATGAATAATGCCTACAAACCTGATGTGAAGCCCTCAGCTATCAACTCCTTATCAAGGTCTGCCCATGTCTTCTCAATGTCCATATGGAGGTGCTTTTCTGTGACAGTATCCAGGTCTGGCCTCTGGAATGTTCCAACTGAGAGTCAAGAAAGAACAACAGTCATGGGAAAAATATCAAACATATTCGCCTTTGATTTGACTTATCTGGCATATAAAATGTATTGAATATAATAACTCTGTGATATGAGATAAACATTACTCACTCATACTTGTATTTTTTTTTCATTTTTTTTTTTTTTCAAATCAGTGAGGGAGGTGTGATTATGACAATAACTGAATGTTATGAGTACATGGATTTCATCAACTTGCCTGGCACATCGAAAGCCAATTTCCAGTTGGTATCAGCAATAACAACTGGAGGGTTATGGCCACACTGGTGACAAGAGTACTCAAATTTGAAGTCCACAAGGGACAAAAAGTCGTGGAAAGCCTTGCGGACAGTTTGGTGGTGGTATGAGTTACTGTTAAATAGAGTGATGGTGTCTAACATCCGTCCACAGGCTGTCTTGTTCTAGATAATAGGAGAAACATAACATACAGAGGATTAACAGCAAAAAAGTTATGTACACCAGAAGGCTCGTGAACAATTGTGCATAATCTCAATAAGAAAGTATCAGCATATGCTTCAATAGAAGAATTAACACCATGCAAACATAAAAGTTTAACCTGTACATTTTTACAAACTTACAGCCAAAGAAGAGACCAGGAGTGCACATAGCGGGAGAGTGAGCAACACCCTGTCATTAAAGTTGTGAAAACCGGATGTGTACTTTTGGAAACGGACATGTTTTTTGCAGACTGGGCACTTCTTTATTGCAACCGAGACACCTTTAAATTGACAGAAAGGACAACATTTTTAACATTAGAGTAAGCTAACAAAAGATAGCTCAATGACTTTCATGTAAAATAATAGTGATCATTGGTGATGTAGTCATTTGTGAACACTTACAAGGGTATATTCAAGATATTAATTACACATTCCCTAACAAATGACAAATTATCATTTAAAAGCTTGATTTTGGAGAGTGAATTGTGTAAAACTGAAAGTTTTTGAATTGTTGGAGTATATTTGTAGAACGATATCTTTTAAATTTTGAAGAAAAAAAGCACAAATAACAGTTATTGTAGTTCTCAGTGCATTGTGTTCATGTAATGTATAATTTCCTTACCCTTTTGAATGTATGTGTATCCATAAACGGTGGCTTGTGTTGTTTGGGTTTCTGCTTGAAGACCTGGTGGTGTTGGTCCAGGGCAGTATGGACAAGTTTCCTCGGTTGGGATGAAGCATGAAGGTGGTGGCTTCTCTTTGCTTCGCAATTCCAACAGTATTTCCTGTAATGGTGGTATTCGTTTGAATTTTGACACATATTCAGTCATAATGCGAACTTCTTGGTCATTCAGTGTGGATGGCATAGACGGTTCGTCAGTCTCAAGTATCTCGGTTTCCATGTCTTCGATCTCCTCTGTGTGGATGTCACAGTTATCAAGATACTCTGCCAACTCCTGAAAGATCCACCAAATGGCCATCATGTGATGGACACAGCGACGTGATTGTCCCCTTTCACGACAAGGGCAATGCCATTTTCCCCCATCAGAGTCAAAGTTGACCATAGTCCGTTCGAAAAGGCACCAATTGTCTTTTTTGTCAGTGAAAACTGAGAAAAACAGCCATCTCTTTGAAAAACCACCATGTCCATATATAATGGGGTAGATGTTTTCAATTCCTTTTGTGGTTGCTGCACTGTGCAGATTGTGGCAGCGCTCGCTCCACTCAGTGGAGAGAAGTCCCTTGTTCAACATTTCTTGTAGTCAATCCTTTTTTAAAGATGCTGGGGGGGACATATGGACTAGCGTATTTTGTTCTCTCGAGGTGAATACACTCTTTCTCTGGATTGCCGGAAGCTTTAGCTATGTCCATCAACTTACGGCACAGTGGAGCTTGACAGTCGATTATAGGTGTGCTTGTTGATTTTATGACATGGATTGGGAACAGAGGGCCAGAATCATGTTGTGGTGTCACATAGATTCCATCTGTGGGGTCTATACACATCATTGGTGTTGTAAGACGGTTGTGAATATCACGAATATGGCATCTCAAATTGGAATGGGAGGAAAAGATTGAGCTGCAATACGTGCAGTGAATAGGTCTACCCTTCTGTGAAACCTTTGCTTGTGGTACATTAGCAGGTGTCTTGGTGTCATCCTCTTTGGTGGCTGTTTGGAAAAGGAAAAGACACTTTACAGAACACATTTGGTTCATTGCAAGACTAAGTACAGCTACAGAAAGTTTGATGCCACTAGTAAGAGCTGCATCTTTTGAACATTTGTGCTGTCAGTGTAAATTTGGGACGTATATTGGAATAAATAGTTAAGTGGGAATAGAATGTGCTAGGATAATAGGAATAATAATCATAGGAGTAGGAATGGTAGAGGTTTTAAGAGGGATATTTCATCATTTGACACATATAAGTAAAAGAAAACATAGACAACAGTGAATCTCTGTTTATGAAAGCTGATATAATTGTAGTAGTGACAGACAGATAGATAACTAGATAGATAGATAAATAGATAGAGTATCTCACATAAGTGGGTACACCCCTCCCAGTTTTGCAAATATTTCATTATATTTTGTCATGGGACAACACTATAGAAATGCCACTTTGATATAACTTAAAGTAGTCAGTGTACAGCTTGTATAGTAGTATAGATTTACCTTCCTCTGAAAATTACTCAAAACACAGCCATCAACATCTAAACAGCTGACAACATAAGTGAGTACAGCCCACAGTGACGTCCAAATTGTGCCTAAAGTGTCAATAATTTGTGTGCCAACCATTATTATCTAGCACTGCCTTAACCCTTTTGGGCCTCACTGAAGATTTGATGTGAATCTGTAAAAAAAAAATGCTGCAAACACTGTCAGAGAAAGCCAATAAAGTTTTATTTGAGTCATATTGATAGCCTGCATCCCCTCCAGGAGCCATATGCAACCCAAAAAACGATGATCACGTCAATATGGGCCACGTAGTACAGTGTACACTATTAAAATAATAATAATAACTTTGATAAGGGCACTTGCTCAGTCCAGAGGGCACGACCTAGTGTCTATCTGTGCACGCCACTGTGTAGTTAGTATTCATGAAACCGATAATGATTAACATTTTTTTCTGTCATAATTTCAGAATAGGATATGTAGACAGAAATATCATCAAAGCTCATTATGACTTCACTGTTAATCCTTTCGAAACAGGGTAGACATTGAAGAAGTGTCATGGATGCTCTATTACTTGTTGACACAAAGACAGTGGGCCAGGGCCTAGCCCCTGTCAATAGGGTTGTGTGTTCGACGCTTTTAAATAAATAAATGATTAATATAAATTAATAAAACGTAAAAATATTATTAACAATGTTATCTTTTGCCCAGCAAAGAAGGTCAGATCAGAAAACTATCCAAAAGCTAAGACAGTGAAGAATATTCAAAGTAGCCTAGGTAGGAGTTGAGATGTAAACTCATTAGGCTTACCTGCCATGGTGGGGTCCTAATTGCCCTCTAGAATGGTGATTTCCAGCAGTCAGATTCCAATTTTTAATTGTCGTTGAAATGTCATCAACCTAACTCTGCACTAAACTATCTTGCTCGACCTTTGCTGTGTGACGACTGGGCGTGAAGTGGGGTTGGGGGTGTGTGCGCTGTTTCTCAAAAGCCAAAATGAGCAACTTACTTTTGGATTGAAGATTTTTCATGGCTATTACGTTTAGATACATCGAGAATGTATATTTATCTGTTGTTTTTATGATATAATGGCAAGCAGATCTACAGTGGACAGATTTTCTTTTTAAAAATTTTTAAGACAATGTAAATTGGGCAAATGAATCTGAAGAGAGTGTGGATTCACAAAATGTAGCTACATATTACAAAATATGAACAAATACATTAAGTTAAAAGCCATGTTAACGCTGAATGTCAGTTACTGTGTTTAGTAATACTCTGATGCAAGGAATCTCTTAACCCCTACAATAAACAACTATGTAGGCTAATTATACTCATCATATCACTACTTAAGAGAAGCTGATAAACAAGATTAATCCAGATTTTGCATGTAATAGTATTATTAATGACAATACAGATGATATTCAATGAACATAAACAGGAAAATTGCACTTGAGACAACATGGTATTCAACAGTATCTAGTTAAGTTATGTAGGTCGGAGGAAGTCCAGCTGTTACAAAGACACCTTGTGGCAGGCTGTGGCGGCTGTGGCAATCTGTGGCAAGCTGTGGCAGGTTGTGGCAGGCTGTGACAGGCTGTGGCACTCTGTGGCAGTCTGTGGCAGACTGTGGCATGATGTGGCAGGCTGTGGCACTGCATAGCAACTGTTATGTTAAGATTTCATATTAGATATTGTAATATAGCTTGTGTTAATAGTACCCTTTATGCTATTGTTACATTCTGTCAGTCCAGCTGTTGCAAAGACACCCTGTCACCTTGTGGCAGGCTGTGGCACTGCGTAGCAACTGTTATGTTAAGATATTTTCATAATTGTATTTCATATTAGATATGTAAAACAAGTAATACAACCAAGGAAATATAGAAAATAAGAATAATGCAAACACAGGGAAATATAAAATATTAAATATAAGAATAAAAATAGTACAATATGTATAATATTTTACATTCACATTTACACTATGGAACATATTAATATATATTTAGATAATATAAAGAAGTGCAAAACAAAGGGAAATTGCGCAAAACTTTGTACATTAAAATGTGTAAACATGTAGCTGATTTTTCCCTTAATTTCTATTAAACTCCATGGCAGAAGTGGAAAGCAGAGTGACTGCCCTAAACACAACACAGACCAGTGGGTTTTCCCAGGAAATGTGGCCCCGCCCTTATTGACAGCGAGGGAGGCGTTTCTGAGTTGCCGAGCGGGTGCCAGGAGATGCCACAGATTGCCACTGCGGTGCCACTACCTGCCAATGCCACTGGGAGGACTGCCAATGCCACTGGGAGGATCTTGGCGCTGCTGGTTTTTTTGGTTTCTCCGGCACATGTGTGATATCTATTCTATATATTGTATGTTTTTTGTTCTGCTCCTGCATTGTTTTGTTTTATAATTTTTTTTCCATCTCGTGCTAATGAATAAATAATATATAAATTGTTTAGATATTTTGCTGACTGTTAAAATGCACCAGACAAATAAGCTTTGATCCTGTAATTTGTTTACATATGTTGTTCATTTAAAATAATTTTTTCTGTTGCTTTGCCAATCCCTTGCCCCTTTAATGTGAAAGTTTCATTTTAATATAAGATTTTGGCTGTTAACATTTCATTATGATAAGGAAGTTACAAGATTTAGTTATTTCAATATATCTATTTTTTGGACATTTTACAGCGCTTAAAAAATATTGCGATATTATTGTTTACCATGATAATTTGGTCATTATAATCGAGATATCAAATTTTCCATATCGTTACATCCCTTATATATATGTCAAAAATATTTGTGGCAGCTTTGGTTGCTTTAGTCGTTCATCACTTGAATCATTCAACGATTGATCGTGCTTGTCAATTCAAAGGGGCTCCAAAGCAGACTACTGGCTCGAAAGCCGCGTAGTTGCTGCTTGCTGTCGCCTCATTCTTTTTTAAATTTGGTCTGTATTATTTTGGTGTGCTGTAAGAACCAAAGTTACATGGCTTGTTCTCTGGGAACCGTTTCATCAAAGCATGTCAGCATTCTGAAAGTTAAAGTTAAAGTTAACCCTTTAGGCGCCGGAGTTTTTTCAAGAAAATATACAATTTTGATATCAAGATTTCAAAAGGCTATAGCTTCAAAGTAGTTTGAGATAAAGGTATACTGTCAATGAGAAAATTGTTCAGTATGACTCAAAGTTTGTGATGGAAGTGGAATTATTCATCTAATTTGCATATTATGACATCACAAGGTGGCGGCCATATTGGAAAATATACAATTTTGATATCAAGATTTCAAAAGGATATAGCTTGAAAGTGGTTTGAGAAAAAGGCATACTTTAAATCAGAAATATCTTCAGTATGTACCAAAATTTGGGATGGAAGTAGATTTGTCATCTAATTTGATTACTGTGACATCACCAGGTGGCGGCCATATTGGAAAACATCCATTTTTGTTTTCAAGATTTCAAAAGGCTGCAGTTTGAAAGTGGTTTGAGATAAGGGCATACTGTGATTGAGGAATATCTTCAGTTTGAAGCAAAATTTGGGCTGGAAGTAAATTGTCATCTAATTTGCATATTGTGACATGAACAGGTGGTGGCCATATTGGAAAATGTCAATTTTCTTATAAAGATTTCAAAAGGCTGTAGTTTGAGAGCGGTTTGAGATAAGGGAATACTGTCAACAGTCAATGTGAAATATCTTTAGTATGAAACGAAATTTGGGATAGAAATAAATTCACTGATCCAATTTGTATAATCTTTTAGCACTGGTCGGCGGCCATATGGAATTGTATTATTTTCAAAGACATTCAACGATCAAGATGGCACTGCTTGTAGTTTTTCAGTGTGTGGTATATTTCATTGCAAGGCACAGCACAAAGACCTACTCCACACTGACGGCACCTGAACTGTGTCTGGTGACGGCCTTTCGGGCGGGTGCGATCTGAACAGACAACACAATCTGGACGTTCGTCTGTGTTGCAGAGCCAGTGTTGTTCAGTGAGCCTCTGTGGCATTTCTCCCTGCTGCATTGAAGGCCGTCCTCCTTTTTTGCTTTCCTTTTTGGAGAAGCCCTCAAGCCAAGATGTTATAATGTCCTGAGTAAAGGCCTTCAGTGGTTTGTGTGGACCAGGACTACAACGTGTGTAAATGATGTGCGCATTGACCACACTGATGCTCAGAACCGCATCAAAAATGCGGTTGTACCATTTCCTGGATCTGTGTGGAAACAGGTATGTTTTCATCCGTTGATCGGATGTATCAACTCCTCCCATAAAGGAGTTGTAACCGTCCACACACACTGGTTTCATAATTTCACGGAACTCAGTCACATTTTCCTTTGTCCGGATCCGTTTTTGGGTGACTGTGCTGGGATGGTTTCAGCCCCTTTGGCATCCCTCTCCTGTTGCAGTTCACTGTCCCGCACATTCCGGTGTCTTTAGCCGCTAACTCACAAGCTAAGGCTGGTGATGTGTAGTAGCTGTCCATGTACACCTCATGCCCTTTCCCAGTGTGCTGGGCAAGCAGCTGACGGACAATATGGTGTGTTGCCCCTAAATTGTCCTCATCGCTTGTATTTTTGCCATTGTAGATGCACCACTCTAATACATAACCTGAGCTGGCCTCACTCAAAACAAATGCTTTATAGCCATATTTGTCAGGTTTTTTGGGGTTGTACAGTTTCAAGGTTGACCTTCCCTTGAATGCAATGGTCATTTCATCCAAGGAAAGTTCCTTGAGTGGACCATACACAGCAGCAAAACGAGGAATGATCAAATCAATTATGGGGCGCACTTTGAAGAGTCTATCATGACCTGGCTGGCCCCTCTCAATGCGGTCGTCATTATTTACAAAGTGAAGGAAAGAAAGAATGTTTTCAAATCTGTTTCTCGCCATCACTTTGCCAAATCCAGGTGTGTAAGTTGGCCAAAAACCTGCCCAGTAGTCCTCAATTTCAGATTTTTCCACAAGCCCCCATGCACAAGTTAAGTGACATGAAAGCTTTCATTTCAGGGACAGTCACATCATACCAGTCCATGAAATCTGGAGTTTGGTTTCAAAATTTCCCCTTCAAAGAACTGGTGGGCATATCTGTTTGTTTCAATGGTGATGAGGCTCCAGAATTCATCATTCAGAAAAAGAGAGATGAAATCAATGGGCTCAGAATTTGTCAGATCATCTCCACAATAACCAACAGGCTCATCAAAATTTCTGATCCACTTTTGATACTCTTCCTCTTCTCTCAAGAACTGCCAGCCATCATCATCATTATCATTATCATCGCCGCCGTGATTTACGATGCGGCAGTGAACGCCACCTCCGCCGCCATTGGCGGTGTGTTTGCTGCGACCACCGCATCTGCCGCGAGCACCGCGGGTGTTATGAGAGCCCCCCTGCCACCCCGACCACGTCCCCGCGTTCGCAGAATACTTCCACCCCGGCCACGGTGAGGTGAAGCATCCGCTTTACCATGTGCTGATTGTGGACTATGGCGCACGGACTCGCCGTCACTACTAACGTCAGTTTCGGCTTCACTAGACAACTGCATGTCTTCCTCCTCGGAATCGGAGTCAGCCAGTACCTGACAAAGTGCTTCGTCGACGGTAAACCGACCTCTCGGCATCGTGAGTAAATGAAAATACACTCTTTCGCTCTGCTCTGCTCTTGCTACGCTCAGCACTACTACCACTGCTTCGCCGCCGCGTCTCTGCGCCGGGGTGTGTTTTACAAACTCTTTTTACTCTAAAACTTTGAATAGAACCAAAGTAGTAACAAGATTTGGCACCACATTTATAGATACAGCCTGTTTTATTCAGCTATGTTGCTTGTCGCAATTTTGCGACTTTGGCGCTTAAAGGGTTAAACAAGTTTTAACTCCCCTCTGGACCCGCTCTGGTCGCTTTGGTCGCCCAAGCAACATGGCTGATGACCAGGTCGCCCAAGTCGCCTAAGCTGCCGACCTCTCATTGAAAATGAATGACTTCTGCCACTTTAGAAGCTCTGGTCGCTTTTAGTGTGAACATATAGTAAGACCAACTACCAACAGTTCAGTATCCTAACAGCAGATCTTTTCCTTCACCGTGACATGTCCAGGATGACACCATTTATTGTTCACAAGCAGGATCAATCTCCCACCTCTGTTTTTGCTGCTCACCTTCACGACTTAACTCTCTGTAGAGTCGTCAGCTCCTCATTAGTGCCAGCAGCTTGTCACACTTGTTGAATAGCGAATTGACATTCCCTATAAGGACCAATGGCAGGAAAGGCTTGTATCTCTACCTCCTAGCCTTTAGCTTAGCTTCTGCTCTGCAGCCTCTGAACTGCTTCCTCAGCTCAGCCGGTATCAGGTGTCAAGTGGTTCTTCTCAAAGCCAGAGGATCATCCTTCGTGAACACAACTTTACTCATCACATTGGAAAGTTTAACAATCTTTAATAAGTGGGGGGAAAAAAAACACACTCAAACACGACTCACAAACAGGAGCTACTCAGACTTGCTGCCACTCTAACCAGTGCATTTTTTAAAATTTCATGTTATTCCTTTGGAAAAAGTATCAGCACTACTGGTAATAGTACTAATACCATGGTAAGAATGTTGGTCACCTTTCATATTACAGGCATTATCACTGCGGGCTCTAGTTTCGCAGACTGGGTGTGGCCAGGCAGATTTATAACATTTGGCACACCGTGTGCCCTGGCGCAGCTACTCCTCTATCCCACCTCCTTCCCTCCTACCTGCGCAAGTCGGAAAGAGGGAGGAGAGAGGGCGTGGAGTGGGTTTTACACACATCACACCAATCAAATGAGGCCCTCTCCTCGCCCTTAAATGCGCCACACAAAGGTGTAATGAGAGTTTACTCAGTTCGCCATGGCAGAAGAGAGCAGCAGCGTCAGACGGCCAAACTCCTCCCAGGAGGAAACTGATGTTTTGCTCCAGGAGGTCCAAGCTCGCAGTGTCCGAATATACAGAACTGCGAGCAGACCTCCACGGGCTGATGATGCAAAGGTAGCCTGGGAGGAGGTCACCGCAATTGTAAATCAATGTTGCGTTTCTCTCATGTGCGCGCGCTCTCTTTTTCTCTCTCTTTCTCTCTCTTGCAGTCTCACTCTGTTTCTTTTCTTTTGACTTTTCTAAGATGACAGGTGCTGAATATATACTCCCTATCTGATGCTGTGGCTGTTTGTGGTTGGCTGAGAGGGATGTGAACTCATTAGTTATGTGCTGATTGCAGATAGTTACATTGAATAGTGGTTTTTGTGGGTATTTATTGCATTGTTAATGTGCCTGACATTCTGGAAACCTGCCTGTGAGGTTTTGGTGACGTGTGCGCACTGTCCGCCGGTCAGCCAAACTTCGGCTTATACCGGCTGCGCTCCACTTGGGCTGACAGTAGACATCGTTTCAGTTGGCGAGCTTTTAGCGCACCTTCAGCGAAGCATTTTGGCACGAAACTGTCACTGCCAAGCTGGATCTGTCAACACTTCCCCCTGCTGCGTCGCCACACCCATCTCAGCGCACCTCGGTATGCCAAACTACCAAACTGCGCCTCGGGTTGTGCTGCTCGAAACTAGCTCTGCGCGGGGTTCGCCACCCTGCGCCACCCTGCACTGCGCCGGGAAACTAGAGCCCTGTATATGATTTGTAATTTTGATTTTTTTGTCTTTCTGTTTCACAAATACCACAGTGCGACTTTTCAAGCATGTGGTAGAGGCCTATATTAAAAAAAAACAACCTATGGGGTCTGTTGATGATACACAATGTAAATAGTATCCTATTCATTTTGTTTATTTAAATGTATGTTTTTATTTGAATCAATACTTTTAACAGCAATCACAATATATCATGGTTTGAATTAGTGTAAGAAAACACTTACAAGCATTTATCATACTAAGTTCGTAGTTTGATCCAACTAGTTAAAAAAGGTAGAAAAATGAAGGCAACACCCTGTTATGTGGTCTAATACAAAAACAATTTCACACAAGTAGCAATTTCTAATGCTTGATTTGTAAACTCTATGGTAATTTTTTTTACACATTTAATTAATGAGCAACACAACCACATAGACATAAGGACACAAGATCCCTTCTTTGAACGTTTTGGTGCTGGCTTTGGATGGTCGTGGCATGTGGCTGAGTCACTCATCAGGATGAAGAAATCAACTCACCAGTCTGTAAATTCTCCTTCTGTCAACCTCTATCAGCTAGCCTGGTTGAGTAAACATTGAGGGAAACATGAAAAAGAATGAGCACCAACTGAACTAGCATCCTGCCAGCCATTGTACAGGCACTGGAAATGACGATTTCTGTGCCGCATTATTTTCCAGAGGAATATCAAGAACTGAAATATCTGATTTGAAAATAGAAAAACACCAAAACTTGGCTAAATCCTGGACAGCAACATTCAACCAACTTGCCTCTTATATTGGTTTCACAAAGCAGAGGAATCTGATAAGAGAAGGAGAGAAGGTGAATAAAGTTATGGTGAAAAAGGACTGGTGTGATGTTGGGAATGTGAGCTGCTGTCATGTTCCTGCTGTAGATTACTGCTATACACCGGTCAGAGGTGGCTGCAGAGCAGCCCAGCCCATGTTTAGGGGGAGTGACCTTGTAGCCGTCTTGTTGAGGTCAGGATGTGTGAACAGTTAAATCATTCCACAACCTGAAACCATGGATTACCAGAACCATCTGGAAAAATGAACAATTAGCTCAGCCCAAAATGTAAAATGCAAAAAGGACTAAATTACATTGCACAAGTTAAAGGAGCTGATGGGATCACATTGGAATTGTAGCTTGTATAATTCCATGTGACAAAAAAAAAAGATTTATTGATTGATTGAAATGAGAGTTGTTATTTGCTGCAGATGTAGATAGTATTGCATGTGCACCAGTGGTGGCTGCTGGACTTTTAAACGGGGGAAGCTCACTTTAAGTTTACATCATAAAATCTGTGATATTGTAGCGAGGCAGTAACTTATAAAAGGAACACTGAAGCCATTTTTCAACCACACTCATGCCATAGAACCACAGCAAAACACACTTCAAAGATTTTCAGATGGGTTTAAACACCTGAACTGTGGTGAAAATGAGCTATCGCTTATAGAAATAAGGAACTGCGGACAGCACTCTGGAAATACACACCAGCATCGGCGAGTGAGTCTTCTTACAAAGTGCCGTCAATCACAAAGGGGTTCAGCCTTTTAGACAATTCCTTCAATCATCATGCATACACTGAGCATCCTCTCCCGCCTACTGTTCCATTAGGTCCCAGGGAAGCTGAGCCTCCCTGGTAGTGACGATTTTGTCGCATTTATCCAAGGACTTTCAGGTTTTGGAAAAAACCTGCTCAACTCTGTCTCATAGTCAAGTCAAGTCAAGTCAAGTTTATTTGTATAGCACATTTCATATGACAAGCATAGCTCAAAGTGCTTAAAAGAAACACATAACAGCAAGGACATTGCACAGCACAAGAGTGTGTATAAAACCTGATAACAACAAAAACACAAAACAATGGTAATGGTATACCTGGTTAAAACCAAACACACACGTCTAGTTAAAAGCTTGTGAAAAGAGATGTGTTTTTAACCTGCGTTTAAAAGTGGAAATTGATGTAATGAACCTGAGGTCTTGTGGTAAAGAATTCCAAAGAATTGGACCATAGTGACTGAAAGCACCATGAGCTGATCTAGAGTGTATTCTTGGGATAGTGAGAAGGCCTCTACTTCCAGATCGCAGGAGTCTGTCTGGTGTGTACTCAGCCAGCATGTCCTTGATATAAGGTGGAGCTACAGCATTTATAGCTTTAAAAACAAATAAGCAAAATCTTAAAATCAATTCTTTGCTTTACAGGAAGCCAGTGAGGAGAACTTAAGATGGGAGTGATGTGCTCATATTTTTTGGTCCTGGTTATTACTCTAGCTGCAGCATTCTGAACAAGTTGGAGCCTGTGAAGTGCTTGTTTTGTTATTCCTGCTAAAAGTGCATTACAATAGTCAAGCCTGCTTGAGATAAAAGCATGCACCAACTTTTCGGCGTCTGAGAGGGATATAAATGATCTAACTTTAGTGATCTTTCTAAGGTGATAGAATGCAGTTTTGGATATGGAGGAAATATGTTTCTGGAAATTAAGGTCAGAGTCTATAATAACACCTAGGTTCTTGACATGCTCACTGGGTTTAACAGAAAGAGCGGTCAGTAGGGAACTAATCTGCTGCCTTAAAGCTTTTGGACCGACAAGAAGGATTTCCGTTTTATCATCATTGAGTTGTAAGAAATTTTTTGTCATCCAGCACCTAACCTCATTAATGCACTGGATGAGGTCATTTACAGCACTAAGATGATTACCAGAGACAGATATATATATATAGCTGGGTGTCATCAGCATATGAATGATATGATATACTGTATTGACGGATTATGGAACCAAGTGGGAGCATGTATAAATTAAAAAGAAGAGGGCCAAGGACAGACCCCTGGGGCACTCCATATAAAACACTGACCTCATCTGAAAGACAATCTCCAATTGAAACAGAAAAAGATCTACCTCTAAGGTAGGAAGAAAGCCACTGTAGAACAGTGCCTTTAAAACCAGCATAATTTTCAAGGCAGCTAAGCAAAATAGCATGGTCTACTGTGTCAAAAGCGGCACTGAGATCAAGCAGGATAAGGACAGAGACTTTATGATTAGTACTGTGATTAGTTCTAAAACCGGACTGGTAAAGATCAAACAAATTATTGTCTGACAGATGTTCATACAACTGCTGATAAACAACCTTTTCTAGAATTTTCCCCAGGAACGGAAGATTAGAAATAGGCCTATAGTTGGCAGTAACAAACAGATCAAGGTTGCTCTTTTTTAACAGGGGAGTAACAATGGCATGTTTGAGAGCTGTGGGAAAGGTTCCAGAGAGCAGAGAGATATTTACAATTTCAAGCACATCAACAACCAGACAGTTAAAAACACTTTTAAAATGCTTAGTAGGCATAGCATCAAGCATACAAGTAGCAGAGCTGAGTTGCTTTACAACTTCGTGCAAATCATGACCTTATATTTCCCTGAAGTCAGAGAGAGTGTTTGTATTATGGGACTGTGGTATGGAAAAGGAGCCACTAGTACCACCATAGGTAGCTGCAATATTGGTCCTAATGTTGGCAACCTTAAGTTCAAAGTAAGAGGCAAACTCGTTGCATTTTTCTGAAGAGTGAAACTCGTCAGGTATGGGTCTTGGGGGATTTACCAGTTTATCGATTGTGCTGAACAACACTTTAGAGTTGTTAAGATTATCAGCAATAAGTTGAGAAAAATAGGATTGTCTGGAATGTTTTACTTCTGTGTTGTATTTCCTGAGCAATTCTTTGTAATTAAAATAATCCGTTTGCAATTTCGATTTACGTTATTTACGCTCAGATTTGCGACAGGTTCTCTTTAATGACTTTAGTTGGTCCTTGTTTATCCATGGTGCCTTGGATTTACCTGAGATTTTCTTGGTCTTGAATGGGGCAATATCATCTAGAATTAGAGTTACAGACTTGTTAAAGTTATTGATCAAGTTGTCACACAATGACACTGAAGATGAGTTGGGATCAACACTGTAATTAAAATCAGACTGTGATCTTTTAGTATAACATGAAGTAAACTTGTTGAGTGTTTCAGTGCCAATGGGACGCCTTTTAACAGTTTCAAGTCTGGGTACAGGTTTGGTCGTGCAAGACAAGTTGAAGAAAATGCAGAAATGATCAGATATCCCCACATAACGGATGCAGCTTGTGGTTATATCTAGGCCTTTGGAAATGACTAAATCAAGTGTGTGACCCTTATTGTGAGTAGGAACAGTTATATGCTGTATAAGGTCAAAGGTTGAGAGCATGTCAGTGAACTGGTTGGCAAAACAATATGTGGAATTATCAATATGAATGTTGAAGTCACCGGAAATAAGGACTGTATCATATTTGACAGAAATCTTAGATAGCAGCTCTGTGAATTCATCTATGAAACCCTTTTTAAGCTTTGGTGGGCGGTAGACAGTGAGCACAAGAAAGGGAGAAACAGATTTCATGACTATGGCTAAGTACTCGAAAGTGGAGTAATTGCCAAACAGGATGTTTTTGCATGATAAGTTGTCTGAAAAAATGGCAGCAATACCACCACTCTTCTTTTCAACCCTGGGACAATGTAAAAATGAAAATTTAGGTGGACATGCTTCAATCAACTCTGTGTTACCTGTTTCACCAAGCCACGTCTCATTAAGGAGAACGTAGTCGAGCATGTGAGAGGTTATAAAGTCATGAATGATGAAAGTTTTATTAGAAATTGATCTAACGTTGAGAAGTGCAAATTTAAGGGTGCTTGCAGAACACTTAGGTCTTTCAGCATTAGTAGAAACAGAGTTGAGTTGGCAAGCAATTTTCAAATTAGATGTACAAGGACCGGCAGGACCCAATGAGAGATACTCATTATTATTATGAGTGTGGGTGACTCCTGAGGGAGAGTTATGCCGGGTTGGATGTCAGTTTTCCAAGTCCAAGCAGAAAGCAATGTGCTTTATGTAGTTATGAGCAAGCAGGTTGGTGCCTTTAATGTTGGGGTGCAGGCCATCAGACTTGTAGAGGACAGGTTTGGTCCAGAAGCAGTCAAAGTTGCTGATAAAACCATGTCCAGTCATGTCCAGTCATGAATATGGACTAGACAGCTGAAATGCTCACGGCTCTTAGAGGGGGCAGGGATGGGGCCCGAGAAAACACAGATTTTTCCAAGACTCTGAACAGTAACTGCCAGTGACTCTAGGAGGTCATGGAGTATAATTGATTTTCTGTCTAAGACGTCATTAGTACAGACGTGGAATATTGCAGTGTGAGCAGAAGGATGGACATTGAAAAGTGCTGGGGCTAACTCAATCATATCTGCAACTCTACCACCCGAAAGGCAGTATGTGAATGCACCTGGGAGAGAAACTGATCTAATAATGGAGTCACCTATAATGAGTATTTCAGGATCCTCATCCTTACAGTTGCCTTTATAGACGGAAAGTTTGGGTGAGAAGAGTGTCTGAATGTTAGTGAGGGAGGTCTGTGTAGGCTCACCTGTTGAGACGCTGTCTGGGATGACGTCACCAGTGACCACAGCTGCAGCTCGTGCGCTAATGAGCAGGTGAGGTGGCTGTGAGGGCGAAGGACTGGACTGCGTGTGAGCAGAGTTCGAGGGAGACTGTTTCCTGGCCTGTGAAGGTGATAAACGTTTGCATCCCGGGGGAGCGGAGGGAGAGGACGGCGAGTTCAGGGGCAGGGTGCTGGAAGAGGAGCGCTTTTGAACGCGAGCTACACTGCAAGCAAGCGGGGGAGAGACCAGCTCGGGGGGAAGGGATGCGAGGGGAGAGTAAAAGTTTGTGAGTGGGATGCTATCGTTGCTGCCGACGATGCCAGGAGAGTCATAGAGGGGGAGAGACAGCTTTTTACCTCCCCTGACAACGAACGACCAGGAGGGAGTGGGGCTTGGACCGGGAGTGCCAGTAGCGGCGTCTGCAGGATGTGGAGCCGAGGGCCGCAGGTTGACCGCAGGTTCCAGGCAGGCTACGAATGAAGTGGAAACTGAGCCAGGAAAAGGAGCAGAAGCCGTCGCTGCATTAGACATCTGGGACAGCTGATTATCCCCAGGTTCCAGCGATGACAGCCTGGAGCACAGCACAGACTGCCGCTGTAGGAGCTCATCAATAAGGCGCTCTATGGACTGGAGCTCAGTTTTTAATTTCGCGAACTCTGCAGCGGGAGCCATTGGTGGAGCTGAAACAGATTAAAAACGAAGAAAAGCGCCAGCAAGCATGGAGGGAAGAGAAATCCAGCTATTCTGATCTGGCTGATTAAGTATGGACCAACAGGTAGCTTGAAAAACTTACAGGCCAGGGCTCCAAGTGGAGCCCGCAGCGGTGAGGCAGATTTCAGAAGTGGACAGGTAGAGAGACTTACCACCAAGGGCCCAGAACGGGCCCGCTGCTGGTGAATCGATCTGGTAAGTCAATCTTCTTTATTAGTTGTTGAATTGAAGATGATGTCGGTTTAGAGAGATGTTCTGGCAGATCAGTTCGGCCAAGATGTCAGACTGCCAGCTGATCAGATTTTCCCACGCTGTCAGGTATACTTCTCATTACAAATTTCATGGAATCACAAATCGGAAAATTAAAATCCGTCTACCAGTTGAGGAATAGGCTTAAACCAACCAATAATAGAAATGTAATATATAAAAAGTGGTGTAAAACCAGATAAAAACACTAGATTTTACGGACACGAGCTGACGGAGAGTCACAGATGCCACGCATGCGTATTGTATGTCGTCCATAGGAATGCTTGGTGTCATGTTCCACTGTTTGTTAAGTATTTTATTTTTCTCCCTCTTGTTTCATGTCTTGTCTTCCTGTTTTATTTTGTGATCACTCACCGTTGTCTCTGTTCCAGGTTCCTGTCTGCCCTGCCCCCTCCCCGTCTGTGTGCACCTGATCCCTGATTGTGTCTCCCGCACCTGTGCCTAATCACTACCCATCAGCCCTGCATATATTCCCCCTCGTGTCTTGTTTCGTTGCCAGTTCGTTGATGTTCACGGCTCACGTTCCAGCATTTTTCCTCAGTCTCAGTCATAGCTTTTGTGTGTTTGAACCTTGCCTGTTTTTTGGATCTTGCCTTTTTGCCTTGTTGCCTCACGTCGTGGATACCTCTGCCTGGTTTGTCTGCTTTCTCGTGTACCGACCTACACCTGGAATAAACCTTGTTTTGCTGCTTGTACCGGTCTGATTTGTGCATTTGAGTCCTGCCTTTCTGTGCAACGTTCTTGACAGAACGAACTGGCCAATATGGAATCAGCTGACTCGGACCCGGTTCGCCAAGCCCTTCGTGCTCAGGGACACAAGCTGGCTCAGCAGCAAGAGCAGCTCACATCCCTGTGCGCAGATCTGAGAGAACTGGCGGTTCGCCAGGACTCAATGATGACATCGCTGGGCTCACAGATTAATGATTTACTCATTCACCTGCCTAGAGTAACGCCTGCAGCGGCGCCGTCTAACCTGGCCACTCTTCCGGGGTTACCCATGGATTCACAGACACCGGCCAGTACCGCTTCGCCCTGCCTGCAGCTCTCCCGTCCGGAGCAATTCTCCAGGGAATCGGGTGACGTGAGACCTTTTCTGACTCAATGTGAACTGCATTTTGAATTGCAAGCTTCGGCCTTCCCCACAGACTGGGCCAAGGTGGCTTTCATCATCTCCCACCTCACGGGGCGGGCAGAGGCGTGGGCCACCGCTGAGTGGAGCCGCAGGTCGACAGCCTGCTCCACCCTCGCCAGTTTCACTTGAGCCCTCGAGCAGGTCTTCCAGCACACCTCGCCGGGCAGGGAAGCCGCCAGGTCTTTACTTAAGTTGAGGCAAGGTAAACGCAAGGTTTCTGATTATGCTATTGACTTCCACACCCTTGCTGCAGAAAGCGGCTTTGACTGATGCTTTTTTTCAAGGACTCTCTGGTTCTGTGAAAGACCAGCTGATCTCCATAGATCTACCCGAGGATTTGGATTCACTCATCGCCATGGCCATCAAGATCGACAAGAGACTCACTGAGCGGAACCAGGAGCGAGGACGTCTTCGGGCCCGTTCATCGCCGCATTGCGGGTGGAGGAGCGACTCCCAGGATCGACTGGACCACATCCGTCCACCGGCAGCCAGCTTGGTTCCCATCAACCACCCTACGTAGGAACCCATGCAGCTGGGTCGGACCCACCTCCCTGTGGAGGAGTGTCTCCACCGACAAAAGGATGGTCGGTGCTACTACTGCGGTCAGCTGGGACATTTAGTGAGTGCTTGTCATGTTAAAGGAGCCGGTGCTAAGATTAAGAAGCAGCTTATGGTGAGTAGAAGCTTCGTCATTGGTAATCCTGCCCAGTTCCAGCCTCAGGTCAAAATTATCTCTGACTCTAATTCACTGACTCTGGTGCTGACGCTAACTTTATGAACTAACTTTATGAGGTAAAAGCCGTAGAGATGGCCCCCCTTGGGCAAGCTAACTTTCCCTGACTCTCACACTGAAATGTTTCCATATCTTTGACTCAGTAACTCATCAGGTGATTTTAGGCTCCCTGGCTTAAGACTCACAACCCTGATTTTGACTGGGGCAGTGGGAGGATTACCTCCTGGGGTCCCAAATGTGCAGGTTCCTGTCTGCCTAAGTCCAGCAATGCTGCTGCTGTTTCTGACCCCATGAACTCTGACCTAGTTAATGTGCCGCCATGTTACCATGACTTAGCTGAGGTTTTTAGCAAGGCTAAAGCCACGTCTCTGCCACCTCATCGACCTCATGATTGTGCCATTGACCTGTTACCAGGTAGCACCCCGCCCAGGGGCAGATTGTTCTCCCTCTCCGAGTGTTAAATGGCCTTTAACACTCCCACAGGCCATTATGAATATCTTGCCATGCCTTTTGGTCTCTCTAATGCTCCTGCAGTGTTCCAGAATATGGTTAATGATGTACTCCGCGATATGCTTAATGTTTTTGTCTTTGCCTACCTAGACGACATCCTGATCTTCTCCCCCAATGAAGAGACCCATACTCACTATGTCCGCTCAGTGCTTCAGCAGTTGCTTCAAAACCAGCTGTTTGTGAAAGCGGAAAAATGTGAGTTTCACAAACCCTCTGTCTCGTTCCTTGGGTTTGTGCTTGCTGAGGGAGAGATCAGGATGGATCCCGAGAAGGTTTCCGCAGTTGCGGATTGGGCCACTCCCAGTTCACGCAAAGAGGTTCAAAGGATTTTGGGTTTTGCCAACTTTTATAGAAAATTCATTCGTAACTATAGCACTATAGCCTCACCTCTGCATGACCTTACTTCCCCTCACAGACCATTTGTCTGGAGCCCCGAATGTGAAGCTGCATTTCAGGGCCTCAAGAAGAGCTTCACCTCCGCCCCTGTTCTCATCCTCTCGGACCCCAGCCAGCAGCTCGTGGTAGAGTTAGATGCTTCTGACGTCGGAGTTGGAGCAGTCCTCTCACAAGTCAGTTCCAAGGACAGTAAGCTACACCCCTGTGCATATTTGTCCAAAAACTGTCTTCATCAGAGCGGAATTATGATATTGGGGATCGCGAGCTGCTGGCTGTCAAGGTGGCCCTGGATGAATGGAGACACTGGCTGGAGGGAGCTTCCCAGCCATTTCAGGTTTGGACTGATCACAAAAACCTTGAATATTTAAAAACTGCTAAGAGGCTTAATGCGAGACAGGCTAGATGGGCTATCTTTTTTAACCGCTTTAACTTCATGCTCTCCTACCGACCCGGTTCCAAGAATGTTAAACCTGGTTCCCTGTCTCGAATGTTTTCTCATGACCATGTTGACTCTGAACCCAAAACCATCTTACCTGAAACCTGTTTTGTTGCAGTGCTTTCTTGGGAGGTGGAGGGTAAAGTTAAGGCGGCAGCGGAAGCTGTCACCGTTCCCCCGGAGTGTCCTGATGGCAAGCTTTTTGTGGTTCAGGCCCTCGGGGGAGGTGATTCATTGGGCTCACACTAATAAGTCTGTCACCCTGGTATCAATAAGACATTATTTGTGGTGCAACAATGTTTTTGGTGGCCCAAAATGATTCAAGATGTTACTGATTATGTCAATGCTTGCTCTGTATGTGCCAGTAACAAGGTTTCTCACCAGAAGCCCTCAGGAGAACTCAGGCCCTTGCCCATTCCTCAACGCCCCATATTCAACGGTCCCACATCTCAATGGACTTCATCACGGGGCTACCCCCCTCTAACGGTAACACTGTGGTTCTGACGGTGGTTGACAGACTCTCCAAGATGGTGCATTTTATTGCCCTTCCCAAGCTTCCCTCAGCCAAGGAAACGGCTGAGGTCATGATGTTTAACGTTTTCCGTATTCATGGTTTCCCTAAGGATATTGTTTCTGACCGTGGTCCTCAGTTTATCTTGCGGTTCTGGAAGGAGATCTGCAGCCTGCTTGGTGCCACGGTCAGCCTTTCTTCCAGTTTCCATCTGCAGACCAATAAACAGTCAGAGCGCCTCAACCAAGAATTGGAGACCGGTCTTCGTATCACCGCGTCCCAGAACCCTGACACCTGGTCACAGAAACTGGTTTGGGTCGAATTTGCTCACAACACTCTCCCGTCTGCCTCCACGGGTTTTTCCCCGTTCCACATTATTCATGGTCACCAACCCTCTCTTTTCCCCACCATAAACTCGGAGTCCTCGGTGCCCTCCACATTGGCCTTGGTGAGACACTCTAGTAGAACCTGGGAGCGAGCCCGCCAGAACCTCCAACGGCAGCCGCGGACCGTAAGGGGACGCCCGCTCCACGCTACAGAAACAGCCAGAGGGTGTGGCTATCCAACCTGCCTCTTCCGGTGGAGTCCAAGAAGCTCACTCCCAGGTTTGTCGGTCCGTTCCCCATCGCCAAGGTCATCAACCCCGTCACAGTCCAGCTGAAACTCCCAAGGTCAATGCGGGTCCACCCCACATTTCATGTCAGCCACATCAAGCCTGTCAGAACCAGTCCGCTCGTCCCTCCTACCAGGCCCCCTCCACCCACCCGGTTCATTGATGGTGACCCAGTGTTCACCGTCCAGAAGCTCCTGTCTGCTCGCCGTTGGGGCCGGGGGGTCCAGTACCTCATCGAGTGGGAGGGCTATGGGCCTGAGGAGTGCTCCTGGATCCCATCGAGATTCATCATGGACCCCTCCCTCATTCGGGACTTCCATGCCGCCCACCCTGATGCACCTGGGCCTTCAGGGGCCGGCCCTTGAGGGGGGGTACTGTCATGTTCCACTGTGTCTCCCGCACCTGTGCCTAATCACTCCCCATCAGCCCTGCATATATTCCCCCTCGTGTCTTGTCTCGTTGCCAGTTTGTTGATGTTCACAGCTCACATTCCAGCATTTTTCCTCAGTCTCAGTCATAGCCTTTGTGTGTTTGAACCTTGCCTGTTTTTTGGATCTTGCCTTTTTGCCTCACTTCGTGGATACCTCTGCCTTGTTTGTCTGCTTTCTCGTGTACCGACCCCCGCCTGGAATAAACCTTGTTTTGCTGCTTGTACCGGTCTGATTTGTGCATTTGAGTCCTGCCTTTCTGTGCAACGTTCTTGACACTTGGAGGCTCTGCATCCATGATCCATGATTGACATAGCACTAATAAATGCATCCAACTTCATACATATCCCACATATTTTGAAAGGCCACAATCATGTGACCAATTCACTGTCAATTCAATTTCAGGCCATTACAATACCAGTGAGAATATCAGTGAGACCAATTTCAGCTGTGGTTTTGTCAAAATCACTGTTGTTTTTCTTGAATGCCTTCAATTATCTATTTTCTAATCTTATCATAATCCAACCTATTTAGCCATGATTTAAAGTTCATTCAGCTGAATTATACTGTACTAGTCAAACTTTCATCTTACAACAAATTACAACTTAGTTACCACATCTTGTGTTGTCTTTTCTGTTGCTTTTCATTTTTGTTATTCCCCATTTATGAATATGGAAATAGAATATGACTTTGATTTTATTTTGGATTAGACTATTTATTTGTAGACTGAACAGCAGCTCCATCAAATCTGTGAGATGGTAACTATTCATGTATGCTATAATATCTCTATAGTCTGTGTATCAGTGATGCAGGACGGATAGATAAATAAGGTAGACTATGCATAAGAAAACCAAAAGAGGACAGGAAAATGAACGTAAAGGGACAGAGGAGACATTGTGAAGATGTGAATGGAGATGTTGACTCATGAAAGAGCTGAGAGTGTCCGAAATACAAGAGGGAAGTGTCTCAGTCTTGATTAGAGCTGTGGTCTCCATCTCTGACAACCATTAAAGGTCAGGAAGCCACAGGGAGGCTTAGCCGCTAATGTCAGCCTTTCACCTGGGAGATGAGTGTGTGTGTATGGCTGGATTATATTCACATGCATGTGAATGTGTATGTACAATGGTATAAATATGCGTGTGCATGTGTGGGCGTGCGTTTGCACGATCTCCCATATTCCTGAATAGGCAGAGGTCTGCAAGCAGTTACAGGGATTAAGATAATAATGAGCTAACAGAAACAGAAAAGGTTCATATTCATGTTTTCTGAGGGATGACAAAGGCTGTCAAAGGATTCATTGGGTGTACTTGTGTGTGACTGACAGGGAAAGACACAAGATTCATATCCTTGCTCTCTGTAGACTGTAAGAATAGGTCTATGTTCAGGTGCCATGTCAATGGTTATCAGTGGTGTCATTGTCTCTGCAAATGTTCCCACATGCATGTTCATTACTGTGGGAAGATCCATATTCACTCTTTTCACAGGTTGTCATAGGATTGCCACTTAGCAAGTAAGAGGACCATGTCAGATGTGCCTCAGATTAGATCAGATAGATTGCACTTTTGGCAACCTTTGAGTATCCCCTATTATTTTGCCAGACATAATAAGAAAAACTTATTATTATTATTATTTAGGCTTCTAATACTTATATCATGTTAAGATTACTTTGAAAACTATAATGTATAAAAATCTGTACCTTTTGTTATCAAACCAATTTGTGCTGTTAAGAAGATGAAATTGCTTTTGTAAGATTTTGCCTAAAGAAAATCGGTCTACATGAAATTATAACATGGGAGACTTCAAAATAATTACACACTGAACATTATGCATAAATTACAGTAGCAGCATCCAGAGAGCTTGCTATATATGGAATAGTACAGTATGTCTTTTTACCACTAACAGAATAATTTATATTGTCTTGGGAAGGAATGAGAATTTCAATACAAGTTAATCCCTGTGCATATGGTGGCACATTACACCATGTGACTTGAGAGAATTGGCTCATTATCTGGTATTCAACGTGCTAAGAACTGAAGGCTTACTCTTAATTCTATAAATAATTCCTACCTTTTGCACAGAGAATTTGAAAAAGAAAATTTACTATGAGCGGTTTAACTCTATACATATGGATGTCCTGGAATTTGAAATACACTTAGGAGACCTGTGAACTTCTGCCAGTGTCACTGACTTGAGAGTCAGAGTAACTGATCATTCTAAATATATATTTATGGAAATGTTCTGTGAATTGTACTGTAATGATTATGCAATTAAGCCTTTTGGTCAATCCATACATTTAAAACTACACATCTTGCTGTAGAATTCCCAGATTCTGTTTATCTAACTGGGGCTTAAAGCACAGGGAATAGAATGTTAATGACTATTACCGAGCCAAATCTGTAGCATACTGGGGATATAACAAAGGAATTCTAAGAACTCCCAGCATTCCCAGTCCCATTATTTTGGTTTGCAATTGGGGGTTCATTGGTAGAACAACTTCCATTCCTCTGATTCCCCAAATCACATCAGAGGGACATTGCGCCTGTCTTCCCCAGATGATTTGTGCCCTCAAATGTAATGGAATCTGATTTATTTTCCCCACACAATGGGAAATGTTACGCAGGGAATTCCCAAGCTTGAAGACCTTTTGCTTATTGCCAAAAATACTCCCTGCCTATACTGGATAATTTCTGTGGGATGTCATGCCGCTGAATTCCCAGACCTCTTCGCTATTATAGTGGGTTTGAATGCTGGACAGATCGGAAGGAAAGGCTCTGTCAAGTGTGACCCACTTAGCTGCTGGAGAGGCACCAAAGGACCACCATTGCAATTATTTAAACCTCAGCTTTATTATTCATAATTAGCAGACGCTGTACTGTGTTGTGTGTGTGTGTGTGTGTGTGTGTGAGAGAGAGAGAGAGAGAGAGAGAGAGAGAGAGAGAGATAAAGCGCTCTCAATAATATACCACCGCTATGCAGGAAAAATAATAGAGCAGAACAATGTGTATGCTTATCTGTTTGTGCAAATGAGGTGTGTGTGTATGTGTGTGTGTGTGTGTGTGTGTGTGTGTGTGTGTGGGGAGGGGTTTGTATTCATTAGTGTGTTACATGTGTGCATAAATATGAACATGAATGCACGGTGGTGTATATGTAGTTAATGTTGGTTTTGATGTGTACTGTATGTTTGTGCATGATTGTGTGTGCCACCATACCTAAGCACATGTTTGTGTACGTGTGTATGTGTGTTACGGTGCTTGCAGTGTTAACAGATATGTGTGTATGCCTGCATGGTGGGCTCTGTGCAGGTTGTCTGTGTTTTCATGTATAATATATATATGCATGAATGTGTGTAAGCTCCCATACCTCTGTGTGTGTGTGTGTGTGTGTGTGTGTGTGTAATGAGACCCTCTTCACCAGCTGCCACTCCAGTGCAGAAAGCAGCAGCAGAGTCTCAGTAGAGTTCAAATCCAGACTTCCTCATATTATTGTTTTCTCTGTTGTCTCTTAGGCCTCAGTAATTAGTGGCTGCTTTAATGAGACTAATATCACAACTCCAACCCGCAGTACACCACTCTAAATGATAAGAGGCTGATAACTGTGTGTGGCTTGTGTGTGTGTGTGTGTGTGTGTGTGTGTGTGTGGTACATGATGATTAAGTTGTGCCAGGATGTACGTGTGATGGAGAACGAGTGTCATGGCAATGAGAGGGTGTTATATGCGAAGCCTTGATGATCAAGTGCTGCGTAATTGAGTGTACTGTTTGAGTGAGTGAGTGTGAAAAAGAGAGAATAAGAGGAAGTGGGAGTGTGTGAGAGAGAGTTCTGCAGCATGTACTGTGATTTTAAGGGGAACAGACATATTCATTCTTACACTGTCAAATATTTCAATCAGCCAGTTTATCTGCCACATGAAATCATGAATACAGTCATTCATTCATTTTCCGTAACCGCTTTTTCTGTTAGGGGTTGTGAGCTGACACTGGGGGAGAGGCGGAGTATATTGTGGGCAGGTCGGCAAACTATCATAGGGCTGACATATAAGCCCTTTCTACACAGAGATCACGCTATAGGACTGCAACAAAGTCTCGTCTGTATACCCCCTTTGCATTTTTACAAAAAACCCCAGTAATGATGGCTTCATGCCGTTCCAGTGCATGGTTATACACTGCATTCTGCAATCACGCAATAAAAGGCGTGATGTGCATGACATGTAACACTAGTGCTGCTAGTGTGACATACAACACACGCATTGGCAGCTCTTTATAAACAATAACAAAGGCATAACGTAACAAAAATAATCATTTTTATGATTTATGTTTTTTGGCAGCTGATTTGTGCTCTGCTCTGACAACCCAGTCTTACTCTGAGGTCATCGAAAACCAGCACTTGGTCAGTGATTTCCAGCGGCAGACATTGACAAAAAAAGCCATCCTTTCACATTGGCATGATACGCAGCTGGTTGCCGTTACTGTTTAATGACGGTGTAGTGAGACATACGTTGGGACAACAATGAAAGTTAAGGCGGCAGAAGTCTGAGTACCGTGAGCTGGAGGGGTGGTGAATTGGTCCAACCACTACCGACTTTCATGTGGGAGGTCGATGTTTGCTTCCCGGTAGATTGTAAAGCCAAACCGAAGCCAAACAGAAGTATTTTAAAAACAGACAATGCAGGTAACAGACAGAATATCAAAAAGCAATGCACCCAGGGTACCTCGCACATCATATCTCAACATGGAAAGTCCATGACCAAATGTCGATATATAACGAATTTGGAGTTTTTCCCCCAGGAAATGTTGAGCATCGAACAGTGCATTTCCTAGCTCGCTTGTGTTTAGGCATTATTTCGACTTATATTCAAAACTTTATCTATATTCAAAACACATCCAGCATGTCCCCTAAACTTTGTACTTACACTTTAGAGGAAACCAATGTTCCACTATCTTTACCTGACAGTGCATCATATTTTAGTTGTTACATTTTTGGTATGAAAATCTGAATCTGCTATATGACTATGTCTCTGTCATTTACTAAACTATCCAGCATTATTGACACATCAAAAGCCCCACCTTAACAGATTTAAGTAAATTAAGTAAAGATAAGTAAAGTAAAGACATTGTGCTGATAGTTAATCTCTTGAATGCAGGACTTTGACTTTATCTTACTCTGTGCTAAGACTCCTTGTATCCCACCTGCTGGAAAACAATGGTGAAACGTGAGTGAGCTGCATATAAATTGGCCTGTGTTATCAAGTGTTTATGACGCACATTTCATCCACACATTAAACCAGCTGATTTCACTAACACTTTTCAACATATAAAGGCCCAGACACACCAAGTCAATGCCAAATAACTAGCGGCTTTTGTCGCCTCACGTCGCCTTTGTTTCTGCCAAAAAGTTGCACAGGCGACACAGGTAGCGGTCGTCTGTATTCGTCACGCAAAAAAGGGAAACCGGAAGACAACAAACCTGTTGCTATGGTGAACTGGCGTTAGCCCATAGCCTACCATTTCCACACCACTTCAGTTGCTTTATGCCAAAAACATGTGAAAACCCATAACTCTTGAAACACAAGATAAAAGGCACCGTATGTCAGCAGTCTTTTTGTCAATTCGGCATCACTATAACCCATAAAGATTAACTGTATGTCCTTTCAAACTTTATTTACCTACCTGCCTCTCTTGGTAAGTTGCGCTTTTAGTGGGAGAAGACTGTGGGAATGAGACAATAAGCAGGGGGATGATTCCCAGTACATACATGGAATATGTATGAATATGAGACGATAGAGGACGTTATATGCGAGAGTGGGAGAAGTCTGGAGTTACTGATGATGTACGACATGATGAAAGAGACACTGGGAAACATGAGTTTGTTTATTTGCTACTTCGCATGTAGTTTTAAATGAGGAAATCCGTAACCGCCAAAACAGGGCATGCCAAAGTGTCCATGCGGTAGAAGGGGGCATTATGGCATGTTGAATCGTCCGAAAAGCTGCCGACAAATGGTCGTCTAGTGCCAACGTGCAAGACACACCGCCAAGACGATGGGCACTAACACTTATCGACAGCCTGGTGTTGACTGACGGCTGACCATCGGCTTGGTGTGTCAGTCTACTGCAGAAGGCTTCGGTGAAAGCCGACACACCCTATCATATTGCTTGCTTCTTTGACAAACTGCTTTTGTCTAAACAGGCCATCCTCAGACACCAAGAAAGCACTTGCCATGTCATTGGTGTATGAATTTCCATGTCTCAAGGATGATACCAGCAATGGTTATGTAAGTTGATTAAAAGGAGTAATCAGTCATTTCTAGCCCCTCCCATATGCATAAAGAGGAATATTTATGTACTAAAATATGTTTTTCAAATATGTAGTTGTTTTGTAGGTTTAGCAGTACACATTATGTCTTACTGTGTACAAGGGCAGCCCCTTAAAAATGCAAGAGGTCGGGGAGGGTTGTTAGTATTGAGTTCCATGAATTGTGAAATTGGTTATTTTCAAACACAAACAATATTTAGAAGAACATAATTTTCAAAGAAAATTGTTGATTGCTCCTTAAAATCTCTTGCAGTCATCTCTTTGTGGTATACACCTCACCCATCCTGGCTGAATTGAATATAATGTTACAGGGAGCTTGGTACACCCCTGGCCGAAAACAGCGACCTGCCACAGGGTTCCGCGCTTGAGGAATGTCAGAAAGCGCTTGAGAAAACTGAACCGACCACGTCACCAGGAACTGCAGGAGAACCATACTGTCTGTATACCAGGTACTGGATCATGATTTTCATTCAATTTACAGTTTCCATTGTCCTAATTTTCTAGTAGGGGTTTAGTTGTTCCAGGAGCTAAAATTACATTGTGCGATATTATGCAAATGTTTTGCATTAAAATGACCTCTTGCAATGTTTGAGTCATCATTGCAGGTCTCTTTCTACAAGGGCTGCCCATGACTAAAGATTTTCCTCGTCGACTAATACCGTAAAACTTGGAATATAAGTCGCACTGGCATATAAGTCGCAGTCTATTTTTTAAGGTCTCAAACAGGGAAAACAAGGTTTTATATTACTATTTGTTAATAAAAACATTATACAAGTTATTCCTACACTGTTTCCCTTTATTTTTAATTTGAAACACATTCAAAACATAATAACCTCTTAAGCAGCTTTGGTTACTTTTCAGATTGCAATTTTCCAAACAACCACTTCAGGAAATAAAATTACGGTATAAAAACATCAGTCAGCTTTCAGTGAAAATGTAGTGTAAAAATAAATAAAATCCTATTGTCTGTCCTGTTTATTGCTTGGGCACTGTTATTTACGTGACAACACCTGAACATAACACACACAGACACACATTGGCCGTTTGTTTCTACCTCTCTCCTCGCTGGAAGCCTAGGACCTCCAGCCGCCCGCCTCCGCCTTGATTAAACGGTGAAAATAAAATAAAAGAGGGAGATAGGTTTTTCCTATTTTATCTTATTTTGTTTTATTTCTCCCTCTCCTCTCGTTAGAAGTGTCGGACCTCCCACCTCCCGCTCCCGTCTCAAAACACGGAGGTCTCCCTCTCCGCAGCTGAGCATCCACGGCGCACGCCCGGCCTGTTAAATAGCCTGTAACCACTGTGTGACACAAACTCAGTGCTTTGGTCAGTAAATAATGTCGGGCTCGGTTCGGGTTCGGACAGAAATATGCTGCCCGTGCCGCACTCTAACACACACACACACAAACACACGGAAAACCGTACATTATCATCAGTTCATAAAAGACCCCCGGACGCACCGGACGGGACGTGAAAAGTGGACATGTCTGGGCAAAAGAGGACGTTTGGTCAGCCTAACGTAGCGCCATCTTGTGGGTCAAATTACCTATGTCAGCATTTACCTTGGTCTATAGGTCGCACCGGTCTATAACCCGCACCCAACTTTTTAGATGAAAAAAAGGGAAAAAAAAGTGCAACTTATACACCAAGTTTTACGGTAGTTATCAGTTGAAGCCATCAGTCAACTAGTAAACACAAGATAAAAGGCACCATCAGTTAGTCTGTCAGTCACAGACTGTCACTCATTTGGAACTAAAAACACACTTTGTCTTTAGTTTGAGTTTCTACATGTGATGCACTTGGCACGCTTGACAACATTTTTACTGGAAATAATACTAGCTTCATGTTTGTACTTTATCATCCTTGTTCAACAGAATCTGTTTTGCCTCCTGAAAAACTCCAAGAGATGGTTGACTGGTTGAAGGTCCACAAGTTTCCAGTCTCTGAAGTAGAAGCTTATATGAGGGAAACGGCTATATACGGAGGCAAGTGGATTTGCAGCAATGGGTCCAAAAGCATCCCGGAAATCTTGAAGGAGTTCCCCAGGCTTGTCGACAACCCTGGCATGGTAAATCATTTTGCTTTTGTGGTTTTGTTTGTTGTTTTATTTATTGACCTTGATAAAAGATTGCTGATGGGTTTCAGAAAATAGTCTTGGAGCAAGCTCATGAAATAATGTATCTCAAAGACTACATTACCCTATTTCTAATAAGGTTATTTCTTATTTCACCATTTTATTTCTACTTAATTCTCCACCTTTTAGTGTTTACCCACAAACTGCTTTAATCTGCTTAATTCATCTCTTCCCCCACGCATATACACCTATACCTCTCTCTTACTGCACACACCAGCTTGTCACACCCTGCCTCTCTCTGTTTCTCTCTCCCTGTCAGCTCTGTTAACTTTCTTTTGTCAGCATCGTGTTTTTGAATTTTTTTATCCACACACTAAAAACAGCTGGGTTAAAAATAACCCAATTTGGGCTGTTTTATAACCCAACCGCTGGGTCAATATAGCGCCAGCCCAGCAGTAGTTAATTTGACCCAGGAAGATGGGTTGGTCCATTTTAACCCAATAGACGAGTTAAATATTCTACCCAAATGCTGGGTCAAATTAATTAAAATTCTGGGTTGTTTCAACTACATATATGTGTTATTTACTGTACCCAAATGCTGGGTCAAATTAATTAAAATTCTGGGTTGTTTCAACTACGTATATTTGTTCAGTAATCTATCCAAATGCTTGGTCAAATTAACCAATATGCCAGATTAATTCTACCACATTAAAGTACAATCTATAAGAAAATAAATTGCAATAGACTACCCATATCTATAAAACTGTTCAACTACAAACCTATAACAAAATACATGCTAGATTTGGTCATGCAAAGCATATATTATGCAATAAACACTTGAACAATACTGGAATCTTAACAAGGCGCCGCCTTGAAATTTATTATAACAAAATATCCGCAATATAACATGTTCTATCATTCAGGTTAAGAACTGGAACAGTTCAAATCAGTGTCAGTGAAACATTCAGTGCAAAACAACTGACAACAGTTAACAGGCATAGTGTCCATTTTTCAAACTCCTGTCATTGAGGCCGTTAGCTCTACTTGCAAGCAAGTATTCTAGTTTGAAGAAACTTTACCAGTTTGGACTCCCCTCCTGGCATTTCATAGACAGCACTCTGCAGGAATTCCCACACATGTTCACACTGCTTTGGGTATTTAATGTCTAAGATAAAGAATGCCTTGAAGCAGACATCGATGGCCTGAAGCAGGGCGTCGTGTTCCAAAGCCTGTCCAGCAATGATGACAAAGGCTTGAGATGCATGCTGATTGTCATTTCCCAGTGTCAGGACGCAGGGATATGGTCTGGATGCCTTGGCCTCATGGAGGTACTCCACCATGTTTGTTCCAGGCTAAAAAGCAAGTGAGAGAGTATGAGTGAGTAAGGACCAAATGTCTACCAACTAGTATAGTAGAATTAAAGGACCATTTTCCTGGTCCTCACAAGAAAAATGTTGTTTTAAGATAAAGTCTAGTTAGGTTTACAATTTGGAAAAGATTCAGTGCATCTCTAATTCA
The DNA here is from genome assembly GCA_026686955.1 of Epinephelus cyanopodus. Lineage (NCBI taxonomy): Eukaryota > Metazoa > Chordata > Actinopteri > Perciformes > Serranidae > Epinephelus > Epinephelus cyanopodus. The sequence continues at coordinate 42,090,520 of CM048923.1, read as the reverse complement.
AAAAGTTGAACTTTACTAGTCTACCTTTCATTGCACATAACAAAATATTTCAAACTTTTTTTTTGTTTTTGTCTTGATGGTTGTGGCATATAGCTCACATTACAAAAAACAATTTGAAAAAGGATTCAGACCTGAAGTAACCTAAGAAGCCACAAACCGATTGATGGTTTATCATTACAATAAACATGATCTGAAAATGCCCACCTATCTGACCATCCTATCTGGCCGATAGGCAGCCGGGTTAGGTGGTCAGATAGGTGGGCCGCAAATGCTTTGTAGTTTTAGAAGACTTCTTTAGAGTCAACCTCATAGAGTCAGGTCCGAATGGGTTAAAACACATAAGTGTCAACCTTCTTATAAATATGTTCATTTCTGCACTCAATACTTTGTTGGGGCCCGAACAAATTACTGCATCAGTGCAGTGTGGTACAGAGGTGATCAGCCTGTGGCACTGCTGAGATGTTCTAGAAGCCCAGGATGCTTTGATAGTGACCAACACATTGTAAGCTTGAAGATCAAGCTATTTTTGATGCCTGTCCCCACAAATATAGTAAAACAAACCTGGATATGTGTGTGTGTGTGTGTGTGTGTGTGTGTGTGTGTACACATTCTTGAGCCCAGGTATATGTTAATAAAATGAGAAAAGCTCCCCTTTAGATGTGCTGGAGGACTTACAGGCTTATGGTCGATGAAGGTCAAGCTGCATTCTTCAATGGTGTGGCGAACCATTTTTGCACCGCGGCCACGACCAAGTTTGTAAGCGGTTGGAGGAAGCAAGGCTGGCAGCTGCCTCAGGGCGAGTTCCCCAACAGCATCTGTAGGAAGACATAGGTATCAATACGATGTGGAATGGCATACCTGTGATTTTGTCACAGTATCCAATTAAAATAAAACCTATGCTAACTGTAATGTGCAGCCAATACCCGCCCTGCAGCTGGTTAGTTTGTAGTTTAATTAATCCCACTATTAGTGGGCCAGAAGCTGGCAGAGATCTCTAGGCAGGGCTCTCGGAGGAAGGGGTGTGCCCACTGGTTTTTAGGGGGACATCACCTGAGAAGTTGAGGAAGAACCCGGAAGCACCTGGGAGCGTGTGGTGCGCGTGCTAAAGCCACAAAGAGACTGTCACCGCAGTGTAGGCTCTTGCCACGAGTGGGACTGTCAGCTGACAGCCTTTGAGAAAGAACTATTTTAACTTCAAACCTGAACAGAGTAGAAGAAGAGACAGGGAACGGCGTGGAACAAGACCTGGCCAGACCGCGGGAGGCTGCTACAAATGGTGGAAACTCACCTGGTTTCCAGGTAACCCCATCTGTCCTAAATCAAATCAAACCAAACCATTTATATAGCCCTTTTCATACATAAAAAATGCAACCCAAAGTGCTTCACAAAAAAAAACCAAAAAAAAAAAAAACATACAACAGAAATACAACAAATAATTGAAAACCTGCCCCTCCCACCCTTACATACAGACACACGCACCCACACGTACATACACACACAGCACATACTAACTATTGGTATAGAGGCATGGCAGGGCACTGAGGATCTAGGTGAGGAAAAACCACCTATGGGGAGCTCATCCAAACTGAGAGGTGCCGCAGCCTACAGCCACATGGAGCGCTGCCACAGACCCTGTCCTAGCCCAGTTGTTTGAGTTGTTGCGCCTGTTAATAGTTTAGGGCAAAGTAGCGTGTTCCCCATTTAGGCTAGTGGTCCTGTTGCGGGCTTTCTACCCTGGTTGGACAAATGGAGCCTAGTGAGCGAGACCGGCCTTGCTGGGGAAACCTTACACTGACACAACCAACATTGATATTTGCAAGGTTTGCAAACAAGAATATATTACCAGGTGTTAATCCATCCAGGGGCAATGTCAGCTTCCCCTCCCGTCTTGCCAGATGCAGGATCTTCTCAGCATAAATGGGTAGCCAAGTTTCAAACAATTTTGATGCAGCATCCCCATGCAGGACAAGAAAGTCCTGTGCAATCTATAAAATGGAAAACATTTTTAAAACAAATTCAATGTGGCACACTAATAAAACAGTATAAACAATGCATCCTCATCACATGTAAGATCATATTTCCCTAAACTTACCATTCCTTTGGTCATTAGGTGAGGGAACTTTTGGAGGATCTGATCGATGGTCCAATTGTTGTCCCTAATGCACTTGGCCCTGTAGACTGCTGTGTCCTGCATGTATGTCTCTACCTGGCTGAGGGGCTGAGAATTGTTTCTCAACCATTCTTTAAGCTGTGACGCACGTTCGTCTGATGTTACATTCTGTGAAAAGGAAGACAAGAATGTTGTCAGTCACTAAAATATGGATGTTTTGCTTCATCAAATAATTTTTAAGTTTAATAATTACCTGGTATGAGAGCCCTTGTAAGAGCACCATCATCTGGTGTTTGAGGCGGTTTCTGTGCTGTGCTCCGCGACCTGCTGGTTGATCTTAGCCTCTTCCTGATGTTCCGCAGCCTTTCCTCCAGGAATCCAGTGGCTGGCCGGTGTGGTTCCGTCCTGGGGTGTACCATATTTCCTGCCAATAAATCAAAATCTTTGATGAATAGAGATGAGGCACATTTTGATTTTGACAGCGTGGCCTACGGTTAGAACAGGGTTTGTCTGTACGCCCGTCTGTCCTCAGAAGTAGACAAATTATTGTTTGTGCTGCTTAGTGCGTAACACCGGGCATCTAACAGCACGGAAGCGTTTCTGGGAGGAGTGAGCTGTATTGTGTCTGTTAACTGGCTGTTTTAACATTCAAGCTCAATTTATACTTCTCCACACTTCATTGCTAAAAAAAAACAGCAGACCTACAGGCTCAAAGAGCGTCACAGTCATGACTTCCAGCCAAATTTAAGACAATTTAAGGCCTCAAATTCCAGATATTTTATCTAAGACTTTTTAAGGACCCGTGGGAACCCTGAACAAGGAGAAAAAAGAAACTGAGATCAAATGAGCCAAAAATCAAATGAAATGTGAGTTTCAGGATCAAACCTGAATTTTGTAACTTATAAAAACACCAAGATTTTTTATTTTTTTTTTTTAAATTTAGACAGTGATTTCACATGTATGAACCCTAGTGTGTCTATTCTTTGGTGAGGATTTGCCAGAAATAGGAGATCTACATTGGAAATCTAGCAAAAACAGAAGGGGGCCTAGTTAGAGCCCTCGGCTGACTCCAGTTAAGTAAGTGAAGTTTAAATTGAAAATCCAATTGGATTGTGACCTTAAAAATCAAACTGAATCGGTTTGAGAATCATGACACCCCAAATAAATATCTCAATGGCCTTTTACAAAAAACACTCACGCTGCCACTGCTTGATGAGTCTTTCAAACTGGGAAACGACTGAACCAAACTCGATGCCAGAGCCTTTTTGGTCTCTGTCGTAGGACTGTAAAACAGAAGAACATATCATCACACAGGTAAAAAGTGAAAACTAGATTTAAATGGATAGTTTGGATTGTAGGACATTAAGATGTATGAAATACTTAGTTAATTGGCAATGCGAAGGGATTAATTTATAACCTGAGTCTCCTGTTCAAAGGTTTGATTTGGTTATGATCCATATCAAGTAGTTCCTGTGAGGTGGCTGGAACAAATAAATAAAAAAAAAACTGTTTGCAGTTGTATTGTTGACTTATTTCTTCTATAAAACTGCTGTGTCCATTCAACTATCAATTGTAATGAGATTACTTTACTAGTTACTGCATTTGAAAAGTAACTTCACCACTCATTACTTTACTTTCCCGTTTCTTAATTTACCGTGTATGGATAAACATCATAGTCGTATCATCACTTAGCCTGTCCGCATAGTGTTTATTGTATAAATGTATACAAAATGGCATGTAAAACAGGAGCAGGATCTTTCCCACAAGTTCGGTATTGCCATGCTGTGCTGACAAATGCTTAGACAGGTTGCTCATTGACTTGGCACTAGTTGAAAGACACCTGTCGCCTGTGCACAGCGTGCATTTCACACGAATATTTATTATGTCCTTTCGAGCAATAAACTGAAGTAAAGAGAATATTGCCACTGTCCGAAACCCACCGTCTCCGTCTCCATTTCCCTCTCTCCTTTCTTCGCACGAGCAGCTTCGTCACTCAAAACGATCTCTATGGCAAAGTGCCCAGGCATGCACACACCACTTAAACAGAGTACAACTTTACACACAGGCAAACACGGCTAGGGTAACGCAGGAGAGCGCGTTCCTATAGTCGAGTAAAGTAGTTTCTTTACCGATATTTTAAGTGTAATGCGTTACTTTACTTCGTTACCCAAAAAAGTAATATCGTTACTGTAATCCGTTACTTTGTAACTCGTTACCCCAACACTGTCCCAGGTGGAATTTGCCTGGAATTGTGCTTAAACTGGCGAATTACCTGGCTAGCTAGCAAACTAACTAGCTGGTAAATTAGCCTGCTAGCAAAAAAAAAGAGTCTGCTAGCTAGCTGCCGAACTCAAAATAAACATAACCATACGCCCATGGGCATTATGAACTAACTTAGTTTCATTAAATCATTCGGTAAATGGTGGAGACTAAACAGAAAAGCTTTATCCGTGTGTGCTTCCATGATAACGGCTAAATGGCTAACGTTAGCTACGGTGTGTGGATTCGTGTTGGAGCATGTCTGTCGACGTGATGACGTGATGACGTTCGAAGCCCAAACAACCCAGGTGCGGAGTCAACCGATGTGTGTTGGGTTGATGGATTTTGACTCAGCGCATGAGTTGCACAAAAATAACCCAAATCTCACATTATGAGTTACAAATAACTCATAATGGGTAAAACATTTCATAACCCCGCGGTTGAGTAGATTAAATAACCCATCTTTTTTTAGTGTGTATGGGATTATCCTGTACTGATAAATACAACATGTGATTTGTCCAGTATTTACGAACAAAGAACTGTTACATTTAGGAAAAGGCTAACCCTAACTCCCTAACCCTAACCCAGTTCACTCGAACACTGACAGGGACAATACTGTCCTCCCAAATTATTGGTAGGGACATGTCCCTACCGTCCATAGGTAAACCTATGCCCTTGAAGCCGGTGAAAACATGCTGACATGGAGAGAACATGCAAAGTCCACATAGGTGGGTCCCTGTTACTGTGAGATGACAGTGCTAACGACTGCACTGCAGTGCCACCCATATGGATACAATTTCAGTGAAATGTAATGTGTCAGTTCTATCAATTTGTGCATTTGAAAAAGTGTAATAATGGTTAATACATGACTGTGGGAGGATGATGTTCCCAATCAGATCACTTTCAGTGATGCAGGAGTAGCAATTCATCAGTATTTAAGGGGATACCTGGAATTCCTTTTTGGCATCTGAGGTAAAACAGTCCCAGTCTTGCCTTTCACATCACAGAGTCAGTGTACAGAGCCCAGGTCAGACCCTCAGTGATGTGAACACCAAGGTACTTGAAGCTATCCGCCACCTCCACCGTTGACATGTAGTAGGGTGTAGTTCCTTTGCTGCCTCTTCCCAAAGTCCACCATCATCTCCTTAGTTTTGCTGACAAAATCCTCAGATACAAAACCCTCAGACACAAAACAGCAGTAGTGTCACAGCAGAGCTGTGCACAGTTGGGCCATGATGCGCCTGTAAAGCGCACACACAGACCCCAAAATAAGCTTTTAGAAATATGCCCATAGTTAAACATCCATTAAAGATAACTCAAATGAGTATATACATACCAGAGCGCAGAGGCAAAGCTTCCCCAAAAGTGAGGATAATGACAGAGAGAGAGCCAAGGTTTAATCACTGTTAAGAGACCGACATTAGTTACATCAAGCGGCTGACCAGATTAAAGCCGCCGGAAAAAAGCTGAGTCAGTCTACCTCCAGAAGTAAAGCGGACAACTTTGGTCAACATGCCACGACCAGCAGACAGCCACGCTGCAAGGCAGAGGGGCAGAGCAGATGTAATGGCCACACACAGAGACCAAAATCCCCACAAATGACAAACAGCAGGAAGCACAGCTTACAGCTTCAGAGGACCAGAAGAAACACAGTGCACCACCAGCCATCCTGCTTAGGCCAAACTATGAAACACTCAAAACACAGACACCAGGCTCCAGGAAGACACGAGAATGCTAAGCAGCAGGCATCTGCCCAGATAATAATTCTGACAGCCCCGCCCAGCAATCAGGGCACAAGCCATTAATGAGCCATACCTGGCGCGCAGGTGTGTTGGCTAAACGTAACAACGTGTGTTTGTTGTTGGAGGGAAAAAAAACTCAATTTGTGGTGTTGTACTGACACAGTGTGTTTATTTTGAATGAGACTGTATGCAGACTGTACATTTCCTGTGAAAACAAAAGTGTATTTTTAAAACAGACATGCATGTCCCAGAACGTCAATAACCAACGCACCCAGAGTACCTTGCACGTCATATCTCAACGTGGAAAGGTCGAAGTGACGAGGTTGGAGTGAGAATTTGTTGACTGATTACAGATGTCAACTCAAAAGCTTCAAGGGTTTAATGACTTACTTACACAGAAATGACATCCCTGATGTCAGTAAACTACCCAAATAAGGATTGAAATATTGCATAAAAGCATTTTGCTTCCCTGAGCTGAACAAGTGTATATTTCAAAAATATGGGATAAAGGCTAATGGAGGCAGATTTCAGTTTTTAATACACCTTGATGATCTCCTCCACAGCCAAATAAGTGTTAAGCTGTCACACCGCTCAGTTTGAGCCTGGGGCTGTACAGTAGTGATATAGTGTGGTAGGTAGTGCTAGTGGAAGGGGCCAACCTGTCACACAGGCAACACCTACAACTGCTTAAGCTTTTTTCATTTTATTTTAATTATTTTCATTTTACATACAGAGCGCTTCAAACCAACAAAATTTATTTAATGGACACAGAGGGCTCTAGTTTTGCAGCGCGGTGCAGGGTGGTGTAGGGTGGCAAACCCCGCGCAGAGCTAGTTTCGAGCAGTGCAACCTGATGCACGCTCAGTTTGGTAGTTTGGCAGACCGAGGGGCACTGAAATGGGTGTGGCGGAGCAGCAGGGGGAGGTGTCGACAGATCCAGCTTGACGCAGTGACAGTTTCATGCCAAAAGGCTTCGCCGAAGGTGCGCTAAAAGCTCGCCAGCTGAAACCAGGTCTATTGTCAGCGCAGCCGGAGCCCAGCCAGTGTAAGCCGAAGTTTGACTGACCGGCGGACAGTGCGCACACGTCACCAAAACCTCACAGGCAGGTTTCCAGAACATCAGGCACATTAACAATCAAAAAAATACCCACAAAAACCACTATTCAGTGTCTGTATCGGCTGTCTTGTCACATCTGATGTCAGATCAAAGGGGATTGGCACCATTTGGCATGTTTGGCACACGTAATGGAAACTCAACCTGATTTGATTAACACAGCTGTAAACTCATGAGTTCACATCCCTCTCAGCCAAACCCAAACAGCCACAGCATCAGATAGTGAGTATATGTTCAGCATCTGTGAGTTTGGACCTCCCGGACCAAAACATCAGTTTCCTCCTGGGAGAAGTTTGGCTGTCTGACGCTGCTGCTCTCTTCTGCTATGGCGAATTGAGTAAACTCTCATGACGCCTTCGCGTGGCGCATTCAAGGGCGAGGAGAGGGGCTCATTTGATTAGTGTGATGTGTGTAAAACCCACTCCACGCCTTCTTTCCTCCCTCTTTCCGACTTGTGCAGGTAGGAGGGACGGAGGTGGGAAAGAGGAGTTGCTGCGCCAACTTACAAAATCCTCCTGGCCACACCCAGTTGGCAAAGTGCAGGTGCGCTGCGCCTCTGCCTGACCTGGTCTGCGAAACTAGAGGCCAGAGAGTCATTAAAAAAAAAAAAAACATTCTAGTTTCTCTTTTTTTTCATTTAACAACATGATCTCCACAGCAGTTTTTATTACTCTGCCACTTCAGGATGCCTGTAATGCTGCTCTCAGTTATTTTATTCTGTGTGATAATGAAAGGTTCAGTATGCATCCTGGAGCAATATATTGTAGTTGATTGTTGAGTCCTATACCCAGGTCTGCAAATACTGACCACATTGGGTTGGTAGGTGGATTGACCAACAATGTCACCTTGGTGTAGTGGCTGGCCCCACAGCAAGAAGGTTCCTGGTTCAAAGCCAGGATGGGGAAGCCCTTCTGTGTGGCACTTGCATAGTATCCCCATGTCAGCGTGGGTTTTTTTGCTGGTACTCCGGCTTCCTCCTGCTGTCCAAAGACATGCAGGTTAGGTTAATTGGTGACTCTAAATTGGCCCTGGGTGTGAATGTGAAGATTGATGGTTGTCTGTTGCTATGTGTCTGCTAACTATCACTATTGTCTTACCCAATGTCAGCTAGGATAGGCTCCTTGTCCCCCTGTGACACCCAAAAGGATAAGCAGTTATGCACATGACTGTTACCTGAGGATAAAATCAAATAGTTTTCACCTGCACTGACCACATATGCAGAATATCCATCCATCTATCTATTTCCATCCCCTTATCTGGGGCAGGGTTGCAGGAGCAGCAGGCTGAGCAAAGTACTGCAGACGTCCCTTTCCCCAGGGACGCTTTCCAGCTCCTCCTGGGGAATCCCAAGGCGTTCCCAGGTCAAATGAGATATTTAATTCCTCCAGTATGTTCTGGGTCTGCCCCGGGTCCTCAAAACAATTGGACATGCCTGGAAAACCTCTAACAGGCCTCTTTCAACATGAAAGAACAGCAGCTTTACTCTGAGCTCCCTGCAAATGTCTGAGCTCCTCACCCTATTTCTAAGGCTGAGCCCAGCCACCCTACAGAGAAAACTCAGTACAGCCACTTGAATCTGCGATCTCATTCTTTTGGTTGACTACCCAAAGCTCATGACCATAGGTAAGGAGTAGGAGGTGACCGATAAATTGAAAACTGCACCTTCTGGTTCGGTTCCCTCTTCACCATGACAGTCCGTCACAGCACCTGCATCACTGTAGATGCCGTGCCAAACTGCATATTTATCTCATGCTCCATTTTACCCTCACTCATGAACAAGACCCCAAGATACTGGGGCAGTAACTCTCTCCCACCCCAAAGGCATTTTCCAGCAGAGAACAATGGCCTCAGACATGGAGGTGCTGACTTCCAATGCATGTAGGAGGTCACAGTGTGATGAAGCCAACAAAACCAAACCATGTACAAAAATGAGTTCTGAAGTTCCCAAACTGGACACTTTCCTCCCCCTGGTTAGACCTTGAGATCCTGTCCATGAAGATCACAAACAGAACCAGTAAAAGTGACAACCCACTTAAAATATGTTTGAATTCATGCTGAGTATGCAGACACAGCTCTCACTTTGGTTATACGGGGACTGCACAGCCTGTACCCCATACTCCTGCAGTACCCCCCATGGGACTTCCTGGGGGGCGCAGTCATAAGCCTTCTCCAAAGCCGTGCAAGGGTGAAGAGCTGGTCCACTGTTCCATAGCTGGGACAGAATCCGCATTGCTCCCCTTGAATCCAATGCTTGATGGTTGGTCGGAGCCTTCTTTCCAGCACCAGGGAATACATTTTCCCAGGGAGGCTGAGCAGTGTGATACCCTGAAAATTTGAGCATATCCTCTCCTTTTTTGAAAATGGGAACCACCACCCAGTTCTGCCACTCCACAGGCATTGTACCTGACTTCCACATTACACTAAAAAGACGTGTTAGCCAAGGCAGCCCAACAATGTCTGGAACATTCAGCAAACCAGGGAGAAGCACAGAATTCATCCACTTTAATAAAATGTACAGTAAAAGGTCAAAGTAGAGCTGTACCATTTTCATTTAATGAAATTACATTTTTTAATGAACTGTAGGGGCATTTCTAGCCATGGTTTGTAGAGACAGAACCCAGTCTTTTTAGCTAAAACATTATGGTTTCCTAAATCAAATCAAGTTGTTTTTGTGCCCTCAAAAATGAGATGTTGCATCTCAAGGGGCTATCCTTGAATAAATTCCTTGAAATTCCTTGAAACATAACTACATGTTAATTACAGTGTTGTTACAAGTTAAAATTGAAAATTAGATGTAACTTTTTTGGGCTTTGATCTGTAATGTAAGCATGTTACTTTCTTTGCATGAATTTACTTCTGTGGAAACACTGATTCATTTCCTTTCAGAGATCAGTTAAAAATGTTTTAATAGAAACAAAACCAAGAAAGAATAAGTATCTCAACCTCCTCTCTCAGTGGCTGAAGAAAATCTCTGCTCTTTCTAAGGCCTTGTTTATATGACAACGATTTCAACTGAAAACGGTAAACTTTAGTTGCATACTGCAGCGTTTCCAGTAGATTTTGCGGCTCTGTGTGAATGGAGATCGTTTCAATAACGTCGTTTCAATAACGTCGTCATATACGGCATACGTTTTTTAAAATACAAAGGACAGACTTTTGCATTTTTACTGAAATCGTCTTATAAACGGCTCCTAAAGGCTGAAAAACTTTAATATAGCTGTGCTGAAATCACTTTGGGCTCTAGTTTCGCAGACTGGGTGAGGCGGAGGCGCAGCGCACTTGTGCTTCGCCAACTGGGTGTGGCCAGGCGGATTTTGTAAGTTTGGCACACCATGCGCCCTGGCGCAGCTACTCCTCTATCCCACCTCCATCCCTCCTACCGGCGCAAGTCGGAAAGAGGGAGGAGAGAAGGCAAGGAGTGGGTTTTACACACATCACACCAATCAAATGAGCCCCTCTCCTCGCCCTTAAATGCACTGCGTAAAGGTGTAATGAGAGTTTACTCAATTCGCCATGGCGGAAGAGAGCAGCAGCGTCAGATGGCCAAACTTCTCTCAGGAGGAAACTGATGTTTTGCTCCAGGAGGTCCAAGCTCGCAGTGTCCGAATATACAGAACTGCGAGCAGACCTCCATGGGCTGATGATGCAAAGGTAGCCTGGGAGGAGGTCACCACAATTGTAAATCAATGTTGCGTTTCTGTCATGCGTGCATGCTCTCTCTCTTCTTTTCTTTTCACTTTTCTAAGATGCTGAATATATACTCCCTATCTGATGCTGTGGCTGTTTGTGGTTGGCTGAGAGGGATGTGAGCTCATTATTTTGCAACTGTGGTAATCAAATCAGGCTGGGTTTCCATTATGCGTCCAAACGGTGCCAATCCTCTTTGATCTGACATCAGATGTGACAAGACAGCCGATATAGAGATACATTTATGTGCTGATTGCAGATAGTTGCATTGAAGTGTTGAGTGTTTTGTGTAGGTATTTATTGCATCATTAATGTGCCTGACATTCTGGAAACCTGCCTGCGAGGTTTTGGTGACGTGTGCGCACTGTCTCCCGGTCAGCCAAACTTCGGCTTACATCGGCTGCGCTCCACCTGTGCTGACAGTAGACTTGGTTTCAGTTGGCGAACTTTTAGCGCACCTTCGGTGAAGCCTTTTGGCACGAAACTGTCACTGCGCCAAGCTGGATCTGTCGACACCTCCCCCTGCTGCGCCGCCACACCCATCTCAGCGCACCTCGGTCTGCCAAAGTACAAAACTGAGCGCGCCTCGGGTTGCGCTGCTCAAAACTAGTTCTGCATGGGGTTTGCCACCCTGTGCCACCCTGTGCTGCGCCGCTAAACTAGAGCCCTTTGACTCAACATCATGTTATACACATTCAGGCACTTATTCCTGACAGCCAGAAACATAAACCATGACCACCAGGCAAAACAGATCCTGAAAAAAAAACATTTTGCCAAAGGCTTCTTTTGGGCAGTGCTCTGGGTGTTGTATGGGGGTGCAGGATTGGCTTTTAGTGCCACGAACATGACATGTGGGAACTCGCATGTGTGCAAGAGAAACCAGGAAATTCATGGATGCATGATTGTGTGTTTTAGTATTTCTGAAAAGATAAAATGGGAGTTCCAGATGGGCTGTCGTTGTAATATTCAGAATACACATGTTGGCAGTGCCTCATCGAAACCCTGCTGGGAGAAGGTCAGCACCGCGCTGTTTCCGAATGTCGCAGCTGTGTCTGGAGGGAGATGTGTCCTCATCAAACGTGCTTGATATTTGGGACACAACAGCTGTGAGGATGCCTGCTGAGGGTAACCACAATGAATTAAGGAATAAATAAAGTTACATTGCAATTTCTGTTGTAGTTCGCTCTTCAGCTTGCAGTTTGTCTCTTAATACGCTCTCCTTCCTTTTGTTTCACAGAAATTCTGGGACAAGAGAGAGATACTGTAGATCACAGTTTGACCCAAACATACTGTAGCCTAAATGATTTTGATGAGACAGTCCACCTGCAAAACAGTGTTAGTATTGACAACTATGTTAGATAATTGAGATAATAATGCTTATTAGTATTAGTCACATTTTAGTCATTTTTATATAGTAGTTAGTTACATAGTTTTAGTCTAGTTTTAGTTGATGATTAGTTTAAACTAATCCAGTGAGGCTAATTCATATATCAGAAATTAGACTCAATGTGACAGATTGTCTAAAAATTTAATTTAGACAATTTTTTTCACAGCCACAAATCATTTTCTACATGCTTACAAACTGCCATTTCTCTAGCAGTTTTTGACAGGTTTAAGGGATTATTTACGAGCACACATTTACTGATCATCATTTGAAAAGCTCAACATCTCTCTATTTATGCTCTCAAAAGCTTTGACAACACAAATAACTTATGTGAGACAATTAGGATTTGTACCCAGGTTCATTGACTTATCCATCTCACTTTTAAGAAGCAGAGAAATAACTTAATTAAAGCCTGAATTCTTTCTTAATCTGCAACATGTTAGTCTGGAGATTTAAACTTGTATCCTCTCATAAGGCTGGTGATTAAAACTAAACTTCCATCTCTGTCAGAGAAAACTGATCTGAATTCAGACTGTTTAATAACAGCTACACTCACAAATAACTGAACCTCCTACCTGCCTGTCAAACAGCATCAACCCATAAGCCTTCTCACAAACGAAATTAGCATGACTGCAAACTGCATTCAGTGTAATAAAATCTTGCACACCTATCTTGTTGTCTCTGCACTGACATAGAAGCTTTATGTAGCTTCATGAAAACAGGTTGGTAAACAGTAGAGAGCAGCAAGACATAATTCATTCTGTCCCTCTCACACACATACATTCTCCTTACACATACATATATTTTCACTCTCACAGCTATACATTTTCACTCACACATTTATATATTTTCACTCACACATTCATATATTTTCACTCACACATTTATATATTTTCACTCACACAATTATATATTTGAACACACACACTGATACATTTTTCTCTCATATTCATATATTTTATGCACAATCGTATACATTTAATACTATAAGTAATATATGTATGTATAAGGAAAATGTTTGTATGTGCAAAGAAAATATATGTATGTAAGAGAAGAATGTATGCATGTGTGAGTGAAAGTATAGTGGAAACGGAAGGAGTATAGTGGAAACGGAAGGCAGTCCATTTATCATCTACATACTCCGGTACAGTAGGTGGCCGTATACAACGCGCCATAAAACCAAACGAAGAAGAAGAATTTATGGCGCTGTGATTGGCTGAGAAGGATGTTATTGACGTGGGTCTGCTGTGGTGAAACTACAATGTTCTGAAGATGGACTACGAAGTGCACACGATGAGAACATATGGGGCGTGCATTCTCATCGTGTTGTTTCATGCAGGATATATAAACGTGGACAACACGGTGAAAGATACCCAGATAGCACATATACATCTGGCTGACGTCGGCCTGAGGACGACACATCGGTCTTGAATTTATAACGTCTAACAAGCGTCGGCCGCATGGGCGGATATCTTTAAATGTAATACTCTTTTGTCTCAGCTCATCAAACATCTCTGTTACGTTGGCTTTGGGTCGGCCCAGTGCCGTAGAATGTCTGCCCTCATACGGAAGTCGCTGCAGAGGCAGAATTTCATCTCCGCGGTGTTTGTTTGGAACTGAGCCCGCAGGACATAGCATCTCATCGCAGTTGGTTTCAGGTAAGCTAACTGGAATAAATTGGAAGAAAATAGCTAACGTTATGTTGTTTATTCTGTGGCCGTTAAAAGAGGTTCCTGGTGAGTGGCGACTGGGTGTATAAGTTATAGCACCGGTCCCCACCAGCTAACGTTATCTTTCGTTAGCTGATAGCTAGTTTAGCTTATGTTAGGTAACAGGCTACAACTGTGGTGTTTTCATTTTATTTTCCCCAGCTGACGTTATCTGCTCATCTGGTTATCGTGAGCACTCGTTTTGGGTTAAAGTGGAAGTGTCCGTAGCTGCCACCCATGGTCCCGCGGCCCCCCAGCCTGACCTCCAGGGCCCTGGATGTGTGCTCAAGTGTCTGGGAGAGGAGCGGAGAGGAGCGCGGAGGTAAGGCGGGACGGGCCGACACTGTGTATCCCAGAACAGGTGCTCAAGTGTCGGTGAGACCAGCGGAGAGGAGCGCGGAGGTGAAATAGTGAAGTTTAAGGATGCCTTTGGTATGTTGTTAATGTGATTTTATGGGCAATTTATCAGTCGAGGTCTCCTCCTCTGCAAAGCAAACTGACCCGGCGGCTACAGGTAATAGCGCAGTTTTGAAACCACTGTTTTCCGAGATGAAGGAATGATTGTTGAGCTGCTGTTAAGTTAATGGCGTTAACGCCGGATCCCGTTATTTAACAGTTTCAACACTAAATTAAGCAGGGTGTCGGACCCAAAGCCATCAATCTGGCTAAAATATATCTGAAATGTTTAAAAAAAATACAGTGCTGAAGTTGGAATTTGTTTCTTGAAGTTATGTGCTCATCATCTTTTCTGTGTTTTGCAGGCTGCCAGGAGAAGCGGACTGGCCATCAGATATTGTTTGTGGAAATTTGAAAATAAAGTTTGTCAAATGACTTTTGTCTCTTCATTGTGCACACTTACACACGAAATAGGGTAACAGGTATGGTGCGCATAATTTTAACCATTCGTATTCGTAATGTTAAACATTTGTATGTCAATAAAATTGATGTACACAAAATTCTGCTGTCATATACGTGAGTCCGTGAAACTGTTTGGGTTAGGATTGTTTTTTTGTGAGTATGAATCTAAAAGCTGTGAGTGCAAAGTGTTATGAATACAACTCTAATTTCTACAACTACGAAGTCCTCACTGTGAACACCAATTCAAGTTTATGGGTGCGAGTAGCAAAGTGTTGAAACAACGTCACTGAGGTCACAGGCAGGTCACAGGGGAAAGTAATCGAACCAGGATTCCTCCAAACGCGCATGCCCCAAAGGCAAAGATGACAGCGGACCGAGTGGAGCTGCCAGCTTATGTTGCTGTGTCCTATTTCTGCACTCATCTAAATCATTCTTTAGACCAAATAGATAAGGGTACCCTGATCCAAACAGCCTACATCAAGAAATTTTTGATGTAAACCACTAACAGTAGAGTTGGAACAGAGTGACATACAGGTTTGACTTTGAGCTGAGAGTAAATGATGAGCTACAGTGTACAGGTGGTGCTGTGACTGGCTGGTAACTGAAACCTGATCCACTGAATCATGTCTGATAAGAACAGACAAATGTGTCTTTATTTTTCGTTTATTTTTCATTTTCATTTCTGCCACACTATCAACACATGCTCATTCTTCCATAGCCTACAGGTAGGCCTACTTGTGGATCTGAAATGAAAAGTTAATACATGTTATCTATAACTAGAGAGCATATCTCTCTATATCTATCGGGTTATATCTATAACCCGTTGCGGTGCCAAGGGTAGCTATCATGAGGGGTCGCTTTGTCAGGCGTTGCCGCCCTCTCCAGAGACAAACAATGAGACAACCAGCGTAAAGCGGTTTTACAGCTGATCATGTGTAGAGGCCTTAAGACAGATGAGCTTGCCAGAAGTCCAAGTAAATATGGGCCTTTCAAAATAAAAGCCAAGAGAATACAATAGAATACATACCAGGGTAACATCTGAAGAAAAATACATTAATATAAATTAATCAGTCAGACAAATACAGTTCACAATATAGTTTAACCAACAATTACCAGCAAATACTGTGTGTGCAGAGTTGTTGTTTCTACCGTAATGCGCTGTTGCCTGAGCGAAACAGAGTGGAAGTAGGTTAAGCTGACTCTCCACCAGTAGATGGCAGTATGTGGCCTGGTTTGTCTCTTGGTGAACAGCTGGCTTATTTTCCCGGTTATTGATGGAGATGTATGTAATACTATTCATTTAATTTGATATTTTATGTTTGTGGTTCATTTACAACCTAGTTATAGATAGCATGTATTTACTTTTCATTTCAGATCCACACGTAGGCCTACCTGTATGGAAGAATGAGCATTTGTTGATAGAATGGCAGAAATGAAAATGAAAAATAAAGACACATTTGGCTGTTCTTACCAGACACGATTCAGTGGATCAGGCTTCAGTTACCAGCCAGTCACAGCACCACCTGTACACTGTAGCTCATCATTTACTCTCAGCTCAGAGTCAAACCTGCATGTCACTCTGTTCCAACTCTGCTGTTAGCGGTTTCCATCAAAAATTTGTAGGCTGTTTGGATCAGGGTACCCTTATCTATTTGGTCTAAAGAATGATTTACATGAGTGCAGAAATAGGACACAGCAACATAAGCTGGCAGCTCCACTCGGTCCGCTATCATCTTTGCCTTTGGGGCATGCGCGTTTGGAGGAATCGTGGTTCGATTACTTTCCCCTGTGACCTGCCTGTGACCTCAGTGATGTTGTTTCAACACTTTTCTACTCGCACCCATAAACTTGAATTGGTGTTCACAGTGAGGACTTCGTAGTTGTAGAAATTAGAGTTGTATACATAACACTTTGCACTCACAGCTTTTAGATTCATACTCTCATAAAAACAATCCTAACCCAAACAGTTTCACGGACTCACGTATATGACAGCAGAATTTTGTGTACAACAATTTTACTGACATACAAATGTTTAACATTACGAATACGAATGGTTAAAATTATGCACACATCTTTTTGAAAATTGTCTTACACCATAAACAGTCAGCTATTTTTGAATGTGATTTCCCACATTGAATGGTGAAATATTTGTAGTTTGAAAGGTTAAACCTAAATGAATCAAGGTATTAGTTAACGAAGCATATGAATATTAATGAAGGAGCACCCACTGAGCGCAGCTTCTTTAATTGATCATTTTGCGTCGCGTGGTGGTCATTTTCGATTAAAGGCTGACGTCTCAGCGATGTCTTGACAATGAGCAAACACTCTCCCTGCTACATCAACGATCTAAACTTGATACATGGGGCCGACATCAGCCAGATGTATAATAATATAATGGAAATCCTTGTGCTTTTTCCATGTTCCTCTTGGGCAATTGGAGTAGAAATTAGACCACAACCAGTAATTAACTTGTGTTTGGCCTTCACTGTTAAATCAATATTATGTGCCCCTACTGCATAGATAGACAGATAAATCATAATAAATAATAATATTAACAATAAAAGGGATGCTGCTGTGCTTCGTGTGTAAATGCGCGCAGCGTTTCTCTTTATGGGGAAACGCACTTATTGTTTCTGCTGTGGGGTGGGAGGTGGGGTAGGGTGCTCGCTGCAAGTATTTATTAACCTCAGGCAGATATCTTTTAATGTTACAGTCTTTTAAATTTTTTGTTATGATCCTTCCACTGTAGCACTGCAGGGAAACACTGTGCAGGGGAATAAAAAATGGGAAGCAGTAACTTCATTGATTATTTAAATCTCCAGATACGCCAAGCATATGTGCATTTACGCATGAGGCACAGCAACGTTACTAGATTGGGTTATCTATCTATTTTTTTTTTCGATTCAGTTTTATCTATATATTGCCAAATCACAACAAAAGTCATCTCAGGGCACTTTAAACATAGAGCAGGTCTAAATAATGCTCTTGAATCTATCTATCTATCTATCTAGGCCATAAGCATAGCCGATGCCAATGTTTTGAGATGCAGTAGGGGCAGATAATATAGATATAACAATAAAGGGGAAAAACAAGTAGGTTTCTGGTTTTGATTTAATTTCTATATCAATTAGCCATTTGAAGATGAAAATGGGAAAAGCACGTGGATTTCTGTTTTTTCTCATTCACACGAAAATCGGAAAATAAAAATGATGCATTGTATATATTTGTTTATCCTGTTATAAAACAAGTTAAACAAAGCTGTGGATGGAGGGTACACCAATAGTAGCAAAACATTCATAGTTCACATCTAAGATTAACATAATGTTGAAAGTTGAAAAAATATATATGAACAAGTTATGGCATGAGATGTATAATGCTTCATAAACAGCGGTAACTTAGATGGTGATCTCTTTCCTTTCTCGGTCATGTTGATCTTTTTCTTTCCTAATCATTTGAGTTTGTGGATGGTGCGTAAATATTGCCGCTGCAATGACTTGTGGGATGGAATTATCTCCTTTCCTATCACTTAGGAAGCTCTGATGTATCCTGCTAAAGGAGATCTGAAAGGAAGCATTTAACCTCTTTTCCTTAGTGTTTAGAGAATTCAAACAGCTCTTATCATGGCGGCCACTAAAATACTTCCGGGTCATTTTGGGAGGATAAGGACTCCCTCGAAAACAAGATGATTCATCTTAAGGGACTAAGATGAGGGAATAATTAAATAATTAAATTTCTCATTTTACTCAGCTAGGAACCTTCCAAAGCAAAAAAGACTTGAAAATATATGAATGTGAAAGGAGAATGTATGTGTGTGAGAGTGAAAATATATGTATGTGTAAGGAGAATGTATGTGTGTGTGAGAGAGAAAATACATGTATGTGTAAGGAGAATGTATGTGTGTGAGAGTGAAAATATATGTATGTGTAAGGAGAATGTATGTGTGTGAGAGTGAAAATATATGTATGTGAAAGGAGAATGTATGTGTGTGAGAGTGAAAATATATGTATGTGTAAGGAGAATGTATGTGTGTGAGAGTGAAAATATATGTATGTGTAAGGAGAATGTATGTGTGTGAGAGGGCCAGAATGAATTATGGCTTGTACGGCCCCTCATAGCATGGAGGCCTACATATATATATATATGTGTGTGTGTGTGTGTGTGTGTGTGTGTGTGTGTGCAGTGTTCTGCTAGTTACTGAAAAATCGAGGCAGATGGCATTTTGTGGTGGTGTGTCATTGCATTTTCCTGTCAAAGGGCTAAAATTACCGTGCGAAGCTGGGCGTTGTATTTCCATTGAAGCCACATGGAACTTGTGACTACTGCGGAGTCATTAAACGCGGATGTGAATGCCAATTATACAACAAGTAGTTCAGACCAAGCAATCTAACTGGTCAACAAGACATTTAGAATGTTCTTAAATCAGCATAAAAGCACACCTGGCTCATCATCAAAAATATTATGCTGCCATTTTTATTGCAACATTGTTACTGTCAGAGCTAAAACCAGAAGGCTACAAAATTGCTACAGAATTGATGGTTTTGTTGTTATTTTTGATCAATACAGCTGACTTAGTTTGATGAATGGTTGGAAGAAGATGAAGCTGCTACACACACATGCTCTCTCTATATGGACTAAAATCTAAAGAAAAGCTCTTCACAGTCTTAAAAATATATAGCCTAATATGTAAATATAAGCATATTTATTAAACTAATATATCTGAAACATTTTTTGCTCTTAATTTCAAATGACCTGAAAAGCTGATTAGGAAAAAGTCACCTAAAAAATTGTTTTTTCTTGCAGCTGTTATAGTAACATTTGTATTAACCGAAATAAAACAATATCAGAACTTTAACTTAACCACTGCATTTACAGAAATTGTCAAACACAAAGGTTGAATGATTCAATCAATCAATCAATCAATTTTATTTATAAAGCCCAATATCACAAATCACAATTTGCCTCACAGGGCTTGACAGCATACGACATCCCTCTGTCTTTTGGACCCTCACAGCAGATAAGGAAAAACTCACACAAAAAAAACCCTATAACGAGGGAAAAAAAACGGTAGAAACCTCAGGAAGAGCAACTGAGGAGGGATCCCTCTTCCAGGACAGACAGACGTGTAATAGATGTCGTACAGAACAGATCTACATGATAAATTAACAGTAATCCGTATGACACAATAAGACAGAGAGAGACAGAGAGAGATGCAGGACAGACGGTAATGACAGTAGCTTACAACAACATTAATGAAAGTAATAATATTATAATTATAATTACGGCTATTGTGGTACAATATGTTGACAGTATATATTAATACATGATAGTATACATATATGCCAATAATCCTATGTGTATAATAACAGTAGAAGTATGGCTAAGCAGCAGGTCTGGCAGGACCACGGCAGCAGCACAACCACACACGTCATACTATCGAGCCGAGTTAGCGAGATGCAGTAAAGGGACATGAGTGTCAGCAAAGGAGAGGGGGAGAGAGAGAGAGAGAGAGAGAGAGAGAAGGTGCTTGGTGTATTAATTCAATTCAATTCAATTTTATTTATAAAGCCCAATATCACAAATCACAATTTGCCTCACAGGGCTTTACAGCATACGACATCCCTCTGTCCTTTGGACCCTCACAGCGGATAAGGAAAAACTCCCCCCAAAAAACCCTTTGACAAGGAAAAAAAAAAAAACGGTAGAAACCTCAGGAAGAGCAACTGAGGAGGGATCCCTCTTCTAGGATGGACAGACATGCAATAGATGTCATACAGAACAGATCAACATGATAAATTAGCAGTAATCCGTATGACACAATGAGACAGAAAGCGAGACAGACAGGACAGACGGTAATGACAGAAGCTTACAACAACATTAATGAAAGTAATAATATTATAATTAATAATAATATATTAATATCTGATAGTATATAGTGTGTGATAATAATCATATGTGTATAATAACAGTAGAAGTATGACTAATGATAACAGCAGCAGCAGGAGGCATCTGGCAGGACCACGGCAGCAGCACAACCACACATGTCACACTATCCAGGCACCGCTGCAATACGAGTTAACCTGAGAGACAGTGGAGCATGAAGGCTCCAGAGAAGAAGCTGAGTTACTGACATCCAGAATGGCCGAGTTAGCAAGATGCAGTAATAGGACACGAGAGAGAGAGAGAGAGAGAGAGAGAGAGAGAGAGAGTCCCTGTTCTCAACATGGACTAGAAAACGGGTCTGTTGCTAGGTCATTTATGTGGTTTCACCTACTTGCTGTAGTAGTAAACTAGGTTTTATTACATATAGGAGTCTGCTTAGTTGACTGATTTTTTTCCAGTATTTG
Organism: Epinephelus cyanopodus; assembly: GCA_026686955.1. NCBI lineage: Eukaryota > Metazoa > Chordata > Actinopteri > Perciformes > Serranidae > Epinephelus > Epinephelus cyanopodus. The sequence goes on along the minus strand of CM048923.1, from coordinate 42,069,313 downwards.
TCAGACTTGAGGTATTCCTGTGGGAACACAGACAACAGTCAAGTTTTTTGCCCCTCAGCATGAATACATTTTGGTTATATATATTTTTTATTTTATTATTTTGTTGGTAATAATTGTATAATCACAATATTACACGAGAGGGTGTGTTATAACATAATTTCTGGCACAGCAGAGATGGGGTCAAACTTGAGTGCAAGTGTAACTTTTCCTATTACATTATAAAGCCAGATGTTAGATGGTGTCAGTGTTTTTTGTGCAGTGGGAAAGGGGCTATACAGGATATATCTGCCTCTGCTGCTTTCATATTGATCAATCTGTCTCTTACAAGTCCATCAACTTTATGGAACTTAAACACTAAACTGCTGCAGTGCCCCTTTAAATGTATTACCTAGCCATAGTTTAAATGTCTGTTAACTCCACACTCTAGAACTGGGGGTTTTATAGTGAAAAATTCTGTCATTTTTTCGGTCCAGCTTTCTCAAGACAAATCTGCTTACTCACTGCAGCACAAGAAAGTTTTATATTTTACTACACTTTTGATTTATTGTAGCTTTTGCATTGAGAAGCCATTGAGGAGCATCATCTGAGTTTACCAGACCAACTCATATCTGACAACCAAGTCATTATAAAGGCAGCAGAAATTATTCATGCAAATACACAGAGATGAGGTTAAAAGTAGAGGTTGTTCTTTAATTTGGGTAAATGGGGTCAGTGTACTGTCTTTATAAGCAGGAAGAGAAACTTTTTTTCTTATATGTCCTAGTTTGTGATTTAGGCTAAAATGGGTGCTATTTTTTCACTTAAAATCCTTGCCTAGTGCAACTTTTAAAGCATAATGTCTCTGCCACTTTTTCTCAACCTCCTTTCCCTTCTTCTTACTCTCTTCTTTCCTCCATCCCTCTCAGCACCACTGGGCTCCACTGGCTGCTCTCAAAACAAATGCCCCTCTAACTCTCCAAAAGTTACGCAGAATAAATTGGAAAAATACTTTTTGACATGTTGAGTAATGCATCAAATCGTATTCTCTCTCCCCCAGCAGCCTGACTATTCTATTTCATCTGCAAGCCTTCTTCAGGCAAATGGATTGCTTCCATAATGTTCTCTTTATCAGGCTGACTAAGTGCTGCTGTTCCCTGTAAGCAGGGGAAGACCAACATGCACACTCACACATTCTCTCTTTCTCTGACCAACACTCACAGAGACAAATGTGTAGGCTCACTCTCCTACACCCACACACACACACACACACACACAAACGTGTGTGTGTGTGTGTGTGTGTGTGTATACAGTCACAAACCACTTACACTGTTCAAATCATTCTGTTCCATTGACACACACTGCTGACTTTGGTGGCTCAGAACGCTTAATATTAAACTGAGACTGAGCCAGAGGTCTACTTTGAAGTCACACACACACACACACAAATCAAGTCTAACCTTCAAAATCAGCAAGAAAACATGCTCACGCTGACTCACATAAGGAGGACATGCTGATTCTTCCTCATATACACTGCATGTGCCGTCATTCACACACATGCATGTACAGTGAAAACACACACTTCCCACATGGACACACACCATCTCTTCTCCGTCAGACACTCTGTGAACATTTAAATGGGCTTAAAGGCTTTGTATGTCATGTTATCCTCCAGCCCTGTGATCTAGCTCCAACAGCTGAGCCTGCTCACCATGGACATATGGAGATAGCAAAGATGCAGCATGTGCTTGCACTGTGTGTATGTGTGTCTGTGTGTATGTGTTAAAAGTACTGTGTGACATATTATTCAGCAGCTTAGCTCTCTCGTCCAGCAGCCTGTCTACCAAGGACATATAGGACAAATACTCTAACATGCAGTGTTTGTGGATGGATGTATGATGCGCATGAGTGTCTGTGTGTGTGTGTGTATGCGTGTGGGTGTGTGCACATCTTGGAAACTTCAAGCCTCTAGCCTCAACCTAAAGATTGATTGAATGAATAAATAAAGAAAAAAATATTTGCTCAATCTCACTCATGATTTAATACTTTGCAGTAATTTCCCTAAATCGGTGTTTGATTTGACTTTTCTCTAATTAATTATTGGAGGGCATTTTTTCAGTCCAGTACATGTGAGTACCTCTGCTTTTTACATTAACAAAATACAGTCTTAACAGTAGATACAAGTACAAGTATATACCAATACATGTAGAAATATGATCAACTGGATTATATTCGGAGGTATAAAAATATAAAAGAATAAAACTGAATTGTGGTGCACCCACCACTGGTACAAGATAAAGCCACCAACGCAACAGTTATCTGAACCCTGCTACAATGCTACCCTGTAGTAATTAAATGACATCAAATGTAGCAAAAATCCACTTCATAATTAATAATGCATAAAGTCATGATTCACTTTATAATTAACAAGATGTAACCCTTCCCCATATACTTGGACCCCTTATCCTAACCTTAACCACATCTCTTAATGTAATACTTAATAGCTAACATTAGCTAATTGCTAATTTAACATTAGCATAAGTGAGGAGATGTAGCCTTCCTATTACCCTTACCGTAAGCTTAACCACCTTTCTCTTAATTCATTCAAATACACACAAGAAATTTGTACTCTATGACAAACTTCCTGTCACTTAACTTCCCATCTACGTATTGAGATGCATCTAGACTTACTAGGCTTGATCTTCATGCTGGCCCACTTGAGGTTAATATTTACCTTCTCTAGTAGCCTCATTGTACATGGTATTGTTGTGGTCACCAGTGTCATGTCATCCATGTAAGCCCTAACTGGTGGGAGATGCACCCTGTTCTGCCGTCTCTCCCCACCTACAGTGGGTAACAGACTAACTTGGCCACTTTTCTCACGCAAAGTGTGAAGCATAATACGTGAGGAGTTGAGGGGGGGGTGCACTTGGCAACTGTAGCCGCCAGGTGGCAGCAGAGAGTGTGAATACAGCTAAAAGGGTTTAGAGACATTTCCAACTTCGACCACAATGTCAGTTGCAAAGAAGAGTGGCGCTGTTCATGAATCTAACAGTTTTCAGCAGTCTTCAAAGCAGAATATACAGGAAGTCACAGAAATGTTTACATCCTGCTAGAGAATAAATTAAATATATCAGTCTACTCAAACTTGTCGTTGGTGCTCGAGTTGAGGGGGCATCTAAATAAACACTGCCCCCCCTTCCCATCGCTGTGTCATTTTATCATTGAATGTGGTATTACTACTATTTCAACATTCAGGAGGTTTCGCGCATATTGAGTGACAAACACATGCATGTGTGCTGAGCTGCGCTGTGCTTCCGTCACCAGATTCATCACTGATTCATAAATTCATTCATACACAAATATTCAAGTCGCAGTGCATATGTACTGCAGCGAATGCTTCTGTAGGATACTGTAAGTCACATAACCAGCCACATAAAGAAAGAAAATGAAGAAAATGTAACATTATCACTCGATTTCAATTTCGATTTTAATAAGAAGACTTCGTTTTCAAGCTCCAAAGGCCAAGATCTAATTCTAAGCAGTCTGTTGTTGACTTGTCTGTTTAAATTTAACACTGGATCACAGTTTAAAATGTAGTTTATATTCATAAATGAACTCTGCCATGGCCTGTTTTAACGATGGACCGCTAATATCCATCATAAAAAATGTTGAAAATTGCAATAGCCTAAATGAAAATTTTAAACAATAGTATACTGTAAATCGGAATCGCTGTAGGAGGTGGCTGCTCTGAGATGCCTGCTCAGCAGTGTTGGGTGGATTTGGTTTGTCTATTTGATCACAGAAACATGAAAGTGCATGCACAGAGATGGAAAAATGTTTATTTATTCGTTTTGAAGGTATAAGTTGAGGATGAATCTTTCAAAGCCTTCGTTTCAATAGCTTGACTCACAATGTGTGAGATGAGGACAGAGTAGCCTACTACAAAATAAAACATGTCAGTTATTTTACAGCACTTTGCTGCAGTGCTTTACGCTTTTTAAGCCTCTCCCTGTCTACGCACCTCTCCTCTTCAGCTGCGACTGTCGCTCCATTTTTCAATCATGTAAGTTACTACAGGTGAGGGAGGAGGGGGCGCGCGTGCAACGTGTGTGTCTCACACACATTCATTCATTTTCTCAGCCCTCCTATCAGCTGATCTGGGGTGTGCCCCGCCTCTAACCTTGGACATGTTCATTCATCTAATTCAGGCTATTTGGCAACATCAAAACGGAGGCACAGCACAGGTCTGCCGCGCCCTGCAGTGCCACCAATTGTGAAATTGAAAAAAATAGTTTCTTTATACACAGTTTTATAGTTTCTAACTTTCATTTATTCTTCTGCAGCATTGGGTAGTGTTAAAGCAGATATAAAGAGATCCACACACAAAAAAAAACAAAAACATTACATATATAAACTTTATGAAGAGTCTCATGTTTCACTTGCAGTAATGGTGTTTTAATACTGCTGCGAAAACCTCATAGAAACACCTTCACTGTTCTCACCTCTGACTGAATCATTACCACTTCAATACAGATTAAGTAGGGAACACAACCATTCTGAGGGTAACAGGCAGCCTAATCTCATTCATTCGATGGCCGGGGGTGAATGGGGTGGGGGAGGGTTGCGACAAAGCTGAAATGGCTGAGGGTTGCGACAAAGCTGAAATGGCCGCGTTTCCCAGTAAACATCGTTCTTAGGATCTTAGCCATGATACTGTTAATTCATGTTCTGTGTTCATCTGGATTTCTGTGATCTCATGTTGTGTGTTAATACCAGAAAAATAATAGGCTATTATAATATAATAGTCACTGGCACCAACTTCAGGTCAACATTGGAGGGTCACAATGTTTTCTTATTAAATCTTGAGGTGAAGTAGGAACATATATTGTACTTACACACAGCGTGTTAACATCGATTCAACACAGCTGACGGGAGGAAATGTAATGGTCAAAACTTTAAATTAAAAAAATACCAAAATAATTAGGCTACTTAACAGCAGCACTGTATTTGATAAGGTTATTTATTCATCTCTGTTTAACGGTTTTGAATATAATCGCTAATATAAAGAAAACCCATATTTTCCGGTCATCGAGCGGTGAGAGAGCCAGATGAAAAATTAATAAAATGTTTGATAAAACTGTTTGGATTGTCTGTTTCGTGTATTGAAAAGCCTGTATCCGAACATGCATACTGACATTTTAGAAGCGGTGAATGAGATCCAGTCTCCTTCATATTGTACAGTAGGGGGGAATGTGTGTCCTCATGCGCATTTACGCATGACGCACACACCAGCAGTTCATTGAATATTTTTTTTTTTTTATCTCCAGACACGCCGTTCGTCCAGGTTCATACAGTGAAATTGTTCTGAATGAAACTGCATCATCCTGATAAACACTGAGTCATTGAACTATTTATATTTCTGATTTTATCAATAGTTTTAACTTATTTTTACACACATGCACTTTATCTTTGCTGTGGTCATTTACTTGTTTTTGTTGTTAGTTTTTTATGGAAGCATATCTTGTTGCAGCTAATGTGCATTATTGTTTGTCATAGTTTTTTAGCGCTGATTGCCAAGTCAAATTCCTGTGTATCTGTCTGATGCATTTGGCGAATAAAGTGATCATGAAACGACTGTACAGTAATGTAATATATATCTAAATGTTGTAGCCTATTTTACATGTAAATCTGGTATCTCAGAGCAGCGACAGCGATTCCGATTTACAGTGTACTACTGTTTAAAATTTTGATTTAGGCTATTGCAATTTTCAACATTTTTTATGACGGATATTAGCGGTCCATCGTTAAAACAGGCCATGGCAGAGTTCATTTATGAATATAAACTACATTTTAAACTGTGATCCAGTGTTAAATTTAAACAGACAAGCCAACAACATACTGCTTAGAATTAGATCTTGGCCTTTGGAGCTTGAAAACGAAGTCTTCTTATTAAAATCGAAATTGAAATCGAGTGATAATGTTACATTTTCTTCATTTTCTTTCTTTATGTGGCTGGTTATGTGACTTACAGTATCCTACAGAAGCATTCGCTGCAGTACATATGCACTGCGACTTGAATATTTGTGTATGAATGAATTTATGAATCAGTGATGAATCTGGTGACGGAAGCACAGCGCAGCTCAGCTGCAGCTGTTCACTCAATATGCGCGAAACCTCCTGAATGTTGAAATAGCAGTAATACCACATTCATTGATAAAATGACACAAGCGATGGGAAGGGGGGGCAGTTTTAGAAGGGGGATGATATTATCTGCTCACATGTGCCACCTGGTGGTTGTTTGCACACACTGCAGCTACTCCTGGATATAGTAATTAACCCCCCTTCCCCCCTGAACTGCCGGCCTCAGATTCTCACGTGTGATTCACGCGGGGATGCGGCCAAATTAGACTGGTACCCACTGTACCACCCACTTGGAAGCCCTGATGATTTCTTCCATCGCCATAGCAAATGCTAATGGAGAAATTGTACACCCTGCCATAATATGTATTTCTAGCCTCTGCCAACCTGTTGTGAAACTTGCTGTACATAGACACAATCTAATATCCTGAAAATGTGCTTTCACTAAGTTAACAACTACCTGTGGCACTTTGAAGTAGTCAGACTCACTCCAAATGAGGCTATACGGTACTGAACCAAACGCATTTGCAAGATCTAAAAATATTACATGCAGGTCCCGCTTTTAAATCTTCGCTGCCTGAATCTGGTGCCAGATCATGCTAGTATGCTCTAAACACAATGCAAAACCTGGTATTCCTGCCTTCTGCACCATGGTATCAATTAAGCTATTTCTTTCTAAGTAGCCAGCTAATCTCTGCACTACTACACAAAAGAAAATCTTCCCCTTCACATTCAAGAGAGAAATCATCCGGAATAGGCTAAGGTCCACAGACTCCTTCTCCTTAGGAATGAGGACACCTCCTGCCCTACGCCATGCTCTTGGGATAATTTGTTTCTCCCAAACTATTCTTAGCTGTTTCCACAAAAATTTAAGGATATCCTTGTCTTTTTCCTGAGATGCTCTGCCCTTCCAAGAACTGCTAGCCTGCTTCTCAACTCCTCTTGCAACACATTGATTCCCTCCCTTTCTTCTGCTGTAGCGTTTTCCCACTGTTTTCTTAACTGTCTCCTTTCCTTAATTAACTTCTCTATTTCTCTTTGCCGCCTAGACTTACCTGACTGTACCCTCTCACCCCTCTTTCTCTCATGCACGCCAAACCTTTCTGGTTCTCTCTCTGACTGGCATACTGGCCTCAGTGTCACCTGCATCCTCTCTTACTACCCCCTCCTCCTCCTCCTCCTCCTCAGTGGCAGTGTTACTGATGTCCTTCTACCTGTTGCTGGACGACATCCAGCTCACTTCTTAGGAAGCACTGATCAAGGATGAGGGCAGCAGGTGGGCCACCCTATTTTAGGATAGCCTACAATGGAGAAATAATCAATCAATCAATTTTATTTATAAAGCCCAATATCACAAATACAATTTGCCTCACAAGGCTTTACAGCATACGACATCCCTCTGTCCTTTGGACCCTCACAGCGGATAAGGAAAAACTCCCCAAAAAACCCCTTTACCGGGGAAAAAAAAATGGTAGAAACCTCAGGAAGAGCAACTGAGGAGGGATAGACGTTAGACGACAGACGTGCAATAGATGTCGTACAGAACAGATCACCATAACAAATTAACAGTAATCTGTATGACACAATACAATAATCTGTATGACATCCTCGATAATGACAGTAGCTTACAACAACATTCATGAAAGTAATAATATTGTCGTTATAGTTCTGGCTACTGTGGCACAATATGTTGAAAGTATATATTAGTATCTGGCAGTATACATGTATGATAATAATCATATGTGTATAATAACAGTAGAAGTATGACTAATGATGGCAGCAGCAGCAGCAGGAGGCATCTGGCAGGACCACGGCAGCAGCACAACCACACACGTCACACTATCGAGGCACCGCTGCAATACAAGTTAACCTGAGAGACAGTGGAGCACAAAGGCTCCGGAGAAGAAGCCGAGTTAGTGACATCCAGAATGGCCGAGTAAACAAGATACAGTAATAGGATACGCAAGAGAGAGAGAGAGAGAGAGAGAGAGAGAGAGAGAAGGTGCCCGGTGCATTATAGGTGGTCCTCCGGCAGACTAGGCCTAAGTCAGCCTAACAAGGGGCTGGTACAGGGCAAGCCTGAGCCAGCCTTAACTATAAGCTTTATCAAAGAGGAAAGTCTTAAGTCTAGTCTTAAATGTGGAGACGGTGTCTGCCTCCCAGACCGTAACAGGGAAGAATTCCACAGGAGAGGGGCCTGATAGCTGAAGGCTCTGGCTCCTGATCTACTTTTGGAGACTTTAGGGACCACGAGTAACCCTGCGTTCTCAGAGCGCAGAGTTCTGGTGGGATAATATGGCACTATGAGCTCTCTAAGATATGATGGAGCTTGACCATTTAGAGCTTTATAAGTTAACAGTAGGATTTTAAATTCAATTCTGGATTTTACAGGGAGCCAGTGCAGAGAAGCTAAAACAGGAGAAATATGATCTCGTTTCTTAGTTCTTGTTAGTACTCGTGCTGCTGCATTCTGAATTAGCTGGAGAGTTTTTAATGACTTACTAGAGCTACCTGATAATAGAGAGTTACAGTAATCCAGCCTTGAGGTAACAAAAGCGTGGACCAATTTTCTGCATCTTTTTGGGTCAGGATAGGCCTAATTTTTGCAATATTACGCAGATGAAAAAAATGCAGTCCGTGAGGTTTGTTTTAAATGAGAATTAAAAGACAAATCTTGATCAAATGTTACTCCGAGGTTTCTTACGGTAGTGGTAGAGGCCAGAGCAATGCCATCGAGAGAAACTATGTCATCAGATAAAGAGTCTCTGAGTTGTTTGGGGCCAAGAACAATAACTTCAGTTTTGTCTGAATTTAACATCAGGAAATTGGTGCTCATCCAAGTTTTTATGTCTTTAAGACAATTATGAAGTTTAGTTAATTGATCACTTTCTTCTGGCTTCATCGATAAATACAGCTGTGTATCATCCGCATAACAATGGAAATTTATAGAGTGATTTCTAATGATGTTGCCTAAAGGAAGCATATATAGAATAAATAGGATTGGTCCAAGCACAGAACCTTGCGGAACTCCAAAACAAACTTTAGTACGTACGGATGATTCATTGTGAACGTCAACAAATTGAAAACGATCAGATAAATAAGATTTAAACCAGCTTAGTGCAGAACCTTTTAGGCCAATTAAGTGTTCCAGTCTCTGTAGCAGAATTTCATGGTCAACAGTGTCAAATGCTGCACTAAGATCTAATAAAACAAGTACAGAGACGAGTCCTTTGTCTGAAGCAATCAGAAGGTCATTTGTAATTTTAACTGCTGTCTCAGTGCTATGATGCACTCTAAATCCTGACTGTAATTCCTCAAATAAATTATTATCATGGAGAAAATCACACAGCTGGTCTGCGACTACTTTCTCAAGGATCTTTGACATAAAGGGAAGATTAGATATTGGTCTATAGTTGGCTAACACCTCTGGATCCAGGGTGGGCTTTTTTAGGAGAGGTTTAATTACAGCTACCTTAAAAGACTGTGGTACATAGCCTGTTAATAAGGATATATTGATCATATCTAATATATGAGTGTTAACTAAAGTCAGACCTCCTTGAGTAGCCTAGTTGGGATGGGGTCTAAGAGACACGTTGATGATTTAGATGAAGAAATCACTGCGGTCAATTCTTGAAGAGAAATTGGGGAGAAGCAATCTAAATAAATATTAGGTGCTACAGCTGAGTTTGAGGTTAGATAGGTACTATCTGAGGACAGGAGGTCATGAATTTTGCCTCTAATAGTTAGAATTTTGTCATTAAAGAAGCTCATAAAATCATTACTGCTAAGGGCTAAAGGAATACAAGGCTCAATAGAGCTTTGACTCTCAGTCAGCCTGGCTACAGTGCTTACAGTGCTTAAATAAGGCACCTCCTTCCCTCTGCTAGCCTGGCAGTTTGCCTTAGGCAAGCGGTAGCACTCCCTTTGCTTCCTAGTCATGGGTCAAATAGCAATTGGGCAGCTCTGAGTGCTAGTAGGCCTACTGTAGGCTACAGTAACACTGAGTGTTAGCACAGTAACTGCGTAATCAGTTTCCCCTCCTTGTGATTGTCTTCATTAACCCTTTAATACCGGCGGGAGTGCCCGGGATTCCATTTGCATATTGATTTTTAAATGCCGGTAGAATTGCAACCAAATAAGATAGAGCAATAATTCTTTTTGCATTTAAAACCGGAGGAGTTACTCTAACTTACCATGTATCCATCATGTCTCAGAGTGCTTTTTCCTTGCACTGATAGGTTTGTAGAAAAACATCAAAAAGCGCTAAGAACAAAAACATTATAATCCTGATCGCGGGTACTCACAGCACTATGTTGGACTAAATGTCATCACGCTGTGAGCATGAACTGTCACGTGATTTTCTTGCATGTCTTTCTCGCGACACTACCAACGGCAACAAGGAGTGACGGAACCGCAACAACCCTGACGCGCAAAATGGCTTTTCTCCCAGCGTGAAGCTTTCGAGCTGATTACAGCGTCGGATGAAGATTCAGTCCACTCATCTGGTCCGGATTCTGCCGACAGTGGAGATGAAGCCGACCTCATCCAAGGGAGAGATCCATCCTATGACATGTATGTATATATTCATGAAATATTGTTTGTTTTTGAGTTAGAGCAAAGTAAAGAAAATATATACATGTAACACAACTGAAAGCATTTTGCACTAAATCACACCATTATTGTATTACTCACATATTGAACACATCTAACACACTATGTAACATCTGTGTGCAGAGTTGACGATGATGAGGAGGAGGAAATGGGGGTCTCCTCACCCTGCACCCCGGAGGGAGGCAGAGAGGGAGGAAGGAGTCGGTCTCCAGCAAACAGAGGCTCCAGGTCAGAAACACTCCCTGGTGATGCAGCTGGCTGGAGAACCGAAAAGGAGCCTGACATCTTGCCACATCCCCTACCACATCTTCTGCCCAAAAGGAGGCCCGGTGTTCAGCCACCTCTATCACAGTATGTGGACAGTCCCTCTCCATCTGAGCTGTTCAGGATGTACTTTCACCAGGCTGCCATCAAAACACTGTGTGCCAACACCAATAAAAATGCAGCAAAAAATATTGCTCATCGTGGACAGGAACTGTCACAAGACCTATCACAGCTCCCCTGCCACTGTTTGACTTTAAACGTGGAACTTTGGTTGTTCTATTGTAAATAGCAAAAATACAACATGTACATCAAAATAAACTAATTGTGCACAATGTGCATTTAACTTTCGTTTTTGTCACATTTTATAAATATGAGTGTATGTCAAAAATTAAGTTATGAAAACACTCAAAATACATTTTCTGTGGTTTGAAAGGATTTTGTGCAACTTTTTCACAGTTACAATTTTGAGGGATACAGCCATGATATTTTTGTATTTAGAAAAATATGTGTAAAAACAACAACAATTTTCATTTTTTTGTAATTTATTGCACTTTTTAGCAATTTCTTTCATTAGTATGGACAAATGTCCACACATATTATTAAAGTTTGGGATTTAAGGGTTGTATTGATGTATAGCATATTAAAATACTCCACACAGCAGGTAGAATTGTGAAGATATGCTCTGGCGGACTCTATCATAGGTCATAAGGGGTTAACAAAACTGGTGCATATTTCAATAAAAATATTTCAGAAAAATTGTAATGCAAAAAATACTTGTCTTAATATGAGTGATCAACTGGGCAAGTTACATGGGGATATCAATTAGTTAATTTTTCACCCTATTTGTAGTGTTTTGCCTACACGGGTGTAAGTTTGTTTATAGAGTGATAACTATAATTAAGCTACTAGATAGGCAGGGCTATCATACCAAAATGTAAACTAGAGACCTGTAGAGAGATAAAAATGCCAAAATTGTTTGGTCCCCGTGGGTGAGAGGGGCCTACCAAGTTGTGAAAATGATCCCTTTAGCCCCTGTACTAATAGGGCCCCATTCTATTTGTCTGTTTGAAGTTCTGCCTGCACTAGTTCCCTCTCAGGGACTGGTGACATCAGATGGTGAGGTGAATGATCTAATAACCTACTTTTATGATAAGATGACATTCTTTGGCACATATAAATGCAATTTTGGGGTGATTGGCTTATTTACATTAATAATGGCAAACACATCGTGACAGCCCCAGGGCCTTGGTCCTTCGATGGTACTGTGTGTGTGCTCTGTGTCTTGCAAGTCCTCAGTCCTCAGCTCAAGTAACAGGGAACACCTGGGCCAGTGTTCCCCGTCCCCGTGTGCTCCTTGCTCGATCTCGTGTTCATGTGCAGCAATCGCAGTAGCAGTAGCCATTGGTGCGGACATGGCTGCTGCCACACTGCTGTCGGTCCCCTCCTCCAGCCATGCTGTCTTTCGCTTTTGAGTTGTCGTCTGTAGTTTTGCACTGACAAAATCCACCTTACATTATCTAACACATCCACGCAACCTCACACACCACTGATACTGACTCCCACACCCCCATCGCAGTATTTATTGTTTACGTTGTTTAATAAACGTTTGTTAACTTTTGGAACCGCCCCGTCTACACCTCCCTCATTTGTTGCGGCCTACGAGCCGGCCATAACAATATACATGCCTTTTGGATTTTTTATTCCTTATTCCATGTCCGCCTATATAATTCATGTGTGTTTAGGTGTATAATTTTTTTAAAAGGAGCAAGGTACTGATGAAATCTTTATCTGCATTGTGTGCAGCAACTGTCTGTGAACATTCAGTCCAAATTTGGTGACATTCTGATTACTTTCTGAGATTCATGTGACAAGGCAGACACCGTCCCTTTTGGAGAAGCCTTTTGACTATTTTCAATTTTGGGGAGGACCCAAAGATCATTCAAATTTTTTTATTAAGCTACTAGATAGGCAGATCTATCTTACCAAAATGTAAACTAGGGAGAAAGAGGAAGTCAAAAATACCAAAATTATTTGGTCCCTTTAAATGATACCAAAATCTGCCTTGGCCCCTGGACTAAATTGCCAACTGCCATTCTTACTCATTACTATTTTTTTTTATATTTATGTTATTCCTTGGTCCTGCGGCAATCATTTTCCTTAATGTGGTTTTAGTTTAATGTAATCCAAAGCTTGAAACCAATATTATGACCCCATAATTCATTGTGTGTGAACACCAAGAAAGTAGCAGGACCTGACGGTAAAAGTGGATGGGTCTGAAAACTATGCACTGATCAACACGCGCCAGTGTTTACAATGATATTTAACCGGTCACTAGCTCAGTTGGTCATACCCATGTGCTTCAAGAAGTCCAACATCATCATGTGCCCAAGAAAACAAAACCAACCTGCCTGAATTAGTACTGCCTAGTGGCTCTCACCTCTTTAGTGGCGTGCTTTGAATGACTGGTTAAGGATCAATCAATCAATCAATTTTATTTATAAAGCCCAATATCACAAATCATAATTTGCCTCACAGGACTTTACAGCATACACTGTAAAACCTGGTAAGTTAATTCAACTCAAAAAAATTGTTGTAACTGATTACATAAATTTTTTTAAGTGAAACTTACTCACTTTTGTTATTTCTACTTAGTATTTTTGTTTTCAGAGTACTAATTGAAATTAAGTAGAACTAACAAAAACATATTGTTACATTTAACAGAAAACATTTAATTTCTTTGCAAGACAATGTTCACTTTAAATTAACTTAACCTATTTAAGTTCAATATACTTAAATATTTCACTTAGTTGTAATTTAAAATTTCATGTTAAGGAATGTGAAACTTATTACATAAATTGTATTAAGTAGCTTTGACTACAAAATACAAACATACTTTGAGTAAACATTAAAAACAGATAATTTAAATAAAAGTTACTCTTTTATTAAGTAAGAGCAAGTGTCTTTGGAAAATGGCAAGAGGATTATCACTTCTAGAAGTGGACAATAAACTCCTTTCACGGTACAGGTAAATTTTATCATGATACTGATATACATCATGAAATTTTTTTAAGCACAAAAATCTTGTGGTTTTAAATACCCGACAAGTCAAGGCATCTCATCACACTGATGCAAAAATTATAGTAATCCAATATTGTCATGACCATTATCTTTATAAAAAAAAGGAATTACATGCTTGTGAACATGGCAATATATTTGATCATTAACTGTCACCGTATATAGGATATCTCAAACCCTATTCACTTCCATACAGTACAAACACTCCAACAGTAACATCAAAAATACAGTACTATTAGTACTTATAAAACAGTGCAAAGGCCTAAGGAAATGGCCGGAGGAAAGAACCACCACATTTCTTAGTGGACAAACACATATATGATCTTACAAATAGACAATTTTTCTGGGTGGAGAAAAAAAAAATCAATCAAGAAAACTGTTTATTGATCAAATTAACAGTAATATCTGTTTGGTTACTTAAAAAAATTGAAGAGCTTATAATCGCTACAATCATTAAAATCCAATATCATCATAAACAGTTCTGTTCATTGATCATCACCCATACATTAATGACACCACAGAAATGGTTACAGCAGTAAACAGTTCTAGCAAAATGAATGCCCTACTAAGAAGCTACTTCTTTTACATTACTTCCAAAACATAAAATATTTTCCAAAAAAAAAAGAAAAAAAAAAAGAGATTTGTACTGCTGTAGCCATTTCTGTTATACACATCCATAGAGTACAAACACTACATCAAAATCACATTCATTGTTTGTATTGCTATTGATGGGGACAACACCAGCTGCACAATCTTTTTCAGGTCCAATTGTGTTTGTTTTACAACATTGTCAAAACACATTTCAATTATGTTTTCAAAAAGATATTGTACTGCTGTAGCTATTTCAGTTTTACATATCCATTAAGTACAAACACTACATCAAACATTGCTTTTGAACAGTAACACATTCAAAATTCACTGAGAATACTGTCGAAACAGATCTCTACGAGGTTTTCAAAAAAGAAAAAAAAAAAAAAAAAAGTATCACGTGCATCCTGTGCAAGTGTATCAAGTAAAGGAACAACCTTGTTCTTGTTTGTCCATACACTTGAAATTACTCCACTGCCAAAATGGCATTTTTAAGGCTCAACACCCTAGGCTTCAGCTTCCCATCCTCCAGACCCATCAAGACTTTCTGGGTAAAGTCAGATGTATTGGCCAAGGCTTTTGGGTAACTTAGATGCAGCGCATAAATCAGTGCAAAAAGCATGATAAATGCATCAGCTAACATGGGGAGATCAATAACCATGTTACCCTCAAGCACGACTGCAATCCTCTCTGGGCAGAAGAATGTGGCATCTGTTGAATTGACACTGATCAAGGAGCCCAACTGGTACGTTGTCAATGTTTGGTTCGTCAGACTGTGACATCTGCAGACAAAAACAGAGATGTTACCTGTGACCCCAAACTACCTCAGCTATTTCCCAAAGATACTTGCAGCAAATACATCACTGTTATGGACAAATAGCAGCCAAGAATGGACTTTTCCCTTTTCTGCAATATCTCTTTCCAGAAATTATGACCCACTTACTCAAGATAGTCCACAGACCTTGTTGCGAGCAGTTTCATGTAAGTGGAACTATTTTCTTTCAACCGAACTACACAAAAATTCTCATAAACTCTGTGGATTATCTTGAGTAACCAGGTCATGCTTTCTGGAAAGAAACATATCCTTTGACTTTCTCAAATGTACTTGTCTAATATTCAAACACTGAAATTTTTAAATAATTTAAAAAAAATACAGATTTTCTAGATTCGAGTAACAGAAAAAATGTAACTCTTTTGACCAAAAATAATATACGGACTTACATCCCATTGCTTCAGAAATCCGGAGTCATCCTCATGCAAATATGCAGGGAGAGCACGGACGACAGCAGTACGTCTGACATGGACATCAACTTGTCGTCAGAAAACATATGATTGCTTTATTATGGCTGGTAGGCGGCATAACCACACAACACTGTAAAATAACAAAGAGCCCTCCTATGTCTTTAGAGATCAGAGTCCTACCAAATAACAAAACTCTACTGTGGCATCATTATCAAGCACCAAGAAGCTTACACAACTAACCTGGAGGTTATAAATCCTGAAAATCTCACTGAGGACTTCTGCTACTTTCCCTGTGCGTGCAGCTTTCTTCCTGAACAAGCTCAGAAAACAGGGGGCATGTTGATCCAACTCAGCATAGAAGCAGTTCTTCAGGTTGATTTTGAGATTCTGTGAAACTCTGCACAGATCTGTAAAAAAAATAAAATGACTGTTTAAGTCAGAGTATAGTATGTATCCTTTCTGAGAAGGAAAAATAAGACACATGGCAATCGAAACTGCCATACTAATGCCTGTACACTGACATACTATGACCACTTGTTAGCTTTTGGAGAAAAATTAATCTACATTAGAGTAAGACTGTTTAAGTTCTCACCGACACAGCCACACAAAAGAATTATATTTAATACATCTACTCTAATGTTTGTCATAAGAAAGATATATTACCTGTGACTCAATTCTGAGGGCAGGCCAGCGTTCCAGGATCTCATCGAGATCCTTGCCGCAAGGCAAAGGTGGTCTGCATCAACTTTCCAATCAGGAGAATGTTCTTGTCACTCATCTTCACTTCATCCACGATTTGGAGTCTCAATTGTTCAAGGCTTGCAGTATCTTCACCGCTTGGGAAATTAGGGAGGAAATTCACCTCTGCCCTCTTTGGTCTTTTGATGTTAGCATGGGGAGATTGTCTGTCTGGGTTGTTTCTGCTCCTTTTCCCAGAATTCACAGCTACCTCAAAAATCCCTGCACGCCTCAACTTACTGTGGTAGTTTCCCATTTTAAACTTCAGACTGTTTTTCCAACCATACCATCCTGTCTGAGATCCTGGCTCTTTAAGACTAGGATACTTGGTGACAAGTGCTTCTGCCACCACTGAAAAGTGCTTATCCTCAGGGCATGCTGTAAAGCTATGCATTTTGTTAGCAAGGCTCTCAAGAATGCTTTTGTCCCTTAGATAAACTAAGAGTTTTCCCCGTTCTCTCATATGTAGCATTTCCTTCACCAAGTAAGAATTCTACGTCATGAGAAAAAGTCGGCACTGGAAAAACATAAGGCCATCTTTCAGTCCTGCCTGGAGTCATGGCATGAGGCAATATTATTGAGTCATCTGATGCTACTGAACTGACATCACTCTCAGACCTGATCACGTTCAGTACAGCCTTCTGTGGAAGTTCTTCAATATCTACAAGTGAACATAACTGCCCATCAAAATCTGGATCTTGGTATGCTAGGCTGAAGTCACTATCTAGCCTAAACTTTTCTTTCATCATAATTTTTAGCTCATCCACAGATTCTGGACGTGAACTTAAAGTCATCTTTCTGACAATGTCTGGGGAGGTATGGACATGAAGAAGGAAGTTTTGAGCTGCCATTTCTTATCATTAAGAAGGAAAAGAGAGACAGAATTAATTAATGAGAACCATGTGGCTGATGCATGATCAGGATTTTGCAAAAGAATTGCCAACAATTTCCTTCATATTTCAGTTTTCAATGAAAATCATTGTTTATGATTTGTGCCAGTCATTTTAAGCAGAGGGCACTGTTTCAAGGGACTGTATAATAGAGCTGGGCAATGTAAGGATATCATGATATGAGATTATATATGGTCATATGGTGACATGGCACAAGTTTTGTCATTTCCTTGTTTTAAAGGCTGCATTACAATAAAGTAATGTTATTTTTTTGAACTTACCTTACTGATCTAGTTATTCTATTATTTGCCTGTACCCACTTAGTCATTATATCCTAATTACTGATAATTGTTTATCAAAACTCATTGTGTAAACATTTTGTGAAAGCACATACAATCATCCCTACAATATCGTGGAAATATTAAAAGGGCTATTTGGTCAAAATATCTTGATATTGTCCATATTGCCCAGCCCTACGGCACAGGTCCCTGGTTCTAAATACATGTTAATGCTGCAAGTCTCTGATCAAAATAAATCTTTTTTGCATCAACATCAAATGCCCATCAATAATGTATCCTGTGAGGCTTACTGTGTCATTTAAGTCTGCCAGCTGATGCACAAAGAAGTTGCCTGTAGATGTCAGCTCAAATAATCTTAAATGCTCAATGTACCAGCACTCATAGTCCCTGCAAAGAAAAGACACAGAGTAGTTCACAAGCAATACATGTTCAATTCTGCTGAATTTTGGAAGTCCTCCAGTCTGGCCTGCAGAAACGAACATTCCTTTTGCAAACTCTGTGCCATTTATGGAGACCTTTGATGTACTGTATATGTTTTTGCAATCTGTCTTTGTCTGTATGAAGTCTTTGGCCACTTGTGGCAGTGTTTCGACTTGGACCGAGGTGACACTTGAGGCTTGTGTATGGGGTTTTCAAGACATTCTTGAAATTCTGTGTGTCATGTATTACTCTTTTGAAAAAAGCGATGTTTTCCCTTGAACCTCATGGTCCACAGGTTAACAAGTGGCCCAAAATGCTTTGTCAGTTCTGGGTAATGCTCAATGTAATGATGTTTGGGTCGGAGCTTAAAGTCTGGAAATACTGCTTGAAGACCCTGTCTGTGATCACTTATTTTAGTCTGCATGTACTGGATGGATTCCTCTGTGAAAGATGGGGACAACACCAGCTGCACAATGTCTTTTAGGTCCATCAATATGGCCCATGTTTCATCTCCTTCAGGAACTTTACTTCCTACCATAAGAGGCAATAGCCTCAGCAGAGTGGAATTTTCATGCCCATTCCTGCCAATGCTTAATTTGGCAGCAAAAGTTTTTGGGATTGGTTGTGGTTTGTCAAGCCTATCAGAGTGCTGATATGGAAATGTGCAATCTTTGTGTTTAGATATTCAAGTGTGAAGTACTTAAGATGAATCATCTCACGGATGCACAAGGCCAACTCCACTGGCACAATACCCTCAAAAAGGTCGTGAAGTATATCAGGCGGGAAACCAGAAATCGGATGAAAATGCTGCAATGTCTTACTGAGAGCGCACTGACCCTTAACACAAAAATGAGACACATTTTCTCCTTGCACAACATTCTGCACATGAAGATCATGGCAGGTCCTTGTTCTCATGGAAAACTCTCCTTCAGAAACATCTTTGGACTGTATCTCAGCTGCAGTACAGACACAAAATCTGCAGCTACAGTCTCACACAATTTCATTAAGAAGAGCATCATTTATAGACTGACTATGCTCTCCTAACACCTTGATGATTGAGTCTCTCACAAGGGGTTTGGACAATGTGAATATTTGTGCCAAATTTTCAACTATGTCTTGTATCGCCTTCTCTGATACATGCAGAACACTGTGCATTTTCAAGAACAAAGAAGCCAACTTGTTTCTCAGTTGAGCTTGCAATTCACCACTGTCAAATCCAGACTCCGGAGGATTACACTCTGGAGCATCCAGTTCAAGAAAAGAGGGACCAGCTTCATCAGATTCATCTTGGCTCTGAACTGGTTGGCAATCAGTCTCTGTTAAGACAATCTCAGTCTTAAAAGCTGAGACTTCACATTCCGGATGAGTCCTACTTTTGTGAGCATTGAAGGAGGAATACACATTAGTATGGTAGTGACAATTTTTGAATGGACAATCCACCATCTCGTTCTGTTTTAAATGTGTCCTTAAATGACTGAGAAGAGTTTTGTCATTAAAAGGTTGTTTGATTTTACACACAGCACAGACAAATGACACACATCCCACCAGACTGTCACTTTGCACTACTGAGTATGTAACCGGCTTAAGTGAGTTTTCAATGCATTTAATGAATGAAATGTGCAGACACAGTCATCATAGAGACAAGGCAATGGACTGACTGAGGAGAAATTGCTATGATGCAAATGATAGTGTTCAAGCAACTGTGTCCTTTTATCAAAGACAGTAGCACAAAGTTTGCACCTCCAAGCCATTGCAAAACCAATTTAC
This sequence comes from Epinephelus cyanopodus, assembly GCA_026686955.1. Lineage (NCBI taxonomy): Eukaryota > Metazoa > Chordata > Actinopteri > Perciformes > Serranidae > Epinephelus > Epinephelus cyanopodus. The sequence goes on along the minus strand of CM048923.1, from coordinate 42,049,302 downwards.
TAATCTAACATATAGAATGAAAACAGGGCTTAGTTTTACATGACATTATGTTCAGTAGACATACCGGATTGAAGGCCCTGTTGCTTCAGTTTCAGCCTGCACACACAGACACACACACACACACACACACACACACACACAGAGAGAGAGAGAGAGAGAGAGAATTAAAAGTTAGACAGGCAGCAACCTTTTATAATGTAATGAAATCTTTTTATATCAATATCAATGAACATTTATCAGTTACTTAACATTACAGGCATTGCATGAAATACAGTGTTGTTTCAGACTGTAATACAAAAAATCCAAGGACACCCTTAAAAAACTTAGTTCATTTAGGTGAAGGGGGCTGTCTAAAACAATTAACATATTTATTTTCTATTTCTTTGTACTGTAGGGTTTATTTGCATGTTGGCATGTTAAAAGGTGAGGAGCAATGTAGAATTAACAATCAGCAGGTTAATGTATATCTTACTGATGCCTTGCTTGCATAAACGCTAAGTGTAATTTTGCAAACGTTTTAATAGGCTACTTAATACTTTTAAACTCTGGCAGAATAAAAATCTTTAATTATCCATAACAAATACATATCTTCAAAACAGTCCTTATACCACTAAACATAAAAGAAATAAAATCCTACAGCAAGTAAATAAGGATCTGGGATTCCTTTTTCTTTAGCATGTTATTGATTTTCAGTTGTTTTAAATAACACTTAGGTTACCGCGGACACTGAACCTTGGCTGTGACCGTGATGGGGTTATTTCACACAAAAAATACAGGCTTTAATTTGATTATTAGCTCACCTAACAAAAACACACTACACATGAAACAACATTTTAGCAGTAAATTAAGGTAAAACTTCAATGCAAACCATTAAATTTAAGTTACTGAACATGCATGCTAAGTAAAAAATGTTTTCACATGCCGCCGTTTAATTTTTGAAAAAGTTTAAAGTATGCACAATTAATGAAAGATAACGTTAATACAAACTGTGCACTTCAGTGGAGGAACAAATTAAAATACTGGTTTCAACTTTTGAATTTTTTTCCACTTTCACTGAGGCAGTTACTATGTTTAACGTTAACAGACACGTTTTTTTCAAGTGCAGTCAGCACTCTCAGCACGGCGGCAGAAAAGAACAGCGGGTCAGGTCCATCAGGTCCGGCAGTTTGCTGCAAGTTCCGCAAGCGTGAGTGGCAGTAATGGCGGACAAACTTTCAGTTTGGCCGGAGAGGCACGTCAAAGCACATACAGACGTATGTGACGTCATCGCGTGGATTAAGAGTTGCTGTCAGATGATTTGAGTACAATACATCATAATCATCAAAGTAGTGAATAACTGTAAACTTAAAACTGGAAACTTGTTTAAAAGACTCAGCCCGTTTGTGCTGAAATTATGAGTTAATACATATCATCTTTTTTAACCAGCTTTTACTGTTTGGTCTTACAGTGTACGACATCCCTCTGTCCTTAGGACCCTCACAGCCAGTAAGGAAAACCCCCCCCCCCCAAAAAAAAACTTTTAATGGGGAAAAAACAAACAAAAAAAAAACATCCATCCTCACTAACCAGCACACTGGACCCACTACAGTTTGCCTACCGTCCCAATTCATCTACAGAGGACGCCATAGCACACATCTTCCACACCACCATATCTTACCTGGAGAAGAAAGGGAGCTGTGTGAAATTGCTGTTCATTGACTACAGTTCAGTGTTGAACACCATAGTTTATTCCAGGCAGGTCACAAAACTCAAGAAGCTGAGATTAAACACCTCACTGTGCATGTGAACCCTTGACCTCCTGACAGGTAGACCCCAGGTGGTGAGAGTGGGTGGACAGACTTCAGCTTGGTTTCAAAATACGTGGGATATGTATGAATTTGGGTGCAATGCTTTCGGTAGGAAAACATTCAAAAAATTTGTGAGAACAGCCTGCCAGGCCAGTACTAAGAAGTCCCTGACTGTCCAAGACAGTCCACTGACTATCTTTTCCATCGTATATATGCTATTTAGTATCATAATTGTTGAACAAATAAACTAAATTTAAACTAAACTATATTGTTAGATTAAAATGAAAGTCCACTCTGATAAAAATGGTTTTATGTGATCAACTCTCCAAAGAAATCAACAAACCATCAGCATATTGAGTACAGATGATGAATATTCTCAAAATATTAAGCCAGTAAATTTAATCAAAGACATATTTAAATTGCTTTGTAGAGGAGATGTATGAAACACAACTGAGACCATTCAATTATATTTGAATCTAATTTTCCAAACACTATTTTGTAACACATTACATATGGGAAGTAACCCTCTAAACCCTGCTGAAAACAACTTACCAGACAGGGTTCCCCAGATGAGATTTCTGAGTACAACACACCTCCACCTCGACTTGCATACACAAACACCCACATTAATCTAATGGAAAACCTAGTTCATATTGTCTTACATTATATTTTTTAACACTATTATGGCATGACATTTACTTTGCTGATTCACAGTCTGTGACATATTCAGTTTGCATCCTACTGAATTAATCTCTCTTGAACAAAATGATGAGAAATGGGACTCGCAGCAAATGGGTACACAACTGCTTCATTTTTTAGGCAGTGATCCAAAAGTGTTTTTTTGACATCACATCGTTATAAATTAAATGATCACTGGATTGGACGTGCTGACGTATTGCGTTAAGCGTGTTGTGTCATTTCCAGTGTTTTCTGTAACAGTGTCTCTGTGCTGCTCTAGTGAATTCTACTAGCCTGCTTTCTGCTTTTCCCACCTCAGTTCCTTAACATCTGATTCAAGACTTCACACACACTAGTTCTGTTTAAGCACTTATAGCTCTCCTCCTTTTACAACTTCCTTACTAATCTCAGCTGTTGTTTGCATGTTATTAGCCTTGTTAGCTACATTAGCTTAATAGTTAGCGATGGCTTCTCCTTCTGCTCTTTCTTGCTCGGTGTGCCAAATGTTCAGTTATGCCTCTGCCTCCTTTAGCGACAGTGGTAATTGTAACAAGTGTAGCTTATTTGTTGCGTTGGAGGCGAGGCTCAGTGAATTACAAGTGCGGCCTTGCACCATGGAAAATCACTCAGTAGCTGCAGTAGTTAGCCAGCCCCCAGTAGCCGGTGCGGAGCCACATAGCATTAGCCTCTGCTAGCGGTCCCCCGGTAACCGCCATGCAGCCGGGAGGCTGGATAACTGTCCGGGAGAAGCGTAGCTCCAAGCAGAAGCCCATGGTTTACCACCAGCCTGTTCACGTTTCCAACTGCTTTTCCCCACTCAGCAACACACCCGCTGAGGAGAAAACTCTGGTTATTGGCAGCTCTATTCTGAGGAACGTGAAGTTAGCAACACCAGTGGCCATAGTCAAATGTATCCCTGGGGCCAGAGCGGGCGACACTGAATCAAATTTAAGACTGCTGGCTAAAAGGTAAACATAGATATAGTAAGATTGTTATTCATGTCAGCGACAATGACACCCGGTTACGCCAGTCGGAGGTCACTAAAGTTAATATTGCCTCGGTGTGTGAATATGCAAAAACTATGTTGGACTCCGTAGTTTTCTCTGGACCCCTCCCAAATCTGACCACTGATGACATGTTTAGCCGCATGTCATCATTTAATCGCTGGCTGTCCAGGTGGTGTCCAGCAAACGATGTGGGTTTTGTTAATCATTGACAAACTTTCTGGGGAAAACCTGGTCTTATTAGGAGAGACAGCATTCATCCCACTTTGGATGGAGCCGCTCTCATATCTACAAACCTGGCAAAGTTTACTAGTAATTCAAAACCGTGACAACCCAGAGATGAGATCAGGACTCAGAGACGCAGTCCTATACGCTTCCCTGAGCTTCTAGTGCAGTTACCCACCCATAGTTTTATACAAACGGTGTCTGTCCCCTGACCTTCTAAATTATCTAAATCTAAAATTAAACAAAGAGGAGTTGTGCATAACAACCTTATAAAAATTAAAACCTCTTCTGTGACAGAAAGGCAAAACAGTAGAATCAAATGTGGACTGTTAAATATCAGGTCTCTATCATCTAAAGCAGTGTTAGTAAACAAATTAATGTCAGAAAATCATATTGATTTACTCAGCCTCACTGAAACCAGGCTGTGTCAAGACGAATATGTCAGTCTAAATGAATCCACTCCTCCCAGTCATAATAATACCCACATTCCTCAAGGCAGCGGCCAAGGAGGGGGAGTTGCAGCCATTTTTAACTCTCGTCTGTTAATCAGCCCTAAACCTAAACTAGATTTTAATTCACTTGAAAGTCTTGTTCCTAGTGTTTTACATCCGACCTGGAAAACCTTGCAGCCACTTTTATTCGTTATAGTGTACCATGCTCCTGGCACGTATTCTGAATTTGTATCTGAATTCTCAAAGTTTTTATCCAGTTTAGTTCTTACATCAGATAAAGTTATTATTGTGAGCAATTTTAACATTCATGTTGACGTTGATAATGATTCCCGGTCTACCGCGTTTATCTCATTATTAGACTCCATCGGCTTCAGTCAGGGTGTACATGAATCCACTCACTGTTTTAACCATACCCTCTATCTAGTTCTCACATATGGAATTGAAATTGATAACCTAACAGTCTTTCCACAGAATCCCTCACTATCGGATCATTATTTGATTACTTTTGATTTATTTTTAACTGATTACACGCCACTCAGCAACAGTGGAGCAAAATTTAAGGAAATAATTACTCCGTCGTTAAATTTAATACCATGTCCGTCAGTAACAGACGTTTCCCGTACCGACTTTAACCTCTCCGAAATTGATCATCTTGTCGATAGTGCTGTAGGCTCGCTGCGAACGGGAACCGCCCATTGGTCTGACCTCTCATTGGTTCGACCTCTCATAAGTTCGACTAGGCCGTAGGTCGGACCGATAGAGGGTCCCATTGGTCCGACCTCCCATTGATTTGACCTCCCATCTGTCCGACTAGGTCAGACCAATAGTAAGTTGAACCAATAGGAGGTCCCGCTAGTTCAACCCGTCTTTGCCTGCACACCCCCTCCAGGCTTCTTCTGATTTTCTGTTCAGCACCAAGGACAGTGCTACACACTCTCTCGAGAGCCCAGTAGGAGCCATCAAGTCAAATCAGGATTAAAAACTTTATGGAAAAACAGGAAAACAAAGTGCACAGGGCAGGGTCTTGCTGGAAAAAACATCATTTCAGGCTAAAAGCAATGAAGTTAATAAAATTGCTTGATAATCGTTCAGTCCCTTTCCTGTTCGGATGTAAACCATCAGTTTTGTAGAGGTCACGTTCAGTCCAAAAGTAATCAAAATTGCTAATAAAACCAAGGCCTGTTGCAGCGGTGAAGTTCTGCATCCACGTGTGCAAACTAAAAAGTCGACTAAAAAGCTCAGAACTTTTGTGCAGTGTGGGAATGGGGCCAGAGAGAACGCACCTTTTCCCAAGGCTTTCAACAGTGAAAATGAACAACCAACAGATAAGCTAGTGAACACAGTTTAACCCATTAAGTTCCATTGCATGGTTTTAGAGATATTCTGCAAAATATGAAAGCTGCCGCTCTAAGTTCTGAGGGTTAACTGACTTTTTATTATTTTAAAAACCAATCTTGCTTTCGGGAATTAGGCCATGCGTCACAACAGTTTAAAATCTCAATAGATCAGACTGCTGGTTGCATAATATGTAACAGCCTGTAGATATGGTGCATGCCTTTTACTCCCGTGGCCCAAATGGAGGTGAAAGGTCAGAATGGACAGTTGGACTTATGGGACATCCCATCAGTTCGACCTCCCATTAGTACGAACAGGTTGAACTAATGGGAGGTTGAACTAATGGGAGGTCGGACCAATGGCATGGACCCGCTGCAAACAGCACTCAACTCTGTAGCTCCTCTTAAAAAGAAGTTAACAAAGCAAAGAAAGTTCGCTCCTTGGTATAACTCTCAAACCCGTAAGTTAAAACAAATATTGTGAAAATTTGAAAGGAATTGGCTGGAAATTAACCAGACTGGAAGAATCTCGTTTAATCTCGGCAGACAGTCTCAAAATGTATAAGAGGGGCCTCCACAATGCCAGAGCAAACTATTACTCAGCATTAATAGAAGAAAACACAGAAAACACTGTAGCCAAGCTGACTGAGAGTCACAGCTCTATTGAGCCTTGTATTCCTTTAGCCCTTAGAATTTTGTCATTAAAAAAGCTCATGAAATCATTACTGCTAACTATCAGAGGCAAATTCATGATCTCCTGTCCTCAGATAGTACCTATCTAACCTCAATCACAAGACCTAATATATATTTAGATTGCTTCTCCCAGATTTCTCTTCAAGTATTGACTGCAATGATTTTGATTTCATCTAAATCATCAACGTGTCTCTTAGATCCCATCCCAACTAGGCTACTTAAAGGCTAAGTTCGGTTTTTTGACACCTGGGCCTTATTTTTAGGAATAAATACGCTCGTAGACTCACCCAGACAATTTTGGTGGAGCTCGGAGCCGTTTTCGAGCAATTTAGATCCATCCGACGGCGTTTTCTCTCATGCCATAGAAGCGGACGGGGCCAGACATCGAAGCCCCTAAATTAGACATTATCTGCTGCGAAACTCGCTCATTTCACCTACATTTTATAAATGAATGGCCAGTGTTATCACCATGTCAGCTCAACTTCCTTGTTATGGTCATCCGGGGCTTTACAAGGATGGGTAACTTTTGGTGACGTCATAGACGTGCGCCGCAGGAGCGCAGTCCAGCCGGCGCTAGGCTAGGAGCTACACGGGTACAAACATGGTTCGTCATTGCGTTTTTCCACTTTGTCCAAACAAAATGACGAGTTGGACAAAGTTCACATTCCACAGGCTTCCTTTGAAAAACCCGGAGTTACTAAAGCTCTGGCTTGTTGTCCTGAAAATGGACCCGAATATTCCTATGGAAGAACTGAGGAGGGTCAGTCACCGGGTCTGCAGCGCTCACTTCGCTCCAGAAGACTTCATTACGAAGACGACAAAGATAAAAGGCCAGGAAGCTCAGCATCAGTACCTCAGGAGGAATGCCATCCCGATTGTTTCAGAGGGCAAAACAGACGCAGCGGAGGTAATGCATTTGCATGTAATAATATTGGTCGATAACCAGTGCACGTCGGCCAGCGTATAAAGCTCCTTGTATAAAATGAATAGCTATCTTCACGACCTATGTCTGAGCAGGAGTAGCCTTCTAAGAATACATTCCTGCAAAAGAATACTGCACTGTAACGCAATATAATTTACTCTAGTCCCACTCTGAGCAGCAAAGGCTCTCCTCTTCTGTTGTCTGTGGCGTGCAGTGTCCACAACAACACCACCAGTTAGCCCCCATTCGTGGACGTGCAGTGGTCGCTTGTTCTCTGGCCAGCTGTTCGGCTCTTTCCCTCTGCATCCTCCTTTCAAATAGCTCCTCGTCGGTGTATTCTGGCTCAAAACGATAAGGGCATCCAACATACTCAAAGTCGTCATGAGACACTTCTACATCGGATAAATATTCCGTCATGTTGCACAAGAATAGCTGTGTAGCTGTATAGCCTAGCCTAGCGCCGGCGGGACTCAGCTGCGCTCCTGCGGCGCACGTCTATGACGTCACCAAAAGTTACCCATCCTTGTAAAGCCCCGGATGACCATAACAAGGAAGTTGAGCTGACATGGTGATAACAATGGCCATTCATTTATAAAATGTAGGTGAAATGAGCGAGCTTCGATGTCTGGCCCCGTCCGCTTCTATGGCATGAGAGAAAACGCCGTCGGATGGATCTAAATTGCTCGAAAACGGCTCCGAGCTCCACCAAAATTGTCTGGGTGAGTCTACGAGCGTATTTATTCCTAAAAATAAGGCCCAGGTGTCAAAAAACCGAACTTGGCCTTTAAGGAAGTCTTACCTTTAGTTAACACCCATATATTTGATATGATCAATATATCCTTATTAACAGGCTATGTACCACCTTCTTTTAAGGTAGCTGTAATTAAACCTCTCCTAAAAAAGCCCACCCTGGACCAATATCTAATCTTCCCTCTCTTTCAAAGATCCTTGAGAAAGTAGTCGTAGACCAGCTGTGTGATCTTCTCCATGATAATAATTTATTTGAGAAATTTCAGTCAGGATTTAGAGTGCATCATAGCACTAAGACAGCACTAGTTAAAATTACAAATGACCTTCTGATTGCTTCAGACAAAGGACTGTACTTGTTTTATTAGTTGTTTTATTAGTATATTATTGGTCCCTAAAGTCTCCAAAAGTAGATCGGGAGCCAGAGCCTTCAGCTATCAGGCTCCTCTCCTGTGGAATCATCTTCCTGTTGCGGTCCAGGAGGCAGACACCGTCTCCACATTTCAGACTAGACTTAAGACTTTCCTCTTTGATAAAGCTTATAGTTAGGGCTGGCTCAGGCGCGGCTTGTACCAGCCCCTAGTAAGGCTGACTTACCCCGGATTTCCACTGGATGCGTGTCCATTGCGGTACGGCAGCGCTGGTTATCCGCTGCATGCTCCGCCGTCCGTCAATACCCACTGGTGCAGCTCCACCGGAAGACATCTCGGTGCACTGCCATGATGAATATCTCCTCGTCCATGGTGTCAACAGGGTGAAATGACGTCTGAAATCCTCTGACCTGTTGACTTCAGGCCTGCCTCTGCCCATTATGTAGTTTTCAAAGTGTAGTGCAAGGAAATATGATCCGCCCTGATCACTGTGTATCTTATTTTGAAAATTAACTGGATGTTTTATTTTGTTTCTCTGCACGACTTCCTACCCCGCACGATCTGCTCTGTGTTGAATTGTTGCGTTGTGCTCCGGCGTCCGGCAAAAATAGAAGTCCTGCGTATCTGTTGCGGAGGCCTCCGGACTGCCGGAGCTCAGACAGAGCCGGAACGCAGCACTGCCGGAGCCGGTAGAAACCATAGACTGTATAAAATAATGGACGTAGTCACCGTGACGTCACACGTCCGTTTCTGAAGAGTGGATTTGAAGCTCAAAATACTCCGCTCTGGACGTCGCCATCTTGGCAGTGCCTGACTCCGCCCAATCAAAAATGGGCAAAGAGGCGGGCCGAAGGAAGCCTGGCTGCTTAAACACGCCCACCTCGCTCTGCGCTGCTAAGTTAGCTGAGGCTAACAAGCTAGGCTAAGAAGCTACGAGGCTAAGAAGCTGCGCTACTTCGGCTAGCACTGTGGCAGCTCCCTCACGAAACTTGAGGTAAGTTGAGTTTAGCTTAAACTAACGTTATACAACAAACCTTGAAACAATGATCCAGCTCTTATCTAAAAAAAAAAACGCTTCAACTTTTTAAAAAAATATATAATGCTAATTATTTATTACACTCATTTTACTTTCATATGCAGTATGGAGCACTGGTGACAGCTGTGTCCGGCGTGGTCCAGAGAGCTGCAGAGACTCTGGGAAGCAACCTCAGCATGCCGGGCGTCCATGTCTGTTGGTTTGGCTGGGGTGGACTGCAGAGAGGCCTTCTCTCCTTCTTTCCACACTCCCTGCGAGGAAGAGCAGCACCAGATGTCTTCGTCATCCACTGTGGCGGCAATGACATGGGGAAGGTCAGCAGTGTCAAGCTGGTCAGCATGATGAAGGAGGACCTGCACCAGCTTCACCTCCAGCATCCTGGCATTAAGATAGTATTTTCTTCACTGGCCCAAAGGTGCAGGTGGGAGGCTGGTGGCAATCCAGCAAAGATTGATAAGGCCAGGAAATGTGTTTACAGTGTTATGGCTACATGTGTTCATAGTTTAAATGGTGCAATAATTGAGCACCCTCACATCAGACACATTCATCTCACACCTAGGACAAATTATATGTTTTTAAGTATATTAGTTAATTGTCTTGAAGACCACCTCCAAACACAGTGAACTGCTTACAGTTGGCAGTGTCATTGCTTTTGAATTTGGCCTTTAGGACATATTTTGTTAGGCCTGAACATAGCCCAGACTGCCATGGCCAATGTTGACTTTTTATATTCATCTATAACTTGTTTAAAATTTCAATAAATTCTATTTATATTTGCACTCCTTTTGTCTTTGTTACTGACTGAATGTTGTATTTCGCAATCAAATCTGACTGTCAATTGAAAGGGCAAACAAATCATACACTACAGATAAAACATAAAGCATTAATGTTTAACATTGTCACTGACAAAAAAAATAGGCAGTCCATTGCTGTGTGGGCCTGATTATTTTAACCCTGTACTTGACTGGATAAAAGGGCTCAAAATGAAAAACAAAGAATTAGCTGGACACAATAGTTTTGAAGCCCCCAAGGACATGTCACTTGTTGGCTATGTTGCCAACTCTGAGAGGGTCTTCCTCAGGCAAAGGTATCGTGACGTTTTTATAGTGAGGCAAACAGAAAGATAATCAGCCAATTATGTGTTACTATTTTTTTAGCCTCACTATATAAACCTCAATACCAAGCAATACCCACAGAACTTTCTCATATGTCACAATGTCACAAATAAATAATACCTCCTATGGGACTTAAAATTATTCAGTGTGCAAATATTTCCGTGTTTTTCACAAAAGGAGAATCGTTATTCAGTGAATTTTCTTCATTTGTCTTAAAGAAATGTTCAAACAAAACTAGCACATAACATCAGCTTTTCATTTCTTTTTTACATTCTGCTAAGATAAATGCAAACTTGGGTAAATGTTAAGACATAAATGAAAACATTAAGATGCCATTAATAACGATTACATTTTGTTAATGGTTTAAATCACCACTATATTTCCAATCATCACAGGAAACTGATGAATGACAGCTTTCAAAAAAAATTTGCTTTTACTCTAAAGTAATTTTTGTCTGATCCACTTTATATCACAAAAATTCTAACCATTACACAAACAGTTTAACAAAATTAAGTCAAAGCTTGCATTCATGAAATCATCACTATGAAAGTTACAAAAAGTACGCATGAAATAAATGAAAAGATTTGTGACAGTAATTATAAAACATATGAATTAGGACCCAGAGTCATAATTTGCAAAATCTTAATTTCTTGTTAAACAACCTCTTTACTGTGGAGTAAATATCACATTGGTCGAGGTGTTGTAACTTTCCTCAAGTGTCCTACAAGAGAGAAAGATGACAGGTTAAAAACACAGGTAGAAAACATTGACTACAGCCTGTCTTGGTTAAAAGCCCACTCACCACCAAAATGATCTTATTGCTGAGTAAGTGGCTGTCATTCATAAAATAGTTTTGTGTTTTAATTCTGTAGATATTTGACTTTATATTTGAATTTGATTTTAAATTTAACTTTACTATCAAAACAACTGGAGTATGAATGTACAGTATGCAGTTCATCCACATTAACATCATTGTTGCTGCCAAAAGGAAACTGAACTGTTCTCAAAGCTCACTGCCACTGTGGAATCATGCTATGTTCGGCTGTCTCATTTTGAGAATATTTTTTCCATTGGTTTTTCGCAGACTGTGTGTGGGGAAAAAGGTAGTAATTCTCACTTTGATAAAGGGTCTTTGCATAAAAAGCACTGAAATGTTAAAGTTGGTAAATACATGTCATGTTCCTTGATTGATAAAATCTTCATTTGGCCTTCTGCATCAGGGGAACACTAAACTGCACTGGTGTGTCAGTGTGTCATTTCACCTTATCAGTAATAATACGGAGCAAGCTGTGCCCTAATCGAGTACTTAGTAATGTATGACAATTTGTAATATATGTAATGCATTTAATTGTTATATGGACAATAATTCAACATTTCAAACTAGTAAGTTTAGTGAGGTACTGTATGAAAAAGGGTGTCTTTATCCTGGAGTCAGTGCTGAAGTGATGACTCAAAGTGTTCACTGCACAGACGGTAAGTCTTGTTTGGAGTCCAGTTCTGTCTTCTGGTGTTGAGTGTCCACTGGTCCAGTCTGTCTGGGTCACCTAGAGGAAAACGTTACACAGACAAATAGATATTCAAAGTAATATATGTGTTAGCTACCTACTTTGCAGACACTTTTACATGCAAACAATACAATTTAAATTACTTCAGTGTTCAACAGATCATAATCGATTTATTTAAGCAAAACAAAAAGGTGGTGACCATCACAGTCCCCATATTCTGTCTGTTCATTATCTATTGTTGTGTAGCTACAGGCCTATATCATACACTGATCTTATTAATATTTTATGTGACAGTCAAATGTCATATTAGCTTTTTTTAATTACGTTACACACCTTATTGTAATTTCACACAGTTCGCCACTTTTTAATTTACATACACAAGTATCGCCTTAACGTTACGTTACCGTTACACTGCTCATATGACAACGTTAACGTTGCATCACGTTAGCTAACTAACGTGGTGGACCTTTATTTTCACACAGCCTTTTGTTCAAAATATTCTCTCCATAAATGCCTAACATTAAATCCTAACACTTCTCTGTCAGACTCTGACTTCGATACTGGCGTCTTGCTTGAAGGCTAAATGTTAGCTGGCTGGTTAAGCTAGTTAACGAGCTAAGCTTGTGTTGTATCGTATTGTCTGTGGCTCTGTAACTTGATGTGGATGTTGCTGCTGTGATACAGGTCGCACTTGAAAACGAGACCTCCGGTATCAACGTGATTTTACATGTATTAAATAAAGGCTTAATAATATAATAATAAGCTGACAGCTAACTTAGGTGGTGACCGGAGACACCGATACACGCTGCTGACAAGCTACGTGGTGACCGTAGTGACCGCAGACACCGACACCCGCTAATTAGTGCTAACATATAAACATAATTAAAATAATACTAGAATTTCCGAATTTCACTTACCGAAAAACCTGGAGCACAGACTTCTTGGACGGTCTGTTGGTATAATTAATCGAACAGTAAGCCATATTACTCCAATATTTGCCTTAGAAAAAATACACAGAAGGCACAGACCCCGGCTGAGAGGACAGGTTCAATGCCTTCAACATGGACACGAACTGGCTGAGATGACGCCGAGCAGACGGCGAGTCTGAGCTCAGCTCCGCACAGCAGAGCCAGCGGCTAGTTAGCATGCTAGTTAGCCACCCGTGATGGTGCCACCTGTCACTCAAAGTGACCATGCCCTTAATTATGCGCAATTTCAAACCTTAATAACATTTAAACGGAAGAGTTAGAAAAAAATTCACCCCCCTCAGAGTTGTCATGAAAGGGGAAATTAACTATAGAGACCAAAACCATCTTTTGTACCAGGCTGTAAACATGTTTATTTCTGCTCTAAAGTTGGGCATTTTAACATGGGGGTCTATGGGAATTTGCTCACTTCCGGAGCCAGCCTCAAGTGGACAGTCGGTGAACTGCAGTTTTTGGCACTTCCGCATTGGTCTCACTCGTCTCCACCGGAGGTTGGGGCTTGGTAGAAACACACACATTGACTAGAATTGAATGTAATCGGCTCCGCTGCCATGCCGGACCGCAGACGCAACCAACATGCATCTGGTGGAAATTGGGGGTTAGGCCTAGTCTGCCGGAGGACTCCCTATAATACACCGGGCACCTTCTCTCCTTCTCTCTCTCTCTCTCGTGTCCTGTTACTGCATCTTGCTAACTCGGCTATACTGCATGTCACGAACTCGGCTTCTTCTCCGGAGCCTTTGTGCTCCACTGTCTCTCAGGTTAACTTATATTGCAGCGGTGCCTGGATGGTGTGACGTGTGTGGTTGTGCTGCTGCCATGGTCCTGCCAGATGCCTCCTGCTGCTGTTATCATTATTCACACTTCTACTGTTATTATACACATATGATTATTGTCACATATGTACACTATCAGATATTAATATATACTTTCAACATATTGTACCACAACAGCCAGAATTATAATTATAATATTATTGCTTTCATTAATATTGTTGTAAGCTATTGTCATTACATGTCTGTCCTGCATCTCTCTCTCTGTCTCTGTCTCTCTCTATCTCTGTCTCTGTCTCTGTCTCTCTTTTTGTCTCATTGTGACATTCGGATTATTGTTAATATATCATGTTGATCTGTTCTGTATGTCATCTATTGCACGTCTGTCCGTCCTGGAAGAGGGATCCCTCCTCTGTTGCTCTTCCTGAGGTTTCTACTGTTTTTTTCCCCCGTTAAAGGGTCATTATCCACTGTGAGGGTCCTACTGTTTTTTTCCCCCGTTAAAGGGTCATTATCCACTGTGAGGGTCTAAAGGACAAAGGGATCTCGTTTGCTGTAAACCCCTGTGTGGCAAACTGTGATTTGCGATATTGGGCTTTATAAATAAAATTGACTGATTGATTGATAAATTATCATTGAGAAAATAAATGATTCATCTGACAACTTTTCCTGCATGTTTTATGATATAAGAGCATCATTCACTTCATAAAAATCCCTTGAATACAGAACAAGAGTGATGACAAGATATGGATTTAGCAGGCAGGAAAGACCTTTTTAACCTGGACAGGAAATAATATTGACAACTAGCTTCAAACTTCCATAGCTGAATTTGTATCATGTCATTAAACTTAGTGGTGGAAAGGTTTGTCCCCGTTTATCCAGACTGAACAAATCCTGATCCCTAATCCACTGTTCCCTCTGCTTGACCCTCCCATCGAGCCTGCGACTCTAACACAGGGCCAGCCAGTAAGAAGCACTGATTGCGCTAATAGCTATGCATCAAATGACAATGTGAAAACAATGTGACCATGTGAAAATGGTCAGGAAATTATCAGCTGAATCTGCAGCTTCCCTTGGCTCTACAGAGCATTATAGTGACTTTCAGCTCTTTGCGCCACTGTCCAGCTGCAATTCAAATGGTTTGGTTCACTTTTACCACTTGAATAGCATCATTCTCTGACACAGGATGCAGCTGTTTCCAGAGAAAAAGCTGTAAAATTTTACTCTCCATAAATCAATCGATCAATCAATCAATCAATCAATTTTATTTATAAAGCCCAATATCACAAATCACAATTTGCCTCACAGGACTTTACAACATACAACATCCCTCTGTCCTTTGGACCCTCACAGCGGATAAGGAAAAACTATTTATAATATTTCTATCACGAGTTGATGGAGATTTTGGACTGGGCACTGGGCACAAACATGACTCCAAATGAATGATAATGTTGCTCTATTGTATATCTGCTGGATGTGTTCAAGAGCACTGCTGGCTTACAAATCCAATATTCCATATTAACTTATAAGTTCATCATATATTTTCCGCTTGTTCTGCTGCCCATGAGAGACTGAAAAAATAAATTAATACGGGTTCAAAAATTGAAAAGGTCAGAGCTGACTGAAGCATGACAAAGGACATTACATACTTGCTCAATATTGAACCAAAACTACAACTTGACAAAGAAATATTAGTCAAGGTCCACTTAATAGTTCTTTTTAGAGGTTTCAGTCATGTTAGGGTCCTGTTGTCATCAGTTGTCATCACATCTCCTTATATTGAGCTCTTTGTGATGTACAAAAAATGGAGTTTTCTCCATTCTCTGATGCATACTGTGAGAAGCACTTCAAAGCTAAGAAAAAGGTAATAGCTTATAGAAAAAAGCCAGTAAGTGTACCCTGAGTTTGAATTGTTTTGATAAACTCAAGCGGCAACCTCTGGAGCTCAAAAATGAAGCCGTTCATTGAATAGTCACTTGAGGCTGGCTTCAGGAGTGCGTCAGTCCCATAGACTGTATATAAAGACGGACGACATGGCAGTTCCCGAAAAGTAAAGCCAAAACATCTTGATTGCCCCCTGGTGGCTGGCTGCAGTACAGGTCAGAAACCCTGCCTCCCCAATGTTAGCAGATAGGACATGGGCCAACAGGGGGATTGAGGTCACCATTGACTGCTGTGTGTGTCAATCGGCATGCTGGCTATCATCAGTGCTGCTTGTGATTGGTCAGATGGGTGTATGGGCGGGAACCTGATACTGGCAAAGATTGCTCCTGCACAGACTCTGGCTCCAAACGATGTCACCAGCACAAGATGGCAGTGACCATATCCAGGATATTTTGAATTCATTTTGTACAGAGAGGGGAAGTGAAGATGCACTGTCCAACTATATATCGGTCCATAGTCAATCCCCAGAGACCCCCATGTTGAAACTGTCCAACTATGCAGCAGAAATAAATATGTTTACAGCCAGGTACAAAAAAACAGTTTTGGTCTCAATAGCTATTTTCCCCCTTCATGGCAACTGTACAGGGGCTACATTTTTATAGCCTATAACTCACAGGATTAAATGTTATTAAGCCTTAAATTTATGCATAATGCAAGTTTTTGCAATTCAAAACAATGCTGCTCAGTAATTTCTGGTCCATTTGTTTACATCTTACTAGCTTGCCAGCAGCTGTGGACAGCGTCGATGTTGACACCTGAATTCTAAGATTCCTATGAAAGTATTTAAAACGAGGCCGAAACGGCGTGAGGCAGAGGTCCCGCCCAATGCTTCTTGCAGCTTTAATTCTTTATTCTTTCTTCCGCCATCTCTTTGAACCCCAATTTAACCCCTTAAACATGCCCAAAAACTCACCAAAATTGGCACATGTCAGGACTGGCAAAAAATGTGCTAAAATGAGAAAATTAATCCCAAAAGTGCCAAAATGTGCTCTCTAGCGCCACCTAGACATACTAAAATGGCCACTGCAGCCCATAGGAATGTCGCAGAAAGATAAAACCAAAACTGGCTTGTTTGTCTCTTTGAGACCTACAAATCATGCACTGACACCCCTGACCTAAATCTAACAGGAAGTTAGTAGTGCCTCTGAAATGTGGAGAAATTGTCAGCTGTGAGCTAAACATCTTAAACTTGTGACCAAGATCGCATTTTTTGACTCCACAAACATAAAAAAAAGCTCTCAATTTACCGGTCGATCTACGTTCCAATCCTCACCTATGGTCACGAGCTCTGGGTAGTGACCGAAAGAATGAGAGCGCGAGTGCAAGCGGCCGAAATGAGTTTCCTCCGAAGGGTGGCTGGGCTCAGCCTTAGAGATAGGGTGGGGAGCTCGGACATCCGGGAGGGACTCGGAGTAGAGCCGCTGCTCCTCCACATCGAGACGAGCCAGTTGAGGTGGTTCGGGCATCTAGTAAGGATGCCACCCGGACGCCTCCCTTGGGAGGTGTTTCGGGCATGTCCAACCGGGAGAGATGTTTAGTTTTTCTGATAAGTATATTTTGTTTAAATGGTTTTAGGCTTGTTTTTCTCTAGTGGGAATTGCCTTAGTATATCAGTTAATCATAGTTGTAAATGCACTGTGCCAACCAAGCTAACAGTTAGTGCTAGGGTTGTCTCCAACCTTTCATCCAAATATGGTCACCCTTGCCTTAATACAAAGAAGAACAAAACACACATACAGAAGAAAAAAAAACACTGGCAGTCAAAATGCCAAACAAAAGGCTTCAGAAAGGGAGTCCAAAAATCCATTGGGTGATGATACATTGACAAAAGTTTGTATAAAATATTGGATGTAGCCAAACAACTATTCATGGGTAAGGTGAGTATTGGTGAATTGGGAAACTTGGCAAGTTGGGACATTTAAGTTTTGCAATGAGTATATTTTCAATAATTACATAAGATAATCCAAAAGCAATGTTTATGCTGAAAAGGCATTTGATGAGAGAGAAAAAAAGGTTTCATGGATGTGATGGGCATGACATCACATACACACAACACATGATTCCAGAATCATAGTGGTAGGTGAAATTACACAGCATTGACATAAAAAAAAATATTAACCTTATAAAAATCAAAAAGTAATTACTCACTGTTTTATTCCCATTTATTTTTTAATGGGATGTAATTATGCATTAAAATGACTACGAATCAATTTAATACTCCTTTCAGCCTTTTGAAAATTGTGAAATGGGATCGTGTCCTGTTTGCCAATAGCCAACTGTTAAAATGGGACACCCTGTTATTGTTAAAATGGTACACTGGAATTTGCCATTTTAATAAAAAAAATATGTTTTTGAGGATCACAAAACACAAGTTGAAAGTCTTGAAAGATATAAATAATCTAAACTGGATAAAATTTATTTTAAATATGTTATTAGCTAGCTTTCTGGAACTAAGCTATGTAAGCCAACATAGCCATATTTTTGCTTGCTTAACAAACTGTTACCACACCAGTAAAACCTCCACCTAGCTATACCTAGCTATTTTACTTGTTCTTCTAACATAGGCATTTTTGATAACTAGCAAATATATACATATTTTTAATGAATAAATACATTCATGTACAGTACATTTCAGAGGCCAATGACGTTCAAAAGAAATGCAACAGTAAGTATCTTTATTGTGTTCCATTTCCAATATATAGCTGTTTAAACACACTTACTGAATTGTAGAAGTTACTAATGTACCAGTAGGCCTATACATTGTTCTCTAATTTAAGGTTGGTACTTTAATCAAATTGTTTCGGTTATAAAATGTTGAAATCAATTATCGTCTTTAGTTTCTCTGTTTTATTTATTTTATATCAAAATGGTGTCCCATTTTGTCAATAGGGCTTATAAAAAAAAAAAGTGGTTGATTAAAAATAAAAAAAAAGTGGTTTTAGGGCATGTGTTCGATCATTCCTTCTTTTTTCGCCTATATATTGTAGTCAGGGTGTCAGTGTTGTGTGAAGTTGGGAGCTAAGACATTGGGATGATTCAGTCAATTGTTCCAGAATGCAAATTTTCAGAAAGGGTCCCAATTTAACAATATTCACCCTAATAAAGACATTTTATGCTCAACACAATCTTTCCTGAACCCCAACAGAGAATTTCAGTAGCCAAAAGCATCAATAGTCTACATGGGATCAGGATATGAACCTTAGTATCTCACAGTTCTGCACTTTGCACAGTGAAACTAATCTGGGCAGCAATTACATTTCCTTTAAAATGCACATACTCAGGTGTTCATAATCTTAGAGTACTTCTTACACTCTTTCATCTCTGCAGAGCCGTGTGTGTGTGTGTGTGTGTGTGTGTCAGAGACTAATAATGTCTCCTCTGATGCTTTGCTTTCTCTCTCTTCATTTGTGCAACAAACAACAAGCTAAATGCCAGGCACATTCATCTCCTAATAAGCCGACACTAACGCAGGGATTTTCACGAGGGGGGAAATAATTGCCTGTTCAAGTGCTTTTTCATAAGTTCCACGTCTAATTTGGCAACTCATGAAGTGTGTCATGAAGGGAGAGAGAGGAGAGAGGATCACAGCTTTCGCCTCCAGTCTACACTTCACCCAGAAAAGCCCTCTCCTTCTTCTGCGTTTCCTACTTTTTTCTGCTTTGCTTTGTCTTTTCCAACCTGAATCACATATTTCAAAATTCACCTTCAATCAGATGTTTTTACCTCAGAGGCTCCCCTCCATACCCCTATTTCCTCCACTGACATCCCTTTCAACAGCAACACAAGTCTTTCTTCTTTGACTTTTGAGTGTGCCAACACAGTGTTCGTGCCTCTTTTTTATGCTTAGTCGACAGTGTAACAAGCCCTGAATCATGAGGAGCTGGCACCAATGAGCATCAGCACATCATCTAAACTGTTGCGGGTAAAGTATTATACAGCCATGGCGGGTGAGGGAAAAAAAAAAGAAGCTGCAAAGCCCATCATCTTCAGTTGATCATCCCTCCAAATCCCCACGGCACGGTGGCAGCAGGCAGGCATGCAGGGGAATTTTGAGAGGTCAGGACATGAAAGAAGTAAAGAAAAGAGAAGTGTCAAAGGGATGAGGCCAAGGGGAGAGGAAATGAAACCAATAGAGAGGGAGAGAGAGGACAGGGATATGAAAGAGACAAGAGTAGTGGTAGAGTCCTTGGATGATAACGTCAGGGGGAAACTGATGCATTGAGTAACAATCCGGTTTATTTGTGCATTGTCGACTATGATAAACATCCACAGAGCAACGATCTGAAATCACCGTGAAGGCAGGCACTGCATAAACACGACAGCTGGGGAGTGAATACATTACCAGTGAGGAAGCTTCATATACAAGATAAATAGAACTGCTTGGAGAAGCCTTTGACAGCTGGCTGCCATACACGTGAACCCCACATTAGCAGCAGTGAGTGCAGTATTTAAGCACTGATGGCTTTATTACATAACATATGCTAAAGATGTAATGATGCCATGGGCTTAATGTGTCATTGGTGGGAGCAGCATTCACACACAGAATGGCATTGTGTAGTGGAGCCTAACATGGATGCACAGAGAAATGAGATACAGAATTTATCGAGAGGAGGCAGCAGATATACACACAATAGGACTGCTTACAGAAGCTTTATATTGGTGTCCTTTGGATTTTTGACATATGTTGATTCAATGAAACCACAAACATTTTTACAAGGGTTAATCATACCCAATTACTGAGGGAGCAGAGAAGAACTTACAGAGGCATTTTTCTACAACCCCTTCCTTAAAGGAAAAATGCTGTTCATTATAAGTTACTTTATTCAGTTTTATCCATCATTTTAACCCTTTAAGCTCTGTCATAGATATGGAGCCTACATTGGTATTTTCGCTTATTGCAAGACCTTGAAAGGCTCACCCACACCTTTATTTCCAGTTGATTAGATTGCTACAATGGTCCGTTTGTAGGCCTTTCAAAACAAGCTTTTCGACAACTTCAGCTTATTCAGAATGCTGCTGCTGGGGTCTTAACAAAAACCAGGAAATATGACCACATTACTCCAGTTCTAAAATCCTCACACTGGTTACCTGTCTCTCAGAGAATTGATTTCAAAATTTTGCCACTTGTGTATAAATCACTGTGGCTCAGCACCCAAATATATCTCTGATGATGATGTTAGACAGCCTCAACTCTGAACACTTTAAAGGCAAAGCTAAAAACATTCCTTTTTTACTCTGCCTACTCCACCCTGTAATGACTGCGAAGATTATTTAAACTCCATTTTAAATCATTTTAAATGATCTTTTTATCTTTGCAACTCTTTTCTGCACTTTTGCTATTTTTAATGTTTATTTATTTATTTATTTTTTCAGAAAAAAAAACTAAATTACAGTGCACAAGTTAAAGGAGCTGCTGGGATCACATTTTACTGGAGTTGTACCTTGTATATTTCCATGTAACAAATGATTGATTGACTGATTGATTGATGAAACAGATATTGTCGTACAGTATAGGCCCAAAGACGTACATGCTCAAAGATCTGCCAAAGTGCTCAGAGTTTCTATGATGTTGCTTGTCACCTCAAACAACATTGTGCTTTTCATAAAGGAGCAAAAGCAGCTAACAGTAAATACAAGTATTATGATAATCATTATTTACACTTTCAAGCAGCATGTTGTCATTGCTTGTTGCCTCGTTTTTAAACACCCAAACTACAGTATCCCATGCAACCAGTTTCCAGCTGTTTTTCCATCTTTGCAAAGTCACATTTCCACAGGCTAGATCAGGTTAATTTTTAAGGAGGGGATTAAAATGCAGGGCTCCAACTGAATAAATTTATCCAGAAACCTTGCTTTAAAGTAGAAATCAAATTGAACCTTGCACGCTCTGATTTAGGTAATCCCAAGAGTCTATGTCACGCTCCCTCTAAATGCCTTTTCTTTTTTCTTTCCTTTTTTTCCAGCCTGATTATTTTTGTCATCAGAGAGCTTTCAATGGAACATCTGATGGTAGTTTTCCAAAAGTGTCTTTTTCCCTATTTTAGTGTCCTAGTTCCCCATTTCTTTTTTGTGTATCTACATTGAAATTGAGCCAAAAAATTAATAAATGAGACAGACATAGATTAAAGTTTTCCATGGTGTGTTGAAATCTCAAAATGGATAATTCCATCTGAGTCATTTCTGTTTTGCATATCCTCCTGAGACCCAGACTATTGTCTGGTATGTGTTTTTAATTTCCCCCAGCTATTTGGGATCAGTGGGAGCCAATAAGTGTAAAAACTAAACATTGTCAACAATAATTAAGTCTCAATGTCCTCAGATGAGATGAAAATAAAGTCCAAATGTCCTAAAATGGGACAACAGTAAAATATACAAGTTTCAACCATACAATTAGGGATGGGAATTGATAGGATTTTATTGATATCAATGCCATTATTGATTCTGCTTATCAATCCAATTCTTTATCGATTCCGTTATCAATTCCTCCTGTGAGTTAAAGTGTCTCCTGTTGTTTGTAACCCAAGACATCTGCTTTCATAACGTTTATTATGAACCTTAAAGCCATGGTCTAGTTTAGAAAGACGATGAGAAAGATTTGAAAAAAAAGCACGCTGTCTAACCACCCAAAAAACTAACGGCAGCTTTCACAGTCATAAGCCAGCATTGGCATACAGTTATCTATGTCACAACAACAGCCACAATGAGTGTCATTAATGTTACTGCTAGCTGGTGATCTAGAGATAAATCCCGGCCCACAGCCTGAGTGTGTCAACACCATGCAGCTGGTGCAGCTAACTCAGGTGAGGCAGCTACGCAGCTAGCCTAGCATATTGTAACAACAAATGGCGTGCAAATCAACTCAAATGCCCTCATCTTACCATCCTTGGTGTTCCCATGAAATCCGATAACAGCGTCCTGGCCACTGTCTACCTGGAGCAGGGACGCGCTGAGGCTCCACAGCTGGCTAGCAGCTCCAGGGAGGCTAACAACAACAGCATCCTGGCCGCCGTCTACCTGTAGCGAGGACGCGACGAGGCTCCACAGCGGGCTAGCAGCTCCAGGGAGGTTAACAACAACAGTGCCCTGGCCACCGTTTACCTGGAGTGGGGACACGCCAAGGCTCCACAGCTGGCTAACAGCTCCAGGGAGGCTAACAACAACAGCGTCCTGGTCGCTGTCTACCTGGAGCAGGGACACGCCTAGGCTCCACAGTTGCTAGCAGCTCCAGGGAGGTTAACAACAGTGTGAAGTGATGCCATGGCTTTGACCGCTTCCATCCCTCCGCCATTACGTCTTCTTTGTTGTTGAACATGCTGCTGACTGACGAGCATAGATGGCTGCCATCTTGTTTCTACATGGATTAGTGTATTATGCTCTTACTACCACTAGACACAAACTACCACAAACAAGGACAACAGGTCAAAGTTAAGTAGAATGAAGCACAAGGTCAAGTAAACCCAAAATGTGATGTCCTCAAATGAGGATCACACATCAAACAGATTTTTTTCACCATGATAATCCAACAGGTATGTAGAGTACTGGCCTGTCAAGGCGCTGGCAACATTTTCATTAAAGGAGAAAAAGGTTTTGGTAGTATTTATTGTTGTATTCATTCAAAAACTGCAGTTCACTGACTGTCCAATTGAGGCTGGCTCCGGAAGTGAGTCAATTCCTAACTAGCATGCTAACTAGCCGCTGGTTCTGCTGTGCGGAGCTGAGCTCAGACTCGGCCGTCTGCTTGCCGTCATCTCAGCCAATTCGTGTCCATGTTCAAGGCATTGAACCTGTCCTCTCAGCCGTGTCTGTGCCTTTTGGATATTTTTTCAGGCAAATATTGGAGTAATTTGGCTTGCTGTTTGATTAATTATACCAACAGACCATCCAAGAATTCTTTGCTCCAGGTTTTTCGCTAAGTGAAATTCGGAAATTCTCGTATTATTTTAATTATGTTTATATGTTTGCACTAATTAGTGGGTGTCTACGGTCACCACCTAACTGTCAGCTTATTATTATATTATTAAGCCTTTATTTAATACATGTAAAATCACGTTAATACCGGAGGTCTCATTTTCAAGCACGACCTGTATCACAGCAGCAACATCCACATCAAGTTACAGAGCCACAGACAATACGATACAACACAAGCTTAGCACCTTAACTAACTAACCTGCCAGCTAACATTTAGGCTTCAAGCAAGACGCCAGTCAATGGATGCATCGATGTCAGAGCCTGACATCGAAGTGTTAGGATTTAACGTTAGGCATTTAGGGAGAGAATATTTTGAACAAAAGGCTGAGGCTGCGTGAGGTTTGAAAATAAAGGTCCACCAAGTTAGTTAGCTAACATACCGATACAATTTAATGTTGTCATATGAGCAGTGTAACGGTAGCGTAATATTAAGGCTATAGTTGGGTATGTAAATTAAGATGTGGCGAACTGTGTGAAATTACAATAAGGTGTGTAACGTAATTAAAAAAACTAATGTGACATTTGACTGTCACATATAAAATATTAATAAGATCAGTGTATGATATAGGCCTGTAGCTACACAACAATAGAGAATGCACAGACAGAATATCAGGACTGTGATGGCCACCACCTTTTTGTTTTGCTTAAATAAATTGATTATGATCTGTTGAACATTTCAGTAATTTAAATTGTATTGTTTGCATGTAAAAGTGTCGCATGTAAAAGTGATGTAGGTAGCTAACACATATGTTACTTTTAATATCTATTTGTTTGTGTAAAGTTTTCCTCTAGGTGACCCAGACAGACTGGACCAGTGGACACTCAACATGAGAAGACAGAACTGGACTCCAAACAAGACTTCCCGTCTGTGCAGTGAAGTCATCACTTCAGCACTGACTCCAGGATAAAGACACCTTTTTTCATACAGTACCTCACAAAGAGTCGAGAAACTTATTAGTTTAAAATGATGAATTATTGTCCATAATACATTTAAATGCATTGCATATATTACTAATTGTCATACATTGCTAAGTACTTGATTAGGACACAGCTTGCTTTGTACTATTACTGATAAAGTGAAAATACTGACACACCAGTGCAGTTTAGTGTTCCCCTGATGCAAAAGGCCAAATGAAGATTTTATCACTCAAGGAACATGACATGTGAGTCATTCCATGAAAATGGCACCATTTGTAAGTGACATCACTGAAGCCTTTTGGACAACAGGACCACAGACACAGGCAAGTTGCTCCCATCTTTCCCTTTATTTTGGTCATTTATCTTGTGATATTGTGGTCATCAAACTCAATGACTCAACACTGTCACATGAAAAAAAAGATAGAAAACTATTACTTATGAAAAAGTTTTTTGTCATTTCAAGAATACATGCTGATTCTGAATCTCAGGCATGCCATGTGCTCTCTTTCTGGTACTCACTACATTGAGCAGCGGCCATTTTGTGCAAAAATCTCAACCCCGTCACACTCAACCCCGTTATGTGTTTGATTGTAACGGGGTTGTGAGATTGTGACGGGGTTGAGATTTTAATACTGTTAAGTTATCCAATTATTTAAATTAATTATTATTATATTCAATCAACATCCGTATACTACATGCATGCTGAATGTGATTTATGTCCCATGTTAAAGATGTGAGTAAGATGACACCAACAACAGCAGCAGAAAGGCAGAGGAAGTACCGGGAACGCCTTAAAGCTGATCCTGAAAGAAGGGAGAGATACCTGCAGAGTGAACGTGAGAGATGGAGAAAGAATGTAGAGGCAGGGAAGAAGAAAGCAATTAAAGAACTGAGTAAAAGAGAACAGCGTAAGAAAAGAAAAATGTGGAGAGCAGCTTACTATAGGAGCAAGGAGAGGAAAGAAGTGCTCAATTACTTGAGCACTCCTCCACAGAGTCCAGATCAGGGCGATCACCCAGAGCAGACTTCGCAGCCAAGATCTTCGAGGTTAGGGCAATGGGTAGTTAACAGTGTTATAGTGAAAATTTCATTTTATGTCATTTTTCACAATGTCATTTTAGAAACAGGGAGGGCAGGAGGGAAAGGCATAACTTTCCACACCCAAATCATCTTTATTGTTTTGTTTTGTAGGCAACATCTGGTGGCTTGGAAGAAGGACAGAAGAGAAAAAAAATAAGCTAAAGAGGCAAATGGCGAAACTACAGGAAAAACTTGAAAAAGAAAGAAAAAGCAAAGAAAGATACAAAAAAAGGTGGCAACGGTCAAAGAAATAGTTGGATTCACCACGGTCAAAAATAACCCGACTAACTTCAAATTGCCCCGTTAACCCCCAAATCAAAAAAAAACCTTACTTTACCATGAATCACTCATTCAAGATATTAGGAATAAATATAAAAATTCCACCAAGGACAGAGAAAGGCAGCTGATTGCCAAAGTCACGACAGGGAGAATTATAAAAAAAAATACAGGGTGCAAAAATTTGCAAGTGACTCCCTTGGATTTTCAAACAAGAATTTTCAACATCCTGACAGTCTTCATTTTGAGAGAAAGAAGACCTGCAGGTTCACTGAAGACTTCAAAAAAAGAATTAAGGAATTCTATCTCAGGGATGATGTGAGTAGAATGACCACAGGAACCAAACAAACACTCACAAAGAACAAAAAAAAAATGCAGAAGAGGTTCCTGATGGATACATGTCAAAATATCCACAGAAGATTTTTGGCAGAAAACCCAGATCAGATTATATTCTACTCCCTTTTCTGTCATCTTCGCCCCTTTTGGGTTGTGAATCCATCTCTCTCTGAATGTGACACATGCATGTGTAAGTTGCATGACAATCTCAGCTTTCTGGCAGTGAAGCTCAGTCAGTTGAAAGTCATTGAGACTGCCAACACTGAAGAGTTGATAGAGAAGGTTTGCTGCAACTCATCTAGCAAGAGATGCATGTATGGAGAGTGTGTCCATTGCAAGGACAAAACTGTCCACATCACAAATGCATACGACAGCACCTCAAACACATCATTTACCCAGTGGGTAACGGAGGAGAAGGAGATAAACAAAAAGGGAGAAAAGGCTACTGTCAAGGTGACAGTCAAGAAATCTGTGGAGGGCACACAAGAGGACCTCATTGAGCTCTTCCACAGCTATGTAAAGAGATTTAAAATGTAACACTTTAATATCAAACAGCAGTATGCCTTCTGCCATGAGCTGAAGAACAACATGTCAGGGGAAGAGGCTTTGATATATGTTGACTTATCAGAAAACTACAGTTGTAAATACAGTTCTCAAGTTCAGGCGTTCCACTTTGGGGCTTCCCATCAGCAGGCCACCCTTCATACGGGTGTGTTGTATGTTGGTGGACACCCAGAGCCTGTGTGCTTTAGCACCATCTGCCCCAGTAGACATAAAGGCCCTCCAGCAAAATGGCAGCACCTAAATCCTGTGCTGGATTACCTCCAAGCCCAACATCATGTCTGTGCTGCACTTTTTAAGCGATGGACCCTGTATGCAATACAAACAACGAGGCAACTTCTACTTTTTCACTACAGAACTGGACAGAAGAGGATTCAAGGCTGGTTCTTGGAATTTTTTCGAGGCTAGCCACGGAAAAGGAGCACCCGATGGTGTCAGGGGAGCCTTAAAAAGAGCAGCAGACATGATGGTGGCAAAGGGCCGTGACATCCCAGATGCAGAAGAGTTATTCAGGGCCTTGTCTGAAACAAACACAAGTGTGAAACTGTTCTTTGTGAAAAGTGAAGATGTTGAGGGAGCAATGGAGAAAATGCCAAAGCAGATACCAGCTGTTCCTGGAACCATGAGAATTCACCAGGCCATTACTCTGGCTCCAGGAGAACTGATGGTTCGTGATGTAAGCTGCATGTGCACAACACGAAAGCAGTTTAACTGCAAGTGCTTCAACACCTAGTGTTTCAGTTTTGGCCAGAAGATAGCAACGGCTGTATCAAAGCCAGCCAGTGGGGGGAATCCAGAAAAAGAAATCCAGTGGGAAAGTCCAGAACTGATTAGTAAATGGTGTATTCTCAGATATGATGATGATTTGTATCCAGGCATCATTCTCAACATACAGGAAACACATGTCCAGGTGAAATGCATGCATCGTGTTGGGTCAAACCGATTCTTCTGGCCTCATCAGCATGATATCCTCTGGTACCTGTTTGATGATGTCCTTGAACTCATTCCACCCCCACAGAACGTGACAAAGCGCCATGTGGAAGTCTTGAAAGAGGTGTGGAACAGACTCACAAGATGAATTTAATGAAACAAGAGGCACACTCATGCATATACAGACACACACACTGACACTGACACACACATGCAAACATACTCTGACATGAACACAGACACAAGCACTGATACAGACAGACACATTGAAATCATTAACTGTTTGATTATTATTGTTATTATTACAACCAGTTCAATAATTTACAAGTTTAATTGTATGTAACAGGAACAAGGACAGGGTGACTTTTAGCACACCTCTCATGAGGCCTTTAAAAGTATATTTGACCAGATGAGGCTTGGCTCTTATGCCTAGACACACACACACACACACACACACACACACACACACACACACACAAACAAACAATACACATTATGTTACATTTGAGCAATTCACTTTACAATGTTTGACTGTTAATAGTTAATATGCTGTTGTGGTTGTTTTTACTTTAGATAAATAAAACTCAATTCAACTGCAATTTGTTTGTGGTGTCCTTCTTATGGTTACAAAAGGAAATATAATGCTAATGGAAAGTCTTATACATTGAATTTGAAAGTAAAAAACTATTGATATGTATTTGTCCCTTCAACCCCGTTACCATCTTCAACCCCGTTTTGCTAGTTTCAACCCAGTCACAGTTACATTTTCAGATATTATTTTTCTAAAAATGTTGAAAATATAATTTAATGTTTGTTGACTTCTTTCTAAAATATTGAGAGCTGCCATATGATCATTGATTTTGATTACAATTCTTCAGTTAAACTAAATTTTTGATGAAAAATGACAGGAGTGTTTTCACTTATAGTTACATTTCAGGATTTAAGAGAGCAAAAATGTGTGATTTTATGTCATTTTTTTATTTAAAATGATTGAATTAGTATGGGGGACATCTGATTAATGTGAAAATATTGATTTCTTTAGAAATACATTTTATGATAATATTCAGAGAGCCTCCATAGTGTACATAACGGGGTTGAAGAATTACAGTGATCACATCTTGAAATAATGATCAACAATAAAAGAATACTAATGCCTGAGATGGGAAAATGTGTTTTTCTGATGGTTAAATATGTCCTTAATGATGTGGGATATACATAGACATTTTCACATTTTTTACCAAAATGAATTATTTCTAAGTCCAATTCTAACCATTCTCATGGAATGACTCATGTATTTACCAACTTTAACATTTTAGTGCCTTTTATCCAAAGACCCTTTATCAAAGTGAGAATTACTACCTTTTTCCCCACACACACTCCTTGAAGAACCAATCGAAAAAATATTCTCATAATGAGACAGCCGAACATAGCATGATTCCACAGTGGCAGTGAGCTTTAAGACCAGTTCAGTTTCCTTTTGATAGCAACAATTATGTTAATGTGGATGAATTGCATACTGTACATTCATACTCCAGTTGTTTTGATGGTACAGTTAAATTTAAAATCACAATGAAATATAAAGTCGAATATCTGCAGAACTTAAACACAAAACAATTTTATGAATGACAGCCACTTACTCAGCAATAAGATCATTTTGGTGGTGAGTGGACTTTTAACCAAGACAGGCTGTAGTCAGTGTTTTCTACCTGTGTTTTTAACTTGTCATCTTTCTCTTTTGTAGGACACTTGAGGAAAATTACGCCTCGACCAATGTGATATTTACTCCACAGTAAAGAGGTTGTTAAGATTAAGATTATGAAAAATTAAGATTTTGGAAATTATGACATTGGGTCTTAATTCATAGGTTTTATAATTACTGTTATAAATCTTTTCAGTTATTTCATGTGTACTTTTTGTAACCTTTTAATAGTGATGATTTCATGAATGCAAGCTTTGACTTGATTTTGTTAAACTGTTTGTGTAATGGTTAGAATATTTGTGATATAAAGTAGATCAGACAAAATTTACTTTAGAGTAAAAGCAAATTTTTTGAAAACTGTCATTCATCAGCTTCCTGTGATGATTAGAAATATAGTGGTGATTTAAACTATTAACAAAATATAGTAGTTATTAATGGTATCTTAATGTTTTCATTTATGTCTAAAAAAATGAAAAGCTGATGTTATGTGCTGGTTTTGTTTGAACATTTCTTTAAAGACAAATGAAGAAAATTCACTGAGAAACTATTCTCCTTTAGTGAAAAACAAGGAAATATCTGCACACTGAATAATTTTAAGTCCCATAGGAGGTATTATTTATTTGTGACATTGTGACATATGAGAACGTTCTGTGAGTATTGCTCAGTATTAAGGCTTATATAGTGAGGCTAAAAAAAACAACACATAATTGGCTGATTATCTTTCTGTTTGCCTCACTATAAAAACGTCACAATACCTTTGCCTGAGGAAGACCCTCTCAGAGTTGGCAACATAGTAAACAAGTGATACCTCCTTGGGGGCTTCAAAACTATTGTGTCCAGCTAATTCTTTGTTTTTCACTTTGAGCCCTTTTTATCCAGTCACATTCTTCTGTGTTACAACTAGACTTCTAACAGAGCAGCAAACAAAGGGTACTCTCCAAAATCTTCTCAGGCTCTGCTGCTGGGTGTAAGGTGCTAGTTATCTTCCAAGCACAAAGTTAAAATAATCAGGCCCACACGACTGCTTAATTTTTTGTCAGTGGCAATGTTAAATATTAATGCTTTATGTTGTATCTGTAGTGTATGATTTGTTTGTCCTTTCTATTGACAGTCAGATTTGATTGTGAAATACAACATTCAGTCAGTAACAAAGACAAAAGGAGTGCAAATATAAATAGAATATATTGAAATTTTAAACAAGTTATAGATGAATATAAAAAACTCAACATTGGCCATGACAGCCTGGGCTATGTTCACGCCTAACAAAATGTGTCCTAAAGGCCAAATTCAAAAGCAGTGACACTGCCAACTGTAAGCAGTTCACTGCGTTTGGAGGTGGTCTTTAAGACAATTAACTAATTTACTTAAAAACATATAATTTCTCCTAGGTGTGAGATGAATGTGTCTGATGAGAGGGTGCTCAATTATGGCACCATTTAAACTATGAACACATGTAGCCATAACACTGTAAACACATTTCCTGGCCTTATCAATCTTTGCTGGATTGCCACCAGCCTCCCACCTGCACCTTTGGGCCAATGAAGAAAATACTATCTTAATGCCAGGATGCTGGAGGTGAAGCTGGTGCAGGTCCTCCTTCATCATGCTGACCAGCTTGACACTGCTGACCTTCCCCATGTCATTGCCGCCACAGTGGATGATGAGGACATCTGGTGCTGCTCTTCCTTGCAGGGAGTGGGGAAAGAAGGAGAGAAGGCCTCTCTGCAGTCCACCCCAGCCAAACCAGCAGACACGGACACCCGGCATGCTGAGGGTGCTTACCAGAGTCTCTACAGCTCTCTGGACACCACGCCGGACATAGCTGTCACCAGTGCTCCACTGCATATGAAAGTAAAATGAATGTAATAAATAATTAGCATTATATATTTAAAAAAAAGTTGAAGCTTTTTTTTTTTAAGATGAATCATTGTTTCAAGGTTTGTTGTATAACGTTAGTTTCAGCTAAACTCAACTTACCTCAAGCCAACTGTGGTGTTAGCTAGCGAAAGTGTCGTAGCTTCTTAGCCTCGTAGCTTGTTAGCCTAGCTTGTTAGCCTTAGCTAACTTAGCAGCGACGAGCGAGGTGGGCGTGTTTAAGCAACCAGGCTTCCTTCAGCCTGCCTCTTTGCCCATTTTTGAATGTCCGGGAGTTGGGCGGAGTCAGGCACTGCCAAGATGGCGACGTCAAGAGCAGAGTATTTTGAGCTTCAAATCCACTCCAGAAACGGATGGGTGACGTCACGGTGACTACATCCATTATTTTATACAGTCTATGGTCTAAGCCAAAACTGATCTGGATCTGTGATTCTAATCAGTTCCAGATCCTTCCGCTGTGCAAGTGGACTCTGATCCGGAAAAGTTTTTTGGATCACTTCAGAGCCTGTGATACCTCCAGGGCAGGTCCAGTGCAGAGTTGATATGACCAGAATCAGCCTGATAGGGGCACTATCACTAAAAATAAAATTTTTGAACTTTGAAAAGTTGTAACTCCTTTTTTATGTACAAGTTACAGGAAACTTGGTACAGACATCCATGTATTTGCACTCTACAAATTTGCCTTAAAAAAAAAATCACGAAAGCCAGACTAGATTCACTACATTTCATTTTATTTAAAAACAAACAAACAAACAAAAAACAACATCTCCATTTTAACTGTCTTGTATGTACCAAATTTTCTGTGGATCATTATCAAGCAACGGCCACAAAAGGCAACACAGCAGGAAGCACCCAGAGAAAAATCAATCATGCCAAAACACTTTTCAACAGAATTCTCACTGAGGCTCCACACTTCACTGGGCTGGTCATGTATAGGCTATGTCATTAAGCATTCAACAAAAGCATTTCTGCTGCATTTATTACATTAATTCTCCATCAATTCTCCATCAATTCTCCATCAACCTAAACATTTTCTGTCTCAAATGAGCATCGAAACAACTTTGTGATATTGAGCACAATGTATCGACTTTCACTTTGTCTATTTCTTTTCAAATTTGACTTTTCGCATTTTGAATAAAGCATTTGAACAGAAGGCCTGCTGTAGAGAGCAAGAGAGAGGAAGAAAGGAAGTGCACAGGCTGGTGTGACAGAGGTGGTGTAAGGACACTGGATAATGCTGCTTCTATACACACACAAACACATGAGCAAACACACACACAGCAGATGACAGAGCTATCTGTTTGGACCAGAACAAGGTCATGTACTGACCGCTGGCCCTATTCCATCTAACTCATTTTTTCACCCTGCTACTCTGTTTCTTAAAGACATACACAAAGCTATTGGCAAAGACACTGTTTGATCTACTGCTGGGTGACAAGATGCCAGTTTGGCATAATATCAGACATCCACAGTAATGTCATTCATGTTTGAATTTTGCTGTAGCCTCTGGTCATCCATTTGTAACTACAAAGTGAGGATCCCAACCTGCTAAAATATCCTGTTGTAGCTGTACTCTTTCAATATATATGGGTGTTATGCTGCAAAATGTGGCATATAATGTCTTGTTAAAATGCATTTTCTCTCTTTATCCCATTCCTCATTATTGCAGCACTGAGCTTACAGTTCAGCTGGCTGTGTGATGTGATTATGTAAAAGAATGCACACATCAGCTCCAGTTTCATGGAGAGTGAACATTTCTTTTTCCTTCACATTACACTTGTGTGCAGTTCTTATGAGGATATTTTCCTGTACAAAAGGTAAAATACAAAAGGCAAGGTATTGTTTTTTTTCCCCCCAACACAATGGTTGATGCTTATTTCAGAACTGTTTCAAATGTTGATGTGAGTTTTGGAAATTTCTTTCAAATGTGAAACAGTTCAGCCAAGTCACTACCAGTCAGTGAGGCTCATGGGTTTTACCCAATTCTGCAGCTGTGGCCAGGGATTTTAATAGGACAATAGACTATAGCACTATTTCTGTACATTTCTAATTTCTGCCACCGGGTATGTCACCTTTGACCTCACAAAGTTGACAATACAGGGGAAAAAAACAAGATTTATACAGACTTTGAGTGCACAAAATGAGAAATAGTGAAAGACAAGGTTAGAGGTTTAACAAAGGCAGATTAATTAAAATGAAAGAGACTACAGATGGGAAATCTATTCTTTAAAATGTAAAACAAATTTTTAAAAAAACAACAACACACGTTTAAAAGCTATTAGAATAACAAGGCCATGAGAAAACCTGAGGGTAGAATTATGACTCATGCTCTATTTCTGTAACTAAAGCATTCTAGGACTAGTCAGAGGCAGTCAATATGTACAAATGCAAAGACATAAAACTTCAAGAAAACACTTCTCCAAGAAAGAGACCAAAGAGAGATGACCATATTGAATGGTGGCTTCATGCTGCACTAGCAGGCAGAGGTAGGAGTAAGTCATATCGCCCCTTTGTCAGTGGCCCTGCACGTCTACAGCTTATGAGCGAGGTATCCACCTGTGTCTGCTGTCTGCCTCAACTAATGGCAGGGTGTCAACAAAAGCACTTGGTTAGGTTTAGAAAAAAACATCACGATTTGGCTTTACATTCACACATGAAGGGAACTCCAGGCTCCCAGGGGAAAGTTGAGGGGTGTTGGGTGGGTCCAAAAAAACCACTGAACTTTCCCCTGGGAAAGCAGGCAGCGTTTTAAACTGATGTCATCCAGCAATGTATTATACAGCTGTGACAGGTGTCAGGCCGACCAATGGCGTATCATGACAATGCAAAGGGTTCCATCTGGCTGTGTTACAAACTGATGCTGCCCAGATGTGTATCATACCACCATGAAAAGTGACTTTTGGCATCAGGTGTCTGATGCTGAAATCACTGACATAACAGCGGTATTTGATGTCTTTGGAATGAGAACGGGCTGAACACACAGAAAGAACCAAATTAATGGGCACGATTAAGCTAAAGATACTGTTGATCATACAGCCATTCATCTAAGGAAAGGTTTGCATTGTGAGAGAATGCAAAACTATTGGGAGGGGATGCACAAGTGTTGCGAGGTGACACAAAAGTATTGCAAGGGAATGTAAAAGTATTGCAAGGGGATGCAAAAGTCAGTCCAAAAAAATCTCCCGACTTGACCTTTAAGGGGCTCCATAGAAATCTGTGTAGGACGACAGAGCTCCTGTAGCGTGGGCATGGATACCAGCCAGTGGGTCCTCCCCCACTGTGACAGAAGCGTCATCACATTTCAAAAACAAAACATAACTTCTCAATATCTAGAAAAATACAAATATTAAATTAAAAGAAGTGCATGTGTCACAACACACCAAATTCTAAAAAACTGTACCAGTTGGGAGCCAAATCAGACCAAAAACCAGCCACAGAGAACCACAGATTAAAAAAAAGTAATGCACAATTTATTTAAAATAGTGATAAGCACTTTCAGGACTGGATTGCAGGTGGCGACAGCAAAGCTCTCAGTCACCAGAGGGGGGGGCTGGTTGGCTCTACAAAGACATACGAAAAGTTAAAAAACAGGTCTAGGGGGTCACCCTAATGTCAAAAGACGTTAAAAGAGGTTCTGTTACCTCAGTGCTTTGGGTGAGCCTTTTTGGTCCAGACCTTTGTGGTGATCCAGGGGCTGGTCATTAAGTTCCTCCTGTTCAGCATATCAATTCAAGTTTGGGCAGCTTGGACCTTCCATAGCATAATGTGGAGATCAAAGGTGAGAGGAGGGAGGGAGAGCCCAGATGAGGAAGCTTACTTTCTCTTGGCCGGTTAGCCTGAGCTCCTTTTGAGAGGGTTTTCCAGTTGAGGAGAAGGTCCTTTTTGTCTTTCACTACAGTGTCTTGTCGTTCGCCCAGCTCTGTCCTCTGTGAGCTTCTGAAATACAGCTTATACACACACACTCAGTCCACACTAATTAATCAATGCCTTTAAGGTGTCACCTCACAGGATGCATTCAAGGGCATTGCAAACTATAGGAAAATCACAAGTTAAGGCTGGTTCAGGCTGTTCAGACAGACTGTGGGCAGTCCAATTTCTTGACACATGTATTAAAGGACAACATTGGTATTTTTCAACCTGGGTCCTATTTCCCCATGTGTATGTGTGTGTTGAGGTGTAAAAGGTGGGGGCCTGTAAGCGGGCTAGATGGCTCCCAACCTTCTTCCCCTTCTTCACTTCAACTGGTCTCTGGATAGGTTGTAATATCTTAGGTTCAGCAGGCTGGTATTCAAAGACAACACTGGAGATCAATGGAGTAAGGTGCAACCAAGTTTTAATGTGTTCACAAGCTTCAACACATACAACTCAATGAGTCAGGCTCCGGAGCAAGACTGAAGACTCTCTACAGAACATTCTCTTTTATGCTGGTGGAGACCCGAAAGAGTCTCCACCTTTTTACTTTAAGCCTTACCTTAAGCCTTCCCATTTTGGCCGAAACCTTTCCTTTTTTGTCCATTTCTGCCCTTACCATGATCTAATCGTGGCAAACCACCTGGCTTTTGTCCAGAGCTGACCTCAGGGCCCTGGAAAGTCCCGGACTTTCCACCAGTAGAGTCGAACCGCGTTACACTTTATTTTGTAAAAATATGTGAACTTTTTCTTCATAAAATCCCCTGTGCTCATGCAATACAGACCTTAGAGTGTGTGTGTGTCTATTGTTACATTTTCAGGTGGTGCATAGTGTTTTATGTGTGTGAGCTTTAAACCGTACAAGGTGTGATGTGTTTTAATCATGTGTGTGGTTACAACAGTAATTCACCTTACATGGTTACATAAGATATCACATAACTTAATCATTAGACATAATCAACTTAAACAGAATAAAGTATTTATCTGATCATTACATGATTTTCTTTTAAACTTAATCAATCTATACAGAGTAAAGACCTTTACCTGATTAGTCATAAAATATTGCACTACAGTGTATGATTCATAGGTACGACTCATTCTAAAATTGGGTCAGTATTGAGGGAGGTGCATGCAACTGGGAGCCAGGGGCAAATGTGTCCCGTATAAGTTTGTGCATTAAAAGTGCTTTTTTTCGCCACTGACCGGTTCAAATCGCCAGTGCTAGGAGAGCTTTGAGTGGAGTCAGCTATCAGTCAGTGTTGGAGCAAAGAGGGGGAGGGCTGCTCCTCTGGGTACTGTAAGTGAGTATGTGTGTATGAAGTGTGTGTGATACACTAGAAGAGTCAGAGGACAGAGTCTTTTACGTGCTACCCCCTGGAGTGTTACCAGAGTTTCTGGAGTGCTCAAATAAATGGGCCTTTTTCCCAAACGCAAGAACAGGATGTCGTGCAACACCCCGTGCAGCTTTCATAGGCTGCCTTTGCTGGACGGCGAGATGTTGAAGTTGTGGTTAGTTGTGCTACAAATGGATGCTAACACTTCTGTCCAGACACTGCCATCGGGTCTGCAGTGCTCACTTCTCCCAAGATAACTACTGCCAGCTGAGGAAGAGAAAGCATCCAATCCTGAAACACCTCTTCCTCAAGAAAACGGCTGTCCCACGAGTAGAGAGAGCTACAGACACAGTGGAGCAAAGCTCGTGATATCACACAGCCCAGAGGTAAGGGAAAGGCTAGTATGCTATTTACAGAGATAGCACTGGCGATCTGAACCAGTCAGTGGCGAAAAAAAGCACTTTTAATGCGCAAATTTATACGGGCCGCATTTGCCCCCTGCATGCGGCTCCCACAATACTGAAGCAATTTTAGAACGAGTTGTACCCATGAATCATACGCACACATACACATGGGGAAATAGGGCCCAGGTTGAAAAATACAGAAGCTGTCCTTTAAGGCAGTAGAGCAAATATTCCTGCAGACAGTGACCAAAATACTGTGAGTCTATGTTACTCTTCAGCTTACTGCACTGCGTACCACCCAGGTCTGGTGGGAGCTGACTATCATTAGCAGTGGCACTCATTCGTCCATTACTGTTAGTAATGCGGTTCCAATACAGGTTGTACCTCAGGTCACCTTGGTGAGTAAGTGGCTTCAATATAAACTTTTCTTTTCGTATTGTTATATGTTAGCACCACTAGCTGTCCTGACACTGCTAATGGTGATAACATAGTCAACAATACTAAAAGAGTTTTACAGCTCAAAATTGAGCCACTTACTCACTGGGGAGTGGGTACAATATTTCCACAGCAATGCGGTTGGGTTGGCACAGTAATGGCTTAATGAGTGCCGCTGCTAATGATAGCTAGCTCCCACCAGATCTGGGTGGTGTGCAGTGCAGTAAACTGATGGGTGACTTAGACTCACAGTATTGCAATAACTTTATATGATATATTTGCTTTGCGGCCTTAATACATGCACACACAAGTTTAATTGCCTGCCTCGTCTCTGGGGGTGGGTCTTAAAAGTCAAAACAACTTTGATTGCCACCTTTGGGACCAATTATTCAAGAGAAGTCACGAAAATACTACCAAGAGACAGGGTGTATAGACTACAGTGAACCCTTTAACAGGGAAAACAAAATGGAGGAAACCTCAGGAAGAGGAGGAACTGAGGAGGGATCCCTCTTCCAGGATGGACAGATATGCAATAGATGTTGTGTGTACAGAAAATATCAAAATAATAAATTTACAGTAATCAATATGACAAAATGACACATAAAGAGAGAGAGAGACAGAAAGAGAAGCAGGCAAGCAGTGTAGTGGAGATCTCTAAATGTAGGGCTAGTTCTCTTAGTTATCACTGTGTCCACACCGTGTGTGACGGCCAGATCACTACTTGCGGCCACTGTCTTCAGAGTAGGCAATAAAGAGGCAGGTGATTCAATTCTGGTGGATTTATTGTCCAACTTGCAGGCAATGAGGTCATGTGGTTTTCTACAGCAAGAGATAATACAGAAAGAATAAGTATAAAGCTATTGATATGTTATAAACAAATAAAGAAATACTGAAATAAATGTCTCCATTTGCTGCTAATTTCCACTGTCATATGCATTAAACACATCACCTGAATAAAGCACATTAACCCATCTGTAAACAACATCACGTGGTAATATTTACATAACACTCATTGTAAACATCACTAACGATCAGGATCGATAACGATAACATGACACGTGAAGTGACGTAGACTCGAACGGAGGGAGGTGAGCTAACTGCTGCAACTAGCTTAAGCAGGCGAACGCATGTGGCGAGTGCTAAGTTACTGTTACGGTTACAATACAAACAGTCTGTGGCTCCCGCAATATAAACATCCATATACACACATATACTCACGTTTCATCCACGCACAGACCACATGCCGTGATGTTAATCAGCTGTTCAACCGTAAACTCGCTCTCACTCTGCCTACTCACCGGAGCACACACTTTTTCTCTCGAACTGAAAATACTGTCAGTTACGCCTTCTGCCCAGCAGGGGGGGCACGCTCCCACATGAGCAGGACAACACCACCAGATCACTATACAGGAACATCACACATTAACATAATAACGATAACTTTGGGGCCTTTTCTACAAGCAGTAATGACAATATAGCTACAATAACATTAATCATAATAATATTATAATAATAACAGTAATTGTAGTACCATATGTTGTATGTATATATTAATATGATATTATATGTATGTGACAATAATAATCATATGTGTATAATTATGGTTGAAGTTTGCTAATAAATAATAACAGTAGTAGTAGGTGTAAGGCAGGACCATGGCAGCAGCACAACTGTGACACATGATCCAAGCGTAGCTGCAATTTGAGGGAACCTGCGAGAAAGTGGAGCACAAAGGCTCCGGTGAAGAAGCCAGTAAACGCAGTAAAGCTGAGCTGGCAATATGCAGTAATAGAATGTGAATGTTAGCATATACAGCTCCTGAAAATAGTATTTTGCCAACAAAGGGCTCTCCGAAGCTTCCTAGGTCCGTTACTCCCACCCCACCCTGTCGCCATGTTCATAAAGCTACGGGGGTACACTGGAAACCCACCCTGACTTCTGTCAAATAAATGAAGTAGATGTTGGATGGTCAAAACGTACCAGAGGAGGAAAGAAAAACACAATGACAGATATATATTTGATTCCTGACATGGGAGCATTTATTAAGATCATTTCCATCAAAAGGTCAAGTGTCCAGAATACCATGATGCTTGAAATACAGTGAGTCTACATTAGCAAAATTGACCTTTAGAATGACACGTGTAACCAGTCCGAAATATTCTCTGCCGTTAACCAGTTAATGAGTAACTACTGACATCCCTATTTTACAACTAGCTGTGAAATAGCCCACATGAGCTGTAGGCAGAGACAGATGGCCATGAGGAACTCGTCTTTAACCTATGACATGTCATAGTCATAGATCTTTGTAACAGCTGTAAAGACTTCAGCTCTGTAGCCTAATTTAGACAGCACACCTGCAGACAGTTTTAGCAGCACAACGTTCTCAGATGAAGCAGGGGAGTGCATTATGCTGAGCACTCTGAGAATCACCAAACAGCCATCTGCCTCAGAGCTTTACAGTCACTTTTTCACTTTCCTATTTTCCATTTCCATTCCCGTTCCCCCTGACGTATTTTTGACATATCTCTCACCCCCTCTTCCCAGACACATTCTCCTCTCTTCTTTTCATTTTTCTTTCATTGCCTCTTTTTTCATGTGCCTTTTCTTCCCATTATCTCCCCCTCCCTCTCCTTCTTCAGGCAAGCCATCAGCTTCTTGACTCTTCTTTTTTCTGCAAGGGTATGACATCCCTTTGACCCTTTCCTACCTGAGTCCCTCACTCTAACTCTCCCAGTTGTTCTCCATCTCTCTGCCTCTCACTTTTTCTCTCTGACCTGGTTCTGTTGGATCCTGCTGGAAGGCCTGATGTTAGCACAGCTCTGCACTCTGTCTGTCTGTCTGTCTGTCACACACACACACACACACACACACACACACACACACACACACACACACACACACACACCTCATCCAAAAAAGCTTTTCAGGTGCACGCACACACATAAATATAAAACACAAATCAGCACACATGCAAACATGTGCACACACACAGTCAGAAGCTTACAGGATTACACCTTCTCTCTTTGGCTTTATTTTGAATATGCACAGTGAGGCTGCAGATAAAAATCAATGTGTTTTGTTTAAACTAATATATATATATATATATATATATATATTATATATATATATATATATATATATATATATTTGCCCTATCATTTAAAGGGGAACACCACCCTGAATTAACAATTTCAATATGTTATCTCCATTCCCTAGAAAAAATGAATTGATATTTGTGAACATGAGCTACAAAGTCATACTTCTACTTCTACTGTTATTATACACATATGATTATTGCCACACATGTATACTATCAGATATTAATATATTATTTTTAATCATAATATTATTACTTTCATCAATGTTGTTGTAAGCTACTGTCATTACCGTCTGTCCTGCATCTCTCTCTCTCTCTCTCTCTCTCTCTCTCTCTCTCTCTCTCTCTCTCTCAGGTTTTTTTTTTGGGGGGTTTTCCTTATCCGCTGTGAGGGTCCAAAGGACAGAGGGATGTCGTATGCTGTAAAGCCCTGTGATGCAAATTGTGATTTGTGATATTGGGCTTTATAAACTAGGCCTTTGCAGTCGCCTCCGACTGCCAGAGGTATATCCCCGAAACGCGATGCTTCCAGTCACCATCACCTTGTCATGTTCCTGTACTCAAGCCCTATCACTTCTGTTATGGCCAACACGTACAGACCTTGTCACTATCTGCCACTTACACCTTTGCTTAAGAACCACTAGACAGCGTCTGAGTTCAGAATTGTGGCCCATAGCTGTACCATAGCTGTATCTGGTAAAACAACAACAGTTTGATTTACATAATGGGGGGCAGAGCTGGCTTGGTCTTCGGGGGATGGTGTTGTGCTGATGGTCCTTGGTGACTACCCCCATGCCTTGAGAATGGTTGTTTAGCTGTATGACATTTGTGTGCGTTCACAGACATAAAAGGATTTATGAACCAATCGTGTGTTAATATAATGAACCAAATACTTTTTGGGACAACTTGGTTAAGGCCTGTTTGTGCATCATTTAAATGTTTAATGTTTATTTGTAAACTATATTTTAATATAAAACATCATGATATTATTATGTAACTATTTTTAACTGTACTTCCACTTATCCTTAACCACTCCATAAAATACACTTAGTTTAAACTGAAATAATGTGTGGGTCATCTTATAATAAAAATCGTTGAGCTTAATTTATGGATTTGTAATGCTTTTACTTTCAAATTATTAGTAATATTAGTACACCTTTGTAATAGGGTGGCAGTATACACTGATAGCTATAAACTAGTAATATATCAAGTTTTCTTAATTTATTTTTTATAGTTATATATTACTATTATATGAACTTCTCAATGTAACTGAATTTTTATCAATTATCCATGTTGCAAAAGTCATTTCATGAATGGTTTATATTACGAAAAGCAGAAGTACAGTTTAATAAGAAATAGTAGTATGTTATGCACTTTTACCGGTTTTTACAAATTATATGTTAAGATAAATTTGTAATTATACTATACTAAGTATTTACAATGAACTTGCAAACAACATTTTTACATTTAGATAATGTAAAAACTGCCAACAAATTTTAACACAATATTACTGAATGGATTGTTTGTATTTAATAAAATAATTTAAGACCAAGGCCCAGCTGTTTTGCTTGGCTGAAGAAGTGTTGGC
This sequence comes from Epinephelus cyanopodus, assembly GCA_026686955.1. Taxonomy (NCBI): domain Eukaryota; kingdom Metazoa; phylum Chordata; class Actinopteri; order Perciformes; family Serranidae; genus Epinephelus; species Epinephelus cyanopodus. Next base: position 42,007,320 of record CM048923.1, on the reverse strand, counting down.
TCTTAGGCCCAAGATTATGTTCCCTGCCCCCGTTTAGCCCCTTCTGCTGTAGGTGTGAAAGCAATCAGTTTTCCCCCTGGAAAGGGGAAGGGGCTATTGTTTTACCAACAGTGGACCATCAGCCCAGTCTTTAGTGGTGTAGCCCCCACCCATTAGTGGCCCTGACCTATTCTGATTTGTAGAGTTGTTTGTTATTGTCTAGTCTTCTGTTGTTATTATTGGGTGGGTTTGAATCTCCAATGGCACACCTTAGTGTGGAGGTGTGTCCAGGCCTGTTTAGCATACCTTAGCCAGGCACCTCTGTGTCCCTTTGTGTATAAAAGTGGAAAGACGCAGGTCATTTTCCAGACCAGGATGGAAGACGGGGACTCCATGTTTGGAAGCCAGCGTGCACATCTCCTAGAGCATTAGCACACCGAATTTGGTGGCAATCCGTCCAAATGAGCTTTATTCTGTTGTAGCGTTGTCAATTGTGAAACAGAAAATGTTTCCATACCCCTTTTTACTCTGCCTATTCAGGCAAGGATTTTGGACCGTTATTCCTCCAATCTGTATAGGAGGTACAATCGTGGAGTGGGGGAGCTGCCATGGGAGGTAGTAAAAAAAAACAGTTTCTGTATAAACAGGACAGCCAGCAGGATGGGACCATGGGCAGAACCAACCCGATCTCATTCCAAAGTTGTCGAACACCAACGCTTGGTCAGTGACTTCTGGAATCAGACACGGACATGTCAGCATAATACGCAGCCGGTCATGCAGCCGGTCACTGTTGTTGTGTAAGGGTGCCCAGCAGTGTCAGGGGGAAATGCTGCTGATAGCGCCATCCATAAGGCTAGTGTCATTTGGAACATTTTTATTACCATTTATTGTCTATAGAGTAGCTCCAGATTCTTTACCCTATGACATCACAAATTTGGGTTATAGCACTCTAGTTTTGGATTTGTTTTTGTTTGCAGCTGCACAGTGGTGCACCGTTGCCTCATAGCAAGAGTGTTCTCGGTTCTAATCCACTGGCTGGCCGGGGCCCTCCTGTATGGAGTTTGCATGTTCTCTTTAGGTCAGTGTGGGTTGTGTCTGGGTACTCCGGCTTCCTCCCACAGTCCAAAGACATGCAGGTTATTTGGTGCCTGCAAATTGTCCATAGGTGTGAATGTGAGCATGATTGGTTGTCTGCGTCCATATGTCAGCCCTGTGATAGTCTGGTGACCTGTCCAGGGTATACCCCATCTCTCACCCAATGTCAGCTGGGATAAGTTGCAGCCAATGTTCATGTTTACCAATATTTTTTGAGTAAGACCATAGAAACAACGCGTGCCTTTTGAAAATGGGTGAAGTTCCCCTCAAAACCATTTGTACCCCATGCTGACAGGAACAGTGATTGGCTGTGAAGCAACATATGATCATTACAGCTGTTTCTTTTGTAATGTTTTTTTTTTTTATTTTATTTTATTTTTTAAATCAAATAGAAAATGAAAACTTTTTTTTTTAAATCTCACAGAGTCACATTGGTTTATTTTTCTTAGTGCCAGTTATGCCTTTACTGGCAGATGAATCTTTTTGGCATGTGCACATCTGTCATAAACGTGGCACAGAAGGGACACAAAGGCTCAATTCTTCCCCGGTTTGACAAGAGCAAGGTTTATTACAAAAGACAGGCAAGGTTCGGTACACAGAGAATCAAACAAGACAGGCTAAGGTATCCAAATCGAGAGGCAAAAGCTAGATCAATGACAAAACTGTGATTACCGGCAAGACGAGACAAGAAAGAGTGCTGGGACGAAGACTGTGAGTACGACGAACTGGCAGCAAGACAGGGGAACATGAGGATTAAATACATGAGGTGATAGGGGGTGATGAGACACAGCTGGGGAGGAACAATCAGGAAACAGGTGTGACAGCGCCAGACAGGAAGTAAAACCTACGGAGACAAGGAGAGACAGGTGAATCTTCAAAATAAAACAGGAAGGACAAGACACAAAACATGACCACAAAATGGGTAACTTAACAACAGAAAACAGGATCATGACAACATCTGAGCAGCATTCATTAGAATGAATGAAGTATCGCTCTTGAATATGGTAGGATAAGTCTGGTAATCTGGGACTTTGACTGTACCGTTACGTTACCAGACCATACAGAGATGCTATGGTTTAATAACCTTATATCTGTTATCTTTATACATCATATTGTACCCTCACTAGCATCTTTTTTTCACTTTTAAAGCAATTTGTGCACACTGCTTAGAGTGTACACAACTTCATGCTAGCGGATGGCACATCAGCCAAACTCAAAAAAACTCAAAGTACATGTCAGATACATGTTTTTCAAAGATGGTTTCTGTCCTTTCAGGTAATTATTATCAGGCTGCTGTTTGTTCAAGTGTTCATTTAACTGAAAAAAATTGTTTTACTTGATACTATTAAAAGGAGATTTGATGTCATGATTGGTGTACTCACAATCAATGGCACTGCTGCCGATTGGGTAGATGGGTGTTTGGGCAGGAACCTGAAACCCTGGAGATTGCCACTGCACAGACTTCAAATGACATCAGTAGCACAAGATGGCAGTGGCCTTATGCTGGATATTTTGTCTTCATTTTTATACAATGGGGGTTGGTGGAGCAGCCCGCTGTCATTCCTAAGTCATTAAATTCTCCCACTTTGTCAATGATTTTAGTGTCATACACCTGATGCCAAAAACCACCTTTTGTGGCGGTATGATACGCCAGTGGGCAGCATCAGTTTGTAACGTGGCTGGGCGTAACCTTTTGTGGTGTTATGTTACCAGACAGGTGGCATTTCATAACACGGCTAGTCTGCACCTGCCACAGTGGCATGATACGCACTGCATGCTGTCAGATAGAGACGTTGCAGATAACAAGATAATATAAAGGTATATAGGTTTCTAACATTTTTTTTCACTGTTTAAAGCAGCTGTGCGGAACTTTTCGTTTTCGTTGATTATAGCGCCCCTTTGGTCGAAGTGGTATGACACCCACAGCCTGGTGTCGTTTAGGATTAACTAATGTCAGGTCAGTCCAAGTAAATAGTGGAAACAGCAAAATTACTCAGTAAATTCTACTGTCGTGTTTCTGTTCTGATCTAATCTAATCTGTTGTGTATTTTGAGCTAGTAAGGCTACCGTAGTAGAGTGAGCCTCAAGTTATTCTAGGTAATGTAGTAACCGTTGTTGTGCTACTGAGAAACAATGAGAAGCAGCCATGTACTTTCAGTTAACAAGTCATCTGCTGAGTCCGCATTATTATGTGAAAAGAATACTCCGACGATTTGGGAGTTATGCCCTTTCTCTATCATTTTCATATTGAGACAGCGGTTAGCATGGCACTGTCAGTACATCTTGCACAAATGGATACACTGGTGAGAGACAGCTGCAGCTGGCTCTGGGACAGGTAGTTCGATCACTCGGTAAATGGCAAACAAAGAGACGACATGGACAATATTACTCACCCGACTGAAAGCTGTCCATCAGCTCCTGCAGGCCTGGAGCGTTTTTTCCAGTTCATCTTAGGAACATGAAAAAAAGTTTGAATCACGCCAGGATTAGTGATTGCTGCAAAGTTTTCACTCCTTGTGATGCACTCTCTGTGGCGGTTTTCCTCCTGATGATATATCTCCCCAACGATGGCAGCACCGAATCCCACTATGTGCAGGAAAATAGAAGCGGAGGATTCAGCCTTTCTCATCTCTGCTCATTCAACACATGGAGTTCCTCATCTGTATGCTCCGGCTCAAACAGGTATGGCTCTGGATCTGTGTCCGCTACAAGAAACTCTTCAAAATCGCGTTAAAAGTCATCCATTGCAGCTGCTATAGTCCGGAGATGTCGCTAGGCTAAATAAACAGCTGAGTTTTGTTTACAAGCTACGTCTGTGCCTGTTCACCAGTGTATCCCTCCGCGGATCACAGCGCAGGACGTACTGACCCTCTATCAGCGCAATGCTAACCGCTGAGACCCAGCCACTGGACGTACAGACACAAAAAAGATATTGATCATGTTGTCTCAATATGAAAATGATAGAGAAAGGGCATAACTCCCAAATCGTTGGAGTATTCTTTTATGTGAAGATACATGGTGAAGACATAACATAATCCTAACACAGCAAAGCTGTTACCTGCAGCCTTCGCTTGCAAAGCTAACGCTACTAACGTTAGGTCAGTCCAAGTAATTAGTAGAAACATGCTAACATGCTAACGTTACACACAAGTTAGTAGTAAAGTAAGACCTGTTCATAAATGTTCTGGTGTAGCTCTGAATTTCTTATAAACTGAGGACAGCTGCCTGCTGTATATTTGTGTTCATGGTCACAGTCACAGATAATTTTACATGATGTTCCTTTGTTATCCGCCATGACATCAAAAGTACAACCAAGTTCTCATAGATACATCTTTGGTAAAACTGTTAGGTGTTATGTGTTCAGCAATGCCCATTGTGTACTGCTTACTCGAAGAACACTGTAAACACGGCTCCTTCTTCTTCTGTGGTTTAATCACTGTGGGCCACTGCAGGCGAGCAGAATCACTTCTGACTCACTCAATCCTCAGATGGGCAGCAAGGCAGAGAAAAAACTGCTGGACTTCGAGTTGATGGGGAAGTAGGTGTCTCTCAGTCTGCTGGGTGGGGGTGCATCTATTTTTGTTTATTAGGATTAAGTGGACCCATGTTCTGGATCTACGTTGCTTTGAAATGGTTATGTTTTCACAGTGAAACCAGGCAATAAGGGCTGTTGAGAAGGACTGTTGTATTTCTTTGTACCAATAACTAGCTGAGTTATAGCCCAGTTTTTGGTTGTTGTTATGCTGCCATGGTTGTATACACATGTGTTGTTCCATGTTAGTTTTAGAGTGTGCACTACTGGTACTGGAAGGAGGAAAGGATGGAGGGAAGGAGGGAGGGAGGGAGGGAGGGAGGGATAGAGAAAGAAAGAAAGAAAGAAAGAAAGGAAGGAAGGGAAGGAGGAAGGGAGGAAGACAATGTAAATAATGCTGAATGTAGACTGTAAGCTGATATATGATCACCCGACGGGAGAAACATGTGCCCACATTAAGCACAAACACGGATATAAACCTGTAAGCGGAGCTGCTGCTGCTGCTAGCACTGCTAACATTAGCCAGACTGTGTAGCAGACTTGCAGCTAACGTCAGCATCGGGTCGTTTACCTGCAGACGCTGTGATCCTCTTCAGTCTGAAACGGCGAAGCATTGAGTGAGTTGCTGTAATGTTTTGTAAGTTAATGTGTACGGTTTGAATTGCATATTTAGCATGCATAGCGCACATTTCAGCGGCATTTAAAGTACGATTTGGCGATTGTTGACTGTGATTAACGGCTTCAGATGGCTTTAAACACGCACAGTATTTTTTCCGGACAGTGTTTAACATTTTAAGTTATTATTATTATTTATTTATTTATCACATATTTATTTCCAGAATATAAAAACATTTTTTTTACAGATTGTGTCAAAATAGTCAGACAGATCCATTTTTTTGTTTTTCTGTTTTTCTGAATAATATTTTTGCCCTTAATACATAGATTATAGTGGTTGCCATATGGTTTAATTTCTTAAAATCCATCATGGAGTTTTAAAAAGTCCTATTTCATGATTTGCTCTCTTTTCAGTGTTTCCTCTCTTTACACAAACTTAGTCAATAAATAGAAATTATGCACTTTATCATGGGTAATGTTGCATATTGTACATTGTGAAATACTGATTCCCACTCCTACTATGAATAGTTATTTTTGTCTGTATCACTCTGTGACCTAATATTGAAGATATACTTCATACATGGGCACCTTCTGCGTGGAGACTTGAAACATCATCCAGCAGAAATAATAGAACTCTCCTTCCCTCCTCTCTTCTTCTTTTCTCTAGTGTTAATCACACTACTACTTCCTGCTCCACCACTTCTCCTCTGACCACCCAAACTGTCACGTAAGTTAACTGGTTTTAATTCTGTTACACTTTGTTTAACCAAGTAAGTTCCTTAAAGCTTTGTTAAAATATTGTCCCTCTTATTTTCCTTACAATTTAACAGCTTGGCTGGAAGAATATAAGTGGGGATGGATTCGGGGGTACTCTCTGATGCCACCATTAGATGGAGAGCGCGTAGAGATGTTGAGAGACGACTCAAGGAAATCAGGACCATGCACACTGAAAGATTTGCTTCCCAGTGTTGCAGTCAGGAAAGACAGACTGAATGTAGAGATAGAGTAGCTGAGGCAGTCATAGAAAATAGTGGGAGTGACAGAGAGGAGGCTGGAGGGTTGTTGGAGGAGGACATAGTAGAGATGGACACATCACATTTTGACCAGCAGTCCTTTTCAATGGATGTGCCTGAGGAGGAGAGTGACTCGGACCAGGATACTGATGAGACAGTGGATCAGTCATGCAATCTAGGGGCCAGTCTTCATAACTGGGCATTAACATTTGGAGTTTCCCTCGTGGCTCTCACGGCTCTTCTTGGTTTGTTAAGATTGTACCATCCTGATCTTCCGAAGGATGCAAGAACCCTCCTTAAGACAAAGATTACTCACAACATACAGGAAAGATGTGGAGGACTATATTATAAATTGGCATCCTGTCATCTTTCAAACAGAAACTGTACCAGGCATGTGAGTCAATCACTAATGGCTGTACCTTAAAACTACAGATCAACATTGATGGGTTGCCTTTATTCAAAAGTAGTGGGATTCAGGTGTGGCCCATTTTAGGACTCCTCATAAGTGTTCCAATTAAGGAACCAGCTGTGATTGCATTGTTCTGTGGACCACATAAACCAAAGCCAGCAGATATATTTTTGAGAGACTTTGTTGTTAAGTTGAAAGAGTTACAGAATGGCATTGATTTCGAAGGCAAAAGGATTTTCTTTAAATTGGACACTGTAATCTGTGATGCCCCTGCCCGGGCTTTTATAAAAAATATTAAGCCTCACAATGGTTATTTTGGATGCGACAAATGTGTGCAGGAAGGACAGTATGGGGGAAGAATGACATTTCCTTTAATCACTTGTCCACTGAGGACAGATGAATCATTTGCAGAAAAACACGATGAAGAACATCACCTAGATGGCCCTAACACTTTCCATGACTTAAGTATAGGGATGGTATCTCAGTTCCCAGGTGATTATATGCATTCTGTGTGTTTGGGTGTTGTAAGGAAACTGCTGAACATTTGGCTTAGGGGACCTCTCAAATTCTGCTTACCCGCCAGCATTGTCAACCAGATGTCTGATTGTTTGACAGGTTTACGCAATCATATTCTAGTAGAATTTGCCAGGAAACCCAGAACACTGAGGGAACTTGATAGGTGGAAAGCAACAGAATTTAGGATGTTTTTATTGTACATTGGGCCTGTCATTCTGCCTTCCTACCTGGACACAAACATTACAATAATTTCATGCTGCTGTTTTCTGGCATTGCCATTTTAGTCAGACCAACACTGTCTTCATTGTACTGGCAGTATTCTGAGACATTGCTGCAGATGTTTGTGACCCATTTTGGCCAAATATATGGCAAGGACTCACTTGTGTACAACGTTCACTCATTAGTTCATCTTGCTCAGGATGTAAGGCTGCATGGTTGTCTGGATAACATTGCAGCCTTTCCCTATGAGAACCACCTTCAAATGCTCAAAAAACTTGTCCGAAAGCCTGAACGTCCACTTGCACAAATTATACGTCGGTTGTCTGAGAATACTACTTGTCAGACTGATCAAATGTCATACTCTTTAAAAAGGCCTCACTTTGTTGGACCTGTTCCTGATGAACTTGCCTTTAGAGGGGTTCGAGGGCAGTACAGCCAAATGATTACTGACCAATGGACTATCAAAGTTTCAACAGGGGATAATGTGTTCCTCACTGCAGATGAAATTTGTATGATTGTTAATATTGTTGAGTGTCATGATGGAATATATGTTGTATATAGAAACTTTTCAGATAAATCCACTTTTTTTACATATCCCTTTAACTTTGACCTCCTAAATATTTATAGCGTCTCACAAGTGTCAGAACAGTGCATGTATGCCAAAGTTTGTACAGTTAAGCAAAAATGTGTTCTAGTGCCCCACAGAAGAGGTTTTGTAACCATACCAATTCTGCATAGCCTAAAGAAGTAGATGAACTGGTTTGCTATAGTGGGGTAAGTTGTGGTTAGTTGAGTCGTCTTAAAACATTATTCTACGGTGAACATCGATGTACTAAGTACAAGTAAGTTTATTTCTTTTTGTCGATACTAAAAAATCTTGGTGGAAAAAATAGCAATACAAATTACTCTTCTTTTATTTCTCTTTTTTTCTAGGATGTTTCATGTTGTTCAGTACTTTGATGCAGCAAAGTCTGTGGCGGTAGAACCTCAGTCATGGTACAGTGCTGGTTTCACCCTCTGGCCAAATTACACAAGTGATGAGCGGATCAATAAAGCTGTGCGGTGTGCAGAGGCACCTGGACAGAACTGGACAAGGCATCCTGCCAGAGTTTTGAAGACATATGGTAAAAAAAATAAGTAAATAAACATCTGGTTATTGTTAGAACTTAATATCTTCCAGAATTTAGCTGTAATTGTGTTTGTCTCTCAAATTAAGATTATGCCCTGAAATTTACTAATGTCAATTTTTTTTTTAGATGACTACATGTCAGCTTGGCGTGGTATGAAAAAGTCTTTGACCTGTGACACATCTGAGTTGGATTCACATGATGAGGATTCACCGGTTGGCCTTGTTAAGAGAACACCTAAACCAATGTAAGAGGGATTCGATGTATTTGTTATGTTTAAATGCATGCGATTTGAACATGATGTAAAATGTCTTTTTGTGTTTGTGTTTATCCAGCCACTATTATGGTGATACAGAAGAAGAGAGTGACACTGAGTGTGTTCCTAAAAAAAAGGCCATATCCCAAAAAGGCTCAACTCCAATAACACACCCTCAGCAGTCATCAGCATCCCCATTGTCATCACGAAGGTAAATATAATCACTGTCTGATTTATCATATTAGATTAGGGTGTTTTCTAATCCTGCAAACCAATCTTTTATGTGCATTTAAAAAAACGATTTCTAAACTGCTGAGCTGTTAATTTTTGTTTTTTTCTCTGCACTGCATGATATGACACTAATATAATAGGTAGGAAAATGTACACAACGCCATTTATTTTTGTCCTTTCAGCAATGCACCCTCTACAAGGCCATCTTCCTTTGCTGCACCTCCACTTCCAGCACAGCCACCTCCAGGGCTATCTTCCACTGCTGCACCTCCACCATCACCATCTCCTCCAGGGCCATCCGCTCATGCTGCACCTCCTGAGCTCCCTCCTCCTGAGCCGACACTCACAGAGCTGACCTCCTTCGTGACTTCTTATACATCATCCTTCCATCCACCACCTCCTGGGCTGTCCTCGTTTGCACCACAACCTCTAACTGCCATCTTTTGAACGTTTCCATTCATCTCAGTCCACAAATCCTTTGGAAACCGCCTCGGAAGTGTTCATGCCCACTTTAAGAGCTGGCCGGTCTGGGAGGGAGCCAATTCCCTGCACACGTAAGTGTTAACTAATCCCTCACCTGATGCAATATTGAACTGATCATTTAAACTCATACGTTTCTGAATCCTATCAACAAAAATGTCATAGATGAATTAAACACTGAAAAAATAACTTAGAATCAGTTTTTGAATGTTTTTTTTTTAATTCAAAAAGAAACAGCCTAACCCAAAATTAAGTCAGTGAGATTTTTGTCTATAATTTAAAATGACTTGTTTTCCATAGAATTGTTTTGTTTTGCTCTTAGTATCCTCATCATGACCTTTCTAAATTTTGATGTTCTTTTTGTAGCTGCCGAGCTCCACATGCTCACTCTATTGGAGAACCTAAAACACCAGCTTAACCAACAAAGTTCTGTGATGAATCTCCTCATTTCACGACTGAACGCTGCACGTGAACCAGCATCAGAGATGCCAGACGACATCTCCTTTCCTTTGAGTTCACTGGCTGAGGTGGACTGTTTTGAGGACTAGCTCAATGATCCAGCGAATGCTATGAAGAAGAAACAAATGGTATATATCTTGCAAACACCACGTTAGTTTATATTATGTACTCTCTCAGTGATTTCTTTCTTACTGTTTTTTTCTTCGTTGCTAATTCAGTGCCTTGTTTTTACAGGTCGCTGTGCTGGCCTCTCTTGGGGGACGTGACATAAAGCATGTCACCTGGAATATCCTGGCACACATTTTTTCATCTAGTGTTGCCAAACAGATGAATTGGAAGGGAGTTAATAATAAAAAGAAGTTCAGCGAGATGGCAACCAAGGCTCTCCTTGCACGTAAGTGTGAATTATATACATATTGCTCCTCAAAATGTCAAATGTCCTCAGCAAATCTAGCCCTGTGTCTTTAGTGGACTTGAGACCAGAAAAAATTAATTCTGTTATTGTAAGGTAAGGTATAATGTATAGTGAGCCAGTGATTACTAAAAAAATAACTCCCAACAGGGAAATGGAGCCCCGATGCATATGCATTGTCTGTTTTCCATAATTTTACCCAGAGTGTCATTGACAAAGGTGTGATTGGTGTGAATGGTAATGACTCAGGTTATATCATATGAGAATACTGAGCAGCTTGAGTTGTCTGCCTGAACCAGCTTGCGGGGGTTGCCTGGTTTCTAATACAGAGCGTTTAAGTTCTCTTAAAGTCACAAGATATTTGTTCTCTTATACAAGTGTAGTGTACTATTTCATACAAAACTGCATTGTGGGATAAAGTGACAGAAATCAAAATGTTGAGTTGGTCGTTTCTGGACCATAACCTTTTGTTTGCTCTGTGTGTGTTTTTCTTATTTTAATGTACTGTAGGGGCTGTGCGCAAGAACCATCAGGGGGAAAAGGCAACGGACATGGAAATAAACCACCATTCCATCAGGTGGTTTAATTTGGCTTCTGACTGTGGGGGTGGCCGTAGACAACGGTCACAACAAACTATGTACCAATAAACTATTCCTAAGTGCCCATTCTGGACTGTTTGACTGTTTGACACCCTTGTGACTAAGTGCCGGTGGACTGTTCCTAATGGTAATGTTTCCTCTGTGGTTCGTGCTCAGCCTCAGCTTGCATGCATGCATATGTGTGGGTAATTCTGACAAAGAGAGCTGTTTGGTGTTTTCATGTACATGTAAGTTTGACAAAGAGCTGTTTGGGTTTTAAATGTACATGTAAGTCTGATGGAGAGAGCTGTTTTGTGTTTTCATGTACATGTAATTCTGACAAAGAGCGGTTTGGTGTTTTTATGTAGCCTACATGTTCTGACAGAGAGCTATTTGGTGTTTTACATGTAAGTTAGGGTTTTAAATGTACATGCAAGTCTGACAAAGAGAGTAGTTTGGGTTTTAAATGTACATTTAAGTCTGACAGAGAGAGCTGTTTGGTGTTTTCATGTACATGTAATTACGAAAAAGACCCCTGTTGAGTTTTACAAGTACATGTAATTCTGACAAAGAAAGGTTTGATGTTTTTATGTACATGTAAGTCTGACAAAGAGAGCTATTTGGTTGGGGTAAATGTAAACCTATAAATAAATATTTTTTGAAGACAAATGTGCATTTCTTTGTGCTGTATGTGTACACATTTGGCCCAGATGTAAAATATGAATAACGGATCTGTGCCAGATCCGAACCAAATGTCATAGAGCTTTATTAATTATGCTGGGCCAGAACTGGCCCACATCTGTTCCTGAGTGTGCTGTATGTGGATTGCATTCGGCCCAGATGTAAAATATGAATCATGGATTTGTGCCGGATCCGAACCAAATGTCATTGCTTTTTTTTTAACTGTACTGGGCCACAACTGGCCCAAGTCCGTTCCAGATCAGTAATCCGTATCTGAGCTGGTATCGGGCCGCTGTGAATAAAGACCCCGGTGCAGACCCGTTTGGTGGATCTGCACCGAATGTTATCCACAGTCTGGCGCAGATCTGCCACAGTGTCATTTTGCTGTCTGGGTGAACTCTCTCCCCCAGCCCCTAGTGAACTCAGGCATTGCAGCGTAAAGTGGGATTTATTGTTGTGCTGCAGACCCTACACCGTAGCCTACGCATGTCCATCTCCATAATTGCCTTAAAGACATAAAAACCTGGATGAGCACCAATTTCCTGATGTTAAATTCAGACAAAACTGAAGTTATTGTTCTTGGCCCCAAACAACTCAGAGACTCTTTATCTGATGACATAGTTTCTCTAGATGGCATTGCTCTGGCCTCTAGCACTACCGTAAGAAACCTCGGAGTAACATTTGATCAAGATTTGTCTTTTAATTCTCATTCATTCATTCTCAAAAATAGTACTACTACTACTTCACTACTACTACTTCTGTCAGCATTTAAGGCATATAATATGTTTAACTTGGAACAGTCATAGTATAGAGGCTAGACAGCTTAGAAATGCTGTTTCAGCTTGTCTTTGAATGTTACATTCATAAACTTAATCGTACAAGACCAAAACATTGCACAGTGGTTTAAACACTACGGGAGTATATCGCAACACCTGTTACCACTGAATTAATGATATTGCTTACCTCTGATTTAAAAATATTACATGTTTGTATGGAACGTTGAGTTCAGTTATTTTAAATTGTGTCTTTTAGGTGATCCTGAAAGAGCCCAGTGAAGTTTCTGCTGTCAAAAGACTCCACAAGTGAGGTAGCTAGAAATTACATGAGCAGCAAATTATTTTGTGGCTGTTCCTTTTCTTAGTTGTGTATGTGTCATGTTTTCATCTTTTCTTGCAGAGTATGCTGTTCCTAAAGCTATGCCTTTTCCAGCTCCAGGGATGGGAACAAATGTATAAATTTTGAGTTGTTTGTATATTATTCTTACTTTAACAGATGAAAATAAACAAGTGAGATGAGAAAATTTTCATTTTTCATTTAGTTGCATAATAATTATGCACAGTTGCCCAGTAGTGTGCACATAAAGACATTCTCCTAAGAAAGCCAAAACCTCACTTTTACTTTCTTAAATAATAAGGTTTGATTATTATTAACATTTTGGATTGACTGAGGGCACTGTAATTGTTCAATAATAAAATGAATCCTCAAAAATACAACTTGCCTAATAATTGTGCACACAGTGTAGATGAATACTTTGTGGTAGTGTATATACTTAATTGACACTGCATGATATTTTGTGACCATAAAGATTTTAGTGCATGCTTGGGTGCTAGGTTCCTACCCTCCTTTCTGTCTCCCACAGCCGTTTCAGTTGATGTGCAGAGCAGAGGACCGATTTCTATTATCCATTTAGTGTTTATTGTTTATTTTGTCGCATGCCTATATTTTACTTAGATTTTATATTTATTCATATTGTAATAAAGCCAACTTACTTTTACACCAGATACGCCTCTTTTTTAAATTGTTCCTGTTCGGGGAAGTCAGAGTAGGCCAAACACTACACTGATCAAATATTAAAGGTTTAAGAGTCCACTTTTAAGAGTAATCTTAGTACCAGGTACTACAGTAGTGTTCCTGTTTTTACAGAATGTGTGCTCATATTCTCTAGCATGTAAAAGGAGCTTGTGTTCCACTAGCGTGAGATAAGTTGCTCTTTGTTTATCTGGTTTTGCTATGGTGAATCAGTGCATACAAAGGTTAACATATTCAGAGTTTATTCAACCAATTCAGATCAGCTGTTCTAGAACTGAATACTCAGTTTCCCATATTCAGAGTTCATTGTTAGACTGAGAGTTTGTTGAACCTCTGGAATACCTCTCAGAGCTGTTATAATGCTGACTGTTGCTATTCCTCAACCAGGCATCTCAGACCATCATTGGGTCCTTCACTAAAGATGTAAATGGCAGATTAGAGAATAATAATAATAAGAATAACTTTATTCAATAGTCTGTCAGCTCATTTATTATTTGCAAAAGAAATAAAAAGACTGATGGCTGTAAGTATGTAGGATCTTCTGTATCTCTCTGTCCTGCATCGAAGAGAGAGGAGCCGTCCACCGCTGTTTTTTTGGTTCATCAAGGTATTGTGGAGTGGATGATCTGGCTTGTTCATGATGGCCTCGAACATCTTCAGTGTGCATCTCTCCACCACCTCCTCCAGTGTGTCCAACCTGACTCCAATCACAGAGCCAGCTCTTTGGATTAGTTTGTCCAGCCGCCTTGCATCTTTGTGTCTGATGCTTCCTCCCCAGCAGACTGTAGCATAAAACAACACACTTGCCACCACAGACTGATTAAACATCTGCAGCATCTTACTACAGAGGTCGAGAGATCTGGGATGGAAAGTGAACAATATTTTTGTAATGGCAGAATATGCTGAGAATGGATTGTCCTAAGTGTGTGTTGCTCCATGCTTGAACTGGAAGTTCTTCTGCTCTGCCATATTGAGAGATTGTCTCAAGTCTCTTGTCATCCTTTGTATAATGACAACCTGATGTCAGGCAGTGGAACCGGCACTTGAGTTGTGTACATAGTTGTGCCTGCAGTAAATCTCATATGGCTTTTTTTTTAACCATTTCATAACTCCACCTTTGTTCTGCTGTCCTAATGCTGCAATATGGTATCTGTTAAATAAAACTGTTCTTCCTTAATGCCAAATTTATTATTTTCTGTGATGTAAGAACCTTCATACATTGTCTTTTAAGTTTTTCTTGTTCTCACAGACACATAATTGCTCTTATTGTCACATTCATTGTTTAAATACATAAAATGTTTAACTGAAACCCATCATTTATCATCATTGTCCAATGTCAGGGAGTATTCACAAATAGCCTACATTAATCTCATGTAGCTACATAAGAGATGCATTGTACCAGATTACAGTTTAGATGCTAATGTATCTGCAGTCCATGAAGCTAACACAAAGCTTTCCCTCCAAAAAAAAAAAACACAGAAAAACTTGTCTAATTACACTTGTAGTCGTCATCCAGCCACTCAATACACGCAACTGACATTGATGTATACACAGTAATTCAATAAGAGTTGTAAATGTACCTGTGTGCGGTTTATTTTAATATTTACCGTTCAAAAGCGAGCTCACTGCTGTCTGTCCCATAGAAGAACATGACAGCGGAGGCTGTGTTTGGAACTATTGAGGCTTACATGAACCATGTGATCGCTCTGGCGGCGACATCAAAGGCTGTCGCCACTCTGTTCTTATCTATCGCTCTGGGTTGAGCAAGTGAGCCCTGCAATCTAGAATTTGACCACTGATGTCACTGTTTTCAACAGTTTTCAACCCATTTTACACACTGGTCCTTTAAACACAATTACACAAACTGGCTTCACTATAACCCTTTCATACATTTTTGATGTATGAAAGGGGCTATATAAATAAAGTTTGATTGATTGATTGATGGATTGAGAATCGACAATAAAGCCTCTTAAGTCTTGAATCTTGAATCTGGTACAATCCTGGGATGTAGGTAGAGGCAGAGGCGGAGCTAGAGGGGAGGCCGGGGTAGCACTGGACCCCCCTGAAATCTGATTGGACCCCCCAGGTGCCACCCCAGATGATTGACATATCGCGGCACCGCACGTCTTGTCGGAAGGAGCCAGTTGCATTTTTAAATCAGTGAAGCCTATTGACTGCTAAGTCCCTCCTGTACAGTAGTTGGCGCTATGTACCACAAAGCGTTGCAATCCACGTTCATTAGGAGGAGAAGAAGAATCGCCACTGAAGCAGAGGAAGATTTGAATCTGATTTGAACTGGAGTCGGTTATCGTTGCTGGAGACAGGAGATCAACAAAGTGACGAAAAAGAAGGAGACGAAGGATACCCTTCATGGACAGTGAAATCCTTGTCGTAAAGTAAGTTTTACGCTGGTGTCCTAATGAGTCACTGTTTAAAATAACTTTTGTAGATAGGAGATTTTTTTTTGTTGTTGCTACAAGCAGAGAGCCACGGCATCAAGCAAACGTTAACGTTACATCTCATGGCGTCTAGCTTCCAACAGCCACTCAATATTAACGTCTACATTTAATTCATTTGGGTCGCTATTTATATACGTGTTTCTCCAATGATTCTAGAGGTATGAAACTGGAGAATTAGCCAGCTAGCTGTTTCATGCTCTGTTGCCTTAAATGAAACGTAACGTGAACACGGTAGTTAGCCTGCTGTCAACTAGCTGAAAAGTCTGAATATTAAACTTTCGTCTACAGTGGTTTATTTGCCCTGACATTTTTTAGGCTTGAAGTAGGGATTTAATAACATTGTGTGATTATAAGTGATGCTAGGAGTAACGTTAACAAGACTGGCTGGCTTATTTTTTCACAGGGTCAGTTGAGAATGAAAAGGCAGGGGGAGAAGATTTATGACCTCTTTTTAAAGAGAACCAAGTCAGGAAAAGATGAGGCAGGCAGACAGCCAGAATTCAGGTCTGCTAGCAGCTCCCATCCTGGGATGAGTCAGGAGGAGAGAGAATCTGATGCACACAGCCCATCATCACCAGGTCAGAGCATAGAAGCAGTCACATGCTCACTTCAGTAGTAATTTTAAGTTACAGAGTTCCTACGCTAGTATGGAAAGTATGGAATTTGATTTTCTACATTTCCAGGTCTGTAGTAGTATGGAAAATGGAAACAATTGTATGGAAATATATTTATCTTAATACTTATCTGGGTTATCTTAAGATGTTTGGGTTAATTATTTTGCATACACTACCTATCTACAATCTCCTGGAAATAATTTAGTGACATAATGGCATACAAATTCAGAATAATGATAACAAATGATTTGCATGATGAATTGCATAATCTATTCACATGATACACATCTTATTACTCAAATGTCACAAAAAGATTTCTGTCTTTGTTACTGAGAAGTCTGGGAATTAGGGTCTGGAAATTTTAAATGTGTAGGAACCCTTAAGTTATTTATTTATTTATTTTTTTTTTTTGATATTTTGAAGTGTTGGTTACTGATGTGTGTTGTTTTTTTAATGGTGGTTGTATGTTTATTTTGCTTATACTAATATTTTTATTTTTATACAATGTAGTTCCATTGAGGGAGGACACAGGAGACAAAGGTGGCAGCTCCCTTCCTGGGACTAGTCCGGAGAGAGAATGCACAATACAGCACAGCCCATCATCACCAGGTCAGAGCATAGACAGAAACAGTCACATGCTCAGTTCAGTAATTCAGTTCAGTAACACTGTGTGTGTGTGTGTGTGTGTGTGAGTGTGAGAGAGAGAGATTGATGAGAGAGAGAGAGGGAGGGAGTGGGAGGGAGGGAGGGAGAGAGAGATATTGTGTGAGTAACTATGAATGTGTTGGTGTATTTTCGCCATTTTTGTAAAAATGAGTTATTATTAAGGAATTATTGAAAAGTTGTTACCAAGTTGTGTTTTACATTTTCTGCATTGTTAAGATATTGATGAGAGGGGGGGTTGTGTGAGTAACTATGAATGTGTTGGTGCATTTTCACCATTTTTGTAAAAATGAGTTATTATTAATGCATTATTGAAAAATTGTTGTCAAGTTATGTTTTACATTTTCTGCATTGTTAATAAACTGCAAATTATATATACATAAATCTCATCTCCTGTGTGCTTAGTATGTACATTTCAACATTTGACACTCCGATTGCAATTGATAAGTCGAGAAACAAATTCATTGTTATAGTCTGTGGACCCCCTGAAATAGCCTTGGCCACCCCCTGGCCACCCCAAGGATAAAAGTCTAGCTCCGCCACTGGGTAGAGGAGCTAGAAGCCACAGATGTAGAGAGGGATGGTGTTCCTGGGGAGCCAGCTGCATTAATGGTTGACAGATTTAAAACTAGTTGTCACATTAGTTACGTCAGTGTATGACAACAGTAAATAAATTACAGAATGTTATATTAAAATGACATTAACTTTGGTTTCACATGAGACATGAATATGGGCTTTCTCGCTCTTTATATTTTATCAATTGCTCTCATCGTCAAGTATTGCTGTTAATGGGCTTATGTTGGATTTAGCTGAAAGCCTGGTGTATCTCATAAAGACTCTGGAGGGGGCCTTTGGTGTGAATATCATATGCCGAGGGGCATGACAACTCGTCAATATTTGACAGCCTGGGAGTGAAAACAGGCTGGGCAGTATTTTCACTTATGATCACAGCGTAAAGATTGAATGACTTCTTTGGGTGATAAATGACTCATAAACCTTGCCCCAAATGGTGGTGCTTACACAGTCCCAGGGTCTCTGAAAGCTGACCCAGAATCTGCCCTGAACTCCCCAACCTCAGCATCACCAAACATTGCTTTAAACAATTCAGAAAGACTTGCTTCTTGGAAATATAATGATTTCTATTCATGAGCTGTGACTGTGTGAATTCTGTTAGAGACTGTCACTTTAGTTTATCCATGTTTCTTTTTATTTCCTTGCCCTGGCTGCAGCACAGATGAAAAGGGCAGCAGCAGGACGCCCAGAGCCAAAACATTCAGTGCAATGTATGCGAAGAGTCACCCAGCCTCACTTTGGAATGTGCATGTCCAACTAACACAAGGCTGTCTTTCTTTTCCACACATAATCATCCCATCTCTGAGTCTGACTTCATCATGAACCATGGTCTCTTTTGATTTGAGTCAAGAACTACAAAATAGAGTTTAAAGCTGACTTAACTGGCAACACAGCAGAGTTAACTGTGATATTAGGGGTTACATTTCCTCAACTGAGGGAATAAAATATTGGTTAATGAAGAACATCTGTTGTTGGGGGTGTCCCTCTAAAAGACTAATCCATACGACCTTCATTATATCAGACATGTTTGCTATTTATAACTTCACATCTGGTTGTCTTTATACAGTTCTTAGGTGGGAAACAGCTTAATGAGAGCCCAGTTTACAACAAGATGAGATGCTGGTATGTTCAATTGGTACATCACACAGTGAGGACTGTTGCATTTTTTTTTATTTTGTTGGCATTTTCTGTGGACAACAATGGATTCCATTAACATTTTAAGGGCAATATTCACTATAAATGTAATACTTACTTTCTACTTGTGTGTCAGCTCTATGCAGAGCCCAGTCATGCCCACCCCATCAAGGCAACTCAGTTCACCTGCTCCTGATTCATCACTCATGCAAGACTCGCTTTCTTCTGCTATTTTTCCGAACTAATATTCTGTGCCGACCCTGCCTGCCTCTGACCTACCTGCACTGTCTGATTCCTGGTAAATGCACCAGCCTTCTGTCCCTGACCTCGAAATGTGCTTCTGCATCCTTGTTTTTTGTTTGCCTGTGGCTGCTTCATGTTACCATCTGACAGTGCTACAGTGTGAGTGTTCCAGTCTGCTTACCTGTAGTTTCACTGTGTCAACACACTTTCCATTGTGTCTGCATCCTGTGAGTACTCACCTGCTGGCTTCTCAATTCCTGCCTGGCCTCAACTTGCCTTCAACCTATCCCTTACTGGTTCATCTGCTTGGACTATGTACTTACCTGGTTCCAGATCTTCTGCCACTGTGACTACATCTCCTGCCTGCTCCTGCACAATACTGTTGCCTGTTATGAACTGAACTGTGTGTGTGTGTATTTGAGCTAAAGTCACCACTCACTCAGAAGGTAAAATAATATTTTGTATATGAGTAATTAACTTATAATATCCCTTTGCTTTTGTGAGCGTCTGATACAGTCGTCTGGTTTATGAGGTGCCCATATTTCAAGCTAAATACTTGCTACAACTCAAAGAGAACATGAAGCAAGTTTGTGTTTGTTTCCAGGAATAAGTGTCTGAACTAAATTATATGCATACATTTTTATATAACATAAAGATTACACATGCTCAAACACAGAAATGCATTGTGGCTAAATAAATTAGGTTACTTTCTTTGTTGTCTTTTGGCCAATATTGTAGCCTATTTATTGGCCTAATAAAATGCATTTTGAAAAACTTTGTAGCCTATACTTCTACACATTTCTGGAACATGATGTGGTTGAATATTATTTCTGGCCCACATGATTCAAGTAGATGGTAAATGGTAAATGGACCTTCACTTGTCTACTTGTCTTTCTAGTCATCTGACCACTCAAAACACTTTTTATACTACAAATGGTATTCACCCACTCATACATTGGTGGCCCAGGCTACCATACAGGGTGCCACCTGCTACCCAGTTTTTAAGTCACTCACACACCAATGGAACAGCCATCAGGAGCAATTTGGGCAGACTGGAGGAGCCGGGGATTGAGCTGCTGATTTTCTGATTAGTGAATGACCCACTCTACCTCTGAGCCACAGCAGCAGTAGTCTTATAATAACTACCATAACCAATAGTGGCTCGTGGTGAAATTGGGTGGGAGGGCTAATGCATTAGGCCTATGGCCTATACTGATCACTAGTTCAGCTTCAGTAAGAGCAACATCACACCGAGATACAGTGCCAGGTTACAACAACAATGCACTACAACAAAACTAGAGAATTAGGCTAGCTACAAAAATGTTCTGATGCCAAAAGCTCTCTCTCTCTCTCTCTCTCTCTCTCTCTCTCTCTCTCTCTCACTGGCTGGCTGGCTCACACGTACACACATACACACATACACACACACACACACACACAAACACGCACACACACACACACACACACACACACACACCGACTATTTTCTGCTGTGCACACAGACAGGAAAGGTAAAGAAAGGAAAGCAGTGATGCTCCTTTAATAAGAGGTTAGGGCTTGGGCCTACCTTATTTGAAGAGAAGCTCACATCGACAGCCTGTCTGGGATGCAAGGTTAATCACCAAGTCATTTAGGTCCGATGATTTTTGGATGAAGTCCCACTCGATAGAGAGCATTTAAAATAATCCACCTCATTCAGCATGATGCTAACGCAATTCGCAAGACTCAACACTCACTCTCCCACTACAGTAACAGCGGGCAGGCCCTCACTCTGCTTCCACGCACTGTCATTGGCCAAAAGTCAGTGGCCTGGGCTGAATTAATTTAGCCCAACTGGACAGTAAATCAAGGGGGCTTGTCACGACACCACTCACGGTGTGACAACAATGATTGGAAGCTGATTCTAGGAGTATGGGCTGTAAAAAATCAGCCCATTTATATAAATTCTGCGTTTTTGTGACTATTTTAGTGTTGTTGCTGCCATAGGTTGCACCAAATATAATCAGTTCTAAGGATCAATAATATGGAGGTAGATTTGTGTCTTTATTATTCAATAAAAAAAAGAGTTGCTTGAATCAAAAAATATATTTTCAATCAAAAACTTCACTTCAATCAAAAAAAAACAAAAAACATTTTTAAACAAAGAAAAATAGTGCTTGAATTTGAGGCCCAAAAAATTGCATTTGAACACTTTTTTTCTTTCTCTTTTTTATTGTAGTCATTTTTTCTGTGTTTGGGCCATATTATGGGTAGGACATTTGTGTCTTTATTATTCAATCCCAAAAAATATCACTCAATCAAAAGAAATATTTTCAACCAAAAAAACATTCACTTCAATCACAAAATATAGTTTCACTAAAAAAAAAAATGTTTGAATGCAAAAATAAAATTGAAACCCAAAAAAATCTTTTGAACACGTTTTTTTTTTGATTGAAAATATATTCTTTCATTGAATGTTTTTTTGTTTTGTTTTGTTTTGTTTTTTTAAATCATTTTGACACAAATATCCCGCAGTGGGCAGATGCTTCCCCATTGGTCAGACATGTTTGAGTGACAAGTGTCTACACCAGTGACGTTTGAAATAGGAATCTCTTTCTGGAACAAGCAAGTCGCCATTTGCTCGGTACAGCACTGGCACACCTGAGCAGATGGGCTTTTCAGTGAGTCCCCCACTATCACCGCACCAAACCTCTGTCTGAAAGCAGGTCAAACAGGTCCCGCTTTTAACTAATATCATGGAAAGCGAGCAGGGCTTGAAAAAAAAAAATCTCTGTGTTTCAAAGTGTGAGACGAGCCTTCTCTGGGGGGAGACAGAGGACTTCAGGAGAAGCGTAGCGCAAGGAAAAAATAAACCAGAAAATGCAACTGTTTGCATCTGGCTAGCTAACTGCAGATATTTGTTATGACTGTTGTAATTTCTGTAAGTTTGTGCTTTCCTGCATGTGTTCTCTCTGCGTGGTTTGTTTTTCTGTATGTAAATAGCTGTGTTGATTAGGTCCTCATTTATGATTGGCTGCAGCCGAGGGCATTCGGCAAGCAAGCAGGCGAGGTTCACAGACTCAGTTGCCATACTGACACCGGGCTTCAGTTATCTCTCTTTCTGGAGCTGAGTTTCATTTAGGGTTAACATAGGCTACTCAGAGTTTGTCTGGAATAGCTACCCCGCTGAAACTAGATGGTTCTTCTTGCTCCACCATAGCAGGTAGTGTGAAGCTCTAAACTGTCTGCACAATTATTATTATTATCAAGTGTCTCCATGTGACCACAACTGAGGGGAAAATCCAGTGACAGCTTAACTCCACCTGATAGTAGCCTATAGTAAATGCCTTTTTATAGATGTACATCAGTTTTTTTCCCATCTGGCTGTCAAAATAGGCAATATTCATTCATATTTGTATTTTTGATGACAACTTTGATGCAGTGCGACACCTGTTGGTCATTCTTAATAACTACTTTGGCATGCTTGCTGTCATGATGATAGTTATGATGATAGTTTTACTGAGAGCAGACTTCACTCTTCATGGTATATCCTGAAGAAAACTTACTATAGAATTTTCATTTTCATGGCCTATCAGCTGCATAATAACAGGCAATACAATAAAATGCTGTTGCATTACTTCATTGCCTGTCTGTGTGGGTCGAATCTGCAGCCTCCCGATCTGCAGAGACATACTGCTCGCGTAAAGGCCAAGAGGCAACCTTATTTTGAAGGGCATAGCCCAAATGTAAGTGACAAAGCACATTAGCCAATCAGAAGCAAGGGAGCGCTGAGAGCCCGCCCACCAATGAAACGGAGTGGTAAATTTGTTTTTTGCAATAGGATCAGAAAAAAAGAAATTGAGCATGAACATACAATAATGATTCACTGCAATAATACAACAATGTGTGGCTGGTTGGGAGAGGAGGAAGGTGAAGCATGCCTGCTAGCTCGCCGAATGCCCTCGGCTGCAGCCAATAATCAATCCTCCAATCACCGCCGGGCTGTGGCACACATCTATTTACATACAGAAAAACAAACCACGCAGAGAGAGCACATGCAGGAAAACACAAACTTACAGAAATTACAACAACAGTCATAACACATATCTGTCTATCATATCTCAAACACTTTTTTTTTTTAGTGAAACTATATTTTGTGATTGAAGTGAATGTTTTTTTGGTTGAAAATATTTCTTTTGATTGAAGTGATATTTTTTGGGATTGAATAATAAAGACACAAATGTCCTACCCATAATATGGCCCAAACACAGAAAAGATGACTTCAATAAAAAAAAAAACAACTTTTCAAGCAAAGAAAAAAAGTGTTCAAATGCAATTTTTTGGGCCTCAATTTTTTTTTTTTTTTGGCATTCAAACCCTATTTTTCTTTGTTTAAAAATGTTTTGTTTTTTTTAAGTGAATTTTTTTTTGATTGAAAATATATTTTTTGATTGAAGTAACTTTTTTTTTTTAAATTAAATAATAAAGATACAAATCTACCTTCATACAATAACTAATATTTTCATATTTTCTTTAATTTAATCATTCTCTCATCTTTATTGTAAAAGATAGGCAGGGCTTATCCCTGCTAGCCCATTTATACCAGCTGCCTCTGATCATAACTATTTTGTCAGTCATAGGTTTCGTTTATTTAGTTGGCAATTGAAAAAACCTACCTCATGTCTGTATTGCAATGAATTATGAGTAATTAAATCAGTTTCTTGTGTCCACTTGAGGCCCCCTGTGAACTGGATGAATTAGGGAGCCCATGGCAGTCCCAGAATTCCAAAGAAGGCATTCACGAAGTCTGTGAGTGCCGCAAAGCCTGGAAATTGGGATTTAGCCAATAACTAGCAATTAATAGACTAAATGTTGTTTCATTAGGGCCTCCTCCCATTCTACACATAAACTCCAAGGAAAATTCCAAAAGAACTCCAAAATTCCAGCTGCAGATTTTCTACTAATCACCCAATTCCATTACTGGTTTCCACCCAGACCACTTTTCCACTTTTTTTGGGGGGGGGACTTTTTTTTTGTTAAAGGTGGGGTTCAAATACTTTCTATTATTTGATTAATTAGATACATGGCTAAAATATATTGTTATTTTTTTGTCAATTAACCCAAAAGTGGAGGTGAAACACTTAACAATTTGACTGTGGTTCATTTGATTTTTAACTTAGGTAAGATCTGCAATCGAACTTGATATCCACCTAGATTTGCTAGAAAACTAGATTGTACTTCACCGTTTCACCAGCAGGGCGCAGCCATCTCTCACCAAGCTAGCTGGTGATGTCTCTGGGTTGGTTGTTTTCTTCAAGCACTGAGTTCAACACTGTACTTCAGACTAGTGTAGCTAGTTTTTAAAGTGGACCTATGATGCTTATTTTCAGGTTCATATTAATATTAATGTGTAATATTGGGGTCTAGCGGAATACATTTATGTGCTTTAATGTTCAAAAACACATTATTTGTCTTATACTGCCCATTGCTGCAGCACCTCCATCTGAAACGCTGTGTTTGGGCTTATGTCCCACCTCCCCAGCAGTCTAGTCTGCTCTGATTGGTCAGCTCGCTCAGTCTGCTGTGATTGGTGCAACACTTAGATCGTGTATTGGAAACATCACGCCCCTTACCTTAACCAATTTCACACCATGATCTGCTAACAACAAACTGTGGCTAAGCTAACAATGGCAACCGTTCACCCTCATCAATTTGAGAAACACGAGCTGATAGACTTGCACCTTCGCAACAAAGACTGGCACAGGTTGTTTCACAGTGGTAAGTTTTTACTTTGTAGCTGTCTTATATTTCAGCTGTAACATGATAACTGTAACTTATCTGATGTTATGGTAACAACTGTATATCTGTCCTCTGACTGAATGAAGTTGGAAACGCCTGCTGCTGAGTACAAAATGTTTCTAACAATATATTCAGTTACTACATAATGTGGAAACACCAACAGCAGCACTCTGCTTTTATATACAGTGGTGTAAAGCATAACTCTTTTTTTTTTTATTATTGAAGCAAGCTTATCTATGATCAGACTAATGTAGCTTCTGTTGGGCAGTAATACCAAAATTATTATAAATTATGCTACTAACACATTCCTAGTTAAAACCACAAAAGTCTTTTTTTTTAATTTAATCAGTTTTACCACAGCAGATTGAGATGAGAGATTCCTGTATTATACAGCAACAGATGAATAAAAACTACTGGTACATTCAGGTGTCTTGGCTGTCATGTTTACCAAAACCATTCTGCTAAAATATAGCTGCATTTTGTCATCATCTTCACCTTGTGTTTGTAATCTATAATATGTGCACTGTACCAATGTATAACAGTTTCTCCACATCATTTATATGAAATCAAAATTTCATAGTAAAACACATGTTGCTTCCTGGATCAGTATTTGTTCTATGGAGTGATGTTGTCTCCTGAGCCTTTATTTGCTTACTTTTTTATTTTATTTTATTTTTTTAATACTTTATTAATCCCTAAGGGGATTGTTGTCAATTGTGCACAGGTCTGAACAAACACACATGCACAAACAGGACCTATACATCATGCACTATGTGAAGAGATGTCAGAATGGGGCTGCCCATGACAGGCGCTCCGAGCGGTTAGGGGGTTCAGTACCTTGTTCAAGGGCACCTCGGCAGTGCCCAGGAGGTGAACTGGCACCTCTCCAGCTACCAGTCCGGACAGGGACTTGAACGGCTTCCCAACCCAGTCCCTTTGGACTGAGCTACTGCTGCCCCCTGAGCTACTGCATGTTCTTTGTTCTTCAAACAAAGAGAGCTATTTTACACCCATCTCCAGGATGTCCCACCTCACACCTCAGTGAGACACAAGTCTCAAAACTTGATTGGACAGGACTTTTAAGTGACATGCCCCATTGCAATGTCACCAAGCAAACTTCAGGAAAATTGTGCTCCCTCTTGCTCTTGGTCATGACCTGTTGACTAGCTCACACCACCTCTGGCTCCTGGGCAGGCGCGCTGGATTCATTTCAGAAGTGGGGAGGCCAAAAAGTGCTGTGCGTCTGGGGTTTGTCACCGTGTGGGCGTGGCTACCTGTGTAATGTCTAGTTAATAATAGGGACTAGTTACAGGTGCGTAGTGATCAGGGATTGAAGTACAGCCTGAGTTGAGTGTGAGCTTGTGCAACAGCGGCAACAGTGTGTTTTAGTGAAAGCAGCAGTATCTTGCAGCAAGTTACACGCTCGTCCGCTCTCATTAAAAAGATGATGAAGAAAGACAAAGGGTCAGTTAATGTATTTAATTATGAACTTTATCTTGGGAGGGAAAAAGCAGTTTATTTCAGTTTATTTCTTAACAGTGTTTGCATGAAACCTGAACACTTTGAACTCTTTATGGATAGGGCTGTACCCAAATATTTGGATATTTGTTACTATTCGTTTTTTATTTTTATATAGGCCTAGCTGTTTTTTTCATTATCTTTTGAATTTAATATGAATTATGGAACCGTTAACGTTTGTTCCCCCCGTTTTGTACAATTAATTATTGTTTAAAGTTTCTGGAGTGCGTGACACAAGTGTGTTTCGAAAACAACCGCGGACTGTCACCTGCTCAACGCATCAGTACCTTCGGAGGCCGTGACAGTAATAGCCAATAATGTAAAAATATCATTTACAGACCAATTTAACAGACGATCACTGCTGCCCAACCTGCAGGTCCATTTGCAGGTCCCGCGGGTTTAATACTCTTAATTATAACAGCTAACTTATTGAAAAATTATGGGTTTAAATCATCATTAAAATCCCGTCATAATTTAAATCCCGTCCCGGACATAACATGCTGGTCGGGCTGGATTTTTTGGGCCCGATCTAAGATCTCTTAGCCACTCTCGTTTCCACTGAGCCGCCTCAAGAAGTGCTTGCTCTCGCCCTGCAGCCACGTGAAGTCCCTCCTGATCCAAACGCCGATCCACCTCTGTGCGCAGCAGGTCCAGGGCCTCTGTAGCGTGTGTAGTCAGGCAGGCTGTATATCACATCAAAAGCATAGATCTATGCATTCATGATATGAAAGAGATAAATGTAAGTCAGACAAATTGAGTTTAAATTCAGATTCTTTATTTCTTTTTTTATGTTTGTGTACTACAGAGCCGCGGAGGGGCATTGAGAAAAAAATAAAACACACCAGCGCTAGAAATGTTTGATTGCGAACAAGATAGGCCTACAATTTGGCTCGCTTTTTGATTTATTTCTATTTCTATAACTGGGGAGTTCTTACAATACGGTGCCAGGGTTAGTGGGGATTACTGCTAGGTGCTGTTGGATAGAGCCAGATGGCTGAGAGTCTACCCGGAACCTGCCGAAGATGCTCGTGGCTTTACCGGGCTGGTGAGGCAGTAACAGGTGCGCACAATTGCATGCCTGCTGGAGGCTGTATCTTTCTCTCTATGGCCCCTCTCTGTATTTTACCTACTGTATGAGTGGAAGTGAAGAGTAAAATCTTTTTTACTGTAAGTAATGTAATATAGGGACCTTTGATTCGGCTTAAAAATAATGTGGCAGGAGGGTAAACGTGGGGGGGGCAATGGCCGCCTGGCCCCCCCGCTTCCGGCGCCGTTGCTCCTGGGCCTTTGGCCGGCCTTGACAGACCTCTTTCTCCTGGGCTGCCAACAAGCTCTGACCATTGTTCACAGACTTTCTTAACCTGAGAGGTTTGCAACTAACTTCCCAGTGACAAGGAGAACCAAGTTAGCACCCAGCATCTAACTCTGCAAGACCCTAACCGACCAGCTTCCTCAGATCTGCACCTTTGGAACAAGGACACAACAAAGACTGCCTCTGTAACCGCAGCTTTTCCCAGCCTTCTTCTGCCGGCTATCAAGAGCAGCACACAACAAAGCGACTCTTTCCTCCATTCATTCAAGGATCGGTAATGCAACAACTGGGCATAGCTTTATCACAGCTTTACAGGCTAAGCAAGACTGTTTAACTTGTTATATGTGATTTAATGCTGTTTATTGAGCATTTGTTATGATTGTTGCAGTTCAGCGGTTAGTTGGCTTGGCCAAAGCTATGTCATGTTAGTATGCTAATACTGATCACAGACAACATCTTGCATGCAACTAAGCATCCTCTGCATTGATCCAGACCCTATGCCACACATATCACATTTATAGAGTCATTTACAAATAGGCTTTCAACTGAGCTACACCCAAAGAGGCAAATCAAAGTTCCCACTTCTCTTCCTTTGTCCCTGTCCTGACCACACAGTCAGAAAAGACCTCATCCAATCTGGAGCCAGCTTTGATTAGGCCATCTTGTAGTTCTCAGCCAATGTTGTCAGCCATTTTGTTTTGTAGGCCTTTGATTGCCACACCCGCCTCTCTCTCTCTCTCTCTCTCTCTCTCTCTAGCCACACACACACACACACACACACACACGTATATATACACCAAGCTTGTATATAGTTAGTTAGTTACTTAGTTAGAATTTGTGTTTTGCTTTGGTTATTTTATGAATAAATATAATTGTTTGGACTCATACCTGCTGTCTGTTTAATGTTGCACAGGTGAATGAAAAGTTAACCTCTGCTGCGTCAATAACTCCGAAATCCTTCAGGCTTTACTATCAAATTTGGTTACTGTTATTGATTTAATTATGAATAAAAATTCCAAATTGATAGTTGAAACAACACTTACCTTTTTGGAAATTTTAAACGTTTTTTGTTTAGGTTAAAATATTATTAATAAGCTGATGGCACACTAAAATGTAAGTGAAATCCACCAAAAAGTCATAATTATATATAGATATAGATATAGATATAAAACAAGTAACAGGTACGCCTGTGGATATAAACTTTTCTTCGTAACAATGGCAGACAAATGCAGACTACCACTTCCACCTCCAGCTGCTTCAACAGGGAAATCAGTTGGCACAAGAAAGAATACAGCAGAAAAAGCTTACACTAAGAGAGAACTCGATGCTGCAAAAGCCAAAACTTGGGTCAACATCGGCTCTGCTTTCAAGTGATGGCAAAGACTGATGCAGCTTCATCCTGAGCTAAAAAGGGACGAGATGGTCGCTGAGTTGACAGGTATTTTTAATTTGCCTCTAAGTTTGAATCAACACAGCGGTGTGACCAATGCTTGCGGCAGCCTCTGTGTACACCAGCGAAGTAAATATGGTGCAACAAGAAGTAAATTCATCAGTGCAATACAGTCGTGAGTTTCTAACAGACATTAGAATCCGCTGCAGAGATCTAACGCTACAACCCAGAGAACTCAGGATGCGTAGCAGGCTTGGCCTGCTCCTGGTTTCACCAGGAGCTGTCTCGACGGGGAGACGCCAGCAGCACTGTGACAGGACGCGGAGCTAATCCCATCAAACCAGCTGTTCCCAGCGTCCTGGCGAACGTTTGCTCCTCGCTGGACACAAAAATGGATTACATCCGACTGTGGAGATCCACTCTCCGAGGAGTGAGGGACTGCTGCGTCCCTGTGTTTACTGAGACATGGATGAATAGTAACATATCAGATTCTGGTGTTGAGCTAATGGGACTAACACTACATAGAGCAGACAGGGAGACTGCATCATCTGAGGGGTATTCCAGGTAGGAGGTTCAACAAATTTTGAGTCTAACCCTGAACTCTGAGTTGATTTACCCTGAGATGGGAAACTCTGAATTACCGGTTCCAGAACAGCTGATTTGAGTTGGTTCAGTCAACACTGAATATGTTCACTCGAGTTAAGCCAACAATAAAAAGCCATCATCAATGGAGTTCCGACTCCATGATTCACCATGGCAACAGGTAAATAAAAGACAGCGCCTCCATTTTAATCCAGTGGATGTAGAGATATTAATGCATGTGTAGCAGACGGTGCACATTTTAAAAGAAGAGCCTGAGTCAGAGCAAGGAGTGTAAATAAGTTAACCATAAAGTTAATAAAAACGTTTTATTCAGTGTTGTCCATTTATTCATCATTTATCAGACTTACATTTCCTTAATGAAGATAAAGTGGTGGAGTCTGACTGTGTATCAGGCTGTAGATATATTAGGCTACATTATATTAATTATATATAATAATATATTTGTTCAGATTTAATCTGATGGGGAAAAACACAGGAGGCAGCAACTGAAAAATAGGAAGATTTAAAACATATAGGCCAGGCTATAGCTCAAAGACATAAAGACATGACTGTAAACTCACAGTCTGACCCAGTAATAATATGTTTGGTGATTTGCACTTGAAAAGATGTTGAGGTTAAAATACAGTAGATTTTCAAATGTTGGACATCTATATGTATCTTGACCCAACAGCATTCAGTGACTTTATTTCAGCTACAAATGTAGTAAATTAAAGACACTGAAATGCTGCACCATTGCTCACTCAGAAATGTTAACATATAATCCCCAATATTAGGCTATAGGAATTTCAATCAGGAGAGATGTTTTTGGTTAGGAAAGAAAATATTTAATTACAAATGAGAATGGAATGTGAAAATGTGAGAAGTCTTTGGCGATTAGACCCCTTCGAGATGGTGAACTATAAGGAGGGTGATGGATCCGTAGCCAATTAGGGAACCCCCCTGGGGTCTAGACACTGGTGGTGGTAGAGGAAGTGGAGAAGAGATGAGGATCAGATGGATGGGTGCTGATGATCCGGATGAAAAGAGGAATGAGTCTTTGGGTTTATCTTTGACCTTGAATGTGATGGCTGGAGGTGAATGGGGTGGAGGAGGGGCGGCGATTCTGCCTAAAATGACAGCTGAAAGTGGCAGAGAGGAGAACAGATTTAAAATCTCGTAGTGACAACCTGATTGGCTGATGGAGGCCGTGGCTAATTACGATAGGACAGCAAGAAGAGTGCGCGCCCGGTGGCAGCTGATTGGAGGAAGCCGTGGGAGTGAGAGAGGGAGAATTGTGAATGAATGAGCACGGAAAAGTCTTCCTGATTGAACTTACGCTGAGCTTCATTATGTTCCATCAGTGTGACCAATGACATCAGTGATAAAGATCATTTGTCATTGATACCATGTGTCTAAAGCTTCATACCGATTTTTAAAATTTAAATAATTAGACCTACACATTATGTGCAATAAACATGTCGGAGCTGCTCTAACAGACTGACAGTCTGATCCTTGTGCACAGTGTTATAAAAAATAATAAATAAATAAATATAAAAAGGACAGAGGTTTGATTCTGAGCTGAGGATGAATTCTCGCTGTGTAATATTTGAATGTAAAGACAAAAACTGATGTCCAAAGAAATGATTGATGTGCATAAATTCAGTAAGACAGTCCTGAGTAACAAACTAATATCCAGCAGGATTTAGACTGTGACAGATGGTAAATCTCCACTAATTAATGCGCTTCAATACAAGCTTTGACATGGACTGAATGAATGAGGAAAAGAAACTGCGTGTAAAAGGGAGGAGACAGAGAAAAACTCAGAGTTTCCTAAAGAAAACCCACTTTCTGGAATACCCCCCTGGTAAACTCCGTGGTGTATACACAAACAATTCATGGTGCTGTGATGTGAAGAGGATCTCCCATTTCTACTCTCAGGATGTGGAGTTTTTGACTGTGAAATGTCGTCCCTTTTCATCTTACTATTGCACTATATGTTCTTTCTTATTTCGCACACCCCAAGCAAAAAGAAACAAAATATTTGTGCAACATATGTCATTTCGTTGTTGTGCTGCGCATAAAAATGACAAAGAAGTTCAGTTCAGTTCATAACGTTATGACAACACAGCATCCAGTTGCTAATGGGTAACTTTAGCCTACTGTAGCATAGCCTCTGAAACATTAACTTCGGGCCCTAGGCCTTTTTTTTTTTTTTTTTTTGTTACTGCCTTTACGTTTAAGCTCATTTCACAGTTATTATAAAGGCTACCATGACCCTCTATGTGCCTGTATTTTATATTATTTTTTATATCAATGATAAAAAACAATCTGCGTTACTAAATTCTTACATTTTTACATGTATCTCACCATAGCAAGTTGGAAAAAGACATATTCTGCCATATATGAAGAGGGGAGACTCTCTGGAATCTGGCACTATAAGAACCATGATGATGGGACTCACTCACAAATCAAAAACGTGTTTTATTTGAAAGAAACATGCAATATTTACTTTAGATCATTTTTATTTAGTAGACAATTGATCTGTATTCATAGCTTGATGGGATGACAGCACAATGATGTGTTTGGTATCACTGGAAAGCTCTGCATTCATGAGTAATCCATCCAAGAGTAATGTGTGCGCAAAGCTGTATGAAAGCTTTGTTATACATAATTTTAGTGTAATTTTATCATTGTTTTTCCTTTTGAAAACATTAGACTACCAACAAGGTCGGTTTGGTCTTGTTGGAAAGCTGTGGTTCCGCTGTTTCATTTGATATGTGTGGCTTCTCACTATGATACACGGTCGCAGAGAGAATCAATAGAGAAGAAAAGGTGTAAATTTGGACGCACTTTGCGTCATTCAGGCCCATAGGGTTAACGTTATCTTCCTTGTGTGTTTCCACTTCCTAGTAAAGTTGATTTGATTAACACAGCTGCAGTCCAATAAATTCACATCCCTCTCAGCCAGCCACAAACAGCCACAGCATCAGATAGGGAGTATATATTCAGCATCTGTCATCTTAGAAAAGTCAAAAGAAAAGAAACAGAGTGAGACTGTGAGAGAGAAAGAGAGAGAGAGAAACGCTGTCAACAAATTGTAAATTATTCAATTTATTTTATTTTAACCTGGGAGGTTAGAGAGCCCAGCTCCCTCTCCAGCATCTTGACCCCCCAGTTCCATATATATATATATATGTGAGCTTGGACCTCCCGGATTATGATGATCATTGTTACTGCGATTAGATCATTCTGATTACTGAGTCTCAGTTGTCTGTAATTCTGATTACAGACAACTGAGTCTGTGAGCAGGTTAGGTTTTTCTCTGTCTCGTCCCTCTTACACGCTGTTTCATTTACTCATTCATTCAGTCCGTGCCAAAGCTTGTATCGAAGCGCATTGATTAGCAGAGATTTACCGTCTGCCACAGTCTAAATCCTGCTGGATATTAGTTTGTTACTCAGAACTGTCTTAAGTTACTGAATTTATGCACAGGGTCATTCCTCACTATTGGTAACATTCCAGTACCTGGGACAGAGCCCCTCATGTCTTACTTTACATAAACCAAATTTTAATATGAAATACATTTTATTACAGATAGAGG
Source organism: Epinephelus cyanopodus (assembly GCA_026686955.1). NCBI lineage: Eukaryota > Metazoa > Chordata > Actinopteri > Perciformes > Serranidae > Epinephelus > Epinephelus cyanopodus. Next base: position 41,974,042 of record CM048923.1, on the reverse strand, counting down.
TCTCCCATGTAATATTAACACAGAATATTGCTTGAAAAAAAAATGTATATTTATATTTATATTTATATACCTCTTTTTAGGCACAAACACACGTTTTTACCATGTCCCCAAGGCAACTTTTCATATTTCAATGAAGAATATTTCATTAAAATAATAAATAATTACAAAAATAGCTTTATTATTGTATATATCAAGATTAAATAATTAAAATTCTAAATATATGTTTGTGGCTATATCACTGTTATTTAGGTGTTCCATTGAATTTACTGAGTGTCCCCCAAATTGCGTTCCACCCTGTTACATTGTGGTTTTTAGCCTACCAAACCAAGTAAAACTACAATTCCCATGATCCAACACGCAGGAAATGGAAGCAGGCTTTTGGCGGGAAATTTGAAGGAGAAGTCAGAGATAAGAATCAACATCTCTTGCCGTTTTAACATGTTTTATAGTGTAAATCCACATGTCCTACTCTTAAATTTCCACCCTGTTACGCTAAATTGTTGAGAAAGTAAAAACAAATTTGAAATTTTTTTAAATATGTTTGATGTCCCTATTTATGTACTGTTTAAATCTGGAGAGCTAGCTAGTCAGGTCTGGAGTGCTAGCTGGTCAGGTCTACTTTGGTTGGATATTTTCCACCCTGTTACGTTCAGGGTGGAAAATATCTAATAATAATACAGAATATGCACTCTCAGATGATGATGATGATAGTAATAATAATAATTATACTAATAATAATAACAATGATAATAATAATAATAAGTAATATTATTATTTATTCTTATTATGACTATATTAGCATAACTATTGTTATTATTTAATAATAAAAATATGATATGTACATTTCATTATCATTATTATATATTATGATATAATGAACTAATTTGTAATGAATCTGTTCTTTGCCAATATAAAGCAGACTAATGCACTATTTTCTTGATGGTATTGTATGTGGATATAAGAAAAATGTTAAATAAATAGCAAGTTAAAGCTAATCATTGTTGGTAATTCCACCCTGTTACGGTACTTTCCACCCTGTTGCATTTGTTTCCACCATGTTACACACAGTTTCTTTTAAAATTATCTAAAAACAATGTTCTTACATTAATTTGCAGTCCTGAAAGAGACAATGAGAATACATGTGTTTTATTGTGCACATATCTATTTATCTTGAGCATTTTGGCTAAATTGGGTGTGCACATGGACATTTTCTAAACAAAAAGCCTATATTCTACACAATAATTCCTGTATCTTCATTATTCAAATTTAAAAAACATATGTTATGAAATAAGGGACACATAAGGTGTAAGTGCTGATAAATATTGTTGAATATTTACATTATTAACATTTAGCAATACTTATGTATATGTCCGTAACAGGGTGGAACTCTAGCATGATCCATGTCTCAGCAATCCATCCATAATTATTATCATTTAAGTGCCTGAGCTCTAAAAATACAAATTCCTCAAGGTTAAACATGTCTTCTACCTAATGACATGTTAAAAACATCAAAAATTCACAATATTATTTTCAAAACTCAACACCTTGAAAAGTTACCAATAGCGAGGAATGACCCCACATCAATCACTTCTTTGAATATCAGTTTTTGTCTTTCCATTCAAATATTACACAGCAAGAATTCACCCTCAGCTCAGAATCAAACCTCTGTCCTTTTTATATTTTTTATTTTTTATAACACTGTGCACAAGGATCAGTTTGTCAGTCTGTCAGTCTGTTAGAGCAGCTCCAAAATGTTTATTGCACATAATGTGTAGGTCTAATTATTTAAATTTTAAAAATCGGTATGAAGCTTTAGACACGTAGTATCAGTGACTAATGATCTCCATCACTGATGTCATTGGTCGCACTGATGGAACATAATTCCTACAGCCTAATATTAGGGATTATATGTTCATATTTCTGAGTGAGCAATGGTGCAGCATTTCAGTGTCTTTAAATTTACTACATTTGTAGCTGAAATAAAGTCACTGAATGCTGTTGAGTCAAGATACAAATAGATGTCCAACATTTTAAAATCTACTGTATTTTAACCTCAATGTCTTTTCAGGTGCAAATCACCAAACATATTATTACTGGGTCAGACTGTGAGTTTACAGTCATGTCTTGATGTCTTTGATCTATAGCCTAGCCTATATGTTTTAAATCTTCCTATTTTTCAGTTGCTGCCTCCTGTGTTTTTCCCCATCAGATGAAATCTGAACAAATATATTATTATATATTATTAATATAATGTAATGTATCTACAGCTTGATACACAGTCAGACTCCACCACTTTATCTTCATTAAGGAAATGTAAGTCTGATAAATGATGAAGAAACGGACAACACTGAATAAAACGTTTTTATTAACTTTATGGTTAACTTATTTACACTTTCCTCGCTCTGACTCAGGCTCTTCTTTTAAAGATAAACGTGCACCGCCTGCTACACATGCATTAATATCTCTACATCCACTGGATTAAAATGGAGGCGCTGTCTTTTATTTGTGAGTGAACATACTCAGAGTTGACTAACTCAAATCAGCTGCTCTGGAACTGCTAACTCAGAGTTTCCCATCTCAGGGTAAATCAACTCAGAGTTCAGGGTTAGACTCAGAGTTTGTTGAACCTCCTTCAGCACTTATTCCTAACATGAAGTGTTTCACATGAAACCTCAAATGCAAGACATTGATTGCATGAGATTAAGTTTGTCTGTGTGAGTTTGTAAATGGCAGCCCGTGCCTTTACGTAGTGTGAACATAATGTTTCTCATCAAACTGTGATAACTGTGATTAAATACGTCTGCCATATGTTGCCACCCCTCAAAAATTCCTGCCCCCCTCTTGCCACCCCATAAATATTTTTCTACATCCGCCTAGTTAGACTATGAGGGCGCAAGGCATGAAAATGACAACTGTGCCTGCATCTAGATAGCACTGACACTTGTGACATGGATTATGCACCCTCCGCCGTCCGCTTTAGACCATCTAAATAGGGTTCTAGTTATTTTGCTCACACACTGAAAGACCTCAGCCCCAAATTTTTTAATTGGCCTACAGTCCCAAACCATGTGCAGATAGGTCCCCTCTTGAGCTGAGCATTTCCAACACAAGCCACTTGGTCTGAGACCAGTTCTGCGTAACTTACTAGGAGTCCAGTGATATCTATGCACAGTTTTAAGTTGTGTTAACTTTAATGAAACCTCCTTAGAAACTGTATGTGCTCTGATCTAGATCTGGTTCCATTCATCTTCAGTTATATCACATCCTAACTCTGTACTCCACAGAGCCTTAGTTGCTTTAAAATTTGATGTTATTTTGTCAATAAGTTCTTTGTATATTCCAGGTGCATTTATTTTAGATTGGTTGTTTACCAATTAACAGTTATCCCAATATGTTGCCCTCAGAGGATCTTTACATTTACTCCTTAAGGTTACAATAGCACTTCTTAGTTGAAAATATTTCCTCCTGGCTAAACAGTTTGGTGAGATTGCTGTGTTCAATTCTGAGTATGATTTAAATTCAGCACCTGTATACAGGTCAGCAACCTTACTGATGACACTTTTATGAAACTCCTTCCATTGAATTGGCTTTTTGCCAGTGGTTATCAAAGGATTGTTCCTAACAGGTAACCATGAAGACTGCAACACTGTTTCTTTAGTAAATTTATGGATTGATCTCCAAATGGAGTATATATAACTCAGACAGGGATAAGGCTCATCTGCCCTCTGCTGTTTAATATGCAAAGCATCCTCCAGATAGGCAGCTGACATAAAATGTTGCTCAATAATAGCCAATGATTGCCTCAGATAAGGGGATCTGACTGTTATTACAAACTTATGGAGTGTGAAAGCTCAATGGTATAGCTGGAGATTAAATCCTCCTTTCCTCTTGGGTGTTTGTAGAGTTACTAAACTAAACCGTGCCTTTTTCCCACTCCATAAGAAAGCACTAAGAAGTTTATCGATTTGCTTATATATATTATTAGGTATTTGGATTGGGAGCATATTAAATAGATAGAACAATTCCGGGTACACCATCATTTTTATAGAAGATATTTTACCCCAAAGGGAAAGATTGCGTCATTTCCACCTCTCAAACTGCATTTTCATTTCTTCAAGAATACTTGCATTGTTTATTTTTTGATTATTTGTTATCTCAAGAAGAAATTGAATGCCAAGATATTTAATACCATGCTTAGGGATGCTGATATTAAAAGCACTTACATCAGGCATAGACACTAAATCAGAGAAGGGGAAGGCCTCTGTTTTGGACCAGTTTACTTTATATCCAGAAAAGGAGGAGAATTGGTCTATGGTTTTCAGAACACTCCTAATTGATTTTAGAGGGCTATGAGAGGAATAGGATGATGTCATCAGCATATAATGACAATTTGTGAACCTTATTACCAATTGTCACTCCTACAATGTCAGCATTCTGTCTTATAGCAATAGCAAGAGGTTCAAGGGCCAGGACAAACAACAGAGGAGAGAGGGGGCATCCCTGCCTAGTACCCCTATGAAGCTCAAAATTGTACAATGCTATACCATTAGTTATGACTGGGACTCGGGCATCAGAGTATAAACTTATTACATAACGAATAAAATTGGGTCCAAAGCCATATTTCAAGCGATTTGAACAGGTACCCCCACTCCACCCTATCGAAGGCCTTCTCAGCATCTAAGGCCAATGCAAGGAAAGGAGTGGGGGAATTTCGGTTTGTCCATTTTATATTCAATAGCCGTCTTATACTATCTGAACCATATCGTTGCTTTATGATCTACTTTGTCAGGATGCACCAGTTTCATTATCACCCGTTCAAGCCTATTTGATATCACCATAGCAAATATCTTTATATCACAATTCAAAATGAATAGAGGACGTTGACTCTCACATAGTAAATAAATAGGAGAGCAGGGGGTTATCTCCAGACAATTAACTGGTTTAGAGCGGCAAGGTGTAGGGTGTGTGTCCCCCTTAAAGAGCACGGATACAGATGTCCAGTTGGAGGTTGATTTATTAACTGTGGTCTGCAATAGCAATACAAAGTAACAATCAGCATAGCACACCCCATACATAATAACTTAAACATAATAAGATAGCTGAGGCTACAAAGGACTGTATGCCGTAACAAATGATATTATATAATCATACAATGTAAACAAATAACCTCACACGAGGCACTCGTGAATGAGAGCATACTGTAGGACTTAGCTTATTAGCTTCACATCACAGCAGCGTGAGATAGCACTAGCTTATACACAGATAAATGATACACATTAACACAGTATTAACACCCAACTTAGACAGTGAAACGTCATTAAACTCACCTTCTGGCATTTACACACAGCAATAAACCATGGCGTGATGATGAATGTTTAGCAAAGGTACAAGGAAATTAACAGACAATCCGCCGCTGTTTTAGGAGAAAACTAAACTTTCCCAGTGCGGCATCTCTCACACAGGTGTGGTGCTTTCAAGAGCGTCGGAACGACTATGATGCGTTCAGGCGCGTAGGACATATGAAAACTAACCAATAAACACAATGCAACTGAACAGTATATTAGCTCGATAAACAAGTTAATAACAAATAAACAACATGGGCTTTCTAACAGTAAAGGATCTTTATTTTTTTAGGAATTATAATTATTGATGCTGTGTTTGAAGATGGAGAGAAACAGCCGTTTTGGATAACTTCATTATAATGGGATAGCAACAGAGGGGTAAGTTTATTTTGAAACGCTGAATAGAATTCTTGAGGAAGTCCATCAATACCAGGTGATTTTCCAGCAGCCATTTGGCTGATAGCTCTGTTACTTTCCTCACCTGTTATCTCCTCCTCTAGTATCTTTTTGTCTTCATCAGCAATAGCTGGGATATTGATATTATTGAGAAATAGCTCGGCCTTTTGATTAGTACCGTCATGATTTGAGGTTGTTATTTCAGATAGGAAGAGTTGCTCAAAATATTCCCTATAAATATCATTTATCTGCAATTCATTAACAATTTGGTTACCACATTTATCTTTCACCGCAGTAATTATATTGCAGGTTTTAACTTTTTTGAGTCTGGATGCTAGTAGTTTAGAGGCTCTCTCTCCATCTTCATAAAATTTGGCTTATGTCCTGAGAAGTGCAGTTTAATGGTGTACAGAGAGTTAAGATGGAATTTGAGGCCGGACACTCTTCTCATATTCTCTGTTGTGGAGTTCTTGTACAAATCAGTCTCAGCTATGTTTAATAGGGCTTAGAGTTTCAATTGGTTCTCTTTCTTTTGCTTTTTCCTCCGAGACTGGTATCCTATTATCTGTCCTTTCTGCCCTTTTAAAGCTTCCCACAATATACTTGGAGAAGATACTGAACTCATATTGGATTCGAGGTAGTTATCAATTTCAGTACCAATGAACCTGCACAGTTCTTCATTCTGTAGAGTACTGCCATATAGGTGCCAGTTAAAGCGCTGCATAGATTTTGCGGAGGTCCGCGCAGATGGACGTCCGCAAGCCCTGTGCGCACGGGCTCCGCTCTGCGCACCAGTGTCACTCAAAAGACTGCTCGACATGTATTTTCACATCGCCGTAACAGAAATGTGCAAGAATTGGGGGTAATGTAGTGTTTCACGGACATTTTTATTGGAAACTACAACGCGGAAGTGTGCTCAACGCTCTGCTTATAGTGCACCCAAGTCTGTGAGCACCTTAAATTAAAACTCTTGGTGCACACTGCAACACAATCACACAACTCGGAGCATCAGAAGTGTCTCTGACACCAGACTCAGAGCGGCTCTGAGTGCGCTCGGGGCTCGTTGACGGTGTTAGTGTTGCGTTTAAGGCCTCCCCCAAAAAAACGGAAAAAAAGCGTCGAAGCTTTGAATTTTTTTTTTTTTCACAATCGAATCCCATGCCATCGAAGTTATAATCTCCCCCCATCACAAGAAATATGTCTCCCAACATAGAAATATGGTTGTTAATTTCATGAAATACTGAACCATCAGAGCTAGGAGGAGCGTATATATTGGCAAATGCCACCTGTTCATTGTTAGAGTTCACCAATAGCAATGACAAATCTCCCAAAAGCATCTGCAATATTTTGTGAGATGGTAAAATTCAAGTTTTTGTGAAACAGGTAATCACCCCTCTACTTTTACTGTTATACGTACTATAAGAAATTTGACCAACCCAATCCCTAATCAGTTTCACTGCTTCTTGTTGAAATAAATGTGTTTCTTGCAGGAATAATATTTGGCATTTTTGACTTTTAGCAAAATTCAATTTTTTTCCCCTTTTGATAGGCTTTTGTATACCTCTAACGTTCCATGTCATTAGATTTATTATATTACCTCTGTTCATTGTTAAATGTTACTAATATTTTAACACAAGTAGGCCAACCCATAACAATACTGATACACAAAAGAAAAAAAAAAAAAGGAGGCCCGATGCTGTCTTTGGAATCTTGAGCCCCGCGTTGTCCATCCTCCGCTGGGAACAGCTGAGTCCACCTGAGCCGGTTGCGCCTGGTGCTGCTGGTCTCCGCTGATGGTACCGTCTTGCAGGAGAGCCTGTCTTGCTTCACTGGCTGTAGTGTACAGTTGAATGCTGTTTTGGGCGAACACTTTAAGCTTAGATGGATATATCACATGGGATTTCAGCTGTTTCTCTTTGAGCTGCTTTCTAATGGGCGCATAGCAATTCCTCTCCTGGCAGAGTTTTGCGTAGAAATCATGATCGAAAAAGATCCGTGATCCCTGGTAATTAATAACTCCCTTCACCCAAGCAATGTGCAGCACTTTCTGTTTCACGTCCCACTGCAGGAATCGGACAATAATAGGCCTGGGGGTCGATCCCTCTGACAACATTTTTTATAACAGCAACGTCACTATATAAATAATATTCCTGACATCACAATACTGAGTGAAGTTTTAGTTTTATTAGTCAAGTCAAGTCAAGTCAACTTTATTTATAAAGCACATTTAAAAAACAAGTCATGTTGACCAAAGTGCTTAACATATAGAAATAAAAATGAAAAAATACAGAAGAAACACAATAACACAAAAAACAAAGCCATAGCAGCAACATACATACATACATAAATCAAGGCACAAATAAGCACAGAGTGGGACATTAAATGGAAGGGGCAAATCTGATAGAAGGGGGGATGCTGTTCCAGAGTAAAATTGGAGCGTTGTACCGCTAGGAGCCCCAGGTCAGCCGACCTGAGGGATCTGGAGGTGGCATAGGGGGTTAAAAGTTCTGTGAGGTAGGTGGGGGCCAGACCACTCAGGGATTTAAAAACAAACAGAAGCAGTATAAAATCAATTCTGAATGTGGTCTCTCTTACAGGTTCCTGTTAGAAGTCTGGCTGCAGCATTTTGTACCATTTGTAAGCGGGAGAGAGATGATTGATTGATTCCGGTGTGCAGTGAATTGCAGTAATCCAGGCAGGTGGAAATGAAGGCGTGGATGACTTTTTCTAGGTCCTTGAATGTGAGGAATGGCTTGAGTTTTGAAATGGTACGGAGTTAGAAAAAAAACGGCATTAACTACTGAATTGACCTGTTTATCAAACTTGAGTGGTGAATCAAAAATGAAACCAAGGTTTTTGACGTGAGGTTTGATGAAAGTGGATAGGTTGCCAAGACTGTTGGATATCAGGTTGATGTTGTCAGAGGGGCCAAAGAGGATGATTTCTGATTTACTGTCATTGAGTTGAAGGAAGTTTGCTGCCATCCAGGACTTTATTTCATTAATGCAGTTGTGGATGTTGGTGAGTTTGGACTGGTCGTTAGGTTTGAGGGGAAGATAAAGCTGGGTGTCGTCAGCATAACAGTGGAAGGAGATGTCGTGTTTTTAGTCACTATAAGTCATTCCTCCTGTCCTCTGTCCTGCTTCCTCTGTCCTCCTGTCCTTTGTCCCCCTGCCCTCTGTCCTGCTCCCTCTCTGCTGATGTGATTCACTGCATGCCAGTAACATTAGCACTGGTAGAGGGGGGGGGGGGGGGGGGGTTGTCTCAGCCAGCAGCTCAGTTTAAAAGTATCTGCCCAATTTTAAGATAAGTATCAAACTAAGTTAGTCTGTATACAGACAGCTGTCATTTTAGCTCATTAGTAACAATTCGATATCAACCGAACTAGCGTGCTGTCCTTGTAGTGTCGGTGGATGAGAGACTGTGGACAACATGTTTACATGTTTATGCTTACTGAACACATGTATTGAATAAATTATTGGCTTCTTACTGGCTAAGGTTTAATTGCACTTACAGTAACGAGTGTAGCTGCTGTCAACTCGAGCCATTTTTTGCGTTATCTTCACTTTGTTTCCACCGCAGCCACTTGGCTTTTCACCAAATACCATGTTGTGTGTGTGTGTGTGTGTGTGTGTGTGTATGTGTGTGGATGCGTGTGGATGTGGAGGCTTTCAGCTCCAGCACAGAGCGCAGAATAGAGGCTGCAGGATTATAATGAATTAAACCAAAATATGTAAATGTACCGATAAAAGAACTGATGGCGTCAGAGCTTATCAATACTACAGCCTTTGATAATTTAGCCCCAGGTCTAATTTAGTACCAGGTGTCAGTACCCATCCTTGGTCAACATCTTAAACTCTACAGTGTAAAATCAGCAGACCAAACATATATATTCAAACACATGTAGAGACAGACACACACACATAATGTCCTTTTATGATATAAATACCTCCCCCACTGTATAATTCTGACTAACTACAACGAATGGCCTCCATGTAACAGAGCTCCAAGTGAAAAAAAAACAAAAAAACACATTGCACATTTTCTATAAAACGTGTATTAAAAGCCGATTCACAACCAAACTCATGCAGGCACACATTTTGACAAATTTATGCAAGTCTTACTTCCACCCCAGGTCTGACTGTTGCCCTGCTGTAGGCTAATCGCTCGAGCTAGCAGCAGTTAGCTACTTAGATCTGGCATGACACATAGACATGTAGAATTTTTTTCCAATATGGAGATGCTGCACTTTGTTAGCTCTGTTAGATTCTCCACAATTTAATCGTTAAATATATATCACCGAGACTAGCAGTTTAACTTACTGTACGCTGAGTAGCAAAAGCATTTTAAAACAATAGCTTTGGTTAGCCAGTTAGCCAAGGCCTACAGGTAAGCACTGAGTGTACAGCCCTATGTTAGCTCCGACAGCCATCTACTCTACACTTCAACACTCAGTAGCAGCTTCCTAATTTGTTTTTACACAACAAATTTACAATTCATAAAGCATACTTCTCTATACTGTCTCACGCTGCTGGTATGAAATGCTTACCTTGGTCGCAGCTTTTCATTACACAGTAGCAGGAGTTGGTTGGGCTTGTCGTGCTGAGGCAGCTTGTACATGACCCGAAACCTGTTTCACGTGGTGTGATATTGCAGTCCATTGCCTGGAAAACAATAGGTAAGGGCAGGGGACTAACAAACCAACTCCAAAAAAACACCAGAAGCCAGAAATGGTGGAAAGTTGGGCTTGGGGCTAGCAATCCCAACCTGTAAAAACCTTTTATGCTACAGAAACTGCAAAAACACAAAAGCCCCGGCAAAAGCCTGGTTGGAGAAATTCCTCCTTAAATGAGCCTATGACGTGTGCCAGGGAAAGCCTAACGGAAGCCAGCTCACTGAAAAATCTACTGACAACAAGGGCAAAAACCAGGATAGGGACCTGGAACATCAGAAACCTGTATGAGAGCAGTAAATCAGCTCAAGTGGAAAACAAAATGAGGAGATACAACATCAACTATACCCTTGATTGCTGTAACACTGGAATTTTTCAATTGTCTTATCATGGTTCTTGGCTTAAGTGAGAACGGAAGTGGCCAAACCACACTGACTTCAGGGGAGACATCATCTATTCAGGCCATGAAGACCTAGGTCATGACCACACCCAATGAGTAGCATTAATGATGACACCAGAGGCTACAAAGGCACTGATGGCATTGGAACGTGTCTCCACGGCTTATGTCAGCAAGATTCAACTCCAAGAGAAGAAAATGCACGATCATCCAATGCTACGCACCAACCAACGTGGCTGAGGAAGGGAAAAAATCATTTTTCTACAGTTCCCACTACGTTGCCGCTTTAAGTGAGCACCCCTAGTGGCCAGTCATTAAGTTGGCAGTGTATTAAAGCAGTGGTCCTCCCCGTTTCTTCCTTTTTGCGCTCTCACCGGACACGTCACTTCCGGGTTGGAGGTGCTGCTCGCTGTTTCCTTTCTTCCGTTGTTTGGTCTCTTTGTTGTGCTTAAGGCATGTATTTTGTACTGCAGAGCGGTGGTTCATGTGCCCCTGGCTCCTGTGTGTGCCGTCTGGTTATTTTGTGTCCTCCTCTTTCAGCGTCGTTGTGCATGCTATCATGTGGCTAACGCTAGTGTGGTCACAGGAAAAGGCTGGCAGCTGCACGTTGCCAGCAAGTTGCCGCCTTCCTTCGCGTGGCGCCGGACGGTTTGCCAGAACCTCTGGAGCCGATCAATAGTTTTTCTCCATGGCCTCACCATTCCTCCCAATCACACCCCTCCAGGTCCTGCTGTCATTGCCCTCGTGAGCGTTGAAGTCCCCCAGCAGAACAATGGAGTCCCCAGTCGGGGCAATGTCCAGCACCCGTCCCAGGGACTCCAAAAAGGGCGGGTACTCTGCAATGCTGTTCAATGCATAAGCGCAGACAACAGTCAGGACCCGTTCCCCGACCCTAAGGCACAGGGAAGCAACGCTTTCGTCTACTGGGGTGAGTTCACCCCAGTAGACGAACTCACCCCACGAAAGGGACAAAAGGGTTGCCTTTAGGGCTGCCAGACTCTCTCTACAGGCATAACAGTGGAAGGAGATGTCGTGTTTTTAGTCACTATAAGTCATTCCTCCTGTCCTCTGTCCTGCTTCCTCTGTCCTCCTGTCCTTTGTCCCCCTGCCCTCTGTCCTGCTCCCTCTCTGCTGATGTGATTCACTGCATGCCAGTGAATCACATCAGTGCCGGAACTGTGTCGAGGTGAGGCTGACTATATCTAGCCGGTATCACTCAACCTCTTCCACAAGCTCCGGCTCCTTTCCATGTCCATTCCATGTCCCAAGAGCCAACTTCCGTAGCCGAGGGCGGGGCCCTGGTAACCCTCCGGGCTGGGTACACACGCTCTCGTTGATTTCCATCATGAAGGGTCTTTTGAATCGTTCTTCGTCTGACCCATCACCCAGAACCAATCTGCCATGGGAAACCCTACCAAGGGCGAAATGCCCCAACAGCACAGCTCCTAGGGTCATTAGGGCACTCAAACTCCTCCACCACGGTAAGATGACGGTTCTCCGAGGAGTGATTATATTTGTATAGCACTTAAATGCCCTACACTGTCAGATGTTGAACACATTTTCACGGAGGAACTGTGGTCGCGTCTTGTCACTGAGACAAACACTTATCATGACCAGACCGGAACAACTCCATCCAGTGCAAAGTCAGCGAAGTGGGCTCATGTAAATCTGACAGAGATGAAAACATTTATTGGACTCTGCATTGGTATGGGGCTCATGGTGCTGCTGGTGTGGAGAAATTACTGGGCGACAGAAGAAAGATGTCTTCAAGACCTGCTTCTCAAAACACATGGCCCGGGACAAATTTGTCTCTATCTGGCGGTAATTACAATAATAATACTAATTTATTGTGATGATGATGACAGTTTTAAGAAATGATGATAAGAGTTGTTATTATTATATTAGTTATTATCATAATGACTTTGATAGTAATGAGAGAACTAATATAATATTAACTAATATAATAATAACAGTCTATATTGTATATTACACTGGACTGTAGGTTACTGTTTTTGCTTGTGTGTGATGACTGAATAAAAATACTGTCATTGTACATGATGTCACAACACATGACAATAATGTGTCACGCAGGCCTATGCTTGTGTCTATATTTGGATTATAATGTCACAAAGTCACAACACATTGAAAATAATGTGTCATATATGCTTTCATCCAATGTAACTTCCATACTTGTGTCTATATGTGGATTTTCAGGTATCTCCAGCATAACCAAGCAGATGGTGTGAGACGTGTGGACAAGCTCTCGAAGCTGAGATGCTTCCTGGACCACCTCACTGCTTGATTCCAGGCACTCTACAAGGTCGATGGCACTGTGACGGTGGATGAGAGCATGGTGAATTTCAAAGGACCTTTCTCTTTCCGCCAGTACCTCCCGATGAAACCTACAAAATGGGGTGTCAAGATGTGGGTGATGGCAGAGAGCTCCACGGGCTATGTCACAAACTTCCAGGTAAGAAAAAAAAGAAAGTGAATTAAAGCAGTGAAATAAGAAAAATAACGAAGAAAAATAAAAGCAGCATAGCGCAAGTCACTCCCATATGCAAAGATGTATTGTATTTTTCTTCTTCTTCTTGGCTGTGTCCTGCCACAATGTGTACGTTGCTGCACTGTCGGTTGGAGGAACAGCCTTCAGGAACAAGTACAGAGGATACAAGAACTGGCTGGAGGACCTAGCAGAGGAACTTATCACGTCGGTCACAGAAAGACCCCCTCCTGTGATGCCCCCCTCCCTCTCCTTCTCCTTCTCCTCCTTCTCCTTCTGCTCCTTGTCCTCCTTCTGTGGGATATCCAGGAACCAGAGGAGCCACAGCTCTTCCACAGCATGACTTTGGAAAGATCTGTGACAAAAAAAAAAGGCTTGCAGGGAGCGTCAACTAGTCCCTGAAAAATAGTTAGTTGATGGGCCAACTACCTATGGCTGTAAACAGTGTTGTCTTACTCTGCACCTGCAGTGCTTTGGCAAGCACTATCGTCGATTTATGTGAGAGGGTTTATATGAGGACACTTTTGATTGAAAATGCCTGCCACTTGTGAACTGTTGCACAGAGAAATGTTTACACTTGTTATTCAATTCTGATGAAGTTTTGTACAATAAAACCTAATCCATATGAAAGCCACAGATGTAAGCTCTTAATGTTTTTTGAATTTTGTTTCTAGCTGCTACAGAGGCTGAGATATCAGTTCTTTAGTAGTAGGCGTTGACACTTCTGTTGAGTTTTCTAGAAAAAAACTTCAGGTTTTAGAGGGTTATTCTTAAATCGGCCATAGGTTTACAGGACTTTTTACCAGGCGTTTTAGGCCTAAATGGGTTAAAAACACCTGGAAGACCACATGTGTAGAAGTTCTGGGAAAGAAGGGGCAAGTGTGGATGACACCAGAGACATGGGCCAAAATAGCAAGGAGGAAAGAGCTGAAACAGAAGATCAACCAATGCCAAGATCTGCAGGAGAAAGAGGATCTCAGAGTACAGTATGAGGAAGCCAACCGTCAAGTAAAGTCAAGTGCAAGAGTTGACAAACGGCAATTCATTCATGACATGACAGTAGAAATGGCTGCCAGGAAGAACAACATGAAAAGACTGTACGAGGTTCCGCTTCCGGGTAGCAGCGAAGATGGCAGCGAAGATGGCAGCTTGATTTCTGTGCTCCCTGACGGTTTCACGAATTAATCCTGATAAACCCTGAGATAATTCCAAAGTGTGTTTTTCATACGTGATGAAGAACAGGGTTAGCACGAGAAGGAGATAAAATATGACCACGACGGGAAATATTGATGAATCGACGCCACAAAGTGATGCTAGCCGAAGTAGCTCTCCGACATGTGGGATGAACGAGGAAAGACGATGCTAGCCTATGAAGCATATTGAACGAAGTACCAGACTTCAGACGAGATAACAAACACCAACTTACAGAGATTAAACAAGAACTGCACAGAATGAACGACAGACTGGAGGAAGCTGAGACCCAAATTGACGAAGCAGAAACAGCACTACAAGTGATGTCAATACAACTGAAATGGCTCTCACAGCACCAGGCTAGCATGGAGGCTAAAATGATCTATCAAGAAGGATGGGCTCAGAGACAATATTCAAATTTACGGCATAACCAAAGACGCGGAGGGTGACAACGTCTCCTCTTTCCTGAAAAATTATGAAAGAGACGCTGGGTTTTCCGCCAGACACAGACCTTAAAATTGAGAGAGCACACAGGGCTCCATTTCCTAAACCCATGAACCCACAGATAAAGCCCCGGTCCATCATTGCCAAGTTTGCGAGTTACAAAGTGAAGGAAGAGGTGATTCGGAAAGCCTGGTAAAAAAGAGGTTTTCTACAACAATACGCGCTTCAATGTAGACCACAACTACCCATCTGCGATCCTCAAGAGATGTGTGGAACATGCTGAAGGAAATTAAGTTCCAGTCTCCCTATCCAGCAAGACTGTGGGTTTTCTATGACAACAGCACCCGCCTGTATCAGAGCGCAGCAGAGGCGACAGATGGATTGACATGGATTTTCTGTTACCATCATGCGTGCTCCAGCCAACCTGGATGAACGAGAGACCGAGCTCCTATCTGCGTGGCAAGTGGCAGGACACCGTCGGGCTGGAACCACGAACACGACCAATACAGCACCGCAAAAGAAAAAAGCCTCCCAGACGCAGTTCAAAGAGAAACTCCAGGGGTTCAAACGGAATCCCCTTCCAGAGTGAGGAACGAGCAATCACCTGACCGAGTAATGGATGCAGATAAGTTTGTCCCGGTTTACACCTTATTTTATTATGTTTACATATGAGGACTGGCCAGTCTAATTTTATTTGAGATTTAAAGACTAATGGGTTAGGTTGATTTTAATTGCCTTGATGTCTGAAGCCTTATATGGTTCATTCTGATTTAATTTTAAGTTTAAAGACTCTAAAGACTATTTTAAAACTATGTAAAATGGTTGGTACACCTCACCGCAGTCATCTCAAAGGGCCCTACTCTTTACAAAGAGCTGGATATCCCTTTACGGGTGCTCTAACATCTAACATGCAGAAAGCCTCAACATTGGAAGCAAAAAACTGTAAGGAATGTAAGGACATTTAGTTAAGTATTGTGTTATTGTTCTCGTGCTATGTCCATCTCTTGAAGTTCACGAGAGTTTTTGGGATGTATGTTGTTTTAAAAGCTAGTCATGGTGTAGGGAGAACTCAGCCACACCCAACACAAGTAGAAGACTATGGCTAATAATAACATTAAAATAGTTTAATTCAGTATAAATGGAGTCCTGAAACCAATTAAAAGAAACAAGATATTGAGTAAAATGAAAAAGGAGAATGCACATATTATGTTCTTACAGGAAACACACCTTAACTCAATAGAACACAAAAAGCTGAAAAGAATTTTCAGTTTTCTCAATTGTATTATTCATCTTACAAATTAGGTCATAAGAGAGGGGTAGCCATTCTACTATCTCAGAGTTAAATTTGAAAAAATCTAAGAGATAAAGGACAAAGAAGGAAGATATTTATTAGTCTCAGGCAAGATAGAAGGGGTCCAAATAACCTTTCTTAATGTTTATGCGCCCCCTGGTAGTGACATTTCTTTTTATAGAAAAATCTTTGATTTAATGACGGAGGCAACAGGTATATATGTGGAGGAGACTGGAACATATGCCTCAATCCCAGACTAGATGACTCCAAAGATTCTACTCAAACCCCCATACACAAGAAGCCTAAGATTCTTATGTCAGAGCAGGAACTGCCCATTGGTCCGACAGCCCATTGGTCCGACATACCATTGTTCCGACCATATTAAACCCATTGTCCTGAAGTCCGTTCCGAAATCATCATGATACCCTGTGGTTAAGGTCTGGTTATGTTTATGCACAAAAAACACTTGGTTAGGGCTAGGAAAAGATTATGGTGTGGGTTAAAATGAAAAAGAAAGTGACAAACTGATAAGCTGTGAGCCTGCTTCGCCTCAAGCCTTTCCCAGCTGACCTGGAGCCGGTCATGGCGCACCATTAAGGTAGAAATACGCCCGCCGGGAGCCATTCAGCACCGCAGACCGTCAGACTAATGGGATGTCGGACCAATGACATGGACCCGTCAGAGCTGGGTAGATAGATAGATCTTTGGTGAGACTTCTACCCAAAAGGCCGGGATTACACATTACTCCCATCCACATGCTGTCTACTCCAGAAACGATTATTTCTTTATCTTCAAAAGAGATCATCATAGAATATATTATTGTGAGATAGGCAATATCAACTTGTCTGATCATGCACCCCTTCCATTGTTGCTACAAATAAATAATAACCCTGTAAAAACGCTGTGGAGGTTCAATTCAAGTGTTCTTAATAACAAACGATTCAAAACAAAAATCAAAAAAGAAATTAAACATTATATGGAAGAAAACAATAACTGGGAGGTGGGCCCAGAAATTGTATGGGATGCACTAAAAGCCATTATCAGAGGGAAAATTATATCCTGTTGCGCATACCAAAAGAAACAAAGACAGTTGAGATTTTTAGAACTAAATAAAGAATTAAAAGAACTTGAGACAAAACACAAGAAGGGATCAAACCCAAACCTCACCTCAAATTTAAAAGAAATTAGGAATGAAATTAATATTCTATACTTACAAGAAATACAAAAAAAAGATGATTTATACAAAACAAAAGTATTATGAATCAGGCTCAAAATTTGCTAAGCTCCTGGCAAGGAAATTGCAAAAACAACAGTCAGATAACACAATCTACAAAATTAGGGACCCACACTCTAAAACCCTCTTACATAAGCAATGTGAAACTCAAATGGCGTTTCAAAATTATTATAAACTCAGCCACAATTAGAACATGAACAATGGATTGAGCAGTTCTTAGTATCCCTTAATTTACCCACTCTATCAGAAGATAAAAACACAAAATTAACAGCTGAAATAAATAAGGAGGAGCTGAACAGTGCAATTTCTACATTAAAAACAAATAAATCGCCAGGGCCAGATGGGTTTTCTTCTGAATGGTACAAGACCTTCAGGACCGAGTTAATACCATACCTTCTTAATTAACATATTTAATACAGCTTTAAAAGAAGGAAAACCCCCACCAACTTGGAGTGAAGCTACAATCTCAATTATTCCGAATGAGGGAAAGGACATACTGGACTGTGGGTCATTTAGACTAATCTCTGTCCTGAATACTGACTACAAACTATATACATCAATTCTTGCCAAGAGAGTTGAAGAGGTAAGGACCCCCACCTTATGCACACGGACCAGACAGGTTTCATTTCGCAGAGACAAACCCATGATAATATTAGAAGTTTACTACATATCTTGAGCCATATACAAGAAGTTACAAGCCTTACTGGTTAGTCTGGACGCAGAGAAGGCCTTCGATTCTGTGAGTTGGAAGTTCTTAGACTAAGACTCTTGAGAGATTTGGGTTTCATAAAGAATTTATTAAAGGAATTAGTACTCTATATAATAATCCAACTGCCTGCATAAAAATAAACGGGCACCTTTCAGACACTATTACATTAGAACGGGGCACTAGACAAGGTTGCGGATTGTCACCATGCCTTTTTGCACTTTATATTGAACCGCTCGCTCAATGGATTAGGCAATCTGACAATATTAAAGGTATTACTATAAATGGGGAACAGCACAAAACTGCACTATACTCTGACAATGTGTTATTATACCTATACCGCTAACTCATTTCCTGAGCTATTTAAACTTTTAAATAGGGGCGTCGGTAGCGTAGTGGATAGTGCCGGCGCCCCAGAGGCATTGCCTCGCTGCAGCGGCCACAGGTTTGAATCCGGCTCGTGGCCCTTTGCTGCATCTCTCTTTGTCTCCCCATTTCACATTCTGTCCTGTCCATAAAGGAAAAAGCCAATAAAAATAATCTTAAAAAAAACAACCAACTTTTAAATAATTTTGGTAAATATGCAGGATATAAACTAAATGTTCAGAAAACCCAAATCTTAACACAAAACTATACTCAATCTTCAGGATAGATTTCATCTGAAATGGGACCGGAATGCAATGAAATACCTAGGTGTATTGCTTCCTAAAGACTACAACCCCCTCCTTACCAGAATAAAACTAGATATACAGAGATGGAATTCCAACCCTTTTATGAGCTTCATTCAAAGGGTGTAGACCATAAAAATGAATATACTCCCAAGACTTTTTTTTTATTTTTTATTTCAGGCTCTTCCAGTAGAAATCTCCAGAAAACAATTCTCTGAGTGGGATAACATTATTTCCAGGTTCATGTGGCAGGGGAAAAAACCCAGGGTGAGGTTCAAAACATTACAGTTGTCAAAAGAGAGAGGCGGTATGGCTGTACCAAATCTGAAGGATTATTTCTTCTCAGCTCAAATTAGACCATTGATAAATCTGTGTAACCGAGACTACCATGCCAGGTGGAAATTGAAATATCACTCATTAAGAACCCTCCAATCCCGACAGTACTGGGCAATAAGGATCTGGGAAAATTTGCAAACAAGTTGCAAAATCCATGGACAAAATTCCAAATGAAAATCTGGAACTCAGTTAAAGACACATATAAATTGCATGTTAAATTAGGAATAATTAGATGGTGTGCCTACGACCCTGACTTTATACCGAACCAACTGGACCTTAGATTTAAAAGCTGGATAGCCAAGGGAATAACAACATTTGATCCAATAATGAATAAGGGACAATTAAAAAGTTTCCAAACTTTGAAAAGAGAACATTCTCTAGAAAATGAAGACTTCTACAGGTATTTACAGGCATTTATTGGAAATTATACATTGGATCCAGATAACCCAATACTGATTTATCAGAGCGAGTCAAAGGTATTATATCTACACTGTATAAGGCCTTCATGATTAAAAAAAAATATTCCACAGACAACATTAAAGATAATTGGGAGAAGGAAGGTAATTTTGAAATCTCCAAGGAGGAATGGTACAGTTATTGTCAGTTTCAGTGGAAATGCAACTCACATACATGGAGAGAATCTTCATGGAAGTGTTTAATCAGATTCTTTGTGACTCCTAAACAGAAAGCCCATTTTGCAGGATCCACAGTGCTGGAGGATGTGCGGGAGCCAGGATGCTAATCACTGGCATTTATTTTGGGAATGTCCAGTAATTGTAAATTTCTGGTCTGACACGCACAAAATATTAGAAATCATTTTCCATATAAAAATACCTTACCGTTTCTTCATCTTCATCTTCTAACCGCTTCATCTCTTGAGGGTTGCGGGGGGGCTGGAGGCTATCCCAGCTGACACGGGGAGAACATGAAAACTCCGCACAGAAGGGCTCCCACACCCGGGATTGAACCGGGAACCCTCTTGCTGTGAGGCGACAGTGCTAACCACCACACCACCATGCCGCCCCCTTACTGTTTCAAAACTTTTATTTTGGAAGAAATTAACTTTCTCACAGGACATCTCAACAAATACCTATTTGGTGTTCTGATTTCTGCTGGCAAGAAAACCATCACCAGACACTGGCTGCATCCTGACTCCCCCACTTTAGAGGAATGGACTGATATTGTCAATGAAATATATATAATGGAAAAGGTAACTTTCTCACTTCATCTACAAATGGATAAATGTACAAAGTCTTACTCAAAATGAGTCTCTTATGTACGAATGTCATATCCAGACTTAGCAAACTAAATTACTTCTCTCTGTCCACTTAACTTTTTGGTTCATAGCTATGTGGTCTATAGCTGCCTGTCTGTGCTCTCCCTAACCCATGATTTTAAACTGATTTATTAGTTACTTTTAAGCTATCTGCTTGGACATCAGTTGTTTTTATTTTTGTTCTTATTTATCTCCTTTAATCGGATGTTATTTTAATCATTGTATGTCCAAGCATTAAGGGGCATTCACACCGAGCGCGAATTCATAAATTTGCGCATCGAGATTACATACAAAGTCAATGCAAAGATGTGATTAGACACGAATTCACACCAGGCGGCGCGATGGATGCGAAATTCACGCCCAGTGCCTCATCACTCGAGTTGAAAATATTGAACTTTTGAGGCAAATTCGCGTGATGCTGTGCCGCGAAAGCCAATCAGCGCTGAGATTCTCCCAACGTCACTGGCAGTCTGTACATCAGCGACATCTTGACGCCCTGACGTCCAGTTGTTGATGGAGGAGAAAATTATCATTGCTGTGTGCGGCTACCCGGAGCTGTATGACACTACGTGTCTACGCTACAGAGACCGCAACAAAAAAGAGCAGGCTTGGGTGAAAGTTGCCGAGGAGACTGGTCTACCTGGTAAGTTCTGTAAATATGTGTCTTTTATTAGTTTGCAGAATGGTTGTACTATGAATGTTAGCACTAGCTTAGCTCCAGTTAGCACAGCCGGCTTCCCCGCCATAACGTACTTGTTACCGATTGTGTTTTTTGTCAGTGGATCAATGGTGAAAGAAATGGAAGAGCCTCAGGGACACTTATTTAAAGGAAAGGAGGAAGGAGACAGAGAAAAAGAGCGGGGTTCTTTCTTTCCTCAACCCCTTCATAACCCCAAGGGAGACC
The DNA here is from genome assembly GCA_026686955.1 of Epinephelus cyanopodus. Lineage (NCBI taxonomy): Eukaryota > Metazoa > Chordata > Actinopteri > Perciformes > Serranidae > Epinephelus > Epinephelus cyanopodus. Next base: position 41,952,682 of record CM048923.1, on the reverse strand, counting down.
AGCGGCAACATGGGTTGGAGGGTCGAGGATAGTGCCGCAGGGTACGGAGAGTCGGAAGCAGGGCTGGTCAAGGACCAGGGAGAGGCAGCAGGCCCCTCAGGGATTGAGCCTGGAGGTTTGTTGACAGATGAAGATGCACACACATAAAGCATTACAAACTTGTAGAGGAGGTTTCTGTATCAATGGATAACTGACTTGTATAGATGTCTCAGTATAGAGATTTCTACCCTAAACCCTAAACCCTAAACTAATATGTATTCTCACCTACAAAACCTGAAATTAAAACACTTGGACATTGAATGGAACAAGCCCATGGAAGAACACAAAAACACCAGAAGTCTTTGAATGGGAGAAACTGCTTCCTTTGAATGCTCAGTAGCTAGAATGAACAATACAGAAGGGAAATCAAAGTAAGCCAGGGATCATTTCTTTCTTTACATGAAAGGTTGACTGCATTAAAGGGTTTTGGAGGCTAGATATTACCATGGCTGAAACTGTATGATGTATTAATATGGGTGCATTTGTAAAATGCTTTATGTGCTGTAATTGACAGTGAAAGCTAGAATGATTGAGACAATTAAAATGTAAACAAAAAACTAAAGACACCTTTGTCACTACTACAGACCACCAAGCACAAGACTCTCCCAGCAGCAGTGACATTGAAGCCGCTCCTGCTGCCTCTCCCGCTGATGGCCCTGCTACTGGCTCTTCTTCTGGCCCTGCCACTGCCCCTGCTGCTGCTGCTGCTGCTGCACAAGGGAGAGCACCCAACGGTATGAGTATAATTTTTGCATGGTGTTTTTCACTATGAAAAGTACCTTTCAAAGTTACTTTCAGTTTGAGTCATATCTTTTTGTCTGTTGCCTGATTTCAATATTTTAAAAAATATTCACTTAGATATTGTGTAACTTAGACCTATTGAATTGATTGGACGCAGCAGTTTATGTTTCCAAAAAATATGTTTCCATTTCACACAGTGGCGAGGAGGGCCAGGAAGAGAGGGAGGGAAGACGGAGAGACACCCAGGCAGAGCCAGATTGAGGAGCTGCTCCTGGAGGCCCTCAAGAGGCAGGCGCAACCAGGTCCACCTGCTCCACCTAATCCTCTTCGCCAACCTCCCTCGGAGGCTGAAATGTTCCTCCTCAGCCTGGTTCCTTCCCTGCAGAGATTGTCGGCCCAGCAGAGGGAGTATGTGAAATTTCACATACACAAATTAATTTTTGAAGCCAGCCCTGTTGTGCTAAATTTTGAACAAAGTGGGTAGCTTTTTAGCTAATGGCGCAACAATCTCTGCAGGGTAAGAACCAGGCCTTTCAGTTTTTTAAAAATAGGTGTCCCTGAGGCCTCCATTTCAAATTGTTCATCACCCAAGCCTGCTCCTTGTTGTTCTCTGTAGAGTAAACACGTTATTTGTATATATATTTTTATATATACATACATACATTATATTTTAAGTTTTTTATGTTTGTGTTTATCTGTATATATGTTTTTATATTTCAAGATTTATATATATATATATATATATATATATATATATATATATATATATATATCAAAAAATAATAATCGACCTCAGCTCTCTTTCATCTTCTCTTTCCTACAGAAACAATTCTCATCTGATTTCATATATTTATTGCACACACAGAACATTGTGTACTGTATTCTGTAGGTTCCAGCTGTGTAGAAGCTTTTAACATAAAGTATACAAAAGTAAATAAATATTGCAGGATGTTTGCTCAGTAGTAATGTGTAGGTGGCCCTTAAAAGAGCCGTTTTGTGAGTGCTTGCACACTAGACGTTGGCCTGCCACGGGACCATTCCCTCTGCTGAGAAGTAAGCTGCGAAGGTCTCCCAAACCCTGATGGCCTCTCTTGCCGAGTTGTTCGCAGCCAGTCTTCCCAGACCTGGCAGAGGCTCCACCACACCATCGGAGATCCTCCCCCTCATTGCAGGCACTGGGGTTGTTTTCCGCAGGAAGTTGTGCAGGACACAGGTCGCCTTCACACACTTCTCTGCAATGTCGAGCTTGAGCTCCATGGTACGCCGGTACATCCACCACTGGGATGCAAGGATCCCGAAGGTGTTCTCCACCACCAGCTGTGCCCGGGACAGACGGTAGTTGTAGATCCGCCGGTCTCTGGTAAGTGTGCCCCCGGGGAATGGCCTCATGTGGCACATGTGGCTGGGGTCCCCTGTGGTCAGCTCCTGGTAACAGCCAGTCAGCAGGCAGCTGGAGGGTACCGGAGCGAAGCCCTCGACCAAAGGCTGATACCTCCATCATTGGTCATGCTGTAGCCCCCGACATCGATCACCCTGAAGCAATACCGGGAATCCACAACAGCAAGGAGGACTATCGAGAATGTCCCCTTGTAGTTAGTACTGGGATCCCCTATGTGCAGGGGCTTTCAGGACCACATGCTTCCAATCCACAGCGCCACAGCAGAGAGGAAAATTCCATCGCTCCTCAAACCCCTCTGCGATGGATCTCCACTCCTCTGTGGTGGGCACAGCCATGAACTCCTCCACGAGGCAATCCCAAATAGCCGTGACTACAGCTGGAACAATCAGGGAAACAGTGGAGACCCCAATGTGGAAGCTGTTCGCAATGGTCCTGAAGGAGTCAGCAGTGGCCAGTTATCTGCAGCATAGAAGAAAACATTAAATTTAGCTGAGTTGAAGTGAATGTAGGTGGCGGTCTATGTCAAATCTGTTGTTGCTTGTACTATTTTACTGATATGGCTGAACAGGTGAAAGTACTCGAGTATTTATGCTATTACATTATTGCAGTGGATAAAATGAGCTAATTTTCTATTGAAATGCATGACAAGCAGGTCAAGATCTAGGATTTACCCATAAATTGTACAAAATTGCACATGAATTCAGACTTTTCATAAATTGACATCATGAAGTAGACTAGTAATTTCATCAGCCTTTTACATGCTGTTATCTTATATACTGTATGTGTGTGTGTGTGTGTGTGTAATCTTATGTAACATTACGTTTTAAACATGTTTTTTTGTTCATGATATGTCTATTTTTAAAGTGAAGCACACAGTGCATGTAATTGCGACTGACGCGATAACGCGAATTAACAAAATGGTCCGGCGTCTAAACTCACGCGTTACCCACGGTGCGTTACTTGCAAGTAATTCACTTCACTTGCGCCTGGTGTGAACGCACAGTTAGGGGTTTTAACAGCCGGACACGGCCTGCTTGACAGGTGGGAAAACTTCCACCAGCTGACAACACAGCGATACATCTATGGCTACATCTATCCACGCTGATGTGGACCCCCAGCTTATAAAAGCAGACAAAAAGATTGTTGACCTGAAAGATGACAATCACCGGGTCTCTGGTGAGCTACACGACTAATCCTCCATACTGACTGCCCTCCAGGAGGTGGCTCATGAACAGTCGCTCCAAATTGCCTCACTCACAGCGATCCTTCAGGACACAGTGCCCTGGGATCCCAGTGCTTGGCCTCCACCGTCCTCCAGCTCAACACTGAGTCGTCGGTGGTCCTGGGTGGATGTGGTCGGCAGGGGTAAGAGAGTCCCTGACTGTGCTACCTCACCTCCGCGCCTCAGCCTGTCAAACCGCTACAGCGCCTTGGCATTGGACGGAGATTCAGCCACTGGCACTGCAGACGCTGACGCTTCAGCTCCTTCCCCACCGACCGGTGCTGCTCCAGCCACTCCCCACTTGGAGGGGTCGGCCTCGGCATCTAATGGTGCTGTGGCTCTCTCTCCGCCGACCGGTGGTACTCCTGCGGCGCCCTGCATGGATGGCTCCACATCTTCCTCGCTGGCACCTGTTGTGGACTGGAGTGCTGCGGCTGCAGCACCTGACCATCCACTCCCATCCCGGGCATCAGCCTCCGCGGCGCGTCGAAGGCTCCTAAAGGAGGCTGTACGAAGACGTTCCGGGGGACTCCTCTCCCACAGCCGGGTTGGCGCTCCTCCTGCCGGGCCGGGACCGCTGAGTCGCTGCAGCTCCTGCCCCCCAGTCACGCAGCATGGACCGTCCACCTGCCTCATGTGAGTCCCCAAGTCTCCATCCTGTTCCTCTTCATCCTCTTTTTCCCCCTTACACCATGTTGTTTAGAGACAGCATCATCAGGAATATTCGTTTTTTCAGTGCCACAACTCACTGCTTTCCTGGAGCCACAGTCCCGGTCATCCTTGACAAACTTCCAGAACTGCTTCATTCACTCCCTTCCTCCATAAACTGGCTTATTTTTCACGACATGGCCCGCTGGCAGTCAGAGCTGATTCTGTTGCTCTTTTTAACCTTTTAAAAAACTGTGGTAAGTCTGTTTTTATCGGCGGTCCCCTGCCAACACTGTCCCACTGGGCAGAACGCTTCGGCAGGCTCCTTGCCCTCAATTCCTGGACCCAGGCTGCCTGCACCACTTATGAATTTACTTTTATTGACAATTTTAACTTATTTTGGAACTGGTCCTCTTTTTACAGAGCTGATGGACTTCACCCGAGCAGGCTGGGCAGCCGCATGGTAGCGGCTAACATTCAGCACGCTGTTCAGTGTGCCCCATGTGACTGACAGTTATGTTCATTGAAAGCACACGCCCCCCCTGCTTTCCTCTTTGGTTCATCCCCACCACACTCCACATCCATCCCAGTCAGAATCTCAAATATATTTAATAGACCAGCTTCACCATGGATCAATAGCAACCCCAAAAACTTAGGCCCAATCCCAATTCCTATCTTAACCCTCAGTCTCAAAAATCTGCGCTCCCACAAAGTGCTAGTGCTGTCCCAATTCTCAGAGTGTTGAGTTGAGGGTCAAGAATAAGGGCTCTATGTCCCTCACTTTTAAGATTTTTCAGGACCACCCTTGGTAGTGAATGCTATCCCAGAATCCTTTGCGCATCATCGCCGAGCCCAGCCGAGCCTGGCCGAGTACAGGCGATTCAGTCAATGCAAGATGGCGGCAATGAGCGTAAGGAAGCAGAGTTATCAGTGTGAGTATTTTCCTTGTTAATAGTAGTTTTAAAATTGACATGTGACTCTGATGTCACATGCATCTGTAGATTTGTGCTCCCTTCCACAGAACTCTCTTTTTTCTCTCTTGCTCCAGCTGTTGAACAGCAAAGACCTCTTTCCAGTTGGGCCTGGAACAATCCAGGGGTCCGTTTCACAAAACAGATTTAGTGAAAACTCAGAGTCTGTTAACCCTGAAATGAGGGAAACTCTGAGTTTTCCGTTTCAAAAAGGGAGGTAACTCAAACCAGAGAAAGAGGGGTAACTCTAGCCTGTTTCAGAGAGAGATGTAACTTAAGCTCTCGGTCAGTTACCGCAGTAACAGACTCTATGAACCTAACCTGGTCGGGACCAGTTTTTTCCTCAATGAAACTCGAGTTTCTCTCTGTCTCCGCCCTCTTTCAGAGCCACACACTCCATTTGATTTCCTCATTCATTCAGTCAGCAGGCGAGTTTTGGCGTAGCCTAGTTCTGCCGTCTGTCATTTAAAAAAATCACTAAAAAAATCGGAGTCAGTGTATTAGAAGTCCATTAGGCACAGTAGGTGGCGACTTTTTTCACTAACATGGCATGTCCTTTTGATAACGATCCCGTGGATGACGGTGCAGCATTACTGCGCAGAGAATTAAATATTCGTCGGGAGATGGTTATCAGACCGCGCATAGATGTTCTAGCATTTCCACACAATTATCTTTTTGAGCTGTACCGTTTCACGTCACAGTTCATCGTCTACATAGATAGAGTGTGTTGCGCTGCGTTTCTTTGCAAATGGAAGTTTTTTGTACAATGTCGGAGATGCTGAGCACTTGAGTAAGGCAACTGTATGCAGGGCGGTCAGAAAAGTGTGCTTGTTTTACGGGCATCTGCCTTCTTTCTGTTGGCTGAGTAAAAGTCTGTGTTAGTTTAAATAGGCTTAATTATTTAACAGAACATGATATAGATGAGAAGACATTTATGTGTGTGAAAACAGCATTATGTTGGGGATAAAACAACTGCGCAGTCAAACAGCCACTTAATATTTACTTTACAATGTAAAACGTGATCAAAATGAGGTACTCCCATGAGATTATGCCGAGGTCTTACCTGTTTGAACAATGTCTTTATATTTCATCCTAAACTGCTGCCAAGTGCGCTTCTCCCCCGCGGGATTGCACTTAAATGAAATAAATTAATAGACTACCATTCAAGCAGTTTTCCCCTGTAATATTATTGTGATAGCAAAGGACTACATTTAAACTTACGCACTTCTTTTTGAAAACGTATGCAAACTCTCAGTATGAGCGCATTAAGATTTCTAATTCTAGTGGGGTGAAAAACGCAACCTTTCTCTTCCCCGTTGCCATGGTGACTCGTCGAATCGGGGCTCCATTGATGCTGGCTTTTTATAGTTGTGGTGCACGCGCTTAACTTCAGGTGAAACTACTCTGAGTTGATTAAACTGATTCAAATCAGCTGTTCTGGAACCGGAAACTCAGAGATTCCTGTCTCAGAATAGATCAACTCAGAGTTCAGGATTAGACTCAGAGTTTGTTGAACCTGCTTTGTGAAACGGACCCCAGAGGCCTAGACCCTGGCTCCATAGCCCAAACCACTAAAGGGAGGGCAACTGATCACAGACTCTCTTGCAAACATAAGGTTTGCAACCAGCTTTACAGCAACAAGGAACTAAGTGAGTTAGCACCCAGAGTCTAACTCTTTAAAGTGAAAATTCCAGTAACAGTGAAAGACCTCATATTTACATTCATTTCCTTCTGCAACAAAAACACATGGTCAGGTTTAAAAAAAACATATCACGGTTTGGCTTAACAGTCCAGCCCCTTCTCATTCCGTAGTCATCAAACACCACGGCTTTGTCAGTGATCCTTGATAAGTAGCTGCATTACCAGCTGAACTATCTAGTCAAAATACGCCGGCGTCTCTCTGTCATGCAGTACCCGTGGTTAGAGGCTCCCTATTTTCTGACCAACCAGTTGACAGCAAAAGTAGGTGGGCCGCCAGGCTGTTGAGGGGGGCGTGCCAGGTTAAACTTCTCAAAGCGACCCTGCACCCTGAGAACATCCACCATATCCACGGCTAGGGCTCTCGTCTTTCAGCAGTTGCTGCAAGGTCACCTCGACGCAGTGCCAGATGTGTGGCCTCAGAGGTAGATCAGCAGTTCAATCTCCAGTTCCTCCAGTCTGCATGTTGAAGTATCCTTGGGCAAGATACTGAACCCAAATTGCTCCTGATGGCTTTTCCATTAGTGTGTGAGTGTGTGTATGACTACTGAATAGCAAGTGGCACCATCGTGGCCTCTGCCACCAGTGTGTGTGTGTGTGTGTGTGTGTGTGTGTGTGTGTGTGTGTTTGAATGGGTCACTGTGACTCGAAGTGTAAAAAGTGCTTTGAGTGGTTGGAAGTCTAGAAAAGCACTATACAGATGCAGTCCATTTACCATTAAGTAAATACTACTTGCAACTTGCAAAAGACATCATAAGCTGCCTGTTGATTTCTCTGGAGTTTTGCATGTTCTACCAGTGTCTGTCTGGGTTTCCTCGAGGTATTCCAGTTTCCTCCCAAAGTCCAAAGACATGCAATTTAGGTGAGGTGGCAATGTTTCTAACTCTTCTGTTTAAATGTTATTAACGTTTGAAATTGCACATAATTAAGGGCGTGGTCACTTTGAGTGATAGGTTGGACCATCACGGGTGGCTAACTAGCATGCTAACTAGCCGCTGGCTCTGCTGTGTGGAGCTGAGCTCAGACTCGGCCGTCTGCTCGGCGTCATCTCAGCCAATTCATCCAAGAAGTCTGTGCTCCAGGTTTTTTGGTAAGTGAAATTCAGAAATTCTAGTATTATTTTATTTATGTTTATATGTTAGCACTAATTAGCGGGTATCGGTGTCTGCGGTCACCGCGGTCACCACCTAGCTTGTCAGCAGCGGGTATCGGTGTTTGCGGTCACCACCTAGCTTGTCAGCTTATTATTATATTATTAAGCCTTTATTTTATACATGTAAAATCACGTCGATACTGGAGATCTCATTTTCAAGTGTGACCTGTATCACAGCAGCAACATCCACATCAAGTTACAGAGCCACAGACAATACGATACAACACAAGCTTAGCTCCTTAACTAGCTAACCAGCCAGCTAACACTTAGCCTTCGAGCAAGATGCCAGTCTGGGAATGTATCAAAGTCAGAACCTGACAAGAGAAGTGTTAGGATTTAGGTATTTAGGGAGAGAATATTTTGAACAAAAGGCTGAGGCTGTGTGAGGTTTGAAAATAAAGGTCCACCACGTTAGTTAGCTAACCTGATGCAATGTTAACGTTGTCATATGAGCAGTGTAATGTTAACGTAACATTAGGGCTATACTTGTGTATATATATCAAAAAGTGGCAAACTGTGCGAAATTACATTAAGGTGTGCAACATAATTAAGAAAAACTAATGTGACATTTGACTGTCATATATAAAATATTAAGAAGATTAGTGTATGATATAGGCCTGTAGTTACACCACAATAGATAATGCAGAGACAGAATATGGAACTGTGATTGTCACCACCTTTTTGTTTTGCTAAATTAAATTGATTATGATCTGTTGAACATTGAAGTAATTTAAATTGTATTGTTTGCATGTAAAAGTGTCTGTGATGTAGGTAGCTAACACATTTATTACTTTTAATATCTATTTGTCTGTGTAAAGTTTTCCTCTAGGTGACCCAGACAGACTGGACCAGTGGACACTCAACATGAGAAGACAGAACTGGACTCCAAACAAGACTTCCCGTCTGTGCAGTGAAGTCATCACTTCAGCACTGACTCCAGGATAAAGACTACTTTTTTCATACAGTACCTCACAAAGAGTCAAGAAACTTATTAGTTTAAAATGATGAATTATTGTCCATAATACATTTAAATGCATTACATAAATTACTAATTGTCATACATTCCTAAGTACTCCATTAGGGCACAGCTTGCTTTGTACTATTACTGATAAGGTGAAATTACTGACACATCAGTGCAGTTTAGTGTTCCCCTGATACAAAAGGCCAAATTAAGATTTTATAAATCAAGGAACATGACATGTATTTACCAACTTTAACATTTTAGTGCCTTTGATGCAAAGACCCTTTATCAAAGTGAGAATTACTACCTTTTTCCCCCACACACAGTCTGCGAAAAACCAATGGAAAAAATATTCTCATAATGAGACAGCCGGACATAGCATGATTCCACAGTGGCAGTGAGCTTTGAGAACAGTTCAGTTTCCTTTTGATAGCAACAATGATGTTAATGTGGATGAACTGCATACTGTACATTCATATTCCAGTTGTTTTGATAGTACAGTTAAATTTAAAATCAAATTCAAATATAAAGTCGAATATCTACAGAATTTAAACACAAAACCATTTTATGAATGACAACCACTTACTCAGCAATAAGATCATTTTGGTGGTGAGTGGGCTTTTAACCAAGACAGGCTGTAGTCAATGTTTTTTACCTGTGTTTTTAACCTGTCATCTTTCTCTCTTCTAGGACACTTGAGGAAAGTTACAACGCCTCGACCAATGTGATATTCACTCCACAGTAAAGAGGTTGTTTCACAAGAAATAAAGATTTTCCAAATTATGACACTGGGTCCTAATTCATATGTTTTATAATTACTGTTAAAAATCTTTTCATTTATTTCATGTGTACTTTTTGTAACCTTTTAATAGTAATGATTCAATGGAACACCTACGACCCACCAGCCGACCTCATACCGGTCAACTTCAACGGACTTCAAGTGCCCGGTTATCGAGGGATCAACGGCGGCCGAGTTCGTGGGACCAGGAAACGAGGAAGGAGAGGCGGCGCTCGTCTGAGGTTGAAAAAACAGCCGCTCTCCCGCATCCCATTACCATCTGTGATGCTCGCTAATGTCCAGTCCCTACGTAATAAAACCGACGAACTCCAAGCTCAGGTCCGCTACAGCCACGACTTTCGGGACGCCTGCATTCTAGCCTTCACCGAGACCTGGCTGTCTGACAGGGACACAGACGGGGACCTGGAAATGGACGGATTTGGGACACCGATCCGGCTGGACAGAGACGCTGCTGCAACAGGCAAGTCATCTGGTGGGGGCGTGTGTTTGTATTTTAATCAGAGATGGTGTAAATCTGTCACTGTCCGGGAGAAAATCTGTACTGCTGACTTAGAACTGCTCTCTGTTTCACTACGCCCTCCATATCTGCCTCGGGAGTTTCCCCAGATCTTCATAACTCTTGTGTATATACACCCGAGGGCTAATGAAAAAAACGCCTGTGAGCTTATCCATCAAGTCACGCAGAAGCTTCAGTCAATCTCCCCAGATGCTCCACACCTCATCCTCGGTGACATGAACCACTGTACTCTGAAAACCACGCTGAGAGACTTCCAACAGTACATCACGTGCCCCACCAGACACGACAAAACCCTCGATCTCTGTTATGGCAACATCAAAGGAGCGTACAAATCCATCCCACTTCCACCTCTGGGCTCCTCTGATCACAACTGCATCCATCTGATCCCTGTCTACCGCACTGTGCTGAAGAGAGGTAAAGTGCAGAACCTCAGAGTGAAAGTCTGGGATGACGATGCCTGCCTCACTCTGCAGGGCTGCCTTGATGCTACAGACTGGGACATGTTTAAGGAATCCTCTGCTGACATAAATGAATTAACTGATGTTGTGAGCAGCTGGATTTCATACTGTGAAAACACTGTATTACCAGAAAAAGCTGTGAAAAGTTATCCAAACAATAAGCCGTGGGTTTCAAAGTCACTTAAAGAGCTCCTGTATAGGAAGAAAAAAGCCTTCAGAGAAGGGAACAAAGTCACTTTGTGTAACCTTCAAAAAGAAATTAAAAGTGAGATTAGGGCTTGCAAAAAGCGTTATAAAGAGAAAATTGAGTTCCAGCTAAAAACGAACAATCTAGGCTCTGCCTGGGACAGTATGAGAATGATCACTGGGACCAAAGAATGTCGCAGGAAGAAAGTTCAGCTGAATGGCTTTAATTCCGACTCAGAGTTGGCTCAGAGCCTGAATGATTTTTATGTTAGATTTGACGCCTGTGATTTTAGTGACAAACACACAGAGATAAAGAATCGCCTCATGTCTGGTCTTCCTCAGTACTCCTTTTTTAACTCCTTTTCTAACTCTTTTTTTAATGAGGTTGATGTCATCAATTGTTTTAAGAAATGCAAACCGAGAAAAAGCCCTGGCCCTGATCACATTGGTGGTCGCCTGTTAAAAACCTGTGCCGAGCAGCTTGGCCCTATTTTTAATTTTATTTTTAATATGTCTCTTTACCAGCAGAAGGTGCCATCTTCATGGAAGCAGTCTGTGGTGGTTCCTGTTGCTAAAACAAATAACCCCACCACACTCAACGATTTCCAGCCGGTGGCTTTAACCTCCATGGTCATGAAACAATTTGAAAAGTTGGTCAAGGCAGAAATTTTAAGGAAAACTGAACATCTACTGGACCCTCTGCAATTCGCCTACAGAGCCAACAGAGGTGTACAGGATGCCACAGCTACCTTATTTATCACTCCCTCCAGGAATTAGACGACACCATTGGTTTTCAGTTACTGATGGATTTATTGTCATTTCTCCGCCCTTCATCGCCGCCATCAAATCCACCGTCAAACTGTTCAAATATATAAGTTACAGAATGACAACATATTAATATTACTCACGAGCCGTAGCACACAACAGTAAAATGCACATGAACATACATATAGCAAATCCCAAAATAAAACATACCTCGCTGGCTGCACACAACCAAGAGGGAATGAGTCCACTTGAGCAAAAAAAATAAAAATAAACTTCCAAAAACGGCAATGAAAGTGTCTGCTTCATCTTTTGTCCAATCATGAAATGTTACCTTGTACTTTAACTTTCTCTGCTCTCAACTCCTTCTTGGAGGACATTACAACCGCAGCATCTCTGTACCTGCTTGCCCTCATGTAAACATCATGCGCAACACCCAAAAACGTCCCCTGCGCAACACAATACACAACTAGTACCTCTGCAGTCCTGATACAAACCAAAATTGAAAATTCAGGAAAACAAACCATCTAAATAATATATGTAAACAAAATATATCAAATAATGACATAAATAATATTTATGGCAGTTAAATTATTAAATCTTGTATATAAGCACCTTGAAGGTAGTAAGAACCATGCTAGACTGCTCTTCGTTGACTTCTCCTCAGCTTTTAATACGATACAGCCTCATGTTTTAGCCGACAAACTTTTTTATTCCTTTGGTCTGGATGCGTGTCTTGTAGGCTGGATTCTTGATTTTCTTACAAAAAGAACTCAACAAGTACGAGTGAATGATACATTGTCCAGCCTACTATCATCCTCCACTGGCTCTCCTCAAGGTTGTGTTTTATCTGCCCTTTTATACATTCTGTACACGAATGATTGTTTTAGCCGTCATACGGACAGATTCATAATCAAGTACGCCGATGATTCAGTCATCGTCAGCCTGCTTGGCAACGATGAAGTCGGTCATGGACCTGTTCTTGATGATTTTATATCCTGGTGCGCGGAAGCCTTCTTACAAATCAATGTATCTAAAACCCAGGAGATTTGCATTGATTTTAGACGTTCATCTCCAGCTCCTCTGTGTAGTGTCATTAACAATCAACCAGTTAAGCTGGTGACCAGTTACAAATACCTTGGCACTACGATCAACAATATGCTAAAATTTGATGTGAACTGTGAGATGCTTTGCAATAAAGGCCAGCAACGCCTCTTCTGTCTGAGGAAGCTTGCCAAATTCCAGGTAGACAAGAGCCTGATGAAAATGTTTTATAGTGCGTTCATTGAATCTGTCATTTCCTTCTGTGTCATCTGTTGGTATGGTAACCTCGCCATCAAGAACAAGAACTCCCTTGGGAGTATTGTTCGTGTAGCCTCTAAAGTAGCTGGAGTGAAATTCAGAAGTCTGGATGAGATCTTTAAAGAGCAGGTGCTTAAGAAAGCAAAATCTATCCGAAAAGATAACACTCATCCTCTCCACCATGAATACAAGTTTCTTCCTTCTGGTCTCCGACTAGCTGTTCCCCCAGCTGCTAAAAACAGATACAAATTCTCTTTTGTGCCGCTCTCCATTGGGGCTTTAAACACCTCGGAGAGGAGGAGGTAACCAGATTACTGCTGCTCCTTGTATACATATGTCGGTTTTGTTTGTCTATTTATTTGTTTGTTTATTTATCTGCTTATTTATTAAGCGTAAATTTGACAGGCTTTTCCCTTTCCTTTAATGCCCCATGTGCTGTGCACTTGTATTGGGCACAAATCAGACCAGCGGCCTGCTTTCCTGTGTTTTTATGCCCTGGGCTGTGCTTTTGTTTTAGCTAAATCTGACCAGTGGTCTGGTTTTCCTTGTTTTTTTTTTCTTTTTTTCTCTCCTGCCCTGTGGGCTGTGCACTTTAAATTATCACTTTAAATTATCCGAACAAATTCGCTGCTCACTCGTACTTGTACAACTTCATGTATTTATATTTGTATGTCTTTTAACTTGAGTCTGATGTATGATTGTCTGCTGCAAATCAAATTGCCCTCCAAGGGACAAATCAATAAAGTGAAGTGAAGTGAAGTGAAGTGAAGTGATTTCATGAATGCAAGCTTTGACTTAATTTTGTTAAACTGTTTGTGTAATGGTTAGAATTTTTGCGATATAAAGTGGATCAGACAAAATTTACTTTGGAGTAAAAGCAAATTTTTTGAAAGCTGTCGTTAATCAGTTTCCTGTGATGATTGGAAATATAGTGGTGATTTAAACCATTAACAAAATATAATCGTTATTAATGGCATCTTAATGTTTTCATTTATGTCTTAACATTTACCCAAGTTTGCATTTATCTTAGCAGAATGTAAAAAAAAATTAAAAGCTGATGTTATGTGCTAGTTTTGTTTGGACATTTCTTTAAGACAAATGAAGAAAATTCACTGAGAAACGATTCTCCTTTTGTGAAAAACAAGGAAATATCTGCACACTGAATAATTTTAAGTCCCGTAGGAGGTATTATTTATTTGTGACATTGTGACATATGAGAAAGTTCTGTGGGTATTGCTTGGTATTGAGGCTTATGTAGTGAGGCTAAAAAAACAACAACACATAATTGGCTGATTATGTTTCTGTTTGCCTCACTATAAAAACGTCACAATACCTTTGCCTGAGGAAGACCCTCTCAGAGTTGGCAACATAGTAAACAAGTGATACCTCCTTGGGGGCTTCAAAACTATTGTGTCCAGCTAATTCTTTGTTTTTCACTTTGAGCCCTTTTATCCAGTCACATTCTTCTGTGTTAAAACTAGACTTCTAATAGAGCAGCAAACAAAGATTACTCTCCAAAATCTTCTCAGGCTCTGCTGCTGCGTGTAAGGTGCTAGTTATCTTCCAAGTACAAAGTTAAAATAATCAGGCGCACACAGAAATGGACTGCCTAATTTTTTGTCAGTCGCAATGTTAAACATTAATTCTTTATGTTTTATCTGTAGTGTATGCTTTGTTTGCCCTTTCTAGTGACAGTCAGATTTGATTGTGAAATACAACATTCAGTCAGTAACAAAGACAAAAGGAGTGCAAATATAAATAGAATTTATTGAAATTTATAACAAGTTATAGATGAATATAAAAACCTAACATTGGCGATGACAGCCTGGGCTATGTTCAGGCCTAACAAAATGTGTCCTAAAGGCCAAATTCAAAAGCAGTGACACTGCCAACTGTAAGCAGTTCACTGTGTTTGGAAGTGGTCTTTAAGACAATTAACTAATTTACTTAAAAACATATTATTTCTCCTAGGTGTGAGATGAATTTGTCTGATGTGAGAGTGCTCAATTATGGCACCATTTAAACTATGAACAAATGTAGCCATAACAATGTCAACACATTTCCTGGCCTTATCAATCTTTGCTGGATTGCCACCAGCCTCCCACCTGCACCTTTGGGCCAATGAAGAAAATATTATCTTAATGCTAGGATGCTGGAGGTGAAGCTAGTGCAGGTCCTCCTTCATTATGCTGACCAGCTTGACACTGCTGACCTTCCCCATGTCACTGCCACCACAGTGGATTATGAAGACATCTGGTGCTGCTCTCCGGGGAAAAGAAGGAGAGAAGGCCTCCCTGCAGTCCACCCCAGTCAAACCAGCAAACATGGACGCCTGGCATGCTGAGGGTGCTTCCCAAGGTCTCTGCAGCTCTCTCGACACCACGCCGGACATAGCTGTCACCAGTGCTCCACACTGTGCATATTAAAGTAAAATGAGTGTAATAAATAATTAGCATTATATATTTAAAAAAAAAAGTTGAATCATTTTTTAAAAGATTTTTTGAGATGAATCATTGTTTCAAGGTTTGTTGTCTAACATTAGTTTAAGCTAAACTCAACTTATCTCAAGTTTCGTGAGGGAGCTGCCACAGGGCTAGCCAAAGTAGCGTAGCTTCTTAGCCTCGTAGCTTGTTAGCCTTAGCTAACTTAGCAGTGCAGAATGAGGTGGGCGTGTTTAAGCAACCAGGCTTCCTTCGGCCCGCCTCTTTGCCCATTTTTGATTGTCTGGGAGTTGGGAGGAGTCAGGCACTGCCAAGATGGCGAAATCCAGAGCGGAGTATTTAAAGCTTCAAATCCACTCTTCAGAAACGGATGGGTGACATCACGGTTACTACGTCCATTATTTTATACAGTCTATGGTTATGCACCTGGAATTAGCATGTGTTTTATCTTATCAAGATAAAAAAAATTCAGATACAAATTGCATGTAAATACCAGGTGTAAACTGGGCCATTATCCATTTGAATGAAGCCAGTCTGCAGTACAGTGTGTACAATACAGAGGGCTCTAACAAAAAACAAACAAACAAACAAACAAACAAAATGTAGGCTCATCTATACCCCTTTTTGACAGTCACAGGCTGGCTTGGCTTGACTTGGTTTAGTTTGGGCCATCATTCCCATGCGGCACAGATTTGCATTTCCTTTACAACAGGGCTACCTGCTTGAGGGTGTGTCTTTAACTGACAACAGCTTGTCTTGAGCAGAGTTGGGTTAAGGGTTACTTTAAAAGTAATCAAAGCACTTTACTGCGTTACTCCCTGAGTAAAGTAACTCAAGTACTTTTAAAGTACTTCTCTGCGTTACTCCCTGAGAAAAGTAACTCAAGCACTTTTAGAGTACTTTTGAGTATTCTACATTTCCTATTGGGCAATGGACCACAGGGCGCTAAGCCTACATTTTTTTGTCTCCAAAATTAAAGTTATGGACCACTTGCCCTTCACTGAGATCCATTTCTCCCATCGCAGTCGTCACTTTGACCAGTATCTGCTGCCGTAGACAACTGTATGACAACAACACCCCAGCTTTTTTAATATTTCCTCTAGGGATGTTACCACACAATGTAAAAGGGGAAAATGATGGTGTGAAACAGCAGAGGCATTTTGTCAACCTGCTGAATAATGTCATTAGCATCAAGCTAGCAAACAATGTTACATCCTCACGGTCGGACATAAAGTCTAAACATTAACAAATAGCAGCGGGGCTTTTACTCACCACAATTGCAGAGGCTCCCAGCATCATGTGAAATAGACTACATTGTAAAAGGGCCGTTATTTATTAATCCCTCTGTGTTTTTATATTCTTACATTTTAAACTCAACACCTCCTGAAAAACTTTTATTGTGAAACAGCAAAATAAGGAATTGTCGAGTTTTCATCAGCAGTAACTTAAAATGACTACAAAATACAGCTGAAAGTGTACATGAAACAGTATAATAAAGCAGATATCTACTAAAAACAAGATGCAGGAGAGAAACTAAATTCATTCACATTCAGTTCGTAGCTACAAAAGTGCTGAAAAGGGCTGAACACACCCTTCTCTCTGATCTTCTGCAGACAGAGGTGAGTAAAGTCTCACAACACACAGGCTTGGTTGAGAGAGAAGTGGGGTTGTTGGGATTAGCTTCCTGCTAGAGGGTGGGTGGCCCGTCTTTTGGACCTACTGCAGAGAAGGTCCAACTCTGGTGCAGCTCGGCATGGCGCGGCACATCTTACCTGATAATAGAAACACAAATCAGTGTGGCAAGCTTGACTACTTGTGGGCCTTTTTTACTGTCAGTTTTTTCCACAATGAATGTGTGTCATCTTGGAAGGTGCTGAGGTGGCAAATCATATACTCACATTACAACTTTTGTAAGTTGTAATGTGAGTTGTAAAATCCTGTCCTATGGTATTATAAACTATGTAGACACTAGTCACATATTTGTTACTACTTGGACTTCTTGGACCATATTTCATGTCTCACCAGTACCTGAAGCACCATGACCCCCACCACACTGTTTTAATGCAGGGTTGATTTCAGTCTCAACGCATGCTAAGTGAATAGTCTGTCTCTGAATGTTAGCTCCCTGTGACCCCTGCACAAGATACGTTTTTTTGAGTTTGCTTTTAGAGGGAAAATGAGGCGACCACAGCAGGATAACAACTGCATCAACAGCATTATATCGGTGATTTTGCTGTACCAATGCAATCACTGACTTTATCCTCGGAGGCAAAAGTAACAGAATATAAAAGTTCTTGCCTTTCTAGGCCATTCATCACTTATGGTCAGTGCTGCTGCTACTGGCAGGAGGCTACACAGAAAATATAGAGCTGAGTTCTCCTGCTTTGTGATTTTGTGGTGGAATCGATAGAAACTGAATTGTTTTAAGTTTGAATGCATATTGGTAGAGCCATCAAGTTTCTTCAATGTGACAACAGTGAAATACTGGCTACATACTTGTTAATGACTTAATATTGATCATTTTTTCCTTTCTCTCTTTTTTTGTTGTCGCTGGGGCATTTGCTGGCCAAAAAACACAAAACAGTGCAATGGGACAGAATGGCACTGAGACAAAATTTAATCAATAATTAGCAATTGGCAGGCATGTGCAGAGTCACAGCTCTCTAAATGACTGGTTGTATTTTGTTGTAATATTACAGCTGACAGGAGGCAATACTCACTGTGGGAAGCTAATAATAAGCACTGTGATGATGCTCATTGTGTTATCTCTCCGAATGAGGCTATTGTTTACTGTTTTGGACAGCATTATATTCCTGGACGTGTTTGTGGGTCATTGCAATTGTGTTCATCCTGCAGAGAAAAAAGCCATGACATCTCAATAGCTTGTTCTTATGTTTGGTATATAAATGCAGTCACAGAAATGCTAAATGACATTTTCATTTAAAGGAATTTTTAATGACCACATCTTAGTTTGGGTTTAGAATAGCCAGTTGTAAAATGTATTTATTTTTTTAATTTTATATACTTTATTAATCCCCCTGAGGGGAAATTAATTTTTTTCACTCTTTTATCATTAACACACAGGTCTGAAAGACACACACATGCACAAACAAGACCTATACATGCAACAATTTATTCAAATTCATTCAAATTCAAAGAACAAATACCAACAGTCAACCATCAATTAACAGTCAAAAATTGGAGAGAGGAAAGCTTGCCAGCACAATAAATACATGATGAATAGGTAATGATAAAAGCAATCCATGGTCAAGTTAAAGGAGTGGTGTAAACAACCATGTACATACATAAATCAGGCATTCATGAGCCATGTACATATATATGCATACAAATTACATGTACACATACATACACATATACACACATAAGTCAGGCATTCATGAGCCGGATCGATGTGGGAACAAAGCTTGACATGGCTCTCTTAGTCCTGAATGCAAGTGATCTGTATCTCTGGCCTGAAGGTAGCAGACTCTAGTGGCTGTGCAGTGTGTGAGTGATATCTGAGGCTATGTGTGTACCTTTTAGTTTAACCCTTCTGTTGTAAATGTTGATGAGTGATTCCTGCTCCAGTCCGATTATTTTACTGCTCATTGTTATGATTTTGTTTAGTGGGTTGCAATGAATGTTAGATAGTGAACCGAACCAGGCTGATATGTTGAAGGTGATTACAGATTCAATGAAGCATTTGTAAAAAGCTGTCAGGACTGACTGATGAACCTGGAGTCTGCAAAGCTTTCTCAAGAAGAAAAGACGCTGCTGACATTTGGAAAAGATGGTGTCACTATTTGATTGGAAGGTGAGTCTGTGATCAATTATTATCCCGAGGTATCTGTATGACTCAACCCTCCCTGTCAGCTGGTTGTTAACTGACAGGGTGGTGGGGTTATTGCGGAAGTCGACAACCACTTTCTTAGTTTTTGAAGAGTTGAGATCAAGGCAGTTCTACCTGCACCACTCTGCAAAAATGTCCATCTCAGACTGTAGTTGTCCTGGTGTGTTTGTGGTGTCCATGATTACAGTGTCATCAGAATATTTAATGTATGTTATACCTGGGTTAGTGCTCCTACAGTCATCGGTGTACAGAGTGTACAATACAGGTGAGATCACAGAGCCCTGCAGGGCTCCTGTGGAAACAGACTTGGATGAGCTGAGGTGGCCATTGACTCTGACCCTCTGTTGTCTGTCGGTCAGGAAGAAGAGGATCCAGAGGATCAGGTGCGGGTTGACATCCATCTGAAGTAGTTTACGTCCCATCAGGTGAGGTTGCACAGTGTTAAAGGCACTCGAGAAGTCCACAAACACCAGTCTGATGAATGACTTGGGCTTCTCGAGATGAGAATAAGCCCTATGCAGCAGCGTCAGTACAGCATCATCCACACCCCTGTGTTGTTTATATGCAAACTGAAGGGGGTCAGCATGTATACTGACCTCCTTCAGAAGCTGAGAAAGAATGAGCCTTTCAAAGCCATTCATTACCAGAGATGTTAATGCTACTGGCCAATAGTCATTATTGCAGGTGGGATTGCTCTTTTTGGCTACTGGACAAATGATGGAGGATTTCCAGAGTAATGGGATTGAATGTTCAGCCAGGGAGCGGTTGAAGAGGTGGCAGAAAACACCAGCCAGCTGACTACAGCAGGACTTCAGCAGCTGCTCACAGATCTGGTCAGATCCTGGTGCTTTGTTTGGTTTCATCCTCTTTAGCATGAGCTCTACCTCTACCTGTTGCAACTCCAGGTTTACTTGGGTGGGTGTCACTGGAGTGAGCTCAGCTATTAGCTTTCCTCTCCTGTGAGAAGTCAGACTGGTCAAACAAAGTGGAGACATATCAGAGTGAGGGGGCTGCCTTGATCAGGTGCCGCGAGCGGTTGGGGGTTTGGGCGCCTTGCTCAAGGGCACCTCGGCAGTGCCCAGGAGGTGAACTGGCACCTCCTGGGCACTGCCAGCCACCAATCCACGCTCCATATTTAATCCGGACGGGGACTTGAACAGGCGACCCTCCGGTTCCCAGCCGGTTCCCTACTGCCGCCCCCAGTAGCCAGAATGTAGGGCTTTGTTGTTAATTTATGGGTAAAGCATGGCACGGACACTGCATAAGTTAATGGTTGAGTCACCCTGGGGCCACCCACACTGAAGTTTCATGACGCTATTTAAAAAATGGGTATATTTACGACACACTGCTCTCTTGCTTGGTTGTGTTTGCTATTTCAGAGCATTTTCCTTGTTATATAACTGAAAACACCAGCACACTAACACACACACACTTGCACGCACGCGCACACACACACGCACGCACGCACACGCACACACACACACACACACACACACACACATCACTGTTATCTCCCCCCTATTGCTATCCAATTTGGTACAAAGTAAACTTAAGAAAGGTGGGGAGTGGACATGAGCAGCCAGTGGGCAGACAGACCTGTTAGTATCAATAAAACTAATTGTAAAACTAATGATTTTTTTTCCACAAATGCACTTCAAAGTGTTTGCTGCTAATCCAGAAGGTTGACAGGTGAGATAAGGAGTAATGAGCTGAGATTTAAGGTTATCTATTCATGCTGATTTGTGAGGCAGTGGTAATTATTATTTGTCTGTGATTTATTGTGTGTAGTGTGCTGATGTTACCTGACCTTTGAGGGCTGGAATTTTGGAGCTTTTATGGTGACAATCTCAGAGGAAGTTTGTATTTTTTTTTTCATGAAAATCCTAACTTTATGAAGAGTATAAGAGCAACTTAAAAGGTGGACATTCCACCCCCCTTCTTCCTCTGACAGTATGTTGCTGCAGTGTCCCTCTGTCTTATCTCCTTTCATCATCCAATGCATTCTCACCCCAAGTTGTCAAATACAAACACTTTGGCTAATGGGTCAGGCTTTATAAAGAAATGCACTCAAATTTGTACATATCCAACGTATTTTTAAAGGCTGCGTTCACATGAATATTGTGCTGTCAGCAGTAAATAAGGAAGCAGTCCTAAGCACATGTAAGGTGGTAGGTTGAGGTAGTGGATAGTCTCGCCACCAGACAATCAGAGATCTCCACCTAATGATAGTCTGGGGATACTCCTTTCTAAAGTGTGTTTAACACACCGGAGAAAACGGCCGGCAACAAAGCAACCTCTCTTGCATTTTTTAAAAAGGACACGCCCTCCCGGAAATGTGCGCTGCCCTTTTTCTCGTCCAAGCTTGAAAATGGATGCCGAGAGATTTAACTCCGTTTTATCAAATGTTTGCTCAGTCCACAAGATTGTGGAAATGAAGGACTTACAGCATCTTTGTTTAAACTTTTAATGCAGTCGGACTATGTTTACGAGCACAGGAGTTCAGTGAGCCACCGAAGGACCGCCCTGTGGATTTACTATTGGTTCTACAACGTAGAGTTTTTTTTTTAAACTCTGAAATTATATCCGCCCATCTAAACACAAAATTAGGGAGAAAGACATCAGTCTTTATTTATGCAAAGCATCTAAAGAGTCCCTCCAAAGTTCCATGTGAACTTTGAGTCATTTTAAGATACGTCCTCACCATGTTTATAGTGCTCAGTCCTCAGTAACTTTATTGCCTAAACCTAACTTCCGTTACTTTATGTTACTAACATAACCGTATGTTAATTATGCAACTGCACATTAAGAATGTACTTTGCAGGGTTTCAAAGTTGCGTGTTTAAATCTGCGTGAACTTTGAGTCATTTTAAGGTACGTCCTCACCATGTTCATTTTCCTCAACCTAACCTCAGTAACTTTACTTGCCTAAACCTAACCTACTTACTGACTTTATGTTACTTACATAACTGCGTGTTAATTATGCAACTGCACATTAAGAATATAATTAGTGGGGCACAAATTCATAGGCTATCATATGAACCGTTCTATGAGAAAATGTTGTCTGGGTGAAACGTGGTTGAAGTGTAGGCAGTAAAATTACTTGGTTAGGTTTAGAAAATAAGAACTCCCACCTTCCTCCCACCCTACATAGACTTTCTTGCTCTTTATGCTATGCCAGTTGCTCTGGGCATCAAATATTGTTGCAGATTGGTTTCCATTGGAATTAACCTCGATGGGCAGACACCTCACCTTCCAGCCCTGCTTGCGGCAGTCGATGACCAGGTCTTCATACTAGGTCCTCCTTCTCTCATGGGCTTCCTCCAGGCGGTCCTCCCATGGCACTGTCAGCTCCATCAGGATGATGTTTCTGGTTTCCTCTGAGACCAGGAGGATGTCTGGCCTCTGGGTGGTTTTGGCAATGTGCTGGGGGAACTTCAGCTGTTTTTCCAGGTCGACAGAGTTGTCAGTCCTGTGCCATTGCCAGGAGTCCTGGTGGGTTCCTGGCTCCTGTGGTTTTTGGCAGCTGCTCTCCAGCCTTCACAAAGGGGACTGCCTGGGTGGTGGTGGGGTGGGATTGTCTGCTACTGCTGATTCCCACACTGATGGCTTCTGCGATGGGTTTCAATACCTGGTTGTGGCGCCAGGTGTACCAGCCCTGCCCAAGAGCTGCTGGGCAGCAGCTCAGGATGTGCCCCAACGTCACCCTGCCTGGGCATTGCGGGCAACTTGGGGACTCCGCTTTGCCCCAGATGGTGAGGTTTGATGGGCTGGGTAGAACATCGTACACTGCCTGGACAAGGAACTTAATGCGCTGTGGTTCTGCCCACCAGACATCAGTCCATGTGACTTTTCGGTCCATGACTTGCTCCCACCTTGTCCAGGCACCCTGCTGCCTCAGGCCGACAGCTCTGCTGGTCCTCTGCTCCTCCACCTCTGCTCTCACTTCCTCCTGGACCAGTCTGCGCCTCTCCTTTCCCTTGGTATGTTCACACCGTGGCATTGGGAAGGTTCCCAGACCAGCTCTCCCTCGGGTCACTGCGCCCACTAGGACTCTGTGGCGTATCCACGACTCTGCTTGCAATACAGCTTCATCGGCTCTCCACTTCCTCCTAGTTCTCACCTTGACCTCTGCCTGGACCACCTTGGGGTCACTGGAGTCCCTATACATCATCACCTCTCTTGCTCTCTACAATAGAGATGGGGACGTTGTAGACGAGCAAAGGCCAAAGCATTTTTGGCAGGATACCATGCTGGTAGATCCAGGCCTTGAACTTTCCGGGAAGCCCTGACCGATCCACTGCTCTCAACCAGCTCTCTAGTTCCTGACAGGTTTCCTGAACAGATGCTGAATCCTTTAGGCTGCTGTTAAACACCTTGCAGAGGCTCTTCACTGGCTTTTCAGAGACTGTTGGGATTGGTGTCCCTCCGATGCTGAAGCGGAACCTGTCTACAACTTTGCCCTTCTTCAACACCAGTGACCTTGATTTTGCAGACTTGAACTTCATCCTTGCCCAACCTATCAATTGCTCCAGCCCTTGCAGAATCCACCTGCTGCCTGGTACTGACTCGGTGGTAATAGTCAGGTCGTCCATGAAGGCCCTGATCGGTGGTTGGCGAGTTCCTGTTCTGGTCTTAGGGCCCCGACACTAAGGCAAAGAGGATCACAGAGATGGTGCAGCCTGTGATGATCCCAACTTCCACTCTGTGCCACTCTGATGTTGTTGACTCTGAGTCTGGTTGTAGTAGTCCATGATGAGTTCAGCCACTTGGCTGGGCACATGATGCTTCTCCAGGGTTGTTTGGACCAGTTTGTGTGGGATGGAGCCATAGGCATTCTCCAGGTCGAGCCAGAGCACCGCCAGGTCTCCTTTGTTCTCCCGGGCTTCTCTGATGAGCTGGGTCACCACTCCTGTGTGTTCCAGGCAACCCGGTACTCCAGCTATGCCTCCCTTCTGCACTGAGGTGTCGATGTAGCCGTTGTTGGAGAGAAAGTCGGTCAGCTGTCTTGCTACTACGCTGAAGAAAATCTTCCTTTCGACATTCAGCAAGGAGATGATCCTGAACTGGTCGATGTTCTTGGAATCATCTTCCTTTGGGATCCAGACTCCTTCAGCGAATCGCCACTGCTGTGCCACCTTCCCTCTCCTCCAAATGACTTTCAGGATCTTCCACAACCGCTTCAGTAACAGGGGACAGTTCTTATAGACCTCCGCTCGGGCCAGGAGCTGAACTAGATCGTGCCCTCCTCACAACATCCTGAACCTCTTTCAGGTGTGGCTTCCTGCTGTCAAACTCCTTGATGGTTGGAGACGATTATATCAGGATGTTGCAGTGTCCCAGCTCCTGCTGCCTGTCAGGGTCACTGCAGGTGGTCTGGATGTGCAGATTGATCTCTTCCTTGGTGCAAGTATCAAATGTTTCACTGGGGGGAAATATGGGGGAACTATGGAAAGTTCAGCTCACCTGAAGAATATGAGCTCTCCAGAAAGCCTTATTAAGGGAGATTAAGGGGAGCTCTAAGGTACTGTCATTTTTGGTGCCACTGTTTTTTTCTTTTGAAATGTATAGTTCCTGTGTTTTTAGTAGGGATACACAATATTATTTTTATTTTTTGCCGATACCCAATATGCCAATATGCAACAACTCATTTGACCCATAAACGATATGGATATGCTTTTCAGTGTATGTAATATTTATTAATTGTGCGAATTAAGAAAATTGATTGTATGTAACTTTGATTAAATAAAACATTCAAGTTCCCCAGTCTCCTAAAAGTGTTATGTAGTGCCCCATATTGTTAAAAATTGTCAAGAAAAAGCCACATTTCAAAAATGGCCATTTATACCTCTAAGTACCAGCGGGTAAAAAATTACCCCTATAGAGAATGCAGTCATTTTTGCAATATTTATTTTGCGCATTTGATGTACATTCTGTGTTTCCATGGCAACAGCTTTTGTCCTCTGCTGTCTACGATAGAGCTATGATTGTTGTTTGCTAACTTTGTATATGGAGAAAAGACAAAAGAGAAAGAGAAATATGACCGTAAAACAGGCATTAGAGTTGCTGAACTTACTGAGTGAAGGACAGTCTGACGGTGGAGGGGTCTCCAGACTGTGTAGGCTAGATGTAGACTAGCAAAAATAATAATAATATTAACACAAATTAATATTTGGCTAATTAGATCATATTATTATGATTCACTTATTAAAATAATAATTATTATTATCATTATATAGGCTAATATACTATTATTATTATTATTATTATTGCTATTATTACAATTATCATTATAATAAGTATATTAAGTTATTTTGTTATAGCCAACCCCCAATTTCCACCAGATGCGCTCCAGCACGGCAGCGGAGCCGATTAGATTCAATTATAGTCAATGTGTGTGTTTCCACCGGCTCCGGCAGTGCTGCGTTCCGGCTCCATCTCAGCTCCGGCAGTCCGGAGGCCTCCGCAACAGATACGCAGCACTTCTATTTTTGCCGGACGCCAGAGCACAACGCAGCAATTTAGCACAGAGCAGATCGTGCGGGGCAGGAAGTCGTGCAGAGAAACACAATAAAACATCCGGTTAATTTTCAAAATAAGATACACAGTGTTCACGGCGGATCATATTTCCCTGCACTACACCTTGAAAACTACATAATGGGCAGAGGCAGGCCTGAAGTCAACAGGTCAGAGGTTTTTAGACGTCATTTCACCCCGTTGACACCGTGGACGAGGAGATATTCATCATGGCAGTGCACCGAGATGTGTTCCGGCGGAGCTGCACCGCTCCGCACAGCAAACGCAGCCGGTGGGTATTGACGGACGGCGGAGCACGCCGCGGATAACCAGCGCTGCCGTACCGCAACGGACACGCATCCAGTGGAAATCCGGGGTAAGTTAGTTGATTGGAGGGGAAATTTGACCCAGGCCTATTTTGCACGCCGTTCAAAGGAGGTGTGCTGTGTTTTTTGACTTGCAGAATGTATATAATTTTGTATATATTTTTGTCTTGCACTTTATGTTATCTCCTGATGTTTTATGAACCTTGTGTTGTTTTTATTTAGTTCTTCTTAATCTGTTCTGTTTTTATTTATGCTGTTTTATCTGCTGTTTTTTTCTTTTTCTGTGAAGAACCTTTTTAAGAAAAGTGCTATTGTCACGACTCCATCTCTCCTTAGGCCCGTTGTTCAAAACCTAGATAAGGGATTAAGCCGGAGTATGTTGGTTATCCTGGCTTAATTTAGCTTGATTCGGCTGGTCGAAAACAGAGGCACATATGTTACCATGGAGATTTATTCTGTGCAGTTAGCCGCCAGGCTTAGTTTATCCTGGTACCTTATCTGTCCAGTCAGCTGTCACTGCGATCGGAAATCAATGTGTTTTACAGTTATTCCATGTTCTTACATACGTATTTGCCCAATTTTTCAACAAACAAAATACATTTAGCCTACAATAATGAAAACAACAAACATTTAAAACATTACTTTTGTCATGATTATTTGTGTAATAAGCACTGTCAGGTGTCTGCGATGAAGTCAGTGATGAGGGCAAAATATAAAGTCTCATGCACATGTGTGTGTTTCTTCCGTCACAATGGTGTGTCCATTCTTGAATGATGTTTTGGATGAAGAGGCACTAATTCTGTGAAGGGCATTCCGATGGGAGAGAGTGCTTTGGGACACGTCGGACCCATTGGGTCTCATTCATGAAACGTGAGCAGAAAGAATTTGTGTGTAAACTGTTCGCAGACGGAAATTTACGTGCATGTCCGCATTCATCAATATTTTAGTGGCTCCAGTCTTTTCATAGCTACTAACAAAATCTACTCCTGCTCCTGACCACTCGTAGTGCTTGTGTAAATTCATTAAAGCAATATAAATATTGCTTGTCTACAGAAGACGAGAATGGCCATATATTATTCTTTTTTTTGTGCACTGTTATCCCCTGATAACGACGTATTAATTTGTTATCTCGAGATAACAAAGATTATCTCGAGATAACGACTTATTAATTCATTATCACGAGATAACAAAGACTGTTATCTCGTGATAATGAATTAATTAATTCGTTATCTCGAGATAACAAAGACTGTCATCTCGTGATCACAAGATAACAAAGATTGTTACCTCTAGATAACGACTTATTAATTTGTTATCTCGAGATAACATAGATTGTTTTCTCGTGATAATTGTCAAGTCTGATGATTGCACGCTGGTTAATGTGATCGTCCTGATTTCAGCCTACAAGAGCTGCCACTGGTGTCCCAGGGAGGTGAAAATGACAGATCACATTATTGATCAACACATCAGGGTGTACTTTAATCAAAGTCTAACACAGGCAGAAATTGCATTGTGTCTTTCTGCTAGAGATGGCATTCAGATTAGTCCTCGTTATTTAAGGAGAAGACACACAGGCATCCTGCTCATCGACGGGAAATCACATCATCTGCTACATGTGACGTACATGCCCTTATTTGGATAACACATCGTGGTATTCCCATAGACGTCAGAACTAGGGGTGTGGGGGGTGCGGCCCCTCCCATCCGCCCCCCTGCACCCCATCAGCCTCCCATTGCATAAGGCTTTAAAAAAAAAAAAAGAATCTGAATTTAAACTCAATTTGTCTGACTTACATTTATCTCTTTTGTATCATTATTGCATAGATCTATGCTTTTGAATGTGATATGCAGCCTGCCTGACTACATACAGTAGCCTTGTCATCTGGCATAGGCTGGCCTACTGTATGTAGTCAGGCTGCAGGACCTGCTGCGCTCAGAGGTGGAGCGGCGTTTTGATTAGGAGGGACTTCGCGTAGCTGCAGGGCAAGAGCAGGCAGTTCTTGAGGCGGCTCAGGGGAAACTAATGGATGTGGGTTCCCCGGAACTGACCCCCTTTCCACGAGAGTGGCTAAGACTTGAGCTGGACATACTGAGTAATGTGTATAGGGGACGAGAAGTTAGCACCATCCAGGATGTTGTGTCCATCCTGCAAACCCTGCAGCCCCAAACCCGCTCCATGCTGTCGGAGGTGGAGAAGCTCATTAAGCTGGCCCTGCCCATATCTGTCGCGGCATCCGAGCGCTCTTTCTCAGCCTTGCGCAGGCTGAGAACTTGGCTGCGCAACACCATGACGCAGGACAGACTAACACATTTGGCCATTATGAACGCTCACAGTGACCTTATGGATGAAAGTGATGTCTCGACCCTGCTCAAAGTCTTCATCAGTAGGTCAACTGAGAGAAGGTCCACTTTTGGAAATGCATGAGTCTGGAGCGCAGACCTTTTTGTTTTTCATTCAAGGTTACAAATAATGCTGTTATGCTCCTTAAATGACTTGATTTAGTTATCAAAGTTTCATTTTCTTAACAATAAAGATGTCGTGTTCATCCATTCTAGTTCTCTTATAACTGCATGTTATTATAAAATCACTTAAAATCAAATCCTTAATCAGTGATAAGTGTGCGTGCTTCCCCCGCCCCTCCCAACAAAAATCCTGCACCCCCTCTCAGAAAATAGTTCCCCACTCACGGGAAGATATTTTAAGGTGAAGGGGTTGCCAACTGGATGAATGAATGAGTGACATCATTATATTTTTTTCCTGCTGTATAGCACATCGCACATCGCCACTCACTAGGCTGCTGACTGGCTGCGATAAGCTACACACAAATAAAACATTAAGACACATTGACACCAGTGGAGGCATGTCGCTGTCTCCGTCAGTCTCTCCAATTATGCCAGCGATGCGCTCATCTGCAGCAGATAGTTGTGACTTGAGCCTCCTCCTCCTGTGGCTGCTGTATTTTTTGTGTGTGTTTATGCATTTCTTTGCCTCCAGTTTCATATCAAACCATTTACGCTTCACCTCTGACATGGTTCTTTGTTCTACGGAGACAGCATCTGTCACCTCCCTCCAGGCCTTCACTTTGCCTGTCCCTGTCACACTAACTGAAGAAAATAAAATGTTTTTTCTTAAGTCCACTTCACCCAAAATTATTTCAATCTCCGCCTCGGAAAAATTATTTTTTCTTTCTCTCTCTTTCTTTGTTTGCACCATGACTGACAGGTCGACTGGATTCACCTACACCTCCGTATATGGTGGTCATTGGCTATTCATGGGTGGGGATTTATGCTAATTGCTGATTACTGGGAGCGCGCTGTCACTTTACGATGGATTGGCATTCATGATCATACACACGTGTTTATGATCAAATCGAGTTTCCCACAGCGTTCCTGAATCCGGAGTAGGTTATTAGTATTGTAGTCTTTTATGTGCAAATTTACACACAGATTTACTAACTTTTCATGAATGAGACCCATTGGTTTTTGATGATGAACACTTGTATGAGCGGTACAGGATCTCAGGGGAAGGCATCCACTACCTCTGCAGACTGCTGGGTCCGCAAATACAGCGCCGCACAGCACAGAGCCGTGCAATGACCGTCACACAGATGGTTTGAGCTGTTTTTTGTTTCTTGTGCTTTTATAGCAGGGTTTTTGTTAAAATAGCTGCTTTGTTTGCAGTTTTTATTAAATAGCTGCTTATAGCAGAATTTTATCTTAATTTTTAATCTCTATAGAAAGTATAAAGCGCTTAAGATAAAAGTGCTAAGCAGTGTGCAGCTGCTCACTCACCCACTCTAAGACACACACTAATACTGTCAGTCTACCACACAGGGTGCATACAATATTGAGAGCAATCTCGGGTTCAGCATCTTGCCCAAGGATACTTTGACATGCGGACATCTTCACCAATAAAATGATTAACTGTAGGAATACACATACAAGTAGGTGTATTTGGCATTGGTAACACACAATTAGTGGTTATTAGGTTTCATAACTGTATGACCTTCCCAAATTACATTCCCAGTTAACTGGATCAATAACTCCAGTGTACTTTACATTAATGAATGAAAACAGGAAGAAACCACAATATTCTTTGACCTAATTTTATTTAAATGAAAAATTCTGTAATCAGTTACTGTCTGTTTAGAGCTGGGGAGAGAAAGACAGATATAACATTGATTGATACGCTGCATCACAGTCATGCTTAGTGTGCATTAAAGTCACTTACTTCTTTCTGTAGTTTCTTAATTTCCAAGTCCAGCTTCCTTAAAGTCTTTTTTCTTATTTGTCAAGCTCCATGTCTTGCAGCTTCCTCTTTTCACACTGGAGCTTCACATCTGCCAGCGCTATCTGCTTCTGTAGATGACTTGCATATAGCTGTCTGAGACTTTGTGAATTCTGTAAAACACATGTCTATTAGCACAGCAACTGTGGACACCATAGATGTTTCCAGGTAGACTGTCAGGCTGTTCAGCATCTGTGTCATGTTACAAATATATTTTCTATGAGCACCAAATCACTGACTTCTTATACATTATGGACTAAATTATTTCCACAAGATTGACAGGTTACCTCAAACCTTCAGAGACAGGGGAAACTTTTCGTTTTCGTTGATAGCGCCCCTTAGGTCGAAGCTGTATGACACCCACAGCCTGGTGTCGTAAAATCTCGACATGCATGCATTTGTTTTGGAGAGTGAGAGGCTTACAGTGGGTAACAGACTAACTTGGCCACTTTTCTCACGCAAAGCGTGAAGCATGATACGTGAGGAGTTGGGGGGGGTGCACTTGGCAACTGTAACCGCCAGGTGGCAGCAGAGAGCTTGAATACTGCTAAAAGGGTTTAGAGACAATTCCAACTTCGACCACAATGTCAGTTGCAATGAAGAGTGCCGCTGTCCATGAATCTAACAGTTTTCAGCAGTCTTCAAAGCAGAATATACAGGAAGTCACAGAAATGTTTACATCCTGCTAGAGAATAAATTAAATATATCAGTCTACTCAAACTTGTCGCCGGTGCTCGAGTTGAGGGGGGACATCCAAATAAAAATTGCCTAATCTGAAAATGTAACATTAACAATTCTGCATAGGGCTGGACTCGATTTCAATTCGATTTTAATAAGAAGACTTCGTTTTCAAGCTCCAAAGGCCAAGATCTAATTCTAAGCGGTCTGTTGCTGACTTTTCTGTTTTAAATTTAACACTGGATCACTGTTTAAAATGTAGTTTATATTCATAAATGAACTCTGCCATGGCCTGTTTTAATGATGGACCGCTAATATCCGTCATAAAAAATGTTGAAAATTGCAATAGCCTAAATCAAAATTTTAAACAATAGTATACTGTAAATCGGAATCGCTGTCGGAGGTGGCTGCTCTGAGATGCCTGTTCAGCAGGGCGAGGACGCTGGGTGCTCACTGACTCATGACTGCGTTGTGTAATTTTATTCAGGGAAAGATAAAAGTGGCATAAACTTCATTTTGTGGCTATATTGTCGGGGTAATTATTTCATTTAAATAACTCTTGTGTGGGGTGGATTTGGTTTGTCTGTTTGATCACAGAAACATGAAAGTGCATGCACAGAGATGGAAAAATGTTTGTGTATGTGTATTTATTCGTTTTGAAGGTATAAGTTGAGGATGAATCTTTCAAAGCCTTTGTTTCAATAGCTTGACTTACAATGTGTGAGATGCGGACAGAGTAGCCTACTACAAAATAAAACATGTCAGTTATCTTACAGCACTTCGCTGTAGTGCTTTACGCTTTTTAAGCCTCTCCCTGTCTACGCACCTTTCCTCTTCAGCTGCGACTGTCGCTCCATTTTTCAATCATGGAAGTTACTACAGGTGAGGGAGGAGGGGCACGTGTGCAACGTGTGTGTCTCACACACATTCATTCATTTTCTCAGCCCTCCTATCAGCTGATCTGGGGTGTGCCCCGCCTCTAACCTTGGACATGTTCATTCATCTAATTTAGGCTATTTGTCAACATCGTCAAAAACGGAGGCGTAGCGCAGGTCCGCCGCGCCCCAGAAGTGACACCAATTGTGAAATTGAAAAAATACTGTATGTTTCTTTATACACAGTATTATAGTTTTTAACTTTCATTTATTCTTCTGTAGCATCAGGCAGTGTTAAAGCAGATATAAAGAGATCCACACAAAAAAACAAAACATTAAATATATAAACTTTATGAAGAGTCTCATGTTTCACTTGCAGTGTTCATCTCTGTTTAACGGTTTTGAGTATAATCGCTAATATAAAGAAAACCCATATTTTCCGGTCAGCGAGCAGTGAGAGAGCCTCATGAATGTCTGCAGCTCCTTCTGGCACATCACCACCACCCGCCCGAAAAAGACGAAAAATAAATAAAATGTTTGATAAAACTGTTTGGATTGTTGCGTGTATTGAAAAGCCTGTACCCAAACATGTATACTAACATTTTAGAAGCGCTGAATGAGGTCCAGTCTCCTTCATATTGTACAGTAGGGGACAATGTGTGTCCTCATGCGCATTTACGCATGGCGCATGACACCAGCAGTTCATTGAATATTATTTTTTTTATCTCCAGACACGCCGATCATCCAGGTTCATACAGTGAAATTGTTCTGAATGAAGCTGCATCATCCTGATAAACACTGACTAATTGAACTATTTATATTTCTGATTTTATCAATAGTTTTAACTTATTTTTACACACATGCACTTTATCTTTGCTGTGGTCATTTGCTTGTTTTTGTTGTTAGGTTTTTATGGAAGCATATCTTGTTGCAGCTAATGTGTATTATTGTTTGTCATAGTTTTTTAACGCTGATTGCCAAGTCAAATTCCTGTGTATCTGACTGATGCATTTGGCGAATAAAGTGATTATGAGACGATTGTACAGTAATGCAATATATATCTAAATGTTGTAGCCTATTTTACATGTAAATCTGGTATCTCAGAGCAGCGACAGCGATTCCGATTTACAGTATACTATTGTTTAAAATTTTGATTTAGGCTATTGCAATTTTCAACATTTTTTATGACGATATTAGCCGTCCATGGTTAAAATAGGCCATGGCAGAGTTCATTTATAAATATAAACTACATTTTAAACTGTGATCCAGTGTTAAATTTAAACAGACAAGTCAACAACAGACCGCTTAGAATTAGATCTTGGCCTTTGGAGCTTGAAAACGAAGTCTTCTTATTAAAATCGAAATTGAAATCGAGTCCAGCCCTACGCGAAATTGTTAATGTTACATTTTCTTTCTTTATGTGGCTGGTTATGTGACGTACAGTATCCCACAGAAGCATTCGCTGCAGTACATGTGAACTGCGACTTGAATATTTGTGTATGTTTATTGAATTAGTGATGAATCTGGTGACGGAAGCACAGCGCAGCTCAGCTGCAGCTGTTCACTCAATATGTGCGAAACCTCCTGAATGTTGAAATAGCAGTAATACCACATTCTTTGAATAAATGACACAAGCGATGGGAAGGGGGGGGGGGGGGCAGTTTTAGAAGGGGGATGATATTATCTGCTCACATGTGCCACGTGGTGGTTGTTTGCACACACTGCAGCTACTCCTGGATATAGTAATTAACCCCCCTTCCCCCCTGAACTGCCGGCCTCAGATTCTCACGTGTGATTCACGTGGGGATGCGGCCAAATTAGACTGGTATCCACTGTAAGTAACGTCAGGTCAGTCCAAGTAATTAGTGGAAACAGCAAAATTACTCAGTAAATTCTCCTGTCATGTTTCTGTTCTGATCTAATTTTAAAACAGTAAAGCTGTTACTTGCAGCCTTCGCTTGCAAAGCTAACGCTACTGATGTTAGGTCAGTCCAAGTAATTAGTGGAAACATGCTAACATGCTAATGTTACACAAGTTAGTGGTAAAATAAGGCCTGTTCATAAATGTTCTTATAAACTGAGGACAACTGTCTGCTGTATATTCGTGTTCATGGTCACAGTCACAGAATTTTGTGGCATTTGTTGTACTAGACAAAAGCGGTTCACATCAGCTACATTTAGTTTGCTTATAACTTCCATGTCGTCATATATTGAAGTGAAACAATGTCTAACAAGTTGCAGTATGTTCTCTAAATAAAAACAAAAATTACATACCTGTCGATTAGGAAAAGGGCCAATTTGGGATTGGTTTTAAAACCTTTCAATTTTCTCAGCTCTCCCCACTTGGTGAATGCCTGACCAAGGTTTACACGAGCCCTGTTACATGTTAAGTATTTTTGTCATGGTTCTTGCGCCAGCAAGATTAAAATAACATATGATAGAAGAATAGAAAAAGTAAAAGTAAACAGTTAAAAGCCAAACTAAAAAGGTGAGTCTTGAGCCTCCTTCTAAGAACATCAACAGTCTCTGCAGTCCTGATGTTCTCCAGCAGGCTATTCCAAAAGTGAGGGCCATAATAGCTGAATGCAGCCTCCCCATGGGTTTTAGATGTAACTCTTGAAATGATTAAAAGGCCAGTGCCAGAGGACCTCAGGATCTGTGAGGGTTGATATGATAAAAGCAGGTCAGATAAATAAGATGGCCCAAGACTGTTAAACATTTAAAAACTCATAAAAGAACCTTAAAAATCGATCCTGAAACGCACAGGGAGCCAATGCAGTGATTTTAAAACCGGTGTAATGTGCGTCCGCCCTCTGGTCCTTGTCAGCACTCGTGCGGCTGAGTTTTGGAGTAGCTGCAGGTTAGAGATTATCTTTTTGAGAAGACCAGAGAGCAGGGCATTACAGTAATCTAAACGACAAGAGATAAAAGCATGCATCAACACCTCCATGTTAGCCTGAGAGAGGAACGGGCGGACTCTGGCTATATTCTTAAAGCAATACTTAGGAACTTTCAGTTTTGGTTGATTTTGGCGGCGCCGGTGGACCAAAGCGGTAGTGTTTTGCCTGAAGGAAGACCACATTTCCCATGAGGACCAGCGCATAGCGTCGTAAAATCCCTGATCTCCCGGTCGCCTGCAGTTGGATTGAACTGCATTTCTGTTTCCAGTGTATGTGTGAAGGATGAATAGCGATGAGGTAATGAATCTAATTGTGGCTAAACAATATCATATGACGATGCTGAAAATAAGAAACGTTTAACTTTGGTTTAGAACCTTATTCCCCCACCGCACCACCGTTGCTTGTGGGGAGTAGACGTTACTTGCTTCTTTTGATAGCTGTAGAGAAATAACGTAAGAAATTTATATGGATCAAGAGTAATGCAAGAGAAACACAGAAGTATACACACTGGAAATAAAGGCACTATATAAACATCACACAATGTAATAAAATGCATCATCTATGTTATACTAGAGAATTATAAGATAAGAATAACAATAATTAGCAATACAACATAAAATATAAAAAGACAATAACAATAAAAAAAAATAAATATGGAACAACACTGTACACCTTACACAACATAATGTACAATAGACACATAACAATAACAAAAATATCTTGTTATCAGACTGACTTGAAGATGTCAAGTTTACTGGCTAACTGAGATTGTAACCTTCAAAGTTAGGTGCTTGGTGCTACTGAAGTGAGCTACACACAGACCCTTCAGGACTGACTAAATAAACGTTACATGGAGAATTTTAAACATGCAACAATCCCTGTAGTTTTAGCTACACTCAGCACAAGGTGCTATTGATAAGCAGGACCATGAAAAGTCATAACTCAATGCATATTGCACACGAGTTTTGTTTTACTGATTATTTAGAGCAAGCAACACAGGTTGACTTCTTTTGCAATCACTGTAGTCAACTCAACAAAAACACGACAAGAATCCCGTTTTTCTCTGAAACTATTACATAACAATCATCAGAAACTACTGTCACGTACATACAAACTGACATGATAACACCACAATGATTCAGTATGACTGATCTTTCCACAATAGGAACCTACATATTTTACTCAAACTCTATATTTGCGGTTTGTCATCGCATTGCTTTTTCTTTATACAGTACTTTTGAGTTTGTTGCGTGGCTGGTCGTGTCAGTGTGGAACTATTTATTGCTACCACACATATTTCCGACACACGCTAACATCAGCATTATCATTTTGATTTGAGCATCGAAAGCTACTTACTAGTCCAGCAGGAACAGAGCCAAGGCAGCATCGGTCGGAAATCCCTCCTCGTCTTTGAGCTCACGCCAGCGAATGAAAGCCGGGCCAATGTTGATCCTTGACTGTCCTTTTATCTGGGTAGCCTCCCTTTTTCTTTTTTTGCCTCCTCAGACAAAACTTTTCGTTTCTTTGGTTGTTTTGCAGCTTCTGTCATGATAGCAGTAATTGCGCGTAGGTGTTCGCATCGACTTCCGTCTTTGTAACGAATGGGGAAAGGGGGAAGTGACGTATGCCGTAAAGCAGTCAACACATTTGTAGTTTTTTGTGTGGCAGGGTTACTGCCACCCTCCTCGAAGTTGCTTAGTGCCAGTGAAAGCAATACAGACCCCCTCAGGCCATGACAGAGGTGTCATTCAACTAGTTGTAAGTCGATGTATCATCACAAAAGTTATGAAAATATTTTATGAAGGTTGAAAAGTTACTTAGTGTTGGTTTAAGATGATAAATACCTCTCTTTGTTACATTTTTGATGTGTGGAATAAAATTAAGCTCAGAGTCAAAAATTACGCCCAGGTTCTTCACACATTGTGAAGGTTTAAAATCTTGTAGTTTTGGTAAAAGTTTCTCTCTCTTGCCCTCAGGACCAACAATGAAAACCTCTGTTTTGTTCTCGTCGAGCTGTAGGAATTTCAATGCCGTCCATGACTTGATATCTAAAATACAGTTAAAAAAGTGTATCAATTGGCTCTGTGTCATCAGGAGACACAGCGATGTACAACTGTGTGTCATCTGCGTAACTGTGGAAGCTGATGCTGTGCCTCCTGATGATGTCCCCAGGGGGAAGCATGTATAGATTAAAAAGAATTGGACATAAAAATTGGCCCTTGGGGCACCACACACCTAATTTCATGCGTTCTAGAGGAACATGTATCCATACTTACAAAGAAACATCAATCTGTGAGATAAGAGCTAAGCCAGTAAAAAACAGTACCAGAGAGGCCGACCAGCTTTCTGAGTCTGTTTTAATAAAATGTGGTGATCTACTGTATCAAAAGCAGCTTAGATTCAGTAGCACCAAGCCTGTGAGTTTTTGTGACTCTGCATTATACCTGATATCATTCAAAATCTTTAGAAGGGCTGTCTCTGTACTGTGATTCATCCTAAAACCAGATTGATACTTCTCTAAGATATTGTTTCTTTCTTTTTTTTTTTTTTTTAATTAATGTTTTGGTCAGACAATTACAAAGAAATAACTGTTACATTATTATAGTTACATGAATAACCATACAGTGTGTCCTTGTTCAGTATCTGCCCAGTCTTTTTTTTTTTCCTTAACAAGCAAACAAAAATAAAAAGGAATCTGCAGTCCAGCAACAACATACAAACCAAGCCAGACAGCCAACACAGAACATAAATCCACAAAACAAAAAACAAAACAAAAACACAACACCCTAGGAAGTCTACATACATACACTTACATACAGTGTACCCATCCTGTACCTGAACCAAATAATAAAAATTATGCTGAGGTAGGTAGTGTCATCCTTTCATATCCAGCAACTGAGCTAGGAATGGGCCCCATACTTCATTAAATAGATCTTCCCTCCCAGCCACCCTTTAGGTGACCCGCTCATAGTTTGCCATTGAGCTTAATACCTCTATCCATTCCTTAGAAGTGGACAAGGTGGGAGATTTCCAGTGGCATAAAGTTATCCTACACCCTGTTATCATAGCTAAACAACACCATGATTTTAGGCGTTTTGACATTTGAACATTATCTGGTAGTAATCCCAAAAGACACAATGTGGGGTTTTTAATCAACAGTATACCAAACATCTTATTCAAGAACGAAATTATTTCATTCCACATGTCATTAGTTTTGTCACAATCGTATGACATATGCACCAGAGTTCCCACCTTTCTATTACATCTCCAACATATGTTGCTGTTTCTGAGTTTCAATCTTGCTAATTTGGAAGGAGTCCAGTAGGATCTATTTAATATTTTATAACAAATGAGTTGTGACTGTGTTTCACGTGAGTAACAGTACCATGATGCACAGAGTTTATTCCAATCAGTTTCTGGAATCTCCCGATCTAGGTCCCTATCCCAACATACTTTCAGACCATCCAGTTTTGACACTTGTGTACTTCTAATAAATTCATAGAATTTTGATGCTCCTCTGTTTTTATCTTCTATCTTATGTGAAATTTCCTGAATTCCAGTTGTACCATGCTGGCTATGTTCTTTATTTGAGAGAATGCAATGTCTGATTTGTAGAAATCTCCAAAAATCAGAATTACACAAATTATATTTATTTTTAATTTCGTCAAAGGATCTGAATCCAACATCTCCCATCACATCCTCAAGAATGTGAATACCAGACCTAATCCATTTATCCCAAAATAAACTCTTCTTATCTATTAACAGTTTCTTGTTGTACCATGGATCTGCTTGATAAATATGGATCGGCTTTCGTTATTTGATGTGCTATTCTCCAAGACTCTCTAGAAAAAGCCAGTACCGGGTCTTGAAGGGGAACCGGCCTGTCTGTTTGTGAAAGGAAGGCCTCCACAGAAAAAGGATACATTAGTT
Organism: Epinephelus cyanopodus; assembly: GCA_026686955.1. Taxonomy (NCBI): domain Eukaryota; kingdom Metazoa; phylum Chordata; class Actinopteri; order Perciformes; family Serranidae; genus Epinephelus; species Epinephelus cyanopodus. The sequence goes on along the minus strand of CM048923.1, from coordinate 41,914,029 downwards.
GCTCTTCTATCCTGACCCACAAAGGGGTCCTTGTAGGGGGTAGGTGAATTTTAGATAGCTGAGATAAAGAAAATGACAAATGATACCAGTCTATTCGTGAAAGTGCTAATCCCCCTTGTCTTTTGCAGCATATAGCTTGGTCCGATTAAACATGGGTTTTTTTCCTGACCAAATAAACTTCTCTATCATCCCGTTATATGTTTTAAGTAGTGAGGGAGGAAGATGTAGCGGTAACATGCAAGTGATATAATTGATCTTGGGAGTTACAATCATTTTTACCAAATTGAGTCTGCCAATCAAGGAAATATACAATTTATCCCAGTTTTGTAACAGAATTTGGGTTTTCTGAATGACTGGTAATATGTTGGCTTCCATTATTTTTTTCAGACCTGGCATTAATTTGATGCCCAAATATGTTAATCTTTCTGGCATCCATCTGGATTTCCAATTCTTTCTGATATCTGGGGGGCACATCTTTGATAATGGCATGGCTTCTGATTTCGACCAGTTAACAGTATATCCAGATATCTCTGAAAACAGATTTATAACTGAGCAGATTTCTGGGACTGAGGATTCAGGGTTACTGGGTATCAATAAAACATCATCCGCGTACAGAAGAAGTTTGTGTTCTTCCTGACCTGCCTGCACACCCCATATATTAGAATTAGTCCATAGGGCTATAGCCAGGGGTTCAAGAAATAAGGCAAAGATTAAAGGTGACAGAGGTGATCCTTGTCGTACGCCACGATTTAGCCTGATTTGAGGTGACATAATCCCATTGGTTCATATTGTGGCTGTTGGATCAGTATACATTAGTTCCACCCATTTCCTAAATAATGGTCCAAATCCAATTTTTTCTAGCGTATAAAACAAAAAGGTGAACTCCACTTTATCAAACGCCTTTTCAGCGTCTAATGAAAAGGCAACAGTTGGTGTGTCATAATTTCTTGTCATCCACATAATGTGTAACAGTCTTCGCAGATTGTCTGCAGAGCTCCTGCCCCGCATAAACCCCACCTGATCCTGATGGATGAGTAATGGGACCACATCTTCTAATCTAGTTGCTAAGATTTTGGCGAGAATTTTTTCATCCACATTAATTAGAGATATAGGGCGGTAATTAGCACACTGCTGTGGATCTCTTCCCTTTTTATGCAGTAGCACAATCACCACCGCCCTCATGCTTTCAGGTAGCCTACCTCTTTGTAACGCATCTCGATATACGACCAGTAATCTAGGGGCAAGATCCTCTATGAATTTCTGATAAAAATCTACTTAAAACCCATCGTTCCCTGGGGCCTTTCCTATCTTGAGGCCCCTGATTGCTTTTTTGATTTCTTCTAAGGATATATCGTCCTCCAAAAGTGCTCTCCCATCCTGCGTTACAGCTGGGACTTCAATTGAGGAAAAAAAACTTTCTAATTTGTTTTTATCTATCCCACCCTGAGGTGTATACAATTCTTGATAGAACGCACTAAATGTGGTATTTATGTCTCTTTTGTTCGTGATAAGGTTATTGTCTTTATCAAAAATCGATGGAATAATGTTTGGGATTGTATTTGTTTTACTCTGTGTGCCAGCACTTTACCAGCTCTCTCTCCCTGCTCATAATATTTCTGCCTAGTACAGAACAGGGCAAATTCAGTTTTTCTGTTCAGTATGTCATTTAATTCGCATTTAAGCTCATTTAGTTTACCCCATGTATCTGAGTCTTGTTGCTCCATGTATTGCTTTTCGAGCTTTTTGATATCTTCATCTAATTTAAGTATCCTTTGACCCTCTATTTTTTTAATAAGTGAACTTCTTTGAATAATACGCCCCCTCAGCGAAGATTTAAAAGCATCCCACAATACCCCATGGTCCTCTATAGAGCCTTCATTATGCTCCCAGAATTCCTGCATTTCAGATGTAATAAAGGTGCAATTTTCTTCCCTGTTCAGCATGCAGTTGTTAAAACACCACCTCAAACTTCTTTCTGCTTTATCTAGAGGATAGAGGACTAAATCCACTGGTGCATGGTCTGACAGTACTATGTTTCCAATTGTAGAATTCAGCACCTGACTCTCAGTCCAGAAAATAAAAACTCTGCTCACGTTAACAGCCCAAAAATCAGCATTAGTCAAGAAAATAAAATCTCTTTTCACGTTAACAGCCCAAAAATCGAAAATAAAGTCTCTGCCCATGTTGGCAGGAGCTCCCTGCTCCATCCAGTACTTTTTATTTACGCCCGTATCCATGAGATTAATTGGTAAGGCTTCCTTTAACGGTACTGTTATTACCATGTATTTACATGGTAATTACCAGGTAAGTAACATGTAATAAGGAGTAGTGACTGTAAAATTACCATGCAATTACAATGTAACTATATTACTAATTACCTAGTACTTTCAGAGTAATTACCAAGCCAATTCCAGGCAAATACCAAGTAACTACCTGGTAATAAGTATTAATTACTGGGTAATTATAATGTAATTATATGCTAACTATTTTGTTAATTGCCAAGTACTTACTAAGTAATTGCCAAGTCATTTCTTAAGAAGTACCTGGTAACAGCCAGGTAATAAGAAGTAATTACTGAGTAATTATAAAGTATTTATGTGGTAACTATGTGATTAATTACTAGGTACTCACTAAGTAATTATTATATTATTTCCTAACAACTACCATGTAATAATTACTAATTACTGGGTATTTCTTAAAGTAATTACAAGGTAATTGTACTTACTTCATGAGTACCAAGTAATTTTCTATCAACTACCAAGTAACTACAAGGTAATAAATAGCAATTACTGAGTAATTACTAAGTAATACATAGTAAAAACCTTATTATTCACACTGTACTTAGAAAATATATAATACTTACCTAATAACTACTCATCAAACACCATGTAATAATAATAATAATAATAATAACTACAAGGTATTTATTTAACAGTTACAATCTTACTAGCTTGATAATTGCCGATTACTTATTCAGTAATTACCAAGTATTTTCCTAATAACTACATGGAAACTACAATGTATTTTAAAGTACTTATCAGCCACTTAACAAATAGGTACCTGGTAACTACCAGATAACATACCCAGCAATAACTGCAAAATTACCATGTTAACTACCATATAATTATCAGGTTATTAACTGTATTTATTTCATAACTACACAGTAACTATCTCAAACAGGCATAAAATATGGCAACTGGACTAACCTCGTGAGAGTAGAAGAGGAAGCCTCTTGGATGAGAGGCGAAACGTCTTCTACTCTCACGAGGTTAGTCCAGTTGCCATATTTTATGCCTGTTTGAGATTTATCATGACCTGGATGACTGAGAATTTACACAGATTTACACAGTAACTACCCTTTAATTGTACCTGACAACTACCAAGGAAGGCTACAGTAAGTACTGTGAAATTTATACAGAAAATATTATGACACTACCAATTACTTTCCTATTGGCTACCAGGTTTCTATTAGATAATTACCATGTAATTACTAGGAAATGAAGACTATTTACTAGGTATTACTAGGTACTACTAGGTATTTAAGCCATGTATTTCCCTAGTAGTCAACTGGTTTTTACTACTTACCTGGTAACTTCTTAGCATTTACCCAGTAACTACAACATTTACCTGGTAATTACGGTTGAACTGTACTGCAAAAGGAAGTGAGGCCTGTTTCCATGCTATTACCTGGTAATTCCTCATTCGTTACCCAGGAACTACAAAAATACCTACCTAGAAAGTACCTAGTTATTAAAGTGGATTTGTACTGCAAAAGGAAGTGAGGTCTGTTTCCATGCTATTACCTGGTAATTACTTGTTCGTTACCCAGGAACTGCAAAAATACCTACCTGGAAATTACATAGTTATTAAAGTGGATTTGTACTGTAAAAGGAAGTGAGGTCTGTTTCCATGTTATTACCTGGTAATTACTCAGTATTTAGCCCGTAATTAGGAAACTATCACATTACCCCAGACACTTGGACCAAAAATGCCACAAAACCGACCAGTGTCTATGATACAGTGTCTGTGAGTCTGATTCTCCCCCTGAACAGCACACTGTATCTGTCAGGAGATAAGAGTTCCCATCAAAAACCACCATCACCAGCCATCAAATTACATTAAGATGAATGCATTATCATTACACTTCCTCACTCAAAACACATCGCTGTGACAGATATGCAAAAACAAGAGAGCTGCCAAAGATAAACGTTTTAATCCAATGGATTTCAAATTCTTATAAAACAATTTCCAAAACAGTGCAAATTTTTAACAGTCAGGCACTTTTTTTAAAATCAGAATAGACTTCTTTTTAAAAAAAAAAAAATAAAAATAACAGTGATAAATAATAACTATAAATAATAACTACTAAGTAAACAGTCCCAGTCTTGGGAATTCACATCATCAAGTGTTTTCTGCAGACCGGTCTGGCCCCAAGCACTGGGTGGGCATTCCACTTTTTGGTCTCTGAAAAGTGAAAACACCCACCTAGTGCAAGCACCCACATGGGCCAGACCGGTCTGCAGTAGACACATGATAATGAGAAGAATAGTGCAAAAAATCGTTATAAAACCTGTAAAATCCCTCCTGTAAAGCAATGGTTCCCAAACGGTTAAACCTAAACGGTATTTGGCATTTGCCTGGGACACAAAACAACAACAACGTATAAACTCCAACTGCGTGTGTGTGTGTGTGTGCATGTGCGTGCGCGTGTGTGCGTCTGTGTGTGAATTCACATCATCATGTGTTTCCTGCAGATTGGTCTGGCCCCAAGCACTGGGTGGGCGTTTTTCAGAAACCAAAAAGTGATGTGTCTGTCAGGACTTTAAGACAGTGCAGACACTGGTTGATTCTTCACTTTTTGGTTTCTGAAAACACCCACCTAGCACAAGCACCCACATGGGCCAGACCGGTCTGCAGAAGACACATGATAATGTGAAATCACATGGCTGGTGCTTCACCAGGCCCCCTCATTTCTGAAATTTGTATTTGATGGTGAGCAGCTCATTGGCCTTCCTCATCTTATCCACTTTCTCCTTTAGGGTGGGGTTTGCATCCAAAAATGCCTTGCATACTTTGGCAAAGCTAGCCAAACTCTGTTTTTCAGCAATTATGGGCAGCTCTCCAAAATCCCCACCCTCTCCGGCAATGAGGACATCTGCGATGACCGCAGTCCCCGCGATGGTGTTGCGGTCCAAGTCAAAGGCCCTACAGGTTTCTGGGATGCTCCTGGTCCTCTTGTACATCCTCACCAACTTCTTATAGTGGTGGACCACATCCTCTGGGCTACTGACTACATGACAGATCAAAGAAAAAGAAAAAAAAAAAAAAAAGAAAGGGGAAAAAACACTCATAATTACAAATATATTGTACAATCCGAGTATACATGATGATCAGTACTTAAACTATTCTTTTTCACTTCAGGGTTTAATTGATAGTCTATACATAACAGTTTCATAATAGGGCCAGCCTGACTATGCTAAATGTTGCCGTTAAGAGATTGTGTGTGGGTGGAAGGGAGAGTACTCTTAGCAGAGATGCTCCTACTAAGACGAAAATCTTCCATAGGCCTTGCTAAGGTGAACGGAGTCTGAAAGCTCCCCAATGTAGTTGATTAAAAAGGGGTGCATTTACCAAATTTTGGGGTCACTTGATAAATCAGTGCATTTTCATGCTGCAGTGTGATGTAAAATTTAAAAATTCAAGGTCCCCCCCTTAACTCTGACGGTGCACAAATGGACTGGTTAGGGTTCATTTGGTTCCATCTGTAAATCAGAGTTTTGTGTCAAGAGTTACATACTCTTAGGGGCCGATTTAGAACGCTTAAGGTAAACCCAGAGTCCCTGAAATCCACTTTGATAACCACTGATGTAAGCAACAGCACTGTTTGTGCGTGCATTGTTACAGAAGCAATATGAAAACCTTTATTTTCCCAGATACCTCGCTTTCCAAATGAAGCCTTCTTTGGCTTTTTCTTCGGGGAGTCCTCATCTGATGATGATGACGACACTGGCTTCCTTCTTCTCTTCTTGGCAGCCTTTTTTGTTTCAAAGGAGGACTCAGGCTCAGAGGAGTCGGAGGACTCACCAAGGTCATGGCTCCTTTTCTGTGAACCTTAAAGTCAGCAAATATATAAAGAGAGAACCAAAGAGCAAAAAAAATAAAAATATGAATGCAGTGATTGCAATTTTATTTCATGAATAAATATGAGAAAATCTAAGAAATTCCATTAATTAGAAAGTAAAAGGCCTATATACAAGCTCACAACACGGCGTGAAGCGACACGTTGTGAGTTTGTAGGTCTGCTGTTTTCACTATTTTTGTGTCCCAGGAAAACGTAAAAAATACCTCTTTTTGTCACAGGCTTAACAGTTTGAAAACCATTGCTTTAGATCATGGGTTTTCAACTGGTGGTCCGTGGACCACTGGTGGAGGCATTGCAGGTGGTCCCTGGCCATGCATTCATTGAAAAGAAAAGTTACTTTTCCTTTTTAAATTTTCCTTTTAGTTCAATTTGCTACTTTTTTTTTCTTGTTTGCAGATGAATAAAAATATTTTGAGGGGAAAAAATACTTCATAGAATGATATAACTGCTCTTTTCTGGTAATAAAATGCTTTGAGAATGGACAATATATTGTTTTATGGGTCTATGATGGACCCACCTGACAATAGTGGTGGTCCTCAGGTTGCTCCTAGTCAGAATGGTGGTCCCTGAGTCAAAATCAGCTGAAAACCCCTGCTTTAGATGATAGTTTGAGCCTGACATGTAGGTTTTGGGAGGAACAGTCTAGTTACCTTTTGAACCGGCCTCAGAGGAACGAGACTTCTCCTTTAGGAGATCCCGCTCCTGTTTTAGTAGTCTGTTCTCTTCCTTAAGGAGACGAATCTCCTCTTTAAGAGCCGGTTCTCTCCCTTTAGCTGGTTCAAGTCCGACTTGAATTTTTCCATGGTTCCACAAGAACCGCCTCGAACCTCTTCAACTGAAAAAGATTCGCAAAGATGTATTAAATACTTAGGATTGTATTTGTTTCAACGTGTTAACAGTCATAGGCTGTTCTATTTCAGTTAGACAAAGCTTTGTCACTAAGCTTTGCCAAGCCACGAGGCCCTGTTTCTTTAGCATGAGGCAGCTTTGTGTACATTACAAGTCCACCCCCTGGACATGATGCTAGTATGTCGCAGGGACTCAATCTATATCCAACTCGGGATGCAGAGTGCCAGGATTTTTTTTTTGTTATGTCTTGACCAAGGGTCGAACATCAACCTCCCAGTCTGAGGGCGGAGTAACCACAAGGACATTGAACTTTGTAGGTGCACAGAATACCAAGGCGTGTGTGTGTGTGTGTGTGTGTGTGTGTGTGTGTGTGTGTGCACACACGCACCTTGGTATGGAATGATTGTTGTGGTGGTGGGGGGGCCCCACCAGACAACCTTGTGCTATACGAGACCACTCTATGTATAACCATGATTGAATAAAATTCTTACCTTCAATATCTGACTCCTCCTCCTCCAAGTTGTTTTCGACAGGCAAAGTCTTCTTCTTGTTTTCTTCTTTTTTTTTCCCTCTTCGGGTTTGTATTTGAGACATGACTCTGTGGGGTAAAATAAAGAAATTAAGATAATTTAACAAAGCTGTATTCGTTATACAGTATGATATATAAATCAACTTTGAGCTGATTTATGGCTCATAAAGTGGTCTGGGACCCCTAGGGGGCCGTCACAGTTACTATAGGGGGGCCACCAAATATTTGTCATTTTTGTTTGAAAATATTCATGTGGTTAATGTAGGTCAGTCACTCAAATGCATATACTGTCGACGCGTTTTAAGCTTGTAGCTCAGCAATTTATTTTGACATATTTTAATTTGAATCCTGAATTATTTTCTTTTTACTATTTTTGAATTGGAATCGGGAAAATTTACATTTATTCATTTTTAAATTAAACTTTGTTCTTATGCTAACATTATGATCTAAATGTTGAGGGTTTAAGTGGCTAACACGTTTAAAGCTAAACAAAGTAAAGCTCGGTAGTGCTTAACCAAACTCACTGTGCAATGTGGTAACATTTGATGTGTTCATTAACCCCTTTCCATTCCTGTAAATTTCGCCTAAAATGCCTATCCAAGGTGTACCCAAAGTAAATTGAACACTGTTCTTGAACCGTTTGGAGTATATGGATGGTTTTGGTCTCTTTTGAAAGGAAACACTCTAAAGTTTTTTTCCCAAACTGTAAGAATCACTGTAAGTGCTACTGTCATTAAGTAATATAAGTTTGAACACACTAAAATATAAAGTTTTTTTATTCTCGCCTGAATTTCTGTGCAAAAAGATGCCTGCAGATGAGTGTGGCTGGGAGTTTTTAGCTGAAACACACTGTGGGGCCACCACATTTAGCCTTAACTAGTTCCAGTTCAAATGTGATAACAATCCAAGTATTTTACACATGTTTTTCTAAGGGTATGTCCAGGCGTTTCCAAATCTGTGCCGTTTGGACACTCCACAAGAAACATGTTCACAGATCTGCAGCTTTCTCCTGCAGTATGTTTACTGTGTGGCATCCTTTTTGCCATTTCTAACTGAAAAACTGTAAAACACTGTCAAACTCCGTCTACAGTCAGTCTTTCTCTCTCTCTGCGCTCTTTGAGCAGGCGGCAGGAATCTCTATCCAGGGTTTTATTGTAAAATGTTATTGTTTAATTGTAAAATGCTACACACAAATAAATTAACCTCGCATTAACAGGCGTTCAGCAATCTAGAACAGTCGGCCCAGTGCTCAGATCTAGCCTAGCCTACCAACATTCCCCAATGTAGTTAGCTTTAGCCATTAACGTTAGCAACCATGGCATGCAAACCACAGACAGCTTATATTAACTGTTAATGTTACAGTTATTTCTTGGGCACAATGTGTTCACTTACCAAGGTGTTTTTCTTCCGTGGTTGGGAAAGCGGAGCACATACCGGGAGAATGTGGGTTTCTGTGATGACTCGAGTAGCGCGGTTGAAAGGAGTGGACGAGAAATAAACAGTCGCACATTGCAACTCGTGGTTCCGTGTTTCCCCTTCACGTTGGTGATGTTGCATACGCATGTGCATACGTCATTACGCGCTGGAGACGTTCAATAGCCCAAATCGCCTGCGAAGATAGGAGCGCCAGCAAAAAAGCGCCACGAGCTGTTCAAGCTTCTTACTGTGTATGGTGAAGGCAGACTAGGCACTGATTTATTGATTGATTGATTAATGGATTGATTGATTGAAAGGTTTATTATAAATTTGCATAGGGAAAAGGTCAACTAAGAAGGAGATTACACTATTAAGCCTGAGCTTATTTGTTTCAATTGAGATCCTTTTTTTTTTAACCAAGAAGAAGGCAATTTTTTTTAAAAAAAAGTCAACCATGACTTTAATAAGAAAACTCCTGCAAAATACAGCACAAGGAGGAAAACCTCTGATACGGTGGCTTCAGAGGGAGAGGCTGTTGGCCAGTAAAAAAAGATGCCCAGTTTGCCGCAGGCAAATGAATATCAAAAAAACAAACACAACCAAAGATGGATATCGATGGTAAGTGATGAAGCATTATCATTGCATTATCATTATCGTCTTTATTGTTTTTATATATGTGTATATATATATATATATATGTGTGTGCGTGTGTGTGTGTGTGCGTGTGCGTGTGTGTTATACATTTATTTAAAATGATAACACATTTAAAATAATCCTGTCTGTGACCAAACTGGCCATTTTCTAAAAAAGCTATAATGTTTCAGTGTGCAATACACCTCCCAATCTATAGGCTCATTGTTGAAAGCAAATGGAGAACAGAAAATGGCCATCCATCAGATTAAATTTCTTTTTATTGAACTATACTTTAGATGCGAGTAGTCCTGTGGGAGCATACAATATTGTAACATTCCGTGGCCGGGGATTAAGCACTCTATATTTCAATATGAACATTTATGTAGATGTAAGGGGCAAATGTAGAAAGGGGTAAATGTTTTCCTCCTAACAAGGGACCTGACCATGTTTACAATCTCATATAGGTTTACTCTTGAGAAGCTATGTTACTACTTAAAATTATATTTACAGGTGTGGTATGTTATGTTACAGGAGCTGCAGAAGGTCATCACACGGGGGCAGGGCAATAACAAGGTCCATCAGAGATGGATCCATTTTCTCTGGGTCACACATCCCATTACAATCATGGATGCAGATTATCCACAGGTTGGATGTTTCTCTCCCTCACTTCAATTCAAATGGTCTCTCATTCGCTCATAAGCTGTGTACTTGTATTTTTTTACACAATAATTAATTATTTTGTGCATTTCATTTTAGCTTTGACCATTCCAATCAGGTAGACCTAATACAGTACATGCACATACCACATGTAAACAGTGTCTCTTAACATGAATAGCCAAATGCATACTGACATATTACATAGAGCAGTGGTCCCCAAACCTTGTATCTCAAAATCCAAAAGCCAAATTATATGTTTGCCCAGATCGCAAACTTATGAACACAGCAGATTTACAAGCTCTGAATGTGTTCGCACCGCAATGTGAACTTGTAGATCAGCTATTTTTACTACTTCTATTGGTTATCTAATTTGTGGAATCTTAGTTTTCTTTCATGTATTAAGGAAGTTAATGAGAAATCAGTGCTTGTTTGTTTTTTAAAATCATGAAAACTTACGTATGCTTTTTTGAAGAATGTTTTTGAAAAGGTTTTGAAATAATAATAATAATTAGGGGACCCATGTATTTATTCGTGACCCACAAATGGGTCCTGACCCAATGTTTTGGAACTATTGACATAGAGTACACATTCTAAAGAAATTCAAGAAATCACGCACGTTCATCCATCCCAACATTTACAGTATGCACAATGGATATTGTAGCAACAACCTATTTATATAAGGACTCCTCCCTGTCTACAAAACTATCCTATCCCTGTAGCTAATATGTTGATAGCAGTTGTCCTCTTTTTTTGGCTCAGCTTGGCACAGGGATTGAGGCGAAGACATGTGGACATGATAGAAGATGGTGTGTGTGGGAGCCCCAAGTCTCTCACCAGGGTGACAACCCTGCTCCGTGAAATATGCTGTAAAGCAGTGCGGCGGATGGAGAGAAACCAGAAGATGAGGGTTGGAGGGAGAACAGAGTTCGTCACAATAGACGAGAGCAAGTTTCGACACAAAAGAAAAGTAAGGTTTTATATGCTACTAAAACAGGGACAATAGGTTTTAAACACAGGCACTCAGCATCAAAGGGTTGGATCGGGGGGTGCCTGCTGGGTTACTGGTCCAGGTGCATTCTATATGGGCTGTGATGCCCAGGCGGCGTCACTGGTTCGATTCCCGAGCCAGACATTTGCCGCACTTCTCCCCCCATCTCTCTCCCCCTTTCCTGTCAGACTACTGTCCTATCCAATAAAGGCAAAAATGCCCAAAAACAAATCTTAAAAAGAAGAAAAAAACAAAACAAAACATCTACAACCTATAAAAGGTTAATCTCCATGGTGATGTAACTGCCAGAATGTTATGAAAATATAAATGGATCCTTTAAAGTGCTTCAATTTAGCTGCTAAAATGTTGTGTGAAGAACAGTGAGTCTGTTCTTCATTGTCTTCAGACAAAAGTCTTGCAGGTACTGGGCGTGTGAGATATAGAAATCAGGGGCATTATTGGCTTTCTTTGACATTACCCATGACTACATTCATATACCACCTCTTGATCCATGTCTATGCCATGTGGGGGCAGTTAATTTGAATAGAAGACCCTCGAAATTGTTGAAAAGTCCCCAAATAAATGTATTTTATTTATGTATTATTATGTATTTAAATTTAACTAGAACATTCAGAAATGGTGCATTTTAGGTGGACAGCCGCCATTAAGCATGACATTTGTTTATTTTCAGTATGGACGTGGATGACGTGGCAACACCTGGCGACGGCGGTCCTGGGTATTCGGGATGATGGAGGTCAAGGGTTCCTGTAGACGCCCGGTGCTGAAACTTGTAGAAAACCGATCGAGGAGAATCTTGCACCCGATAATTCTCAAATACGTTAGACCTGGAAGCCAAATAATCAGTGATTGTTGGCGTGCATACGACAGGTTGGCCAGGGATGGATATATTCACTACCAGGTGAATCATTGGCGGTACTTTGTTCACCCTGGGAATGGTGCTCATACACAACACATTGAGCGTGCATGGAGGAGCTGTAAGGAGAACATATACCGCTACAGGGGGAACCTATCAGAAAGTGCTCTCAAGATGAACTTGAAGTTCATTGAATGGAACCAGTGGCTGGGGAAAAAGCACAGGGAGGGCATCTTATTTCGGCTTACACTTTGTGACATGCTCTTATATCTTTAAACAAGCGGCCTGAGGGGGCCTGGTGAAGCACCAGCCATGTGATATCACATTATCATGTGTCTACTGCAGACCAGTCTGGCCCATGTGGGTGCTTGCACTAGGTGGGTGTTTTCACTTTTCAGAGACCAAAAAGTGGAATGCCCACCCAGTGCTTGGGGCCAGACCTGTCTGCAGAAAACACATGATGATGTGAATTCCCAAGACTGGGACTGTTTACTTAGTAATTATTATTTATAGTTATTATTTATCACTGTTATTTTTATTTTATTTTTTGAAAAAGAAGTCTATTCTGATTTTTAAAAAAGTGCCTGACTGTTAAAAATTTGCACTGTTTTGGAAATTGTTTTATAAGAATTTGAAATCCATTGGGTTAAAACATTTATCTGTGGCAGCTCTCTTGTTTTTGCATATCTATCACAGCGATGTGTTTTGAGTGAGGAAGTGTAATGATAATGCATTCATCTTAATGTAATTTGATGGCTGGTGATGGTGGTTTTTGATGGGAACTCTTATCTCCTGACAGATACAGTGTGCTGTTCAGGGGGAGAATCAGACTCACAGACACTGTATCATAGACACTGGTCGGTTTTGTGGCATTTTTGGTCCAAGTGTCTGGGGTAATGTGATAGTTTCCTAATTACGGGCTAAATACTGAGTAATTACCAGGTAATAACATGGAAACAGACCTCACTTCCTTTTACAGTACAAATCCACTTTAATAACTATGTAATTTCCAGGTAGGTATTTTTGCAGTTCCTGGGTAACGAACAAGTAATTACCAGGTAATAGCATGGAAACAGACGTCACCTTTTGCAGTACAAATCCACTTTAATAACTAGGTACTTTCTAGGTAGGTATTTTTGTAGTTCCTGGGTAACGAATGAGGAATTACCAGGTAATAGCATGGAAACAGGCCTCACTTCCTTTTGCAGTACAGTTCAACCGTAATTACCAGGTAAATGTTGTAGTTACTGGGTAAATGCTAAGAAGTTACCAGGTAAGTAGTAAAAACCAGTTGACTACTAGGGAAATACATGGCTTAAATACCTAGTAGTACCTAGTAATACCTAGTTAATAGTCTTCATTTCCTAGTAATTACATGGTAATTATCTAATAGAAACCTGGTAGCCAATAGGAAAGTAATTGGTAGTGTCATAATAATTTCTGTATAAATTTCACAGTACTTATTGTAGCCTTCCTTGGTAGTTGTCTGGTACAATTAAAGGGTAGTTACTGTGTAGTTATGAAATAAATACAGTTAATAACCTGATAATTATATGGTAGTTAACATGGTAATTTTGCAGTTATTGCTGGGTATGTTATCTGGTAGTTACCAGGTACCTATTTGTTAAGTGGCTGACATTGTAGTTTCCATGTAGTTATTAGGAAAATACTTGGTAATAACTGAATAAGTAATCGGCAATTATTTCAATTTCAATTTTATTTCAATTTCAATTTTATTTATAAAGCCCAATATCACAAATACAATTTGCCTCACAGGGCTTTACAGCATACGACATCCCTCTGTCCTTTGGACCCTCACAGCGGATAAGGAAAAACTCCCCAAAAAAAAGCCCTTTACCGGGGAAAAAAAAATGGTAGAAACCTCAGGAAGAGCAACTGAGGAGGGATCCCTCTTCCAGGACGGACAGACGTGCAATAGATGTCGTACAGAACAGATCACCATAACAAATTAACAGTAATCTGTATGACACAATACAATAATCTGTATGACATCCTCGATAATGACAGTAGCTTACAACAACATTCATGAAAGTAATAATATTGTCGTTATAGTTCTGGCTACTGTGGTACAATATGTTGAAAGTATATATTAGTATCTGGCAGTATACATGTATGATAATAATCATATGTGTATAATAACAGTAGAAGTATGACTAATGATGGCAGCAGCAGCAGCAGGAGGCATCTGGCAGGACCACGGCAGCAGCACAACCACACACGTCACACTATTATCAAGCTAGTAAGATTGTAACTGTTAAATAAATACCTTGTAGTTATTATTATTATTATTATTATTTATTATTATTATTACATGGTGTTTGATGAGTAGTTATTAGGTAAGTATTATATATTTACTAAGTAAGTACAGTGTGAATAATAAGGTTTTTACTATGTATTACTTAGTAATTACTCAGTAATTGCTATTTATATTACCTTGTAGTTACTTGGTAGTTGTTAGAAAATTACTTGGCACCCATGAAGTAAGTACAATTACCTTGTAATTACTTTAAGAAATACCCAGTAATTAGTAATTATTACATGGTAGTTGTTAGGAAATAATATAATAATTACTTAGTGAGTACCTAGTAATTAATCACATAGTTACCACATAAATACTTTATAATTACTCAGTAATTACTTCTTATTACCTGGCTGTTACCAGGTACTATTTAAGAAATGACTTGGCAATTACTTAGTAAGTATTTGGCAATTAACAAAATAGTTATCATATAATTACATTATAATTACCCAGTAATTAATACTTATTACCAGGTAGTTACTTGGTATTTGCCTGGAATTGGCTTGGTAATTACTCTGAAAGTACTAGGTAATTAGTAATATAGTTACCTTGTAATTACATGGTAATTTTACAGTAACTACTCCTTATTACATAGTACTTACCTGGTAATTACCATTTAAATACATGGTAATTACAGTACCGTAAAAGGAAGTGTTACAGATTAATTTTATTTCTTAAAACACACACTTTCTCTGTCCATATCCATAATGACCGCTCATGTTCAGCTCAAACTTTTCAACGTTTTTTTCCGGCATCATCCTAGTAGCGCTGTCCCTTAATGTATTTTCATGTATTGATTTCGGTGGCCCAGTCTTCTCCGCCGCTAGCCCCCGTTGTCCCCTCACCAACGAGGCGGTTGAGAAAGGCTTTGGCATCGGCCGCACACAAAAACGCGTGCCGCCGGTTGTCCAGTGTGAAAGTCATTGTCGCTGGGTATTGCAAGGCATATTCCACATTATGCTTTCAGAGAATTCGTCTCACCTCCTCGTATTTTTTGCGTTTCTCTTGTATCTCCTGAACATAGTCTTGGAAGAAAAAAATCCTCATACCGTTCCAGGTGACTTGCTTCTTCTTTCTCGCCGCCGTTAACACGGCAGCCTTGGCCTTGTCCAGCAGGAACCGGACAATGATGTGTCTTGGCCTGGAGTTGTCCCCTGGTCGGGGCCAACCCGGTGGATCCTGTCAACTTCATACCAGTCGTCAACATTAATATCCAATGCCTCTGATAATAGTGTTTTCATAAAGCCATCCCAGTCGCGACCTTCTATTCCTTCTTTCACACCCGCGATACGGATATTGTGGCGCCGAGAAAAGCCTTCCAACATCGTTATTTTCTCTGTCAGTATGCGCTTTTGTCTCAATAAGTCATTCACCACCGGTGCCCTTTTTTCCTCTTCGTCCTCCAGTTTAGATATTCTGGATTCTGCCTTGGTAATTCTGCAGCCCAGACTTTTTACTGTCTCATTCACAGCCTCAACTCCTCTTTTTACCCCCGAGATGTCCGCAGCTAGGCTCTCGAGGATAGTCTTGATTCCCTGCAGTTCAGTCATCACAGTTGTGGAGTCTTGTGAAGGTGATTCCGCCATCTTAGTTGCATCTGCAGTCTCCTGGGTGTTCTTGCAATGTTGGTTTTGAGGGGGGTTACGGGTAAAATAGTGGCTTTTTACTGACATTTTACTTTGCACTTGCTATTCGCCAGCGGTATACGTACTTTTGCAATTTCAATTTATAAAATAACGAGGAAAACAGCTAGGTTGGCTCAGCCCGCTTCTCCTAAGCAGTCATCTTGGGCGCGTCACCACCGGAAGGCTAAGATATTGTTTCTATTTAAAAAGTTAGAAAAAAAACCATTTTTTATGCTAAAATTTTATTTAAAGATGGTAAGTTGGATACAGGTCAGTAATTATTAAAAATGTTGGGATCCTAATTACTTTTCTTCAGAAGGGGCTTCACCACTGCGCTTTTGAAGACACCTGTCTGAAGAGAGTAATTTACTATATTTAAAATCTGTTCCTCAAAGAATCCATAAAATGTTTTTAAAAGTGATGTGGGAATCGGATCTAAAAGGCAGGTTGTTGGGTTTACCTGGGAGAAGACTCGACCAAGTGTCCTTGCGTCAACCAGGGCAAAACTCTCCAGTGTTTCCTCAGGTAAAAGCAGCTGTTCAGGTGTGTTAAAAATTACAGTATGTTGGGATAAAAGACTGGATCTGATATCTTATATCTGATATCGATTTTACAGAGGGCATCTGTTTACGTCTTGGATCATTTATTAAAATTGGTGTTGGTTAAAAGATCAAAGGTGGAGAAAAAATAATTTATGGTTGTTTTTATGATCGGAAATGAGTTTTGAAAAGTGGTATTCTCTTGCCTGTTTGACTGTTTTATTGTAGAATTTAAGTTGATCACATACTATTTCAAAATGAGCTGTCAGTTTTTCTCCACCTCCTCTCTGCACTCCTGCATTTTCTTTTCAATTTTTTGACATTGATATTTCTCCACAAATACTCCTGATGATACTGTCCCCAACCAACACAGTAGAAGGAGGAAAAAGAGGACGAAGGGGAACAGGATGGGGATTGGGGACTCACATGAGGCAGGTGGATGGTCCATGCTGCGTGAGCAGGGGGGCAGGTGTTGCGGTGACTCGGCGGTCCCAGCCCTGGCAGGACAAGCGTTATCCCAGCTGTGGGAGAGGAGTCCTCCGGAGCGTCTTAGTACAGCCTCTCTTAGGAGCCTGCGACGTGCCGCAGAAGCCAATGCCCGGGAAGGGATCTGATGGTTGGGTCCTGCAGCAGAGACACTCCAGTCCTCAACAGGTGCCAGCGAGGAAGACGTGGATCCATCCGTGCAGGGTGCCACAGGAATACCATCGGTCGGCTAAGAGGGAGTGGGTCGTCGTGGAACATCGAGACTGACCCTTTCAAGTGGGGAGCGGCTGGAGAAGCACCGGTCGGCGGGAAAGGAGCCGCAGCGGCAGCGTCTGTAGGGCCAGCGTCTGGATCACTGTTCAGTGCCAAGGCGCTGTAGCGGTTTGACAGGCTGAGGCGCGGAGGTGGGGCAGCACAGTCAGGGGCTCTCTTACCCCTGCCGACCACCTCTACCCAGGATCAGTGGCAACTCGGTGTCGAGCTGGAGAACGGGGGAGGCCAAGCGCTGGGATCCCAGTGCACTGTGACCTGAAGGGCCGCCATGAGTGAGACGATCTGGAGCAACTGTTCATGAGCCACCTCCTGGAGGGCGGTCAGCATGGAGGATTTGTCGTTTAGCTCACCAGCGAGCCAGAGAATGTCCTCTTTCAGGTCAGCAATCTTTTTGTTTGCTTTTTTAAGCTGGGGGTCCACATCAGGGTGCATAGATGTATTGCTGTGCTGTCAGCTGGCGAAGTTTTCCCTCCTGTCAAGCAGGCCGGGTAATGTCTGGCTGTTAAAACCCTGAATGCTTGGATATCCAGTGATTAAAAGATAATATTCGATTAAAGGAGATAATTAAAAACAACTGATCACTGTCCAAGCAGATACCTTAAAAGTCACTTAAAAGTTAAAATAAATCAGTTTAAAATTGCGGGTTAGGGAGAGCATAGACAGGCAGCTACAGATGCCGACACATGCACAGATCTCAGTGTTTGTTTGGTTGCATTTAATCAATTATTCTTTTTGTGTTGAAGTATGTCCAGGTGCCATTGATTGTACGGGTTTCCAAAGCAGTCTGCGTGGATGGACCAATCAGTGTTGTGGTTGGTATGTACCTGTGTTTCTGTTAAGAAGAGCGTGGTTGGAGTTGTGGATTTGAAGACCTGCTTGACCAAGAAGGGGGTAAGTGTTGACATGCTGGTGTGTAATTATTTGGAGCTAAAGCTATTTTCCCCAGTTAGGCATAGCAGCGTTTTTCCTTTGAGTTTAGCTGGTTTTGTTGTTTTTGTAGTGTTGGGCTGAAAACGATTAGAGCTTTGTCTCTGGAGCATGTCCATGGTTGTGGGTAGGTTGCCAGTGGCTGGTCGCTTTACTACACAATCAGTCTTTAATGCTTAAGTACCCACTGCAAGTAACCACATGAAGACCAGGGTTGAGTTACTTTAGTTTTTGGTTAGGCAGATAGAGGGGATGCTCCTATTTGTCTTTTTGCAACCAGCGTGTTGACTGTTTGCTCTCTATTGGTCTACGGTTGCTTTGTAAAATGGCTGAAATTGATGATTTTGAAGACTCCATCAGACTCATTTTTAGATAGCTCCACAAAGGAGCAGTTATTGAAAATTGCAGACCACTATAAGATTGAGATCAGTGACAAAAGGCTCAAGGATATATAGTTAAGTCTATTTTAAGGGCTAATGTGTATGATATGAATGTGTTGCCGGCTGCAGCGGGAGCAGCTGGAGTTGTTAAGAATGCTGCTGGTTTGTCTTCACCAGTAGGTCAGAGTAGCATTGCTTTGTCATTTGAACAACAGAGGGAGTTATTGTTGTTGAAAATGGAGCATGAAAAGTTAAGGCATCAGGTTCAAGCTGAGAAAGAACTGGCTTTAGAAAATATGAAGTTTGACACAGAGCAGGCTAGAATCACTTTGGAGCACCAGAAATTAAGTTTAATTGAAGAGGGTAGATTGAGCCAGGGAGCAAGTCAAGGGCCAGGTGGAGATAGTTCTATAGTTGGCCACTCCTCCGCACATTTTGACCAGGTAGGTAATTTGCGGCTGGTCCCAAGGTTCAATGAGAGGAACCCTGAAACGTGTTTTTCTCTTTTTGAAAGATTGGTGGATGCTTGAGGCTGGCCTGATGCCGATTGCACTGTCATGTTGCAGTGTGTACTGACCAAGCCCCAACCTCCGGTGGAGACGAGTGAGACCAATGCGGAAGTGCCAAAAACTGCAGTTCACCGACTGTCCACTTGAGGCTGGCTCCGGAAGTGAGCAAATTCCCATAGAGCCCCATGTTAAAATGCCCAACTTTAGAGCAGAAATAAACATGTTTACAGCCTGGTACAAAAAATGGTTTTGGTCTCTATAGTTAATTTCCCCTTTCATGACAACTCTGAGGGGGGTGAATTTTTTTCTAACTCTTCCGTTTAAATGTTATTAAGGTTTGAAATTGCGCATAATTAAGGGCGTGGTCACCTTGAGTGACAGGTCGCACCATCACGGGTGGCTAACTAGCATGCTAACTAGCCGCTGGCTCTGCTGTGCGGAGCTGAGCTCAGACTCGCCGTCTGCTCGGTGTCATCTCAGCCAGTTCGTGTCCATGTTCAAGGCATTGAACCTGTCCTCTCAGCCGGGTCTGTGCCTGCTGGATATTTTTTCAGGCAAATATTGGAGTAATATGGCTTGCTGTTCGATTAATTATACCAACAGACCATCCAAGAAGTCCGTGCTCCAGGTTTTTCGGTAAGTGAAATTCGGAAATTCTAGTATTATTTTAATTATGTTTATATGTTAGCACAAATTAGCGGGTGTCGGTGTCTGCGGTCATCACCTAGCTGTCAGCTTCTTATTATATTATTAAGCCTTTATGTAATACATGTAAAATCACGTTGATACCGGAGGTCTCGTTTTCAAGTGCGACCTGTATCACAGCAGCAACATCCACATCAAGTTACAGAGCCACAGACAATACGACACAACACAAGCTTAGCTCGTTAACTAGCTAACCAGCCAGCTAACATTTAGCCTTCGAGCAAGACGCCAGTATCGAAGTCAGAGCCTGACAGAGAAGTGTTAGGATTTAACGTTAAGCATTTAGGGAGAGAATATTTTGAACAAAAGGCTGTGTGAGGTTTGAAAATAAAGGTCCACCACGTTAGTTAGTTAACGTGATGCAACGTTAACGTTGTCATATGAGCAGTGTAAGGGTAACGTAACATTAAGGCTATACTTGTGTATGTAAATTAAAAAGTGGCGAACTGTGTGAAATTACAATAAGGTGTGTAACGTAATTAAAAAAACTAATGTGACATTTGACTGTCACATAAAATATTAATAAGATCAGTGTATGATATAGACCTGTAGCTACACCACAATAGATAATGCACAGACAGAATATGGGGACTGTGATGGTCACCACCTTTTTGTTTTGCTAAATTAAATTGATTATGATCTGTTGAACACTGAAGTAATTTAAATTGTATTGTTTGCATGTAAAAGTGTCTGCAAAGTAGGTAGCTAACACATATATTACTTTGAATATCTATTTGTCTGTGTAAAGTTTTCCTCTAGGTGACCCAGACAGACTGGACCAGTGGACACTCAACACCAGGAGACAGAACTGGACTCCAAACAAGACTTCCTGTCTGTGCAGTGAACACTTTGAGTCATCACTTCAGCACTGACTCCAGGATAAAGACACCTTTTTCATACAGTACCTCACTAAACTTATTAGTTTGAAATGATGAATTATTGTCCATAATGTCCCTACTTAGTAATGTATAACAATTAAATGCATTACATATATTACTAATTGTCATACATTACTAAGTACTCGATTAGGGCACAGCTTGCTCCGTATTATTACTGATAAGGTGAAACGACACACTGACACACCAGTGCAGTTTAGTGTTCCCCTGATGCAGAAGGCCAAATGAAGATTTTATCAATCAAGGAACATGACATGTATTTACCAACTTTAACATTTCAGTGCTTTTTATGCAAAGACCCTTTATTAAAGTGAGAATTACTACCTTTTCCCCCACACACAGTCTGTGAAGATCCAATGGATAAATATATTCTCATAATGAGACAGCCGAACATAGCATGATTCCACAGTGGCAGTGAGCTTTGAGAACAGTTCAGTTTCCTTTTGGCAGCAACAATGATGTTAATGTGGATGAACTGCATACTGTACTTTCATACTCCAGTCGTTTTGCTGGTAGAGTTAAATTTAAAATCAAATTCAAATATAAAGTCAAATATCTACAGAATTTAAACACAAAACTGTTTTATGAATGACAGCCACTTACTCAGCAATAAGATCATTGTGGTGGTGAGTGGGCTTTTAACCAAGACAGGCTGTAGTCAATGTTTTCTACCTGTGTTTTTAACCTGTCATCTTTCTCTCTTGTAGGACACTTGAGGAAAGTTACAACACCTCAACCAATGTGATAGTTACTCCACAGTAAAGAGGTTGTTTAACAAGAAATTAAGATTTTGCAAATTATGACACTGGGTCCTAATTCATATGTTTTATAATTACTGTTACAAATCTTTTCATTTATTTCATGTGTACTTTTTGTAACCTTCATAGTGATGATTTCATGAATGCAAGCTTTGACTTAATTTTGTTAAACTGTTTATGTAATGGTTAGAATTTTTGTGATATAAAGTGGATCAGACAAAAATTACTTTAGAGTAAAAGCAAATTTTTGTCAGTGTCATTCATCAGTTTCCTGTTATGATTGGAAATGTAGTGGTGATTTAAACCATTAACAAAATGTAATCGTTATTAATGGCATCTTAATGTTTTCATTTATGTCTTAACATTTACCCAAGTTTGCATTTATCTTAGCAGAATGTAAAAAAGAAATGAAAAGCTGATGTTATGTGCTGGTTTTGTTTGAACATTTCTTTAAGACAAATGAAGAAAATTCACTGAATAACGATTCTCCTTTTGTGAAAAACACGGAAATATCTGCACACTGAATAATTTTAAGTCCCATAGGAGGTATTATTTATTTGTGACATTGTGACATATGAGAAAGTTCTGTGGGTATTGCTTGGTATTGAGGCTTATATAGTGAGGGTAAAAAAACAATAACACATAATTGGCTGATTATCTTTCTGTTTGCCTCACTATAAAAACATCACGATACCTTTGCCTGAGGAAGATCCTTTCAGAGTTGGCAACATAGTGAACAAGTGACATGTCCTTGGGGGCTTCAAAACTATTGTGTCCAGCTAATTTTTTGTTTTTCATTTTGAGCCCTTTTATCCAGTCAAGTACAGGGTTAAAATAATCAGGCCCACACAGCAATGGACTGCCTAATTTTTTGTCAGTGACAATGTTAAACATTAATGCTTTATGTTTTATCTGTAGTGTATGATTTGTTTGCCCTTTCAATTGACAGTCAGATTTGATGTGAAATACAACATTCACTCAGTAACAAAGACAAAAGGAGTGCAAATATAAATAGAATTTATTGAAATTTTAACAAGTTATAGATGAATATCAAAAACTCAACATTGGTCATGGCAGTCTGGGCTATGTTCAGGCCTAACAAAATGTGTCCTAAAGGCCAAATTCAAAAGCAGTGACACTGCCAACTGTAAGCAGTTCACTGTGTTTGGAGATGGTCTTCAAGACAATTAACTAATTTACTTAAAAACATATAATTTCTCCTAGGTGTGAGATTAATGTGTCTGATGTGAGGGTGCTCAATTATGGCACCATTTAAACTATGAACACATGTAGCCATAACACTGTAAACACATTTCCTGGCCTTATCAATCTTTGCTGGATTGCCACCAGCCTCCCACCTGCACTTTTGGGCCAGTGAAGAAAATATTATCTTAATGCCAGGATGCTGGAGGTGAAGCTGGTGCAGGTCCTCCTTCATCATGCTGACCAGCTTGACACTGTTGACCTTCCCCATGTCATTGCCGCCACAGTGGATGACGAAGACATCTGGTGCTGCTCTTCCTCGCAGGGAGTGTGGAAAGAAGGAGAGAAGGCCTCTCTGCAGTCCACCCCAGCCAAACCAGCAGACATGGACACCCGGCAGGCTGAGGGTGATTCCCTCTGCAGCTCTCTGGACACCACGCCGGACACAGCTGTCACCAGTGCTCCACACTGTGCATATGAAAGTAAAATAAGTGCAATAAATAATAAGCATTATATATTTTTTTAAAAAGTTGAAGCGTTTTTTTTAAGATAACAGCTGAATCATTGTTTCAAGGTTTGTTGTATAATGTTAATTTAAGCTAAACTCCACTTACCTCAAGTTTCGTGAGGGAGCTGCCACAGGGCTAGCCAAAGTAGCGTAGCTTGTTAGCCTCGTAGCTTGTTAGCCTCGTAGCTTGTTAGCCTCAGCTAACTTAGCAGCGCAGAGCGAGGTGGGCGTGTTTAAGCAGCCAGGCTTCCTTTGGCCCGCCTCTTTGCCCATTTTTGATTGTCCGGGAGTTGGGCGGAGTCAGGCACTGCCAAGATGGCGACGTCCAGAGCGGAGTATTTTGAGCTTCAAATCCACTCTTCAGAAACGGACGTGTGACGTCACGGTGACTACGTCCATTATTTTATACAGTCTATGGTACTGACAGGAAAGGCGCAAGAAGCATATTCAGCTTTGTCTGTGACAGATAGCATGAGTTATGCGAAGGCTAAAGGTTCTTAAAGTATATGAGATGGTTCCTGAGGCTTATCGTCAGCGATTTAAGAATGGTTAGAGGGAGGATAAGCAGTCCTATCTTGAGGTTTCACATGACTTGCTGAATGGGCGGTGGGTAATGAAGGCTAGGGAAGGCTAAGCTTTCCAAAATTTTATGCTGGAAATCATATATAATAATGTACACCTTATATATTATGTGTGTGAGGTTGTCGCCGCAGCTGTCCCCTAGTGATAATCAGCTGCGGCAGGCAGATTATGGGTAGGGCAGGCTAAAAAAAAAAAAAAAGCATTGTAAATAGCCAATCAAATCCTGTTCCGGCTGCAACGGCGCAAAACACTGTTGTGTTAACATCCACCTGCCATTTTCATTTGCTTTGGCACGTGATTTTGGAAAATGAGTCCAAGCAAAATGGATATACGGCCTTTTTTAGTCAAACTAATTCAGAAGCGGCCAGTAGCACCGGCAACTGGGACCCGCCCACTGCAGCTGCAGCGAGTGCTAGGTGTGGACATGCTAACCCCGGATCACCTGCAGCCACCTGCAGGCCTGTGAGGAGTGATGAGCCGGGAGAGGGATGCAGCCATGCGGCCCACACCAGCCAGAGCTGTGGCGTCAACGCCGCTGGCGCTGGTAGTCCAACTTACACTGACTTGAGAGAAAAAGACAGTGGTCCTTCACAGCCAATCCTGCCAGAATATCCCAAAAAAGATTTTGGGAAGCAGAAATGTTCGTTTTCTGCAGAGAACTTTAAAAAGTTCATTTTCCTGGAATACAGCAAAGAAGCAGATGCCGTGTTCTGTTTTCCCTGCAGACACTTTCCCTGTAGGAGTAGCTGTATTACTGTATTAAGGTAAGACAATATTTAATCATTAATTTACCCTATGCCTTAATTTGAACACTTAATTTGCATTAGCCTATAGTACAGTAGGCCTATCTAATTAATTCTATGAGTGAGTGGGTCTCATTGTACTTGGTATATTGTTATTATATGAATTCAGAACCATGGACAGTAGCCTTGTAGGTGCGTGCACAAGCAGGGGAAAAAAAAAGAAAAAAGCTGTGAACGGCAGGGAGATCGATTTTTCTTTTAATCCTGACTCTGTGCATAATAGTTGGCTGGATACTAGCCTTCCCTAACATCAGGCTTACCCGCCGCCTATATCATTGACGCATGGCTTCTGATGTTGACACTTTTGATGACTTGTGTGATCTCATTATTTTGGAACAGTTCAAAAATGTAATTCCCAACTGTATTGCCACATATATAACAGAACAGCAGGTACAGACAGTTGGTGAGGCAGCCGCATTAGCAGATGAGTATGTCTTGACTCACCATGGTGATTGGGGTAATATGCGTAATGCTGGTGGCTCTGGTGCTGTTGTGTATTGATTGTCTGTGGGTCCAGTTAAACCTGAGGTGGACCTCAAGGTGTCAGATTCACGTCACATGGATAAAGTGTGGCATTTCTGTCATAAAAAGGGGCATGTGAAAGCAGATTGCTTTGCTCTGAAGAGAAAGAACGAACAAATTAATGTAAAGTTTGCTGCATTTGCCAATTCAGTGAATAGTGTAATTTTAGATCTACCTTGTCCTCAAGTGCAGGAGAAAGTTCCTGAAGCTTATTTGCCTTTCATAAGAAGTTGTTATGGTTCTCTGACAGGACACAATGAGAAGGTGCCCGTTACCATGTTACCACTGGTGCACTAGGTTCATTTGTCCTGTTTTCAGTTCTCCCATTTTCAAAGGAGTCTGATACTGGTGACTCAGAGCTGGTTCGAGGTATGGGATTATCTGTGTTGTTTGCCCCGTTGCACAGGCTGCATCTCTTTTAAGATTTTGTGCAGGGGGAGGTGGGTATCGCGGTGCTCCCAATGTCGGTGCCAAAGGTCCATCTCATTCTTGGGAATGGGCTAGCTGATGCACATGTGTGGCCAGATATTCCTCCACCAGTAGTTAATCCAGTTCCTGTGGTTAGCAGTGTACCAGATGGGAGTGAGTGTGATTTTCCAGAGGTGTTTCCAGCGTGTGTTGCTACTCGTGCTAGGGCTCTTGCTGGTGGTGAAACTGATGGTGTGAGTGTGGTTGAAGAACCATGTGTTAACCTGTCTGACTTTCCATTGTCTGTTTCACATGCAGAGCTGGTAGCTGAGCAGCAGTCAGATCCCTCCATTAAGAAGTTGCTCGAGACCGCGACTCCTGTGGCAGAGGTGAAGTACAAGGCACATGGGTATTTCCTTGACAATGGTGCGCTGGTGAGGAAGCGGGTGCCTTGTAGTGAGGTTGGTGTGGGAGACCCAGTTTTCCAAGTTGTAGTCCCAGCCAATTTCCATAGCTTGGTTTTGCAACTGTCTTATGACCAGTCAGGGCATCTAGGGGTCAAGAAGACATCTGACCATATTTTATGGTACTTCTTTTGGCCTTGGCTAAAGAAGGATGTGTCAGAGTATATAAGAACTTGCCACAAATGTCAAATAACTCATGCAGTTTGGCCTGGTATGGCAAATATACAAGGTTCTGACTGTGTCCAGCCGTTTGCTCTTGCAAACACTGTGGGTTCCCCTTGTCCGTCAGTGGTAGTGACAAAGACAGAGGAGTCTAGCAGTTTTAATCAAGCCCTGTTGTGTGGTTGGCTGAGGAACACTGAAGCTTTTAACGACCTGGATAGTTTGTTTGGCCATTTGAGAGAGTCACAACATGTTGAGTTGGCTGAGCTGATTTGTGATGTTCCGAGTTTGTTTGGTGATACACCGTCACAAAGTCACATTCTTAAACATGATACAGATGTGGCGGATGCGAAGCCAATTAAACAGCATTTTTACCGTGTGTCTGCTGATAAGCGTAAGTATTTAGACACAGAGGTTAAGTATATGCCTGAGCACAATATTGCTGAACCATCATCTTCTAGCTGGGCCTCCCCATGTCTGCTTGTCCTCAAATCTGATAACACACCCAGATTTTGCTCTGATTTTCGCAAGGTAAACAGTGTCACCAAGCCGGATGCATTTCCACTACTGCAGATGGATGATTGCATTGACCAGGTTGGCTCTGCGAAATAAGGACACATTTCCCCCACCAATACAACATGCTAACGTTATTAGCACAAGTCTATGCCATTTTAAATTGTATGAATTAGCCTAGCGTCGAGCAATCTTTTCCTCTTCTCCTATGAAACCAGGGACAACAGCAACACTTAACAAAGGTAACGGTACATAATTTAGCTCCATTACAACTCACAACATTGACCAACAAAACAACTGTCTTATACTAAACACGTTTTCCAAGCAAATACAGCATGCTAACGTTATTAGCGCCAGAAATTCGTGAGTAAATATAATTTGTTTAAAAGGATAAGGCCCCCTCTGGCCTGTATTTATATAAGGTTATGCCTTTTGGCTTGTGTAACGCACCAGCCATATTCCAGTGTTTAATGAATATGGCGGTTGGTGATTTAGAAGGTTGCGCTGTCTATTTGGATGACGTGGTTGTCGATAACGACAGTTGGGATAGTCACATTTTGCAGATTCGCCGTTTGCTGGAATGTTTGGCTGCTGCATGGCTGACAGCGAATCTGGCAAAATGTGTTTTTGCTCATGCAACAGTCACACATCTTGGGCATGTTGTGGACCAGGGCCAAGTGAGGCCTGTGCAAGCAAAGGTGCTTGCTGTAAAGCGGTTTCCTCCACCAACAACAAAAAAGGAACTAATGCAGTTTTTGGGGATGGTAGGATACTACTGCAGTTTTCGTAGGAATTTTGTCCTCCGTGGTTGCTCCTCTTACTGACTTGCTAAAGGCAAATACTAAATATGTGTGGTCTCCTGCTTGTCAACAGGCTTTCTAGTAGGGCTGTAGTCAACCAAAGAAAATCTTGGTCGACTAAAGTCCCACATAATCTTCAACTAATCGATTAGTCGTGGGGGAAAAAAAAATCTGCATGTTATTTTTACTTCTGCAGTGGTGTGCCTGTATTACTCTGCAGTTACACCTCCAAACACTAGTCAGCAGTGGATGACTGTGTTAAGTGCTGTAAAGTTTAGTTCAAATCAAACTTTATTTATATAGTCAATCAAAACACATTAAACATGGCTTAATAGAGACAATTTAAAAGTACGCAAATTGGCTTCACTATAAATCACAGAACTGACAAACACTTGTCTTTATCTGGACACATTTCCCCCACCAATACAACATGCTAACGTTATTAGCACAAGTCTATGCCATTTTAAATTGTATGAATTAGCCTAGCGTCGAGCAATCTTTTCCTCTTCTCCTATGAAACCAGGGACAACAGCAACACTTAACAAAGGTAACGGTACATAATTTAGCTCCATTACAACTCACAACATTGACCAACAAAACAACTGTCTTATACTAAACACGTTTTCCAAGCAAATACAGCATGCTAACGTTATTAGCGCCAGCCTATGGCTTTTTACATCGTATAAATTAGCCTAGCAAAGAGCTGTGATTTCCTCTGCTCATATGAAGTCAGGATGAATCCCGGAGTATAAATCCCTGAAGGATAAATCACACACACGACTTAAAATGCTATTTTAGTGGAGGCTTTACTGTCGTCACAATTTATTGTTTCTTATCTGTGAAATACAAGTAAATACAAGCTTCGTTTCCACTGAGGGAAATGGTGTCAGCATACAGAAACAGACAGGACTGACTTCATAGGAAGTACTGATCACTGATCTGCCCTTTCTTTGCCACACAGTTCTTCTTTCCCTGATGAGTTCTGAGGCCTTTTACTGATGTTACTTTCTGCCAGCCACAAGGACAAACCTGAAGCATCTTGTTCTCAACTGTGCTACTTTTATCCTCTACAGATGCGCTCGCCTTGCCTTGAGTGCTGCTAATTCTAGCCCTGGAGGATAAGTCCGTGCCCCTATCCTTCACTGAGTCACAGATCCAATGCTTAGTCGTGTCCGTTCCAATGTCTGTTACCATGTAATCCACCTGTGAGTCATCTTCCACCCCTGCTCTCGCTGACTCTTGGGGTATTTTTCCTATGTTGGCTGTAGCTAATTTTGGTTGTAGTAAGGCTGCTAGGCCTCACCACTGCTACCATGGGTTGCTAGCCCATGCCAGCACCTCTGGGGTCTTTTCCCTCCTGTCAGCTGTTTTTCCAAGCGGTCACATGGTCTTTCCCTTGTTGTCAGCTGCCCTATTCACAGCAGTCACTAGCTGGGCTAGTTCTGAATTCAAATAAACACAAGAAGTTAGTGCTCTAGAGAAAGGATCAACACTCAGTGAATAACCTAAGCCCTGTGATAAGCTAATATGGCAAGGCTTAACTATACAAATCAGTGAGCAGTGATAACTAACATGTCTTTGGGGTCATCAGGTGGGAACCTCCTTTCACCAGTGTTTCGTCTAGCTGGTCCTCCAGGAGGCTAAACCGTCATCTCTGGCGTCCCAGAGACACTCCCCTAAGTCTTCCCAAGGAACTGTCAGCTCAATGAAATAAACTATCCGTTGACTCACTGACCACAACACTAAGTCAGGCCTCAGCTTGGTCCAAACTATTTTGTGGGGAACAACAAGCCCTCCCCCTAAATCTACTTGCATTTCCCAATCACAAGCACCTTCAAGGCGGCCACACCCCTGCCTCCTCACTAACTTATCCCTTCTGTATTTCTCTCCCTCACAGACAAACTGAATTACTAAACTCCTGTCTTTAACACTGGTTATGTCACCATGTATATCGGCTGTGTGACAAACTAACTTTACAGCCTGAAAATATGTTTCAAGGTTGCGGTACCTGAACACAATGGGCATGATGGGTCCTTATTTAC
Source organism: Epinephelus cyanopodus (assembly GCA_026686955.1). Lineage (NCBI taxonomy): Eukaryota > Metazoa > Chordata > Actinopteri > Perciformes > Serranidae > Epinephelus > Epinephelus cyanopodus. Next base: position 41,884,516 of record CM048923.1, on the reverse strand, counting down.
CCACAGTTTTAGGTTCTGGGGGGTTGGTAACACATTGTATGTAGCCCCTACCAGGAATCTAATACGATTCTCCTCTATAAGTTTCTTTCTCACCCTGCCAGTCACTCCCATTCACGCATGCTCACTCACTATCGCTAGGTGTCATTAGCCCCTTGTCCACTGCAGCAACTTTTACCATATACCCGGGATTTTGAAAAACCTGGGCGCGTTTCCATCGAAATTGCCCCACGAAAAAACTTTCCTTGAAAAAGTACCTGGAAGGGGATGTAGGACTTTTCAAATTCCCCGAAATTCTTGGGGTGCAGGGCTGTTGTCTGACTGGTGGAAAACACACACTTGCAGCGTTCTGCACTTCCGTGCCAAACTTTATTTAATTTCTACAATCTTCATGTCACCTCACTCTAAGTTCTAAATTAGCCCCAGAGCTAAATGATGAAAGATCATAGTATTGATAAGCACCAACTGTATCGGTTGTTTTATCAGTACTTGTTTGCATTTTGGTGCAATTCATTATCATCCTGCAGCCTCTCCTCTGCGCTCTGTGCCAGCGCTTAACTCCTCCACACACACACACACACGCGCGCGCGCGCCAACTTGACACGGTAACCGGTGAATAGCCGAGCAGCCCCGGTGGGAACAAAGTGAAGATAACTCAAAAATTACTCGAGTTTACAGCAGCTACACTCGTTACTGTAAGTGCAATTAAACCTTAGCAAGTAAGAAGCCAATACTTTACATGTTTATGCTTGAAGATCACATGTATTGATAAACATGCGGACAGCGATATTATACTCCGTCCACAGTCTCTCATCCACCGACATTAACGCTTTGTCTTACATGCTGATTTAGACAACACGCTAGTTCACCTGATAGCAAATTGTTACTAATAAGCTCAAATGACAGCTGTCTGTATGTAGACTAACTTAGTTTGACACTAATCATCTTAAAATACTTACAAACTGCGGTGCTGGCTGAGACAAACAGCCCCTCCTCTCTCTACCAGCTCTAATGTTACCATGTTACCGGCCAATAAGCTGGTGGAGCTATATATAGGGCACACGCCGAATCATCTACATCATCAGCCTGATTTAAATCAATTATCCAGAACTTTGAGGTGCGGTTGAAACGCAAACCACACAGATGACCAGGAATTCTTTTACCCAGGTAAATAAATTCCTGAGTGTTGATCCTTTTCTAGAGCACAAACTTTTTGTGTTTATTTGAATTCCTGGAAATGTTGGTGGAAAAGGGACTATTGTCTGGGTAGGACAATTGAGTCATCAGCTAGTTCACAATCAACAAGTAGCACAGCAACACACCCTCTTTGTCAGCCTATCATCTTACTGCTCCCATTTTAAATATGTTCCTTTCTCTGACGTAGTTTTTTAGTGCTGCAGTTGTGCATACCTTATGCTGCTCCCATTTAAGTCAAATGACAAATGTTGTCTTCATCCTTTGAATTTCTCGTCGCAGTTGCAAGCTGTCGTCTAATCACAGGCAGATACATAGGCCTATATAATTACTGATGTTCATCAAACTGAGATGGCAGAATAATTCCATTAATTCTCTACTTTTTTTGCTGTTGTAGCCCAGAAGTAATTATTATTTAGTAATCAATTAATTTTCTTACCTTAATGAAGCAACAGTCGCCGCAGGGCCTTTGTGTCGTATTTGTCAACAATTTCCTCAGGTTTAATCCTCTTAGTTATGTCACTCTTGATGTAGAGAAGCGAAAGAGATGACAGTCTCTGCTGGGCCATAGTTGTCCTCATCCAGTTGCGGACCCGGCGCATCGCTGAGAATGCACGCTCACACGTCGCCGTCCCAACTGGAAGAGATAGTGCCAATTTAAGCACTTTTTGCAATTTGCATTGCTTCCTCTGAGAAGCGTTTGTTACAGGCTCCAACAAGTGTGTCAGTGACAGGATAGAAGAGATGCTTAGCCCATCTGTCCTTGGGGCTCTCTGATACGGAGGTATCCAGCTCCCTTTGCCCCAGCGTGCTCCCCACTTGTGCAGAAGTTAACGTGGCTGTCATTCATGCAGGGCGCTTGTGTCGGGGCTTCTGTTCTGTGACAGAAATGTCACCAGACTCACAGAAAGTGAGTATCTCCCTCCACATCTCCTCCCAGTTATTTTTTTTTATCATTTCTTGAAGCCCATGGATGCTGGCCTGCAGAACACTGGAAGCTTGAGCAAGTGTTGTGTCTGTTTTCTGAAGGGCCTGAGATACGACATGGATGATGCGCAGTGTATGGGAGAACACAATCAAACACACACAGAATTCCAGTTTTCCCACGCTGTGAAGCAAACCTGAAGCCTCTGTAAATCTGCGGTATGGGGGCACAGAAAACTCGGCAAGGGTGGCCATTATGGACTTGAAAGAGTTTTTCACAGCTGACACATTATGCCATCTGCAGGCCCATGGCATGTCACTCAGGGCAGACAGCTCCACTTTCGCTCCCAGCTGTTTCTGCATCTGTAGAAAGGCATGGTGAGTTCCAGGCTGGCCAAAAAATGTGTATAGGCTTTCCATGACACAGAAAAAAACAGAGGCCACCCGGTTGACTTTGCAAGCTTCAACTAACACCAAGTTTAACTTGTGCGCCATACAGTGGATGTAAATAGCGTTGGGGTGATCCTGGCGCATCCTCTGCTGCACCCCATTAACTTTCCCGGCCATAATGGCAGTACCATCATAACATTGCCCAACCATGGGAAGTTTGGAAATTCCATGTTCATCCCGGAACTTTTTAATGTGATCATGTAGGGATTTTGCATCAGTCCCCTCAGAGCAGTCCACAAATCCAAGGAAATGCTCTTGTATTTCCATATTGTGTGTGTAATGGATGCAAACTGTCATCTGTTCGGATTTGTCGCTTCGAGCTTCATCAGCCATGAGAGTGAAAAAACCATTTGCCTCTATCTCTTTGATGATTTCTTTCATCACCATTTCTGAAGATATTTGTATGAATTTGTTTTGGGTGTCATGACTTGTGAGAGAAGCTGATTTCTGCTGCATCATACAAAATGACGCATCTTGCTTGGTAAGGAAGCTGCACATTTCCAAAAAGTTCCCACGGTTGCTTGAGGCCTCATTCTCATCATGTCCTCTTAAAGCAAGCCCTTGCTTTCTCAGAAACAAGATGATTTTAGCAATGGAGATGGCATATTCGCGGTTTTCTTTTACGGTTTTCTTGTGAGCTGTGTTTATTTGCGCAGCTACAGAGCCGCTTTGTCTGGACTGTTGATTGCTCTGCCACTTTTCCATACTTTGCTCGTGTTGAGCAGATTCCGTGTGTTTCACCATTTTTTTCTTTATTTCCCCAGTCCCTGATCCCATTTACAGTAAAAGCCTGGTCCCTAACACTGCACAAAAACTGTCGGCATGGGAAACAGAATATGGCATCAGCCTGCTTACTATACTCAAGCCATGAATAAGTCTTGAAATATTCAGAGCTAAAAGCTCTGGTCTGTTTACCAAAATCCCTTTTGGGAAATTCTGGAGGGCGGCCAGAGTCTACAGAGAGGCGGCTGGTGTCTGGACCGAGGCCAGTGTCGGGAGGTAGGCGGCCGGTGTTGTAGTGTGATGTTTATGACTAATCAGGTAAAGGTCTCTACCATGCATACATTGATTAAGATTGAAATGTAATCATATAATGATCAGATAAACATTTTATCTTGCATAAGCTGACTAAGTTTAATGATTGAGTTGTGTGACATATTATATAACCATGACAGTGAATTATTGTTGTAACCACACACCTGATTAAAACACAGCACATTTGTATGGGTTAAAGCACACACACATAAAACATTATGCATCACCTGAAAATGTAACAATAGACACACACACTCAAAGATCTGTAAGGTCTGTATAATGTGTGAGCTCAGGGGATCATATTAAAGAAAGATCCCCGGAGCTCACTTGTCTTTTTAAAAATAGAGTGTACAACGGTTCGAATCTATTGGAAGAAAGTTTGGTACTTTCCAAGGCCCTGAGGTCAGCCTTGGACAAAGGCCAGATTGGTTACCACCATTAGCTCATGGCAAAGGCAGAATTGGACAAAAAAGGAAAGGTTTTCTACCACTAGAAATCGACCGCGATGGGAAGGATTAAGGAAAAGAGGTGGAGATTCTGCCGAATCTCCACAGACTTAAAAGAGAGTGTTCAGTAGCAAATCTTCAGTCTTTCCCCGGGGTTTGACTCACGAGTTGATGTGTTATTGTTGTTGTGGCACATTAAACTCAAGTTGCACCTGATTCTCCGTGACTCCAGTGTATCTTTGAGTATCCTTGAGTTCCTGTCTGCTGAACCTAAGATCTTGCAGTTATCCAGTGTACAAGTATAAGTGAGGCAGAGGGACAAGCAGTTGAGAGCCAACTGGCCCTTCGGGCTCTCGGCCGTTTTTGACACTTCAGTGTCTGGACCGAGGCGGCTGGTGTCTAGACCGAGGCCAGTGTCGTGAGGGAGGCAGCTGGTGTTTGGACCGTGGCCGGTGTCTGGAGGGAGGCGGCCGGGAAGTGATGGGAGCCTGGTAGGCTGAAGCACTGCAGCTCTCAATGTCCTCCAGCATGGGACCCTGGGTAAGATGCGGAGGGATCTCGTTTGAGGGGTCCAGAAGGTAATTTTTTATTTTGACATTAAAAAAATGCCTAATGTTGCTTTTTGGCTGCTTTCTCCTCATCTTGTTGCTGTCCGTGAATAGCTAGCGAGGCGAAACCGTTTGCTTCTATGCTAGGTACGTAGCCTATGGAATGACGCAGATAGCCTGCGCCGATCAAATACTATCTTTCATATGCCTATTTATTATTAATAATAATAATAATAATAATTATAATACCTTGACAGTGCACGTTTTTATGTCTCTAACCTCAACTAAAATAAAATTTGAAACATAAAATAAAATAAAAATCACGATTTTATTCAGGGATTTTTTTTTTCTGTGACAATTTTGGGGAAGCTAAGCTTTCCCCTAGCCTCTTAATCGCGCCGCCTATGATCAAACATCAGATTTAAGTTTAGTAGAGGTGGAGAGAGTCCAGGTTGAAGGCTGCTGGGCTTCTACTGCTCCAAGGTAAACTACTACAACTTTCAAGATCAAACCACTGTGGGCCATGATGGTATATTTTATCCTTTAAAGCTCTTTGTGCACCAATGTTACCACTAAAGCAGATCACAAACAGATCATCAGCGGGCTCCCATAAGTGCCATGGCACCTATTTACTATCAGCCATCATTAGCTCTTTGCTATCAGCTATCTGTTACAACAACACTGCCTAATAATATTATTTTAGGTCCGTGTATTCTTAGTTGTTTTTCTCTCTGCAGCATGTCTCCACTTACCATGCAGTCCTGGGCTAACTTGTTAAAACAGCAGTTCACATTCAACCTGCTCATCACTCTCTCTGGCTCCGCCACCACATCAATTTTCTCAGGTGGGCAAATAACCTCATGCAGTAATACATATTTTGTCTCAGGTTTAAGAATCACGGCAAAGGTGTAAAAAGGAGACTCATTGCTCCCCCGAGTGCAACCAAAATAATGGGGAGAGGTCAGCTCCAGTCATATGTGCAAATGATTTTTCTGTCTTCTCGCCTGGGTTCAGCAGTTGTAGACATCTCCCTCATACAGTTTAGCTCAGGTAGCATATTTATCTCAGTTTTAAGTCCGTGGAGCTTGTCTATTAAAAACTTTGCTTTCATTTCACAGATGTCCACCAGTCCACCAAGGAAACAATTACGGTAAAGTCTGTAATAGCGGCTCGGCTTTCTTCACCTCAACTACAAGGGATAATTAGCAATTGCCATAGATAATAATTATTAATTTCATATATTTTTTTTTAATAATAGTTTATCATTTATCAATTCATCAGTTTTCTTTTATGTATTCTATGGGAATCAGGCATTTATTTGAAGGCAATTAAAGATGGGCCTGTTTTTCGTTTCCTGTGTATAAAATGGGTTTTGAGTCACTTTTTGTCTACAATTATCTGTGTCATAAAGTTGCCCTCTCCTACACTGGAAACATCACATTCAGTCATCAGCCACTGTGGACCTCGAAAAGCTTATTGTCAGGCCTTGGCTAGAAGGAAGACTCAGATGCAGAGTGGGATTAGATATACAGGCTTTTATTCTGAGATTCTTAAGCTCTTGACATAGTGACAAAAGAATAGGCTGTGAAAAAGTATATAAACTGGATCTGAGCAGACTAACAAGGAAACGAAAACACAACACTGAAAATGGAGGAAAAGAAACAAACTCCTAATAGAACAAAAAAATCAGTCCAGCGGAGAAAAGCAAAACAGCTATGAAACAAAACTACACTACAGACTGAGCTGTGAAACTTAACAAACAAAAGATCATTCCTACGGAGGAAAGAAAAGGCTATTAACACAAACTGCGAGACAGAGCTGCGCTATAAAACTATCAAACAAAAAATCACTCGTAAAGAGGCAAAAGAATACAGGAATACCAACAAGAGATCACGACCTGGACGAGACGAGGGCTATGGCAAAAGGCTAGGTTGCACGGTAGAACGAGACACTCTGGCACAGAACAAAGGGAGACGCAGACTATAAGACACATGAGGTGGATACAATCAGGAATCAGGGGAGCCGATCAGACCAGTGGCACATGAGGAAGGGCAAGTGACCTGAAACGAGAGGAGAGTTACTTTTCAAAATAAAACAGGAAGCCACGAAACAAAAATCCAGAACGAGACAAACCTCACCGCTGTGTGACACTTATCATGATCATCTGACCTTATAAAGCAATTTGGTTCATTGCTGAACCTCTAAACATTACCAAATTCAGCATAATTTTATATGTCGAGATGAAATATGATCCATTACGTAGTTCTCATGGTTGCCATCCACAAGTTTTGGAGGTGAAAGCACTGTAGTTCTCCTAAGTACAAAGTCTGTCTCATACATCTATTCACGAGGTGCTTGCTCTGTAAGGTGGCTTGCACATAATCTCTGATTCATTATGCATATTTGGCGGGAGTGTTTTGCTTCATGGCCATCTGCTGCACACTGCCCCTTCTGATTTTATTTTATGGTTGTCCTCAGTCACGGCTGACTTAGGCATTTTAATCATTTATGTAATCATATGAAGCAGCAGCTTACGATGTAAGAAGGCATTGCTGATAACAACACATTTCACTGGCATAGTACCTTATATTACTACATGTGGCAAACAAATAATGGAATTTGTACTTGATGAATCAACACTGTACTCTGCTATTGCTCATTGTCATTGCATTCTGCTAATTGCATCATTGTCACTGCATTCTGTAAATTGCAACATTAGCTCTGCATTCCACTAAATGCTCAATTTTGCACATTTCTGCTCAAATTACCACTCCTAGAAACTGCACAGCTGTCATTTTAATTCAGATATTTAAGCATTCTGCAAATTGCTTCATCATCACTATTGCTATTGCTATATTTTTACTATTCTGTTAATTGCTTCACCATATTTCATTGTGCTATTTGCTTCATGCCCACTGCCTTGGAAAGTACTCTTCTTATTGTTTTACAGTTAGGCCTAGCACCTAATTATTCAGTTTGTTGTTTTACCCTTTGGTTTGTAAAGGTGCTTAACAACTGAAGTGTTACGGCTGCGGCCGTATATTGTTGCATATCTGTTGTTGTTTTTTTGTTTTACGTGAGAGTAAGACCTCTTCTCTTCTGAGGATCTGTGCCAGGTGCCGCTCTCGTCTCCTGGCTGGTCGTGGCTGCTGCTGATTGGATGTCGCGAGGGCTTGGCTCTGGTCGTGGCTGCTGCTGATTGGCTGTCGCGGGGGGCTTGGCCTTTTTAAACCCCGGCCATCTGTCAAACTCGAGGGTTCGTTTTGACAGCAGCGTTGCTCCGACACCAAACCTGCCTGTGCCTTTATAACCTGTTGTGAGTGTTTTTTTGACTGGAGAGCGGTGAGCCTTATTTGAATTGTGAGTTTTTTTGTTTGTGTCCTGCCGCTACGAGCGGGGAACAGTTTGTCTGCTGCCGACCTGGTGCAGCGCTAAGCAGCAGTTTTATTTGTTCACCTGCACGTCACCTGTATATATTTGCACATAGCACTAAGCAGTAGGGGTGAGCTGCCATTTATGTTGACCTGTTTTCTCCTGTTTTTGTTTAGTTTAGGGAGTTAGGTTTAGTGACTGTACTTTTGTTTCTTTTCTTTCACATAGGGTTTAGTTAGCATATTGGGAAAGGTAGTTTGTTTTGTTTATTGTTTTGGCCTGGGCTCACCCTGAAGACAAGCTTCTTTATTTATAAAAGTCATTTCTGTTTGTGTGCCGGTGAATAAACTCACCCTTTGACGTGCATTGTCGTGTGTCGGCTCATTTTATGTTACACTTCCCGACCCCTAGACGGGTGCTTAACATGAAGTCTATCATCATAATCATTACTAAGGCTTAACAGCTATAGTAAGCATTTACATATAACTGGTGGTTGTTGGTATTGCATTCCCTTTCATTTCTCAGCCGCACTCCCTAATTATTAATTCTCATGTTACTGCTGTCCTTTCAGCTAATCCATTCATTGATATATTCTAGGCATCACGCTTTATTCATGACTCAATGACTGAATGAAATTTTGAAGTGGCATGTAGTTGAGACTTTTGGCCTAAACTGAATTTTATTATGTCATTCTTGTACACCAGCCTTGTTGGCAAAAACTCTGGCTAAACTGTCAGTTATTTGGGTAACTCTGACCATTAGTCTTTGCTGGCTAAAGCATATTAATCTCAAGCAGGTCACTGCCGTCATTAAACATTGCTGATTAGAGCATATAAAATGTATAAAGCCTATAGAGTGAGAGAGAAATATACATAGCATTTTCATTCTAAAGGCTGATGTCTGCTCAGTAATCACTTGGTTCTGTCCTCTTACTATTGTAATATATTGTAAATATTTCTTTATTAAGAAAAAAGGCCTCTTTGTAACTGCAGGCAATAGTCCCATGTCCATATCTTGGTTTAGCTATCATTTAAGGCAGTCTCTAATGAGATGTAACATAACTCCTAAGGATCAGTCAGAACTTTATTTTAGAATTGGGGTGGAGCCTGGGCCACTGGTCATCTCTACACATGCCTACTCTGTGTGTCCCGATGCCACTGCAGTCATTGGAGCGCAACAATTTCTAAAGCCATATCAGCTTATGGTAAGCAATTACAAATAGCTGGTGGCAGGTGGTTGCGGTTCATTCAATTTATCATTTAGCTATACCCACTTAGTAATTCTCAAGTCAGTGCTTACATTTTCTGGCAGATTCATTATTGATGAATTTTTATTATTATTGTTAATTATTTATGAATTAATAAAAAGTTTAAAGGGTGTTAGGGTGTTAGGTAATTGAGACCCATTGCCTAATCAAATTTTTCTATTCATGCTGTTCACCAGCTCTGCTGGCTAGCTCATTATCTATTCAGCTCATAGCTGACCATTAGCCGTTGCAGGTTTCAGGTTATTATTTGGGTTAAAGCAAATTCACAACATACAAGGCATTGAGACTCATAGCCTTGCAGGCTAAAGGGGAGTTCACACCGAGCGCGAATTCAGCAATTTGCACATTGAGATAACATACAAAGTCAATGCAAAGACACGATTAGACGCGAATTCATGCCAGGTGGCGCAATGGACGCAATAGACGCAATAGATGCGGCGAGATATACGCGAAATTCGCGTCCAATGCCTCAACGCTCGAGTTGAAAATATTGAACTTTTGAGGCGAATTCCCTTGACGCTGTGCCGTGAAAGCCAATCAGCGTTGAGATTCTCCCAACGTCACTGGCATCATCATCATTGATCTGTTTATTGAAATTGAATCACAGCAAATTGTGGGTTCATACCACTATAGTGTCAGGTAAGCCGACGTATGACTTGATAGATACAGTGAATATTTACTGATTTTGACACAACAATAAACTGCTACTCACCGGAGACAGATGGACAGGCGCTCCGCATCTGAAATGGAGCGCCTGTAGTTGGTGTCCTGCCGGGAGATCCTAGCACCAACCCTCGCCCACAGGTCCTCAAACTGGGCCCCAGACAGCCTGAAGGACCGCTGAAAGCGGCTATCATCCAGACGGAGTTCCTGGAGGAGGTGGTGAAACTCACCGAGTTGGATGTGCTTCTGCAGGATAGGGTGAACCCAAAAACGACGGCGTTTGGCCCTCCAAGGCATCTGGGACTTCCAGAGCAAGTACAAAGCAGTGATGGTTGTTTTCTCAGCCATGGTTGAGGAGAGAATGGCGGGCAAGATGTTGTTATCTAATGAAAATGGGCGGGCTCGCTACGATAACGCGAATAAACAAAATGGCCCGGCATCCAAACTCACTCGTTACGTGCGAGTAATTTGCTTCACTTGCGCCCGGTGTGAACGCACAGTAAGCATCATCACATTCACGACAATGAGCTTTATAGGTTTTGCAGGCTAAGCATTGCATTCATGGCACTGAACTACCATTACATTCATGGGATTAAGCCTCATGGCAGAGTGAAAAAAAAGCAAACAAAAAAGCCTTTGAATGCTGAGCATCATCACAAGGTGAATTTTGTTTCTGTCCATTCAGGATACACGATTGATTTAATTATTTGACCTCAACTATTTCTGTGGGCGGCACAGTGCTGTGGTGGTTAGCACTGTCGCCTCACAGCAAGAGGGTTGCCGGTTCGATCCTGGGTGTGGGAGCCCTTCTGTGTGGAGTTTGCATGTTCTCCCCGTGTCAGCGTGGGTTCTCTCCGGGCACTCGAGCTTCCTCCCAGTTTAAAGACATACAATTTGGGGACTAGGATAATTGATGACTCTAAATTGTCCGTAGGTGTGAATGTGAGCGTGAATGGTTGTTTGTCTCTATGTGTCAGCCCTGTGATAGTCTGGCGACCTGTCCAGGGTGTACCCTGCCTCTTGCCCAATGTCAGCTGGGATAGGCTCCAGTCCCTCGCGACCCTCAAGAGGATGAAGCCCTTTATTTTGGTGAATTTTCAGATGTCCCTCTCTCTCTCTCTCTCTCTCTCTCTCTCTCTCTCTCTGTGTATGTATGTATATGTATGTATTACAAGATAGGGACTTTTTTGTGTCAATTGGTAACCATGAATCTGAGCGAACTACGATCACATGTGGGGTTCCTCAAGGGTCCATTCTCGGACCACTTCTATTCAACATCTATATGCTACCCCTAGCCCAGATTATGGAACATCACAACATCTCCTATCATACGTATGCTGACGACACACAACTCTATATCTCAGTGTCATCACACGACTATAGTCCCTTACTCTCACTGAGTAACTGTATTCATCAAATCAATGACTGGATGTGCCAGAATTTTCTCCAGCTAAATCCAGAAAAGACAGAGGTATTAATTTTTGGCCCTAGAAATGAAAGGGCAAAGATCAGCGCCCACCTTGGCTCTATGTCATTGACAGCTACAAATCAAGCCAGAAATCTTGGTGTTATTATTGACTCACACCTGAACTTCAACAGCCATTTAAAGTTTATTACTAAATCTGCCTATTACCACCTGAAAAATATAGCTAAAATTAAGGGGTTTCTGTCTAAACAAGACATGGAAAAACTTATTCATGCATTCATTTTTAGTAGGTTGGATTATTGCAATGGCTTACTTACAGGCCTTAACAAAAAATCAATTAGACAGTTGCAGCTGATTCAGAACGCTGCCGCCAGAGTCCTTACAAACACCAGGAAACTGGACCATATTACACCGGTCATTAAATCGCTACACTGGCTTCCTGTGAGTCAAAGAATAGATTTTAAAATCTTACTGCTGGTCTACAAAGCCCTCAATGGTCTCGGACCAAAATACATGCTTGATCTACTGGTTCCCTACGAAGCATCCAGACCCCTTAGGTCATCTGGAACAGGTTTGTTGTGTGTTCCAAGAACAAGAACCAAGCAAGGTGAGGCTGCATTCAGTTATTATGCTCCTCACCTGTGGAACAAACTTCCTGTAGATCTGAGGTCTGCTCAAACTGCCTTTAAATCAGGGCTAAAAACACTATTGTTTACTGAAGCATACTCTTAGATTAAATACTTACCTGCTGTATTCTACTGCCCGTACTTTTTAACTACACACTGCTGATTTATGTCTTTTATTATTTCTTCTTCTTTTCTTATCCTGAATCCTTATCCTAAATGTATTGAGCCTGCTTTTATTTTATGTCACTGTATTTTATTATTATCACTATCATTCTCAATTTTTATTTCCCTTTTTAATCGAATGTTTTTATTGTTTTAAATTGTGTCTTGTTGCTTTTAATGTCTCTGTAAAGCACTTTGAATTACCTTGTGTTGAATTGTGCTATATAAATAAACTTGCCTTGCCTTGCCTATGTGTATATATATATATATATATATGTGTGTGTGTGTGTGTGTGTGTATGTATGTATGTATATATACACACACACACACACACACATATATATACACATATATATTTATATTTATTGTGACCATGTGCTCCAACATGGCCCCTGCAGCTCTGACACACTAAACATCAAACAAAGGATATTCAAACAGCTTGTGTTTGTGTGGTGTCCCTGGGGGTGCACACTCAGGGTTACCAAACTAAACAGTATTTAACACCTAGCTTGAAATATCACCTTTGTTCAACAGTCATTTTTTCCACACAACAGCCACACCATTACCTGGATTACTTCCTGGATTTCTAAAGGGCCATGGGCCGGATTTGCACTGCTTAAATAGTGAACTGATTCCAAACTGATTGCACAGACTGGTTACACCTGCACTATGGAGGTGTGTAGATGGACCAAACCAAGTGACAAAGCAACTTAGACAATAATGGACAAGAATGGTTAATGTTAAAATGGGTCCCTGTGTTAAAAGCATATGCATTTTGTACAAACAATATTGTTTATTTGGATTCATTATTACACTGTTAATTTTCTCTTTTCTGGTGTTTAATCCTTTTGTGTTGGTTTATTGTTGATTGCAGGCAATCCAGGATTTGTCCCCTGTTTTGCTGCTTTTGATGTTGGGAAAATAAATCACCCTGCACCTTGCCTCAATGTGGGCTTGTCATCCTTTGTTGACCTATGTGAAGAGCCTGGTTCTAGTGATGGTTGCACTTCCCTCACTGGACCCGGCTGCCCACATCGCGCTTTGCGGGGTAAGATGTACACTCTGTAGTGTAATGTACTGATTTACTGAAGACATATACTGTACCTTTTAGTTGACTTTTAAAAGATGCGTGTTGGAGCAATGTGCTCTGTGCAACTGACAAATCACACACTGGGTTGTTATTTCATGTATTCCTATGACACACATACACTCACTCAGCACTTAAGCATTGTGGTGGAGAAGTACCTAGGATTAAAAATAGCATGGAGGATGGGCTCAGAAACCACTGGTGGAAAGTTAGGGAAATTACAGCTTGTCCTGATATGACCCCAGAGGAGGCGGGTCTTAGACTGCCCAGAAAAACATTATACGGTGGAATTGGCTCCAAGGGAGAAAAGGAGAGTGGGGAATACTATTATGAATGTGTGCAAGGATTAAAGCAGCCATCAGGGGGAGACAAGAGAAATGTGACACCGTTATGTTTCAGCTCCAAGGGGGAAGGACTATCAATCAATCAATCAATCAATCAATCAATTTTATTTATAAAGCCCAATATCACAAATACAATTTGCCTCACAGGGCTTTACAGCATATAACATCCCTCTGTCCTTAAGACCCTCACAGCGGATAAGGAAAAACTCCCCCAAAAAAACCCTTTACTAAAGAAAAAAGTGGAAAGAAAGGGAAGAAAAAAAAAAAATAAAGAAAGAAAGTGGAAACTCAGCAGAAATGTGACACCGTTACGATCAGAGCCAAGTGGGAAGGATTAAGAAAGAGATGACTCAGCAGAAAATCTTCACAATAAAAACGAATGCGCAAACAAAGAAATTCCAGTCTTGCTCCGGAGCTTGACTCATTGAGTTGTGATGTGTTTGTTGCCTGCGAGCACATTAAACTCAGTTGCATCTGATTCTACGTGTCTCCAGTGATTTTTTGACCTCTGAGTATTTGAGTTTTTGATGTCTAATGGAAGACAAAGAAAGTTTGTTCGGGAGGCAGGGAGCAGGGTCGCAAGCTTTCTGGCACGGCTCGGGACCTTGACTTTTTTGCTTCCACAACTCACACAGACACAGTTTAACTTACACAAGTTGCAACACATCCCATTTACTGTTACATCAAGCCCCAGGCCCAGGCTGATAATCTAAACTGTCTGCAACATTTCTCCTGCATAGTTCAAAAGCCTACTCAATTATGAGTGCTGCTAAGCTTAAAGCTAATGATTAAGCTCAGAGTTTAGTGATAGTCAGAGAGGACAGGACAAGAGCAGTCAGTGGCGGAGCGGCTCGTAGCTAATGGATACCTGTCTGTAGGCTCTCCCCCTGTCAGTGAGACAAACATGAAAGACGTGATGTTTAACCGATGAGCGTTATCATTACGCACGACTATAATGCACGGTTGTGAGGTGCGCAGTGGCAGATCTCCTGATCTCAACCTGATCTCACAGAAATACGTGAAATGACCATGATCTCTTAACACTGCATTCCGTGGTGGCAGCATGTAATGGGTTGAAATGACGTGCCGGTACCATAGAAACAATGCCAATGGAAAGTCAATTAGGATCCATTGTCGTGGTGTCCACACGGATTCCCTGATTCAATGTCCTGTATACACACAAAAACACAAAAGTGTTCTTGATATTAAAACGGCAAATATATTCCTCTGTTATAATTACCCACCAATAATAATAATAGTAATAACACGATAGTTTGGATGTACTAGATATTTGATATAGGCCTATTCAAATATTCAGCCCCAAAAATGCCATTTCTACAGTACTAGCTAAATTATCTGAAATTAATCCTATGGGCCCGAATGACGCATAGAGAAGAACAAGTGTGAATTTCGACGCACTATCGATTTTGTCCGCAATTGTGAGCGGAACCACAGCTTTCCGACAAGACCAAGCACTTGTCGGTAGTCCAATGTTTTTACAGCGAAAAAAAAAATGATAAAGTTAAACTAAAATGATGTATAACAGAGCTTTCATTCAGCTTTGCACACACATTACTCTGAGATGGATTACTCGGATCAACTGTCTACAAAATAAAAACCTGACGAATTTCTTTACAATCCATTATACAGATCTTGTTGTCAGTCACTTCATATAGTGAGGAATATCGTATCTTACCACATCTTAGGCTTGCGTGTGTTTCTCCCTGTCTATTCACATTTGTAGTCCGGCTTTCAAGTTGCAAATATTTCCATATTGTCCAGTTGACACTCCATCAAACTTTGTGTGACAAGACCAGCACACTTCACCTTTGCGCGCACAGACAACTGAGGCCTAATTATGTATGCTGACAGGGCAGTAGTCACCTCATTGTGGGGGCACATAGAAGGTCATGGAACAATGGCAAATCTGGATTGCCCAGATTGTCCTGAAAAAAAATAAGATATAGCATGTGTATGTAGCCTTTATAATGACTGTGATATGATCAACTTGACAGTAGAAAACTAATAAATTACATCAACACTTAATGAAGCTCTGAATAACAGAAAATAAACACCTGCATACTTTCTTCTGTCATGTGGAAGTGTCTCCAGTTAAGCCTCGTTTCCACCAAATACTGTCTGTATGGTACCTTTGGAACCAAAAGTAACCCTTCAGACGTGGTACTTATGTACCTATGTCCATTGAGCATTTTGACAGCAGCCAGTACTCTTAAATGTGGGGTTGTTGTCATTCACTGCTCCATCCAACACTCGCTGTATTTTGTCATCACCAGTGACACATTATGGAAGTTAGCAACGAAAAAAAGAACAGTCAGGCTGGAGTGGAGAGTCTCTCTCCATAGGATATTTAAAAAATAGCATTTTTGTGCGTTTGTCCTTCTAAGGCAAGCACAGGGATTTATTGTTGCTGGAGCCCACAGGAAGAATGCTCTGCAATGGGTATTTTTATCCAAGTGAGAATTAGAATATATACAGTTCTAGGGCTGATCTTCAAATCCATTTATGGACATTCGCAGCTTCGGAGCTCAGAACGAATTTAATTCGAAGCATTCGACAACAACTGGGGGGGTGGGATTAAAAAAAAATAAAATAAATTATGGCGAAAACATAGTTTCTTCCAACACTAGAATTAAGATAAAAGTATTCACGAACGAAAAAACATTAATGGTCAGTGATAAGTAGTGTTTAACTTTTGACTGAACATTAAATTAAAACCCTCGGCGCACACTGCAGCACAATCAAACAGATGCACAACTCAGAGCATCAGAAGTGTCTCTGACACCAGACTCAGAGCGAACTGGTGGAACTGGAAAATACGTATTTTACATCAATAAAATCTATTTTATCATTATTTTGAGTCACATTGTTGAAAGAATTTAGTCGTCTGTGTTCAAGCAGGATAATAGCAGGTCTCCATTGTGCGTCGGGCTTTCTATTTCCTTGTCGGAGATTTTTTCTTTTTTAATTACTACTTATGTTTTTCAAGTGATTTCCCAAATTTGTTTTTGAGTTGTGATATGCCAGTTGCTTTTGGCACTCTGCTTTCTGGGGGTTGTCAGGGCATATTTTAAAGTGCAACCACACATCTGATGACCTCTTGGACATGTCTGCCAGCTCTGTGTGCACTCATTGTCAGTATCGGACTGGTGGGGGTTAGTGTTGCGTTTAAGGCTTCTCCCCAAAACAGGGAAAAAGCGCAGAAGCTTTGAATTTTTTTTTCCCCAATCGAATCCTGTGCCATCGAACGACGCTTAGAAGCTTCAAATTTTTTGGGTAAGCCCTATACAGTTCACATAATCCAGTCGAAATGAATATATATTTTTAAACGCTTGAAGATCCACTCATTACTAAAAGTGAATATCAACCAAGAGGGACAGTAAAAACTCATGGAATGGTCAAAGTTGTCACATTGAAATTTAAGGTGTTCTGATTAATTAATGTAGTCAACTCATACATTGAGTAACATTACAAGTAAACGTTCCACCTTAAAAGTTATTGTCAGTCGGCCCAGTGAGTTCTGTTATTTTTTCTCAAAACATGCTTTCATTTTATTGTTTACTAATACATGTAAAACTTGCCATGGTATGTACAGTAATTACATAAAACCAGCCACAACTCAGCCCTGAGCACAAGAGACCGTCCTCTATTAACCAATCATTGGACTGCAGTGTGTCTCGCTCCACCTTTTAGTGCCAGATCTGTGTGCTAGGTACCCCAACAGAGGGGTGACCAAAAATGGGGATGGTAAGGAACTTTCTGTTGGTACCATCCACAACTTTTCACAGTGGAAACAAAAAGAAAATGTGTACCAAACTGAAGAATTGTACCATACTGCTTGGTGGAAATGAGGCATTACAGAGCTTTATGATAACACAAGTGCAGTCAGAAATAGGAATAAAACATTACAATACATCAGCTTCTTGAACTAGTTTAGATACTTTTTGTGTATACTTTTTTTTAGTAATAAAACTGCTTATTCTGTCTTTTATCCTTATGAAGTCTTTTTTTAGTTTTTGTCATTGTTTTAAATGACAACACAGAAAGCAGCTTGGCACTAGAATGTGGTCAGAAAATGATACATTTTTACTGTTGATAGCTACATAGTGGGATACTCAGCTTTTATGCAAGGTAGGAATTATGAGCAGGAGGCAGCTGAACTTCAGGGCAAGGAAATGTTGTTTTAATGAACACTATAAATTGTACTGACTGAAATGACTGTGCATGTATTATTTTATGCCAGAATATTTTATATTAATACTTAAATAAAAAATTGCTTTCAGGTTGCATTAGACTCTATGATAAAGGTTGTTCAATTATTCATGTTTGATGTCACAATAGGCAGCTACAGATAGATTGTTTAAAGCCTTTTTCACATTGTTTCTGGATATTGTTGTGATAAAACATGGGATAATTACACCCCAAGGGCAACTACAGTATAATCATACAGCCAATCAAACTAGATTGACTAGATTAGATTACATACATATAAACTAGACTGATTGTTAGGCCCAAACAACACCTTTGTAAAATGCAAAGTACAATGGGGTAGATAGTTGTTCAAGTCAGCACGCTGCAGCTGTGGCAATTTACAACAACAGTCGCATCAATGGAATATATCAGCATGTGTGGATGGTCAGGTCTTCTTGTTTTTCTCAGGGCACGCTGGGACATGATGGAGAAAAAAATGCAAAATAGACTCAGAAATGTAGAAAGCTATAGAGAAGGCTCTGCTGGGAGAAGAAGTGAACTGCTCATGGGGGGTGTTTGATTTCATTGTCTGTGGTGGTCTGTGCATGATTGCCAAGCTCAAGATCAGAAGTACATCAAAAAGAAAGAAGCAGGGATAATAAAAAAGTCTCTCAAGGTCTACACATGAAAATGCTTCTTAAGAGAAGTAAGCAGGGCCGGCTTAGTGTTTTTGTGGCTCTAAGGTGAGATTGATAAGTCGTCCTTCATTACAAATGCACAAACACAGACACACACGAGCAGCATGTAACCTGTTACCATGTTAACACTGCAGTGGATACGTGTAAAATGAAAACATTATTTATGTGTCAGAGGGGAGCTCAACAACAAATTATGGATTCCAGTATGTTATTTTCATTGCTGAGGAAAGTCCAATCAGTATTTGTGAACATGAGCTACTCTCTCTCAAAGCCAGAAACCAGACAAGGAAGTCTCAAACTTGTGATGTCATAGAGCCATAGTCACTAACAGGTGGACCATGGTCCAAGTCTTGACCCAGCTACCATCCTATACAGACCCAGACCTATAACCAGTAAATTATTAAGGGATTTTGAATTTTGATGGGTGCTTTTGTTTTATCTGGCGCAACTTTTCTAGTCTTTACGGTAACGGTCTAGCTGATCAGGAAACCCACAGACCAACTGCATGCAAGTTAAGCCATCCTACGTAATGCCACCTAGCCAATCAAATCTCTGCATTCCAGGTGATTAACATTGCGACTCTGCAGTCAGATGAGAGAGGTGAAAGGAGTGACAAGCAGAAAGACGATAGAAAAATAGAGAGATAGAAATATAGAAAAAGAAAGTAGCCTGTACCTTGACCATGTTTGGCTCCACATACAGCTGCGAGGCAACTTTCTCCACAATGAACCTAATAAGAAATTCTCTCAATGGAACAACAAAAGTGGGAAAAGAGAGAAAGAAAGAGGAACTGTAAAACAGTTCAATTCAATTGTTATTTATTTATTTATTGTAATATTGGTGGAGACTGTTTAGTCAAGATGTTAAACAGTTAATAAAGAAAAAGGAAAATTCAAGCTGTTGCTACACTTTATTTTATTTTTTCTAAAATTAATTAAATTTATTTAAGATGCGCAATTTTTCAAAAACGATTTCATCTATTTTCTCCATTTTTAAATGCATATCTGTATAGTTCAATGTTAAGTGACAATAAATATTGCAGAAATGTTTTTTTTTAAATCATACTTTCTTTATTTGATTTGACAGTCAGATGTTGATTGCCTACTTCAGTATATAATCAATCAATTTTATTTATAAAGCCCAATATCACAAATCACAATTTGCCTCACAGGGCTTTACAGCATACGACATCCCTCCGGAAAACTCCCCTAAAAAAACCCTTTCATGGGGGAAAAAAATGGTGGAAACCTCAGGAAGAGCAACTGAGGAGGGATCCCCCTTCCAGGACAGACAGACGTGCAATAGATGTTATTCTGCCCCCGCTACCAGCTGGGCAGATAGACAACAGGTTCCAAGCAGGACAGACTCCAAATGGCCGTTTTTAAGTCTTTACTTGAAAAACACTGTAAACTGACCAACAAGACAAAGTGCACATTAGTTACAAGAGCAGAAAATATCATAACACAAAGTGAAAGTTAGCTTGCGGCTACCGCGACTGACATGTGTAAGAAAACAAATTTACGTGTGATCTATAACACGACGATCAACAGCGATTTTCACAACACACATCCCACAGCAGGCTACACATAACACTCACATTGATAAACCCCAGATGATAAACCCCAAACTTACAAGCACATGTCTCTTCAGCCAACGCCGAAACAAAACAAACAGGCGACTGCGAGCATATGAAGACGATAACTTCCGGATTCTACGGAAACTCTGGAGGGTCAAAAAACACTAGCTCGCGTACACGCACCTTAAACTGAAAGCACGGCATCTTAAATCCACATTACACTACATTATATTAGGGTCGCACTGACCTGACCTGACATAGCAGTCTGTTGATAGTCATTTACACACTGTTCATAAAAATAACTGTTACGCACAGTCAAACACAGCTCTCACACAGCAGCGCAGCACGACACTGGACACACAGCGGAGCAAAGCCTGTGTTACGTTCAGTCGTTGTCACATAAATGACAAATTCTAGCACATGAAAAGGCCATAGCACAACACAGCAGCATGTCAAGTGGGCCGAAACCGAGCAACATTTTGTTAAATTTTTAATTTGTTAATTTATAGCTTGTTATGGATTCCATGATTTCCCCGTGACACTTACAGATGTATGCATAACTGTGCTTGGATAATGTTTTATGAGGCTCAGGTGTCTTTCAGTTGTCTCTTTGTCTTGATGTTACTTGGCTTGGCTTTCTCTCGCATGCATCTTTCATACTTTTCTCTGTGCTGTCTCAAGTATTGATATAGATTGGTCGTGTTGCCGTGGGACGTGGCGACTTTAACCTTTAAACTTTTACATAGCACGTCTTTCTGTTCAGTGTCGCCTTACCTGAATTCGCCACCAACTCACCCTGTTCAGGGACGTACTCATGCTCTTCTTCAGCGTCTATCTTGGTCACTGCTGCACGCTGGGTGGTCACCTGACCATACATGCTGCACACACCAGGATAGCTTGTGGGTGAGATGTCAACAAACTCCACACACTACAGGAGAGGCAGCCACATTCACAGACACACAAGTTGACATTTATTTACATTAAATCTCAAATCGCAGCCTTTTACGTGTTTATGTATTCGCACAGCCTGACATCGCGTTTGCGATTGTGATTAGATTAATCGAACAGCACTACTCAGAACATTCCCCTGGCTGCTCTCTGTGTCATCTACATCTGTCACCATTCATTCATTATGCAGCAGCTTCAGACTTTACTTTACCACATGAGATCACAAGTTTGAGTTTTTGCACTCTAGCATTTGATTAAAATGCGAGAGAGTTGTTTACCAATATTCTTAGATTGACTTCGACCATAGTAATAAAATAGATGAGTTTTGAAAATGGGTGAAGTTCCCCTTTAAAACAACATGCATTTCAGGTCATGCTTCATTATTCGAAAAATGTTAAATATCTTCTTCCTTCTTGACTCAGAGATGCTGTATTTTTATGTCTCTGCTGTCAGATATATCACAGATATTTCACAGTTATGGTTTCATCATGGCTCAATTACTTACACCAATAGACAATTTTCACCCCAGGCTTTTTGATGGATCACAGCAGGAAAAGCACAGGAAAACAGCCATCACTAATGTTACACTGTGCATTTCCTGCTTCCACATGTCAAAATATCAGTGTTTAAGGGTTGGGGGTTTTGTTTTTGGGCTGGGGGGTTGTTTTCTTTGTTACGGTTGGACAGTCTTTCTGACATGTTCTCGAACTTAAAAGACAGTAGACCGAATCACAATGTTTGTTTACAATAACTTTTGGGTAGAAAATCTTTGCATCACGTACAGAAAATAGAACTGTACTAAGCAGACATTGCCTCAATTAGTTAGTTTTTAGTTGCCAAAAAAACAGGCCCACCAAAAACATCATCAGTTTAATTGTAGGCTGTATTCATAACATTTTCACTGCTTTATCTTGCCATCAGACAGACATCAGATTTCTGATGGGGAACTGAAGCTGTTATATCAAAGCCACCAGATGTTATTGACAATAACAACTAGCAGAACAAAGAGTTGCTGGTCTATCATGGCCTCGAATGGTTAGTGTGTAAGCTAAAGCAGAGCAAATGTATTTAAATATATCATACACTTACACTGGTATAGACTTTTTTAAGGTGGCTAAAAACGTTTTGCTGCAACCCTGTCCACAACAATACATTGCTTAGGTTCCATGACGGTGGATTTGGTTCTCTATCGTATCGAGACTATCTCTCCACCCAACTACATATTCCATATGTACGGGGGGACTGACCCACGGGGGTCAGGTGACGTGGATAATTCTTTAAGACAAACCACCTGTGAGGTGGCTGATCACAGCATAAAAGCACCTGTGCGCCACACCCACACCGATCATTTTGATTCCACGAGAGCAGGTTGACGTGTGTTTGTGTGAGGAGACAGTCTTTGCCACTTACCGTGTGTAAGAGAGAGTGTGAAGTTGCCTCTCGGGGTGGCTGTTTTCTCTGTAGACAGAGCTGTGTCAGGGCTTCTGCTGAAACCGGAGCGGTGGAAACGGAGGTCCGCTGTTTGCCGTGCTGTCGGCATCCAGTTAGCTTTGCCAGCATTTACTACGAGCAACGTTACCTGGCGTATTACTCTGACAAGGAGTTAACGCGCCATAGGTACGGAGGCTAGCCGAACCCGGAGCGGGGGAGGCAGCCGCCCATTGTTGCCGTGCTATCGGCATTCAGTTGTTTTGCCGGTCGCTCTGAGCTTGCGAGTCGCGTGTAGTGGGCAGGTCCTTCCGCGTTCGCACTCTCGCGTGAACTGGCAGTATGGCAGGTCAAACGGGCCATAACTGTGTGGGCTGCGGTGTGCAGATGCCCATAGAGGATGGCCATGATAGATGTGTGTTGTGTCTTGGACAAAACCATGCCTCTTTAGCTAGAGAAAATCCTTCCTCCTGCATGAATTGTTTTATCTTGCCAGCGCGATCCTAAGAGGCCCGTTACTGTGTGTTTGGGGGAAAGCGCAAGCAGGCTGCTCAACCCACTGTTTCCCAGCAGGCTAAGCGCCTCAGGGGGGCGGAGTTTGCGGGTAGCTATGTGAAGCCCCTTACTGTTCCCCCACTCAGGTCCTTTCTGAGTGATACAAGGACTGAGGCTGGGAGCTTGGCTGATGAACAGGAGGAGGCTGAAGAGGTGGATGTAATAGGGCACTCTTCAGACAGTGATCTTCCTCCAGGACAAGGGGAGGCTGGCCCTGAGCTGGAGGAAGGGGAGCGGGTCGGCGAGCTCCGCCAATTCAGGGGGCTAATTGAAAGGGCGGCCCAGGCACTGGGGGTTGACTCCACTATGGGCCAGGCACCTGCCCCATCGCGCTTTGATGATGGCCGTGGTGCACAGCCTGCCCCTTTTCTGGTGCCTCTTCTCTCAGATGTGGAGGGGCTAATGCAAGCTTCATTGGCAAGGCCCGCAGACCCACTCAAATTTTCCCAGTCCTGTAGGCGGTTCTCTGCCATGCAGGATAAGGAGAAGGTTGGTTGCTCTGCCCTGCCACAATTGGACCAGGTCATTGCGGCTCTCATGTTCCCGTCCAGCTCGGTGTTAGGGAAAACTAGTTGCCCAACAAGGGGATGCAGAATGTTGGATGCTTTGCTAGCTAAAGTGCATAGGACTATGGCAGTCCAGGCACAGCTGGCTAATACAGGGTCCATCTTAGCACTGTATCAGCGCTTGTTGGCGCGTGAGCTGGATGTCAGGCACAGTGCAGACCTGGTCTCTGAGCTGCAGCTGGTTTCATCTGTCATGGCACAGCTGATGAAAGAACAAACAGCAGCTGCAGGGAAGGGTATAGCTTCTCTTTGGTTGCAATCCAGACTGGGACAACCACAACTGGCGCCTAGTCACCCAGAGGACCAGAGCAGTCTGTTGAGGTTGCCGGTTGATCCATCGGCCATGTTTGGCCCGGGAGCTAATGCTATGTTGCAGCAGGCCCAGGAAGCACGTCGCTGTGCTCGGGAAGTTTCCGGTGCACTGGCCAGACGCCGCAGGTGGCAGGGGGCTGGACAGTCGCCCAGGGCCCCTGCACAAACTCCGGGGCCAAGCTGGGGCTCTGGTGACCTGAGGGCTACCATTGAAGCTCAGCGTAGTGGGGGTAGGGGCAGAGGCAAGCAGAGCATGGGGGCTCAGGGCAAGAAGCAGCCCAAGCCCCCGCCTCGCTCCTGACGCCATGCCGGACCCAGCCTGCTTCCACTCAGCCCAGGCACGTCTTGCAGCTTGGCAGGCACTGGGTGCGAGCCCTTGGGTGTTCTCAACCATGACTCAAGGGTATCGTATTCAGTTTGCCCGTCGACCTCCTACCTTATGGGCCCCGACGGCCCTCACGGTGGTGGATCCACAGCACAAGATTGTGCTTCAGGCCGAGGTTTCCGCTCTGTTGGAGAAGGGGGCCATCAGAGAGGTACCGCGAGACAACAGGCAAGCTGGGTTCTACTCCCGGTATTTTCTTGTCCCCAAGAAGGATGGGGGACTCCGTCCCATTTTAGATCTCCGGGGACTCAACAAATATCTCCGCCATCTGCCTTGCAGGATGCTGACAGTCCCAAGGGTGAGACAATCCATCCACAGAGGGGATTGGTTTGTCAAGATGGACCTCAAAGATGCTTACTTCCAGATTCCTATCTGGGAAGGGCACTGGCGGTTTCTCAGGTTTGTGTTCGACAACCGGATATACGAATTTCAAGTCCTACCATTCGGGATCTCCTTGGCTCCCCGCACCTTTACGAGGTGTATGGAGGCAGTGCTGTCACCTCTGAGACAGAGGGGGATCAGGATTTTGAACTACCTGGACGACTGGCTCCTGTGTGCACATTTGGAGGACCAATGTCAGGCTCATTTGGCCCTACTCCTAGAGCACCTACAGCACCTCGGCCTGCGTCTCAATCGAGACAAAAGCAGGCTGGAGCCTTCACAGAGGATGCAGTTCCTGGGCCTAGTACTGGACTCCCAGACTGCGCTGATGACACTGACACAGGAGAGGCAGCTGTCTCTAGAAGCTTGCCTCTCACACTTCAGGCTGGGGGCCCGAGTGACATGGAGGCTGTGTCTCCGCCTCCTGGGGCTCATGGCATCAACAGCTCAGGCTGTTCCGTTGGCCCTCTTACACATGCGCCCGGTGCAGAGGTGTCTCCTGGGCCTAGGGCTGAGCCCCGAAAGCCACCTTCAGTCTCCTGTGCTCGTCACCAGACGGTTACGGCTAGCCCTCCGTTGGTGGGAGAGCAGGGAAAATATTTGCAGGGGAAGTTTACTGGGACCAATGACGCATCGCCATCTGGTTGCCACGGATGCTTCACTGACAGGTTGGGGAGCAGTGCTCAGAGGGAACGGTGTCAGCGGGTGCTGGCGCGGCCGTTATGCAGCGCAGCACATAAATATTCTGGAGCTGAAGGCAGTCCACCTTGCCCTCCGCCGTTTCCTTCCGTACATCCAGGGCCAACACGTGCTGGTGAGGACAGACAGTGTGGCTGCGGCAGCGTACATCAACAGGCAGGGCGGCTTGGGTTCCCCTCGCCTGTGCAAATTGGCACACCTGCTGTGGCTGTGGACGTGCCCGAGATTTCTATCCCTAAGGGCGGTACATGTGCCGGGGCTGGACAATGTGGCAGCGGATCAGTTGTCCAGAGGAGGTCCGGACCCGGGAGGGTGGAGACTACACCCTCAGGTGGTCGCAGATCTTTGGCGTCGTTACGGGCGAGCGACAGTCGACCTGTTTGCATCACGGGAATCCACCCACTGTCCCCTGTTCTTCTCCCTAGGGAGAGACAATCCTCCTCTCGGGGCAGATGCCATGGCCCATCCCTGGCCACGCGGCCTGCTCTATGCCTTTCCCCCATTCAGCCTTCTTCAATCCCTCCTGCAGAGAGTGCGTGTGGAGGAGGTGAGACTTGTCCTGGTGGCCCCGTTTTGGCCTCACATGACATGGTTTGCGGACATCCCGCCACTGTTGGACGGGACTCCGTGGGAACTTCCACTGCGTCCGGATTTGCTGTCACAGGCGCAGGGAACTCGGGTTCATCCCTTTGCCCAGGGGCTCAGGCTCTGGGCCTGGCCCCTGAGTGGACCGAGCTGTTAGGGATGGGGTTGTCACAGTCAGTGGTCCAAACACTGCAGGAATCTCGTGCACCATCGAAAAGAGCGCTGTACATGCACAGATGGAAAGTCTTTGTGGCATGGTGCAGGGAACATCAAGCGGACCCTCTCACATGTTCAGCCCCTGAGATTCTGCAGTTCCTGCAAGGGCTCTTGGATGCAGGGAAGTCACCTTCCACGCTCAGAGGAATGGTGGCTGCAGTCAAGGCAGCTCGAGTAGGACGATACAAACTGCCCGAGGATGTGTCCATCCTGGTTTCCCAATTCCTTAAGGGGGCTAGGAGACGTGTTGGCCGTTGTTGTAGGCCACCTCTCCCACCCTGGGATTTGGAGCTGGTCCTACGGGCCCTGGAAAGGTCGCCGTTTGAGCCCCTGGAGACAGTGGACCTGAAGTGGCTGTCAATTAAAACCGCCCTCCTGCTGGCTCTGGCCTCTGCCAAGAGGGTAGGGGAGCTTCAGGCTCTCTCGGTGCATGAGGACCTGTGCAGGTTCCTGCCAGAGGGGACAGGGGTGGTCCTGCGGCCGAATCCCGCATTCCTCCCTAAGGTCCTTTCTGGCTGTCAACCGAGTAGGGAGGTGGTTGAACTCCAATCTCTCTACTCCTCACAGACGGAGAATGGGGAGTGCAGGCGCTCACTGGTGTGCCCTGTTAGAGCACTCAGAGCGTATGTGCACAGGACACGGTCTCATAGGCAAACGGACCAGTTGTTTGTTTGTTTTAAACCGGAGCGGCTGGGCCAGCCACTGTCAAAAGCCCGTGTTTCCCACTGGATTGTGGATGCTATCCAGCAAGCCTATGTGGGTGCAGGTGAGGGCTCACTCTACCCGGGGAATGGCGACATCCTGGGCATTATGGCGTGGTGCATCTATAAATGAGATCTGTGAAGCTGCCACGTGGTCTGTCCCTTCCACTTTTGCTCGGTTCTACCAAGTTAATGTGGCTGCAAGCATGTCTTTTGGTGAGCGGGTGCTTGGTGTACCCCAACGGTAGCGTTGTTTTTCCTCTATCCCTGTCAGTCAGCCTGGCGTGGGCTGATTGAGTGGCCTTTCCGCCCCTATAGCTGAGCCTTGGCGTCTTGCAGGGCTGGCAGGCCTCGGTAGCGTCTGGCGCCGGGTCATGTGGCAACAGGAGTCTGCGTCTGGCAGTACTTGTTAGCCTAGGGGTGTGTATATATTGTACATTTGTAAATAGTTCGCATTAAGCTTGTTGGTGATTCTTTTGAATGCACGCCTGTGTGGGTATTTTTTTGTTAGAGCACTTCCGGTGGCGGTGACGTCTCATTCGAAGTACACTCTGCTCTATCCCCTCACGGTGTGTCTTAAAGAGTCCCCGTACATATGGAATATGTAGTTGGGTGGAGAGATAGTCTCGATACAATAGAGAACGGTCGGTTACACATGTGTAACCTTGGTTCTCTGAGTGAAGAGACTATCTCTCCAGCTCGAGGCCGCTCGGGGATCTGTTCAATCAAAATCATGACCGGTGTGGGTGTGGCGCACAGGTGCTTTTATGCTGTGATCAGCCACCTCACAGGTGGTTTGTCTTAAAGAATTATCCACGTCACCTGACCCCCGTGGGTCAGTCCCCCCGTACATATGGAATATGTAGTTGGGTGGAGAGATAGTCTCTTCACTCAGAGAACCAAGGTTACACATGTGTAACCGACCGTTTATTAAAGACACTAGCAAAGCAACACAGTATATAGAATTAGCACAGCAGAAATATCAGATGGGTTGGATCAGAGTTTTTTACTATACATCGTTAAAAGTTACAGTTATGGCTATGTCCACAAAAATTGACAAGTTTTCTGATTTTACATATCTCCAGAATTGAAATCAGCAGGTAGTTTTTCACGAGCAAGCAACTGTTGCTGTTAACGCGATGTCACAGCAATTTGATCTACACAGGGAGTTTATCCATGCCCTCCCAAATGACACATAGATATATTGTCCCACTGATGGGGTTATCAGAACAAAAACATAATTTGCCTCTGACAAGCAAACTGTCCACTTGATGGCAGAATTAAATAAGAGTCTAGAGTGTATTGTGCATAGTGTTCAGACATTTACTCTGAGTATGTTATTTGATTTGCCTTAATTCTTTCATATGATATAAAATAAATGCATAATGTTATTTGTTTCGCTACCACTTTATATTACTGAGGCCTGCTGCTGAATTTAGCTTCAGGTTTCACTTGGTAGAACTCTGATATTAGGGCAGACGAGCGGCGCATTAGCTGGTAAACATCACGTTTATTCACTTTACATTGAGCTAAAATTAATACAGAATTATGTAAACTGTTTGCCTCGTGTTACTGTCTGTTTATGAGTCGTAAGAAATCATAAATCATCTTTTATATGTTTACTGTAAGCTAGCTCAGGCTCTGTTAAATTTAACAATATGCTAACGGAGCAAGGCAAGCTAATTGCTAACATGCTTGGTTAAAAAGGAAAACAATAAATGCTTTGAGATGGCTGTCAGAAATGACAGAGGTATGATCACATTATACCGTCTGAGGTGTAACAGATGGTGTGTTCCATATGTTTTATTTCCTAATTGCTCTAGAAAAGAGGATAAGCATACTGTTGGTGTACTGTTCTGAACCGTTACAATGGGAAAATGCCAGTTCTGGTTCAGTGCCAGCAGCCATGACTATAATTAAGGCAAGGTATCATGGGGGCTGGGAATAAGGTGGATACAAATGTCCGTTTTCCTGAGTAAAACACCACATTTGTGTTAAAGAAGCCTTTTTTTTTTTTAAATTAATAATTTGTATTGAACAAAAACACACAGACAGTTATGTTAATGGCCACAGTGGCTTAAAAGCTTCCAGAAGATTTTCGCTCTCTTCAGTCACTAGGATTTTATGGAAAAATTTGATGCATTAAGACTTCATATTTTTAGCTTCTTGCCTTCTATTTTCTTCACCTTTACCTTCTAAAAAAGAACAGATTTGACATATTATTTCAAACATCAAAATGATTGTGTAGAGCCCTTCCAGGTTCCATATTTCATCACCATACTTACAATATTAACCATGAGGTTAAAGTTTGGCAAATATTGTTTACGGTTTAAAAAGAACAGTGTTGATTCAGTGCTGAAACAGGAAAGGAAAAGGTTATCTCATGTTAAAGGCTCCGATCACACAGAAAGCATTTTATTGTTGCTAAGCAACCATCCCATCACCTCTTTACCCTAACCTTCCTGTGTAATAAATCTACCATTTATTATTATTATTATTATTATTATTATTATTATTATTATCATCATCATCATCATCATCATCATTATTATTATTATTATTATTATTATATTCTTTATTTGACAGTAATTCGTATTTTGTTCCTAACATTAACAGGCAGAAGGTACTTGCTGTGTGGGTACAAGAGACCCTAAAAAAGAGGGTGGATTACAGGGAGTACCGCCAGTTTCTGCTCCAGTGTTTACCAATTGTAAACTTTTCCACTCTGAGTTGAAGTTTTTTCAACCTAAGGAGTTCAGAGCACTCCAGCAAAATCACCAGGTGCCTAGAGGACAGAAGCAAGAGGTGCCTAGCAATGCAGAAAACAGCAAGCAAAAAGCTTTATTCTCATTAAAAACAATTACAAAAAGCCACCTCCAGCTGCTAAAACGCTTTCTGTGAAATCAAGTCAGATGTTTGCTGAACCATCCATCCACCTCGACCTCCTACTTATGCAGACATATGGGGCATCTGTGTCTCAGAAGGTGGGAAGTCTGCTATTCAGATCGGTGGTTTGAACTCTTCCATTCTGCATGTCTTCCATTCTACATGTCAAAGTATCCTCAGGCAAGATACTGAACCCTAGAATGCTGCAATGGCTGAGTATGTATGCAGGTGTGTGAGTACAATCATCACTTACTACTAATAAAAGGGAGAGACACTGTAGACCAGGGATGTTGCATAGATTGATACAATTGTTTTAGTTCAATTCAACTCCATCAGAATCCAATTCAGCAATGGCAGACTTTGAATCAGGTGGAGAAGAGACAGGAGCTGTGGCTGGTGAGTCCTTAAAACAGAGGGAGAGATGGCATAAGGCACAGAGATAATGTCAACACTAGGAACACGAATTAGAATTTAGGCCATCTAGAGCCGTTATTAAGTACAGCACTTACTCTGTCACATCATTCATTGTCCACATCACTATCATTCAGCTCTGGAAAACATTCCAGCTCATTTGCCTGTTGCTGCAGGTTTGTAGTTTACACGTCTGTGCAATGCAGACCATTTTGCAGGCATGGGCATTCTGAAAGTTTACATGTTTGTAAGCAGGAGCAAAATGTTGTTGCTGAAGCAGTTGAAAAAACCATCATACAAATCATAGTACATGCATTCATTAATTACATTCATATTAAATATACATACGTGTCAAACAGGTTCTGTATTTTTTTTTTTTTTTTTTTTAATTTTTATATATTTAATCCCCTTGAGGGGAAATTCAATTTTTTCACTTTTGTCATTAACACATGAAGTGATGGTCACTGTATGTGGTCAGGATCACTCTCTCTTTCCTGTCTCGGCCAGAGTGCAGAATTTATAGTCTGTTTATGCTCAAATCAAGTTTAGTCTAGTTTCAGTATTGTAAATCTAGATCTTATTAAATATATAGATATGGAATATAGATCTGCTTGATTCATAATTAGTTTCACTGTGTTTGGTTGTTTTGGCTCGGTGCTGATGGGAGTCTGATTGTTTAGTTTTATCATCAGCTGTCTGAGGGGGGCTGTTTTCAGGGTGTAGCTCTCGGGCTTGTAGTGATTTGAATTCGGGATGTATATAAATGTGCATAACTTATGACTACAATATATGCATATTTTAAATATGAATATATATTCAAAATATTTATATGATGATTTCTATAAGGAATAATCTGTTTTGACCATACATTTTAAAATATATATTTTTAATTTATATATTAAAATTGAAAACATGTTATCAAGAATTCTGTATATTCTTTATCATTAATAACTATAAATATACTATTAACATATAGTGATCAGCTTTGTCATATACGTATATTACAAGTCAACAATAAAAGCATATATTATACATGTAAATATTAAAAATATCTGTATGATTATTTTTTATACACTTATGTTGTGGCTACATATATTTGTTATTTATTTAATTAATATATTCGAATATATCAAAGCAATATATATACTTTCTTTTATATTTACATACACAATAGCAACATATATCCTACTTCAATTAAAGCATTTTTGTCATTCATCCACACAGCAGCTGGATAGCTAAGCAGGTAAGAGCACCGGCTTTGATTTTAGACATTGCCGTTATAGTGACAGCTATGACGTGAGAAGTCGTGGAAGACAAAAAGAAAATCACACTTGAGATTTTTTGTCAGGACATGCCGTCCGTTGTTGTTTACTATGACACACGTACAGCGTCGGGCTGTAATCGGGCTGAAATCACGTAGTCTGAACCCGGCATTACTTTACTTAAAACAACAAACTAAATAAATAAATTGTGTGCACATGAAAAAATATTTAAGTTTTTTTCATCCAGTATTTGACGAAGGTTCTCTCTGAAATCAACTCCAGTTCTCTAGAATCTGCTCCTATGAGTCTGAGATCTCCTCCAAAATCTTTGCTTGTCTCAGAGGGTTAAAAAAACAAACAAACAAACAAAAAACTGACCTATAAATGAGGTCAAGATTGTTACCTTTGTGCTAACTCTATAAGCTTTAGTGAACATAGGAAACAGCTAATGAAATCAGCTCAGTGCTCCAATTCAAAACTTCTGTTGTACACCATTTGTAGTTCAATCCAATTTCAAAAATCACAATTTCACTCATATGCAATCAGAATAACTAATTTAGGGTGCTACACTTGTAGTAAATACTTAATGGCAGTCAAGGTGTATAATATAAAACATAAACAGCATCAATATTGTAAATTCAACACACCTTTACAATATTCAAAACTTTTTTTAAAAGAAAAGTACATCTTAGCTGGCAGCTAAGCTGCAGATATTAACTGATAGACTGTTAAATGCATAGATTCATTGTTTTTTTGTTTTTTTTAAAAAAATCTGTTTCATTTTAAATATTTAGTCACATATTATTACCATAGTTTATTTATCTATTAATTTTTAATCCCTCTTCCTACTTTGGGCAACATCTTAGTAAAATTACATTGTCAAATATTTTTGTCCAAAATCTTATTGGAAATATAAAAGTTGAGTTATTTGACTTTTAATGAACACATTGCCCTACATGATTTTTATGTGAGTGCATTTATTGGCACATTTAAATTTCTTGATGCAGATAGGGTCGGGTATAGGTAAGTATAATTTATTGTGTGTGTAATAAGGGTTTTATCCAAAGAATAGAAGTAATTGTTTCCAAGACATCTGTTTTTTTTATTTATTTGTTTGTTTGTTTTTGAATGATCATGATTTGGGTTTTCTTAAAAGCTATTTTCAGGAACAACAGAATGAGGTCATCTGCATAAAGCAGGTATTTAATCTCTTTGTGGGGCTGTGGTGGCTGTGTAGTGTCCTGAGCTGCTGCTTATCTTTGCTTGCAGCCATTTGTGAAAAGACATAAAATAGCTTTGTAAGAATTATTTGTCATTAAATATGTTTGTTGTTATGTTAAGTTATCAGAGACAAACAAAGGGTCCACCAAACATTTAGCTCAAGAGAAAAGTTAAATCATATCTGTTGTTGTTGCTTGCTGGTAGTTATCAGGTCAGCTAAACAGTGTGAATCTCTGACCAATGCTATTTCTTTCTCTCTATACAAGGATAACACAGTATAGTAAACTGTCAAATATGGATTCTGTCCAGGATTGTATGGAGCAAGTCAATTATGTTTCAGGGTAGTATTTTCCCTTTGAGGCCTTCAGTGCTGTGAATCACATTGTAATGAATACTTTTGTCTTTTATTTCCATAAAGAAACAATGATTTCTGGTGTTGTTGTTTGCAAATCTCTGCTTTGTTGAATACTTTCCCTGAAGAGCATTTCAGGGAGCTGTGGATCTGTGGCTCCCTGCAGAGTTTTAGTTTTGGAAAGCTCTCCCCCCTGATTGGCCATAGCAGGGGTTGAAACTCCAATGTGCCACAAGAATGATAATGGGCTTTTTCCACTCTTTTCTTTATGGGCTGTATCATTTTAGAGACTATTTGGAAACGGTCTGAATTTTGCCACAGCCTCACAAATCTGCATTCATGGATATATCCCAGGAAGTGTTTCTTTTTTTTTTTTTTTTTTTTTTTTTTTTTTGTTATCATTCAAAAACCTTTTTTCTTCATGAAGGACATTGTGAGGATGGAGGTTAAAGAAAAGTAGACCTATATTTTTTGATTAGGATTTCATTCTGTGGATCCTTTTCCCCTTACTCTTTTAAATATCAATACCTCCCTCTCCCTGCTTAAATAAATAATCTACATTTTCTGTCCCCTAGTCTAAATGAGATATACATTAGAATAAAAAGCAAGTATTCAAGTCAAAATTAGGGGTAGGAATCACCACAATACTATATAATCACAATACTTTGGTAGCAATACATTATTGTTGCAATAAAATACATTGCACTATATTACAATTTATTACCTTTTTTCTCACTGCCAATTTTATCCCCAAAGGAACACTTTGTCAACATCACTTTTACCTAATAAGACAAAGTTTTCAGTCTGCTCATCCGACTTTAATCATTAATCAGATTTAATGATCTCTGTGAAGCCAGATTAAGCACCTGAGTGAAACACTACACATTCAGGTATCAATCAATCAATCAATTTTATTTATAAAGCCCAGTAACACAAATCACAATTTGCCACAGAGGGCTTTACAGCATAAAACATCCCTCTGTCCTTAGGACCCTCGCAGCGGATAAGGAAAAACTCCAAAAAAAAAAAAAAAACCTTTAACGGGGAAAATAAATGGTGGAAACCTCAGAAAGAGCAACTGAGGAGGGATCCCTCTTCCAGGACGGACAGACGTGCAATAGATGCCGTACAGAACAGATCAACATAATAAATTAACAGTAATCCGTATGACACAATGAGACAGAAAGAGAGATAGAGACAGAGAGAGATGCAGGACAGATGGTAATGACAGTAGCTTAACAACATTAACTAAAGTAATAATATTATAATTTTAATTACGGCTATTGTGGTACAATATGTTGAAAGTATATATCAATATCTGATAGTATACATATGTGACAATAATCATATGTGTATAATAACAGAAGAAGTATGACTAATGATAACAGCAACAGCAGGAGGCATCTGGCAGGACCACGGCAGCAGCACAACCACACACGTCACACTATCCAAGCACCAGTGCAATGTAAGTTAACCTGAGAGACAGTGGAGCACAAAGGCTCCAGAGAAGAAGCCGAGTTAGTGACACACAGTACAGTCGAGTTAGCGAGATGCAGTAACAGGACATTATCATGAGTTATCATGTTAGCAAAGGAGAGAGAGAGAGAGAGAGAGAAGGTGCCCGGTGCATTATAGGTGGTCCTCCGGCAGACTAGGCCTAAGTCAGCCTAACTAGGGGCTGGCACAAGGCAATCCTGAGTCAGCCCTAACTATGTCTGTCACTTCCGGTCGAGTGAACGCTGGCGCGTCTTGCTGCCGCTGCTCACCGGCAACTTTTAACATGTTTTACGGTTGTCCACGCACTTGATGACCGTATTTTTCGTCTAATCTGGGAGATTTACTCTCTCTTATTCGCCTGATGACCTACGATTGTGCTGCCATCGTTCTGTGGTGACTACTGGCCGTCGTTTGCCTACCTGCTCGGCTCGCTGTTTGGCTTCGTGTGTGTCATCACCTCTTCACCGCGCATTACGATGTCGGCCAGCAGGGTCCTTGTATTGTCCGTACTGATCTGGATTATCCTGTCGCTCCTTCATCCACCCGTGGAGGGACTTCTTCAATACTCGGCCGCCGAGCTCCTCCGGCTTCGCTTTCAAGGGTGCGGATCTCCTCCATCAGCTCTGGACCTCCACCCAGACATCTCCTTCCTGCCTCGCCGGAGATATATCCACCAGGGGGTCTCGGCGGAAGTTTCCGCGTCGGGAGCTCCGACGGGAGCATCTCCTTCTGGTCCTCCACTCGCCGCCCATCCAGAAACACCGGGCGGTCTGTGAATCATGGGGTGTTAGCCAGCCTGGCTAGGTCGGCTAACGCCCCTCTCAGCAACAACATCTCTGGCGTCAACTTCGGTCTCCTGAACATCCGCTCCCTCACGAGCAAAGGACATCTCATCCAGGATCTCCTCACTGACCGTAAGCTTGACTTCCTTTGTTTATCTGAAACTTGGCAACTTTCTGGCGACTTCTCACAGCTGAATGACTCTACCCCTCCGGGGTTTGTTTACATTTGTAAACCACGTGATTCCGGTCGCGGGGGTGGTCTCGCGATACTTCACCGTGAGAAGTGGAAGGTCCTTCCACTCTCTGTCCCTCCCCTCTCCTCGCTGGAATGTCTCGCCTGCCAAATACCTGGACCCACCCCACTATCATAGCCACAGTCTACCGCCCCCCCAAACCTCACAAGGACTTTTTAAATGAATTCTCCGCCCTCCTCACACACCTCTCCACTCTCTCACCTAATGTCATTCTGCTGGGGGATTTCAACATACACATGGACAATACTGCTCTTCCCCTCACCATAGATTTCTCCTCATCACTCCACAGTTTTGGCTTCAAACAGTTCGCAGACTTCCCCACACACATCAAAGGCCACACCCTGGACTTAGTTTGCTGTTCTGGACTCACCCCCTCCAACTGTACTGCAGATGAACTTCATATCACTGACCACTTCCTCCTCACATTTAATGTCACCCTCCAGCTCTCCATCTCCAAACCACCCCGTGTCATCTCCTTCCGAAATGTAAAGGACATTAACATGGACTCTCTTTCCTCCTGCATCGCCAACTTGACTTTGGACTCTCCCTCCACCCCTGATGATCTTGTCTCCCAGTATAATAACGGTCTCACTAACATTCTCAACTCACTCGCCCCCATCAAGTCACGTACTGTTTTCTTCACTCGTTCTGCCCCCTGGTTCACTTCTGATCTCCGCTCCATGAAATCAAAAAATCGACAGCTTGAAAGACTCTACAGGAAATCTCTCACTATCCACAAAGACATGTACACAGCTCAGCTCTCTCTTTATAAGGACTCCATCTCTCGCGCTAAATCTGATTATTACTCTGGACTCATCTGCTCTAACGCAGGCAACCACAAGTCTCTCTTTTCCGTATTCAACAGCATCATTCAACCCCCTGACTCCCTCCCCCACTTTTACTCTACTGACTTCTGTAATTCTCTCCTCCTGTTTTTCAACGATAAGATCATCAACATCCACCAGCATCTAGGCTCCTCCACTTCTCCCACTCCCTCCTCTGAACCTCTTCCTCCCTGTCAACCATTCTCCACTTTTGTCCTCCCTCATCCCTCTGAAATCTCCACCCTCATCACCAAGTCAAAACCATCTTCCTGTGTGCTTGATCCCATCCCCACTGTTCTCATTAAATCCTGCCTCCCCTCTCTTCTACCCCATATCTGTCATTATTCACTCCTCACTGTCCTCTGGAATTGTCCCCAAGCTCTTCAAATCTGCAGCTGTGAGCCCCACTCTCAAGAAACCCGGATCAGATCCTAACGACTTCAATAACCTCCGCCCTATTTCTCACCTTCCCTTCATTTCCAAAATCTTAGAAAAAACTGTTGCTTCTCAACTCCACTCCCATCTCACCAACAATAGTTTGTATGAGCAATTCCAGTCTGGTTTCCGTCCCCGTCATAGCACAGAAACAGCCCTCATTAAAATCACCAATGACCTCCTCTTGGCAGCTGACTCCGGTTTGATCTCCATCCTCATTCTCCTTGATCTGAGTGCGGCCTTTGACACTGTCTCTCACTCCATTCTCCTCAACAGACTCTCCTCCATTGGCATCACTAACACCCCCCTGCACTGGTTTCACTCTTACCTCACAGGCCGCACTCAGTTCATCCAACTAAAATCCTTCACTTCCCAGCCCTCCCCCGTCTCTTCTGGTGTGCCCCAGGGCTCTGTCCTGGGGCCCCTCCTCTTCATCATCTACCTTCTCCCTTTAGGCAATATCTTCCGTAAATTTATTATCCATTTCCATTGCTTCGCGGATGACACCCAGCTCTATCTTTCCTGTAAACCTATCACTGCTCTCCCACCCTCATCCCTCACCCTCTGCCTCTCCGAGAAAAAATCTTGGTTCACCTCCAACTTCCTCAAACTTAACAGTAACAAAACAGAACTCCTTCTAGTTGGCACCAAAGCTTCACTATCCAAAACTGACAGTTTCTCCCTCCATATCGATAGCTCCACAGTGTCCCCCTCCCCTCAGGTCAAGAGTCTGGGTGTCATCCTTGATAGCTCACTATCCTTCCACTCTCACATCAATAACATTACCAGGTCTGCTTATTTCCATCTACGTAACATCAGTCGTCTCCGTCCCTCTCTCACCCCCCACACCACTGCTATCCTGGTCCACAGCCTTGTCACCTCCCGCCTTGATTACTGTAATTCACTCCTTTTCGGTGTCCCTCACAAATCCCTTCACAAACTTCAACTGGTCCAAAACTCTGCAGCCCGTATCATCACCAAGACCCCCTCCTCTCACCACATTACCCCCGTCCTTCAGCAGCTTCATTGGCTCCCGGTTAAATACAGAATCACATTCAAAATCCTACTGTACACATTTAAGGCTATCCACAACCTCGCCCCCCCATACCTCTGACCTCCTCTCCTCTCCACCTCCTCTTGTTGCAGCTCCCTCCTCTCCACCTCGCCGTGCCCTCTGCCCGTCTCAGCACCATGTAGTTGGGGAGCAGAGCGACTGAACGCTCTGCTCCCCAACTCTGGAATTCACTACCGCCCGACATCAGAAACATTGATTCTCTCCCCACCTTCAAATCCAAACTGAAAACTCATCTGTTCCGGTCTGCATTCTCTTTATAACTTCACTTCTCCACGTTGCTTATTTTTTACATGATGGATTTTAATTATTGTGCTTGTACTTCCTTGTGTTATT
The DNA here is from genome assembly GCA_026686955.1 of Epinephelus cyanopodus. Lineage (NCBI taxonomy): Eukaryota > Metazoa > Chordata > Actinopteri > Perciformes > Serranidae > Epinephelus > Epinephelus cyanopodus. The sequence continues at coordinate 41,846,384 of CM048923.1, read as the reverse complement.
TATTTGTGTTTTTATCCACTCTGTAAAGTGTCCTTGAGTGTTCTGAAAGGCGCTTCTAAATAAAATGTATTATTATTATTTATTATAAGCTTTATCAAAAACGAAATCTTAAATCTAGTCTTAAATGTGGAGACGGTGTCTTCCACAGGAGAGGAGCCTGATAGCTGAAGGCTCTGGCTCCTGATCTACTTTGGGAGACTTTTTTGACCATGAGTAACCCTGCGTTCTCAGAGTGCAGTGTTCTGCTGGGATAATATGGCACTATGAGCTCTCTAATGACAGAGCTTGACCATTTAAAGCGTTGTACGTTAGGAGAAGGATTTTAAATTCAATCCTGGATTTTACAGGGAGCTAGTGCAGAGAAGCTAAAACAGAAGAAATATGATGTCGTTTCTTAGTTCCTCTTAGTACACGTGTCGCTGCGTTCTGAATTAGCTGGAGAGTTTTTAAAGATTTATTAGAGCTACCTGATAATAGAGAGTTACAGTAATCCAGCCTAGAGGTAACAAAAGTGTGGACCAATTTTTCTGCATTTTTTCAAGTGAGGATAGGCTTAATTTTCGCAATATTATGCAGATGAAAAAAAAAAACACAGTCCTTGAGGTTTGTTTTAAAAGGGAATTAAAAGAAAAATCTTGGTCAAATATTACTCCGAGGTTTCTTGTGGTAGTGCTAGAGGCCAGAGCAATACCATCCAGAGAAACTATATCATTAGATAAATAGTCTCTTGACTTGTTTGGGGCCAAGAACAATAACTTCAGTTTTGTCTGAATTTAACATCAGGAAATTGGTGCTCATCCAGTTTTTTATTTCTTTCGGGCATTTTTGAAGTTTAGTTAATTGATCAGTTTCTTCTGGTCTTTCTTGTCTTATCGACAAATACAATTGTGTATCATCTGCATAAAAATGGAAATTTACAGAGTGATTTCTAATTATGTTACCTAAAGGAAGCATACATAGAGTAAATAGGATTGGTACAAGCACAGAACCTCCAAAACAAACTTTAGTACATGGAGATGATTCATCATTAATATGAACGAACTGAAAACGATCAGATAGATAAGATTTAAACCAGCTTATTGCAGAACCTTTTAGGCCAATTAAATGTTCCAGTCTCTGTAGCAGAATTTGATGGTCAATTGTGTCAAATGCCACACTAAGGAAAAACAAGTACAGAGACAAGTCCTTTGTAAGTAAGTAAGTAACCTTTATTCATATAGCACCTTTCACAGGAAAAAGCCACAAAGTGCTTCACAATAGATTAAAACAATTAAACATAAGAACAAAGATGCATAGATTTAGACAGCCAACTAAGTTACTCTGCTCCAACTTTTTCTAAATTTTTTGACATGTATGGCAGTTTGGAAATTGGCCTGTAATTTTTGGGCTGTTGTGGATCCAGACTGGGTTTTTAAGTGTTTAAAACAGCATGTTTAAAAAAGCTGGGAACCACACCAGTTAAAAGCAAAGTGTTAAATATCTGTGATACACGGGCCAATTGAGTCAAAGACTTTTTTTAAACAGTGCTGTGGGGAGAAGATCAATAGGGCATGAAGAGAGTTTCATTTTATCAAGCAGAGCAGAGATGTCATGTAATGTCATGGGTTTAAAAGAGGACCAAGTATGAGGTGGAGACAAATTACAGACAGTGTTTTAGATGGTTGATGGAGAAATGTTGGACCTAATATCCCTGATTTTATCGACAAAGAAATTAAGGAATTCATTACTATCCGCTTTAGAGAACACAGGGACTAGCGGGACAGTGGGAGAAATGATAGAGTTGATAGTGTCAAACAGGATTTGGGGAATTTTTCTTATTTGAGGACAGGGTTCAAACTTAACTTTTTGGCTTACTGGCCAAGTGGCTAGTGAGTGTTACCGGAGTTTTTGGAGTGCTCAAATATACGGGCCTTTTTCCCGAACACTACTCTGGTCTCCTGCTCGTGAGGGATTCATTACAATATCGTAACATGGTTTAGATTTCTAAATAAACATTCACCTCGTCGCTAGATAGACCTACTCCTGAAAAACTCGTGTCTGCGCAAGGCTTTTTGGTCTTACGAGGCCACCGTCATTTACCCGACGGGGGGGGGGGGGGGCGAGTGAGCCCTGCAATCTAGAATTTGACCACTGATGTCACCGTTTTCAACCCATTTTACACACTGGCCCTTTAAAAAGTGCACATACTGCTGGTATTTTTTCTAGGATCCATTTGTAGCACAACTAGCCAAAACTTCAGGAAGTCCATATCCGTCAGATAGTCAATGACAGCTGCTAAATGTAGCCCCTGATTTTGTCAACACAGGTTGGAAATGCGCAAACACAAATCATTCTTTACAACATAGGCCCTTTTCCTCTGTGGGTAGAGGGTCACAGCACCACCAGTCTCCTGGCTTCATGCCTTGCTGCTGTTTCACACTCCACTGCCTTTTTTCCTTTTCTCTCTCCTCGTCTGCTCTTCATGCGTATGTTCTGGCACACATAAATACTGGCAGCAGTCATATTCAAAAGCTTCATCCACATGATTAAAATCCTTTAAATAATTAGCCCTACCCCTTGGCCCTACCCCTACATTGTGCATTCCCATGAGGGGTAGGGGTGTCCCAATTCCTTTTTGTGTGTAGGGGTAGGGGGCATAACGAGGGGTAGTGGGTATGAAACTAGCCCTTTGGAGTGAGGGATTTCAGATGCTGACTTGCCAGCGAGGGGTAGATGTCGCCATGGCTACCACTGAGCAAGAGATGGGGAAAACGTTCATACATAGCTAACATTACTGTTGTCAGGTTGCTTGTTAGCTGGCTAGCTAGCTTGCACTATCTGGCGTCTGTCATCTGTCCTGTTTAGCAAAATTGTCGGATTTTTCACATCATGATAACATGCCAGCTAGTATTACTATGCTGTCGCGTAATGTTAGCTGGTTAGCTAGCTAGCATATGTCCCCTGTCATCTGTCGTTGATCAAACGAAGCATGATGGATACAGCAAACGCGATAGGTAGGATGAACTCAATGGGAGACTCCATTGTAGATGCCGGTTGGAAATGTAGATGGCTCGCAGCTTCCTGTTTAAAATAATTACGTATGTGTGAATGTCACTGACGCGGTGACGTAGTGAGTGGTGTCCCCATTCCGCGGGAAAGATTTCAACCCCTACCAGGGTTTTTCCTGGCTCAAATTGGGGCAGAGGTGGTACCATCCTGACCATGCGCCATGACATGCATGTATTCTGTAAATTCAACTGACTCACTTTTTTTTAAAGGCAACATACTTTAAGTTAAGAGTTCCAATAAGAATATGACTATTATCATGTTAAAGCATTCATTTATTAAAACTACTGTACATACATACATAAATCAGGTGCCAACTTTAAACTGAAAGCACACTTTATTCACACATCTCGCAACCAGACCGAGAACATTTCAGCCTCCTCTTTTTTATCCTGTAGAATCTCCTCATGCACTCCTTGTAGTCCAAGGCCTCCTGGTCTGGTCCATCAATGGCCACCTTACAACAGACATCCAAATGCCCCTCCTTCAGTCTGTTGCGCAGAGGCGTCTTCACCTTAAACAAAACAATTCATCATGCATTAAGTATTTTTGTATTTATTCTGATACAGACATGAAGAGTGATAATGTTTTCAATCATATATTACAATTTTGAGTGCAGAGAAGAGCCTCTCCACATCTGCAGTCTGGACAGGGGCTGTGAGGGCGATAGCAGCTGCAAGGTTTAGGGTGGGATACAGCTCAGCAGATTCTGCATTCTGAGAAGATCTGGAAAGAGGAATAAAAAATAGTGTTTCAATAACGTACACGTTGATTTTGCGTTGTTATGCTCCTAATTGGATACGTATTTAAATACCCTCGCCTCGCCGACTCGTCCTGTCCTGCATTCTGACCCTCGCTATCACCAGTCCCTTCTGAACTGCTTTCAGACCTGACACAAATTTCCACATGTTGTCACCACCATGAATTATTACATTTTAACTGCCTGTTACCTTAATTTCTCTGCTCTGTTTCACCTGGACTCTTGACTTTCCTCCTCCCGAGGTCGCTTTTTAAAGTAGTGGCTGATTTTGCCTGCCATATCTGCAACGCTAAAAATCATAAACGTTACTTTGACACGGAGGAAACTTTTTTTAAAATAAACACGACATGCTTGGATGCAAAAAAAACAAGCAATATTTACCTGTTTGTACCATCCGCCAGGGAAAATCAGGACGCCGATAGCACCAACTAGCGGGAAAAAACTGGAAAAAACACAATTCGATCTGTTTCTTCTTCGGTAGTTGCTTCAGGCCTTCCCGTGCACTGCTGTTGATATAGCGCCTCCATAGTGGTGCAACGCTGCAACTGCAGTTAAAATACGTAGCTGCCGCAGAGGGACATCAATCGCGCAATCAACACAGCTGGAGCTGCTGTGTTGAGCGATATCAATCGCTCTGGCTGGGGGCGGCACAAAATTAGCTGGAGGCGGCCGCCACGCAATTTTGAACGCAGGAAAAACCCTGCCTACCCCTCGTTGCTTCATTTCGAGGACCAAGGGGTAGTGGGCAATGGCTAGGGGTAGGGCCAAGGGCTAAAGGGTAGTAGACAAGGGGGGGTATAGGGATTGGGCCTTAGAATAACAATCTGAGCCTGTTTGTGGTGAAAATACTCACCTTTAATGGACATACAGTGACAATTTTAGATTGCCCCACGTGCTTTCATCATAGCCTGTTGTGCTGTTGCCAGCCGCTGCTGGCTCCCTCAACACTCGTTGTTCACATCTGTCACTTTGAACAGTCTACATGGGGAAATAGGATCCAGGTTGAAAAATGCTAAAGTTTTCATTTAATTGAGGCAGCAGACTTGTACATTGAACTCACTCAGATACATCTTAGCGTGGTTAGACCTCAGTAGGAATTGGTTAGTTTTTTGTTTCTTTAGTTTTTTGTTTTTAATGTGTATTTTTTGTAACTGTGTAATTTTTCATTCTTAACTCAGGGGAGGTTGTAACAATGGAATTCCTTGTGTTTGACATGAAATAATGGATTCTGTGATATAGCTGGAGGAGTGTGACACATTTCTAATTGTAGTAAACAAAAAAGGGTACTTTATCTATTACCCAAACCTTTCAGATTCACACTGACATTAAAGTGTTACTCTACTGTACACCTTACTTTAGAGTGAGGTAACTGCTATGTCGGTTTAAAAGCAGCCTCCCCCACACTGTGTCTGATCAGTTTCATATCAGTACATTTAAGCCACAAGAACCTTGTGTGCAGAGCTCTGCATGAAGCAACAAAAATCCATCACGGATTACATGGGATGTGGAAATTTGCACACACATTCACACATACACATCTGCCACCGCACCAGGAGTCCTCTACTAATGACCAGCAGAAGCACTCGCGTTATGAACGATGACCTTTAAAAACCCAAAGGTTAGGACCATTAAGTAGTATGGAGAAAAAAATGGGATTTCGACTACCAATAGTTTAAAGAAAAAAACTTCGTCTGGTATTATCTTTAAAAATATATTCCCATTTGTCTGGAAAGATGAAGAATAGTCGGAAAAGGCACAATAGAAGGGGTTGATGGATGGAGAGATCATATGAGAGGAAGGGAGGGTTTTATAGGAGATGGAGGGAGGTTGAAGGGCAATCCCTGGGAGTATTTTCTTCTCCACACAGCACTAATCTGTGTTTAGAGAGGGGGTAGGTGGAAAGAGAAGAGATCAAAGAACATTACATTCCTTTCCTGTTGAGATGCAGCATGGAGATGAAAACAGTGAAGGCCTGGATGTGAGTTGGAGAAAGGAGAAAGAGTCTGCTCTCCCATCCATCCATCCATCCATCCAGACCTGTGAGGCTACTTAGAGAAAGCACTGCAGGACCCTCAGGTTCAGATAATCCCTGAAAGAAATGACAGGGAAAAGACAGCAAAGGTGAAAAAAAGTTTAGATGCAGAAAAGAAGGTGAGAGAATGCAGGATGTCAAGTGTAAGAAACAAGGGAATAAAGCATGAGGAACATAACAAGCATGAGAAAAAAGGGAAATGGAGGGGAAGGGAAAAGAAGGAGTTTGACATAATGGAGAGGAAGATAAAAAATAAATGAAAAAGGTCCAATCCTGCAGTTTCCCCCGAAAAGAGCTGCAGATCCAGTGACAGCGGACTAATCTGTTTTGTTTGTCAATCAGAGTTCCTAATGCACTCACATCATCTTTCTCTTCCCATCAAATCTTCTTCTTTGCTGTCTTAATCTTCCCAGTGCTGCCAAGATGCCTATATACTCCCAATCCTATATAAACTAACAATCCCTGCCTTAAGGAAGTCAAAATAGTTTAGAAGAAGCTTTGTGTTTCTCTGCTAGAATTTACCGAAACACACACACACACACACACACACAGATCTTATATATCGCTAATCCTCAAATGGCTGCCTTCTGGAAACTAAAGTATAGTTTAGTGATGAGGTTTAAATTGTGTTTTTTTTGTGCTTTAAGATTTGTTTTCGACTGATATGCCTGTGTACTGCTTAATACAGCAGACACACCTGACAAACAATCAGATGCCTATCTGGATCATATCTATTACTTGGATTCACCTTGCACATTCTGTGGAAAAGTCAAATTGTTGTGACTATTTTATACCCGTAAGTATTCCCTGTTTTTCTAGACCTTAATGGACCAATAAAATCTCTCTAAATAATGTTTGTTTTGTTTTTGTTTTTTTGTTTTTTTGTTCTTTTTTTTAAGCACAGGTGGCTGTCTTAGCAGCAGCCCAGAAGAAAGTTTGTGAAACAGATGTTTGCCTAGGCGGGCTTCACTGGAGCAACTGGACTCCATATGTGTCTCTGAATGATAAAAAGAAAAGTGTCTTCACACAATCCTCCATTTGTAGGTTGCTTTTAATTTGTCTTTGAAGGAAATACATTGCCTCATCTATATTTTGCTGATAATATGAATAATCAAGTTGTTAAAGACTTATGACTGAAAGCACAGCACCACACCACACTGACTTTTATAGTGGCACTGGCTGTTCTGATAAGGCAGAAACAGTAAAACAACTCATATTAAATGTACCAGCAGTGACAATGTCATACTAATTTCACCTTGTGAGTCTGAGTGTGTGTCATCATGGCAAAATGTGGTCCAGGTGTCGTTGCAACTACCATAGAATATTTGGCCCAGGACCATTTAGGCTCAGATGGGCCCATCACAATCAGTCTTCCCAGTCTTTTATTGCTCTTTCTTTCTGATGTTACTGTCAGCTGGGATTGACACATCTACCACAACTGCCTTCTTCTGCTCCTTGTCACTATGTCTGGTTGGTTAGCTAGCAGCTGCTTGTCAGCCTGATTTATGGTCGTGCGTTGAATCGACGTCGTAGGGTACGGGGCTACGCAGAAGGCTCGCCGTAGCCCCGGCGTAGCCCGACATGCACCTCCCCAAAAATGTAACAACGCGTCGAGGTGACGCAGACCCAGCGCAGACCGGCACGACTGTGATTGGTTTGCTTGGTAGCAGCGCATTTCCGGTTCCGTATTTCACCATTCCACCATCCCCGCCATCTTTAAACATTTTCTGTTGCGATGTAGATGTTGCAGTGTTAAGGTTCATTATATATATGCCATTATGCTCAACGTTCAATACGGATACGGTCGGAGCCGTCTGTCCGTGCTCCGCGTTCATTTCTCTGTGACCGGAAAAGCCGGAAGCTAAATAAAGATTCAACTAGAGATGACGATAACCACTCAGGAAAGGAACGCAGCCTCCTACTGCTCTGGCAGTGACTTGCACCGCGACGAAACGGAGCGACGGAGAAGTTTGAAGGGTTCACGACGGCGTCACGGCAACTACGTAGCGACGTCGTCGATTCAATGCACGACCGTAAATCAGGCTTTAGCCCTATCATAAAGGTTCACATATTTCAGTTTGATACAATACAGTGGTGTGGTACATTTTCGATACAGCACAGAAGTAAAAGAAAGAAAGAAATTTTGCTGATTTAAAAAAAAAAATAATAATAAAAAATCTTAAATTTTATGTTGTCTTAATTCATTTATATAATAAAAGTAACATCATAAAGTATTATGTTTCTTGACTAGGCACTATGATGGAACTATACCTGAGTGACCCATCTTCTGGGGTGTCTTCTTATCATGCATGTTAAACAAAAACAGGCCCTTATAAAAACAAAATAAAGATAATAATAATACTAATAATAATAATAATAATAATAATAATAATATTTATTACACTACTTCTGAATGAACACAAATTCAGTCATACAGATTAATTGAACACAGTTTAATATAACCTTTCACATGAAAAAACATCTTTTATAAACTGATTCAAAAACTTTTTTTTTACTATGTATAATACATCATAATTCCCTCTCTAATATCTATTTTATAGTGCTGTGATAACATCAACAAATTTCACCTTCAAATAGCTGGGTTTCTTCAAATTTCTCACCAAAAACTACAATTTACAAGATTTCCTTGAACACATTATGAGACCCTTTTTATTTACTTTCACCAAATAGAGTTTGAATGCAACATAATGTAACTGAGTGCAACCTCCATCAGCTGTCATATGCGGCCACTGACTGCTCAGAGCTAATGTTAACTAGATCTCTTCCTGCTGATATCAATAGGGATTCGATGTTTCCAATGTAACAATATCAGGGAAACAATAGGGCGCATCCTCTGTCGCAACCATAGTGAATTTACAGCATCCTTTTGTCCCCTGGAAAGATCTCTGTTCGTCCCAAACTTGTTTTACCGGGATGCCAGCTGCTACTCAACATCTCGTCACTCAGTGAGATCGCATAACTCATTTGCCAAATAGTCACTTTATTCTTCTTGTACCTGCTCATTAAAGTTTATGACCCTTAGTCTGGAGCCCTGCTTTTTAACCTGTGCAAAGCTGATGTGGCACAATAGAAAAACATCAGCCATTGCCATTTTACTAACCATTATAATGAGAAAGCCTAGCCTAGCTGCCTGCCAGTGTGTCTCACTGCAGTCGAACGTTCTGGTTTTGGGGTGGGAGGGGCAGACAGCATGTTGCCTGTTTCATTTTGTGGGCTTCCTTGTTGAGCACAGTGGCACTGAGAATGTGATATTAAACACATTTTAAGCTGTGGATTTTATTTTTCAAACGTAATAGGACAGTTCAACGCATCGTTCAGTTTGTAATGTGTAACGAACTGAAAGCCTCGTACTTAACACTTCATTACGAATGCATGTATTGTTACACCCCATATTACTAACATACACTCTGCTCTTCCTGCTTTAACTTGTGTCACTGAGCTCCCCATCACACATGCACACACACAGACCTGCATTTATTTTAACAGGCATGGCAACATCCATGTTACAAAGACTGTCACGTTTTTGTGGAACTTCACACAGGCTTACATTATGATAGGCTCATGATAAAATGACCTGCTGATGCTGATTCGCATAACCATAGTAACTCTCTCCTGCCTGCCTGCTGGCAGCTAGAGAGAAGAGAAAGACACGAGACTGAATTGCTCTGAGCAGCCAGCAAGTTGCTAAATGGGTCTGAAAAGTTTGGGTTAAAAGTGTTTGACTGACCTGCAGTTTCTCTGCGCCTTCTGTTTTGTATTATTCATTTTGGCACACTTTTTTGTTGCAGATGCTGTTTAATGAAGGCACTGAGCACAAAGGGAAAGGTCAGGCCCAGTGTCAATGAAGAAAATATAGGCTACCAATGGGCTGAAAAAAGCCGAGAAAAAAAAAAGACAGTTGTGTCAGCCCCCTGGGAAACTGCCCAGTATGCCAGATGGCGAGTCCACCCCTGATAGAAAGTGTTAAGTATTTTGTCAGGCAGTTACTGTATATGTCTGTCTGTCTGTCTGTCTGTGAACAGATTTGCCACCATAATAGAATAGCAACCATGAAAGATGCTGGTGAGCTAATGCCACATCAAACCCCAACAACACTCAGCTACATTTTCATACATGAACAAACACAAATAGGACAACACACCCGCATCTACTGCAAAGATATATACTTTAGAGGCAGACTTACCAATGGAGACACACTCACACAGGCACAGACACACCTCAGTATTTTCTCAGTTATCCACTTGTGATACTGTTTATTTTTTGAAGTCTCTTTTGTAATTTATTTATCTTTTCTTTTTCTTAGTTTGTATTATTACTACTTCCACAAAATTAGCAATGACTCAGATACTTTTTTTGCCCAAACTATCTCCACAAAGCTGCTTCCCTACAATAATCACTCACATCTTCCCTATGCACATCTGCAGTTGATCCCTCTATTTCAATTTCCTATATATTAACCTGTACCCATTCCTACCTTTATCTGTATGTCATCCCTGTGTCTTTGTTATCGCAAATAAAAAAAAAATGTTTGAGATGCAGTTGTGAACTTTAAAGGTGTACTGAGATCAAAATGAAGGCTGAATTTGACGATGGGTGTGGTCCTAACAAGGGTGCCAGAAGTATTGGGATAGGGAGAAGGGAAGGGGCACTTCAGTGGCACACATTCATTGTGTGCCAGGTGGGGGATTGCTGTAAGATCGCGGCTTGAGTCATCCCATCGCAAAACAGCATCTCGTTATGGGTATGTATGTGTCAAAAATCTACTTTACAGATGTGAGGGTGAATCAAATACACAAGTAAGCAATAATATCATTTTAGTTGATTTGATCGACAAAGGAAGCTTTACATTTCTAGGCCTTAATCACAGCAGACATTTTGACTTGTTACAGGCAAAGCACATGATGTCTACATTTTAATGTCCCAGTAAGCTATGACACTGATCCAGGATGCACAATAGCAGGACCATGGAAGTGGGACACCTAATTATAATGCTGCCATCATTCATGTTATTAATTTCACCCATGCCTTTTGTGCTATGACAAGTCAAAATGTTTGCTTTAACTCTATTACCATTTCTGGGGTCCTGGAGACCTCAAGCTCTTAAAAAAACAAAACAAAATAAACCAAATAAACAAACAAGACAACAACTTAAAAAACATACTTAATATTGTTTTATCAGTTGCATACATAATGTTTTTTTTTTGTTGTTGCAGTTAAACTTGCTTAAAAAGGTCCATTACAAAAAACAAAGCATCACTACTTGTGTTGTTAAAGATGGTTATTAAATGTGACAATATATTTTTATAGAATGTTTGTATGATATCCTACAAAAAATGCATGCACAACTATTAGTATGATATCCTTTACTTATTTATTTATTTTGGCTCATCACAGTTGCTACCCGGGTAGCCCTAGCATAGCCAATCTTAAGTCCCACTTGGGTAAAAACCTGCCTATGCGGGCAATTGGCACAGGGTCAATATGGAACTTGTGGACAATCCAATATAAGGCCCATTTTTAAGGCCATTTAGGCACCACATGGGCCCAACACACAAATGCTGTAGCTGGGAGGTTGACATTAAACCTACAGACCAGTCAGCAAGAACACTGAACCAAATAGCAACCGTCAAGTTTACCTCCCGTGGATATTAAAGTGTGAAAAGTCCAAACTGTCTGTGAACAGACACGTTCTAATTTTTCACAACCATGTAATGTTGAATGGGATTTATTTTCACCCAATTTCAATTGAGACCTTATTGTGAATTTCAAAAATGTCTACGGTGATGGTCAAACAAAACCATACAGAATTACACTGTGGTGTACATATGAACACGGCTTATTCCTCAGATTTGTTATTTTTTTTATCATCTAAGTTTTTATTAATTAATTTTAAGCAAACAGAAAAAAAACAACAGAAACAACAAAACTGACACATTGTTCCAAGTGATGCAAACAAGATACACAGTAACCATGAGTCAGTAAAAGAAAATTACCAAAAGAAATAAAATAAAAAAAACACAACAAACCCCCCATTTGGGAAAAAAAAAAAAAAGGCAGCAATAACATATCATTTTTACATCTCATGAATAATGAATATCACAGAGCTTATACATATATATATGTAGGGATGCATCGACCCAGGGGCTTTGGCCAATCTCTAAAATCAACACCAATACTGCCGCTATGGCCAACAGCAGATACCCACCAACAACGACATGATCTCTACAAAAACACAGACGTGCCTATACTAAAATCAAATTTTGTGCTAAAAAAACCACTATATAGCCTAAATTTGAAAAAATAATATCCTTTTTCACCTCCAAAAAATTAAAAAAAAAAATACACAAATCATTGGATTACCATATTGTTTTTTCTCAACAAGTTGCAGCCACCCCGAAAATCACAAGCAGCCAGCAATAATAGGCCACTTGTACATCTGAATGACAATGAAATGTCGATCTGACAGACATGTTAAGGAAAATAAATAAATAAAAATATTTTTTATTTTTTGACTAGTATCAGCCAATACCGACCTAGTTACTGACATATTGTGCATCCCAACACATATAAATACACATACCTATCTTGTCAACTAGGACCCTACACCATCCCTAATGCAAGCCAATAGTCTGCCACATTTGGCTAATTTTGCTTGGGACAGTGTTTACCCTGGCAATATATTATATTCTCAAAAGCAGCTGTCTCTGTCATAAGCTTAAGCCACTCTGCAGATTCTGGCTTACATGGGCTCTTCCAGTTCTGTAAAATGATTCTGGCCGCTACCATACAGCCTGTTAATATCAGTCTTGATGGTATGAGAGACTTGTCTCCTAACAGACATAGCTGTGGTGATTCTAGTAGAGGTAATTTAAGCCACTCTTCAAATTTTTTCAGTATCATTTTCCAGAAAGGAAGTACCCTTGGACAGTCCCATATAGTATGAAGAAATGTACCCTCTTCTTTATTACATTTTCAGCACTTTTTGTCCTGGGTTAATCCCATTTTAAACAGTTTCAGGGGCGTGAAATAATATCTATGTACAATTTTATAGTGGATAAACTTACATCTCACATCCCTCGTAGCCCATCCCACATTTGAAATCACATCTTGCCATGTTTCCTCATTAATCTCTTTACCAAGGTCCTTTTGCCATATCAATCTCAGACTTTCACACATTCTTTTTTGTATATTTGACATTTTCTTGTAAAATCCTGATGCAGAATGTGAAGTATGAGGTAAATTAAGAAATTTTTGGACCTCATTCTCCTCTTCCTCTACCCTTTCCAGCTTAAAAGTGGATTTCATACAATTCCTGAGCTGCAAATACTTCCAAAAATCCCCTTTATTAGTCAAGTTAAATTGCTCTTTAAGGTCCTCAAATGATATAAATATGCACTTTATAAAGATCGCTGACAACATGTATTCCTTTTGTTATCCATGTATCCCAAAAAAAGCCTTTTTTCCTATAGGGATCGAAGAATTATTCCATATAGAGGAATAACTTTGCTTATATTGTGAAAGCCCCAGAAGTTTGTGTGCTCTTGCCCACGCCCATTGAGAGTGCTGTAAAATTAGGCTCCTCTCTTTTGTCTGTGTTACTATCTTCTTCTGAGATAACATTGCTACAACCCCAAATGGAGCTGCTAACGCTTCTTCTATTTTTACCCACCCTGGGTTAGATCCATGATTTGCCCAATGCCTTGTTAATTTATTCATTTAAAATGCAATGTTATACAACTCCATATCAGGGAGGGCCAATCCACCACATTCTCTTGAGGCAAACAGTTTTTTCAGAGCTATTCTCGTTTTTTTCCATTCCACATAAAGTCTGTAATCAAATGATTATATTGTTTGAAAATTCCATCAGAAATAATTACTGGTACCATCATAGAGATATAATTAAATTGTGGAGCTACATTCATCTTAATGATATTAATTTTCCCCCATAATGTTAAATTTAATAAGTTCCATTTACCCAGATTTGTTCTAATTTTTTTTAATAAAAGGAGACATGTTAATAGAAATAATATTTTCAATATCTAGACATAGCCTAATACCTAAATATTTCATTCCAGTTGGGATCCATTTAAATCCAAATTTGGAAATACGTGATTGGTTACACCCTTTTGATCTGGGCATCCCTTCAGATTTTTGCCAGTTTATTACATAGCCTGATATTTTTGAGAAGGATTTAAACTATAGATAAAACATTGGGAATTGACATTATAGGGTCCTTAATCAGTAATAAAATATCATCTGCATACAGAAACAACTTGTGCTCCTCTTCGCCCTGCACAACCCCTTTACTATTCATTTCTGCCCTAATGGCAGCAGCTAGAGGTTCCAAAAATAATATGAAAAGTAAAGGACTGAGAGGATCTCCTTGTTTAGTACCATTAGTTAACTTAAAAAAGGGTGATATTATTCCATTTGTTATTACTGCAGCTCTGGGATCTGCATAAATCACATTCATCCAATTAATGAAACCCTCCCCACATCCGAATACCCTAAGAGTATGTCGCAAAAAGCCCCACTCCACCCTGTCGAATGCCTTTTGCGCATCTAACGAAAAGGCAGCTATTGGTATATTTTCATCCTGATTGATCTGTATGAGATGTAACAGTGGTCTTATATAATCTGTGGATGACCTTCCTTTAATAAATCCTACTTGATCCGCATGTATTACGGATGGTAAAATATTTTCTACCGTCTTAGCGAGGACCTTTGTAAGAATTTTGCAGTCCACATTAATTAGACTGATTGGCCTAAAACTTCCTGGGTCTGTTTGGTCTTTATCTTTTTTAGCAATTAAAGAAATTAAAGCTTCATTAAATGTTTCTGGTAGCTTACCAAATAGGAAAGATTCTTTAAACACTGTCACAAGAATAGGGGCTAGTTTGTCGACATACCTCTTATAGTACTCTAAGGGAAAGCCGTCTAAACCAGGTGATTTTCCGGCCTTCATCGATAAAATAGCACTTTTTACCTCCTCTACTGTTATAGGGCTATCAAGATAATCTTTCTGATCCATTGATATTTCTGGCTAATCAATCTTTGAGAAGAATGCTTCATAATCACTCACCTTTGGATTAATTTCTGATTTGTAAAGCTGGTTATAAAAATTTGCAAATGTCTTATTAATCTCCTTAGTGTTTGTCAACAATTCCCCTTTATTATTTTTAACAGCGGCTATAGCATAACTAGACTCCTTTTGGCGCAGCTGTCTAGCCAGTAATTTCCCAGATTGGTTGAACCAATGTTCAGCCAAAAAAATTGGTCGAGTTCCTCTTTTATCAAATTATTGAATTGGGGATCTTGAAACAGAGATATGTTCATCCTCTATCTATTTTTCTTCACCCTATCTGACTCCAATAAACCTAGTTGCACTGCAGCATGATCAGTAAGTGCTTTGGGTCCTATCAAACAGTCTGAGACAGTCTCAACCAAATCTTTACTAATCAGAAAATAATCAATCCTGGAATGAGATTTGTGATTATGAGATTGACAAGCCTCCATATATCAATCAATCCATTATCCTTCATCAATAGTTTAATTGTCATTCTATCTTTAGGTACCTTATTCAAGAAAATGATTTTATCTAGAGCCCCATCTAAAACCTGATTATAATCCCCAGCAATAACTGTATGCCCATCATCTTTCCCTCCAACTAATTTATTTATTTTATTAAAGAAACCCGGATCTTCCACGTTTGGAGCATATATATATTACATAAATTAACTTTTATTCCATTAATTTTTGCTTCCAAACATATCATTCTTCCTTCCTCATCCTTTTGTTCCTTAATAATTAGAAAATTCAATTTCTTATGCACTAAAATAGCCAATCCATGTTTTTTACTTGAATATGAACTATGATAGATCTGGCCTACCCAATCCCTTTTTAATTTAACAGCCTCTGAATCGATCAAGTGAGTCTCTTGTATAAACGCTACATGGGTTTGTTGTGATTTAAGGTATGATAAACACTTCTTTCTTTTAATGGGGTTTTGTAGCCTGTTGACATTCCAGGACACTATTCTTAAACAGCTAGCCATATTTTATCTGATGAGTTTCACATTTTTTAGGACATGTCATCTTATAAATAGAAACAAAAAAAAGGGGGGAAATGAATGCCGCCCAGCTGCCTATAAAACCAAAATACCCCAACCCATACAAAATAAAAACAGAAAACCAGTACTAAAGCTCTTCAAAAAAGCAAACATCATCTAGAACCCTCATATACTGAATCCTACACCCTGACCCTCCCCTCCTCTCACTTTTGAGAGACCCACCAAAAATACGGTCCATGAGTCACACTTAAGTGGTCACCTTCAGGTGCCCATCCCTGCCACCCCTCATATATATACTCTTTAGTAGCTTTTTCTCACTAAAACATGTGCTTATACTAGCCAGTGTTAAGTTTTAATTATTGGTGTTCTACTGGCAACATCCCATACTCAATTAGTTAATCACACAACCCATACTCACAACTTCTTGGATTCAGGGAAAAATGAAATAATTTATTCAGGTGAAAAAAACAAGGGGAAAAAATATTGCTGGGCTTCATGTCACTGCTTTATGGGCGAAAATTCCAAATTCTTTCCCCCCTCCATGCAAAGCGAATCTCTGCAGGATACGCGAGGGTGAAGCGCACATCCAGGTTGTGCAGCCGCCTTCTCACATCGTTGAACTTCCTCCTCTTCTCCGCCGTTTCTTTAGTCATGTCAGGGAACAAAGACAGTTTACAGCCTGCCCAGATGATTTCCTCCTTATTTCGGTATTTCTCCCGTGCGGCAGCTAACACTCGCTGTTGCTCCAGAAAGCTCAGAAACCGTATAATAATAATAGGTCTGGGCGGCCGGTCTTCCACGGGGATCGGTATCGGCGCTCTGTGCTCTCACTGCAGCTGCATGGCATCCAGTTCAATCCCCAAAGTTTCCAAAATAATTTTCCTCACACATTCAAGCAGTCTGCCGCCTTCCAGCTTCTCCTTTAGACCAATAAGTCGCAGATTCTGGCGCCTGTCTCTGTTAGCAGCGTCTTCAATGGCTTGGTGTAATTCCTCACACTTTTTGGCACCTTTGTCTGCTGTTTGGCGTAGCAGGTGGTTATCATCCTCCAGCTGGGAGATGCGGCTTTCTGCTTCGTCTAGCAGGCGCATTATTCCATCGACGTCTGTTCTTAATCCGACATTTGCCTCCTTAATTTCTGTCATATCTGCTTGCAAAGCCGCAAGTAGTCTTCCAACTTGCCCCATCTCTTCTGTCGCCTTTTCCAGGGACTGTTGCATAGCAGCCAGAACACCTCCGTCGGTGCTCACATTTGCTGGCATGGTGTTAGCTCCTCCGCTAGCATTTTGTTTGGCGGTGGCCGCTCCTGTCGACATAGTGCATGAATCGCCGGATCTCTCAACTCAGTAAAGCTGCAGCAGCTAGACAGCTATCAGATTATCACTTTCCCAAAACTTGTGGCACAACCACTAAGGTTTAGATAACGAATTTGGGGTAATGTGGTGGGTTCATCGGGACGTTCCAGACTAGGCGACCATCTTACTCTGTGATATCACGTGACCCCCCTCCTCAGATTTGTTATTCAACATTTTAACTTTGAAGAGGATCAGCTGTCCTGGCTTGCTAAACTCACTCAGTGAAGTGACTTCAACCTCACTGGCACTGATCACACTTTAATCTCGTTTTATTGTATGGTTGTTCAGCCTTTCTGTACAACATGTGAGTAATGCTGGGCTGCACAGGCTGGAGCATTGCTAATGTAGTGGAGGGGGTTTCTGTGATGAATGCCTCTATACTGCATGCAGCATAAAAATGGCAGCCAGAACACAGTTCAGGAGGTGGAGGTACAGTCATAGGTTACCTTTGGGGGAATTTTAATGATGCTGTATTTTTTTGAATGCTAATCACTGTTCAAACCATGTGGCAGCCATTAGCTAAAGCCATATTATTTAAGATTATTGTATCTTATGAAATTGCTGGCATTGCTCTTCCCTACATTATCAGTATTTTTTGTTCTATCAAACAAATAGGCTTGGATGGAATATTGACTTTGTGGTAAATGAGCAGAAGAAACTTCAGAAAAAGGAAAATCCTCACGAACAAGTTAAAAAATACAATAAAGGACCGAGAGTAGCATGGCTGAGAAGTCTCCCAGCTCTCTCAGCTCTTTACCAGATGTGGAATCTAGATTAATAACCTCACTTTATAATCAGGCCAGGTGTGGTCACCTCTATTTCAGGGTCCTTTAATTAGGTGACTTGATGGAATAGAGGAAGGAAGGGACTGGGCCGCTAATCTGCAGATCCAAAGATAACTTATCTCTCTTTCTTTCACTCTTTTACTTACCCTACTCTTCTCTTTCCCACTCACTTTCTGTTTTGTTTCTCCTCAAAGAAATTATTCTCTAAAGACCCTACCACCAGAACCTTTTAATAATCCCAAAGCAATTTACAGGGACTTTAGTTCAACGCAGCTCCTCATGGGCCCAATAACAATTGCAGTAACCTCCTTATTCCCTCAACTTCAAGTATTGATTTTAAGGCAAGGCTAATAGGGGCGAGGAGGTCATCTTGGCCCTATTTTTTGGGACATTTCTTTGCACTGTATGTAATTAACTTCACCCCGATCAATTAAAGTAACACGCTGCAGTGGAAGTACATTCAGCTAATGGAACCTAAGGGAAAGCATGTTTAAGTTGGAAAAGTAGTTACCCATTTATGCACATGATTTGTGTGCACATGCAATTACTCATAGCCAATTCAGTGACAATTGAATAGAGATAAATTACTCTCACTTATCAACAAAAGACTGAGCAATTGCCTTCCCTGAAAAAACATCATAGTTCTGTTTTCATGTATTCATGTACAATAAATTGGATGTTAGTTGATGCTATTTCTCCTAAAAAGTTCTGCTGCTCAAACAAAACTGTGGCTTATTTTCAGACAGCCATGAAAATTGTATTAATCATTTCAAGGTGGGATGTTTTACTGCTTGTCTGTAAAAGGGCAAGGATTAGATTTGATGGGAATTATGACACTCTCATTCATCTCTATGGCCCTTCAAGTCACTGACATTAATGGCACCATAATGGTCACAAGATCAACTAAAATTGTAACTTTCAGTCATGACCTTCAAAATGTGACTTTTACATTGCAAATACATTCCCTCTCTAAAGTGGTGTCTTCATACCATCAGTGTCTTAAAATACTTTATGCCTTGAAAAAGACAGCAAAGAATTTAGCAGCTGTTTCCATATTTACGCTACTGCCATTGATATAGAATATATCACTTGGTGTTGTGTATCACATGCACTGAAGTGGGAAAATCCATACAGGTATAGGACCAAGCTGATGGACCTCCATCCATGTCACAAACATTGTCCACAGGGCTGATCCTCCTGTGCCTCTGAGAAGACACAGGCAAAGCACTGTGTTAACAAAACACAAGGGGCCACACTGAGGCAAGTTGTCTCAGGTACTAGAGATGGGCGGTTGACCCGCGGACCCGCGGATAAACCGCGGATCGGGCGGATGACGCTACGAAAAATAATATTTTAATAAAATTCGGGTGGGTTGCGGTTGAAGCACTCAAATTAAAAAAAAATCTACATTTTACATATTATATTTTATTTATATTTATATTTTATTTTCAACCGAGGCACCAATTGTTTGCTCATCAGCTTACTGGCAAGATATAATGAACTGCACTGTTTGAAAAAGACGATAGGTCTACTAATAGCGAGGCATCTTCAATAGACCTAAAAACTAATCGGCGGATGGCGGGCGGGTTCAGTTTTGAAAATTGGTGAAAAAACGTTCGTGCAAATGGATAGCAGGCGGATAGAGATTTTAAGAAGCGGTTGTGGATGAAAAAATACGTCATCCGCGCGTCTCTATCAGGTACCACTGAGCTGATGAAATCCAGGAAGTTCAGTTTGTGTAATATGCTCAGTGACAGGATCTTACAACTCAGGGATGTTATCATGGCGATAATCATTACCCAGTTATGCCAAGTAATCTACTATAAATGCACATATTTTATCAGCCAGTACAATGTGTTGTGGGATGCATTGCATTATGGCAGTCTAGACATTTTTGCTATTCAACATTTATGGAAGTCCTCTGCTTTAGTATCCCTGCAGTGTCAATCCAATGAACACAATTTACATGGTGTGTATGTGGTCTAAACATGCTAAGAGGGACTCAAGTGCAGATAACCGAGCCTGACAGGAACTGACAATTCGGGTCAGATTCGGATAAATATTCAGAAATGATGTTTGGGGTTGGACCCAGTTCGGATCAATATTTACAAATAATGTTAAGGGTTGGGCCAGGTTTGGATATATATTTAGAATAATGTTCAGGGTTGGGCTGGGTTTGGATGAATATTTACAAATGATGTTGGGGTCGGATCAGGTTCGGATAAATATTTACAAATAATGTTCAGGGTCTGGTCGGATTCAGATAAATATTTACAAATGATGTTCGGGGTCAGATTGGATTTTCCCTGATACCTACCCAAGCCAGACAGGTCAGGTCAGGTTTGGATAAATATTTACAAATGATAGTCAGAAAACAGAAATGCACAGAGTACTGCCAGTATCTTCAAACAGTGTGAAATTGGTCAGCCTCTGGTGCGCTTCAGTCTTGAAATTTTCAAAAAAATCTGAGGCACTCAGAGGGACATTTATAAAAAGCCTTTATTAACTGGGCTTCAGAGTCATTTAAAAATGCCTACGCGTTTCAGCCATACAGGCCTTCATCAGGGCAGTTACAAAATGGCTGTCAAGCTACTTCCTTTACAGGTTCAGTCACATGACCACAAAGGTCAAAGGGTGAACGCAAGTCACTGTGTCTATAGAAAGGAAACCACATAAGTAGAAATATAAACACAATACAGTCAAAAAACAAAAACACATCTGATTAACAATACAAGCAATAATCCTCAAAACAAGACATTCAGAGAACAGGAGTGAATGTGAATCTCTCCAGTTAGACCTGGATATTGTGTCGCTGTCAAAGTGTAAATCCAGGAGGATTCTCTTTGTAAGATTTTTTTTAACATGTCCCCTCCCCTGATTGATCTAGTAATATCTTCAATGCCCATGATTTTTAAAGAATAGCTGCTCCCATGCTGAACTTCTTTGTAGTGCAGGGCCATGGGATATAGTGGGTTGCCAGTTTTTATAGCTTGTTTGTGTTCAGATAGTCTCACCTTTAACTTCTGTTTTGTTCTGCCAATATAAAACCAGGGAGTTAGATGTCACTCCTTTTCTCTGAATTTCTTGTTTTTAGGACTTTCTCCTGGACCACGACTTGCCCTGGCTCATGGCAGGAGCAAAGCTGAAACCAGAGAAATTAGAAGGCCAAACACAAGGTTTGCAACTAACTTTCCAGCAAAAAGAGTACCAAGTTCAGTTAGCACCCCGGCTTCTAACTCTGCATGGACCCAGAGCGACCGGCTTCCTCAGATCTGCACCTTTGGAAGAAGGACGCAACAAAAACTGCATCTGGAACCACAACACTTTCCAGCTTTCCCCTGCCAACTAACAAAAGCAGCACACCACAAAGCGATTCTCTCTTCCATCCATTCAAGGATTGGTAATGTAACAACTGGGCATAGCTTTAGCACAGCTGTACAGGCTAAGCAAGACTTTAACTTGTTGATTGTGATTTAATGCTGTTTATTGAGTCATTATTGTGATTGTTTGTCAAGGCTAAGTTAGTTTGCTAATGCTTTCACAGACAGTCTTGCATGTAAACATCCTCTGTACTCATTTACAAATTTGCTTTCAACAGAGCTACATCCAAAAGGGGCAACTCAAAATTCCTCTCTCTCTCTCTCTCTCTCTCTCTCTCTCTCTCTCTCTCTCGTCCTGGGGGTTAGGGGTAGGGTTAGGGTTAGGCATAGTCCCAACAAATGGTGCCACCCTAGATCCCAACAAATAGTATCCACTTTTTTTAATACCAGCAGATTCCCTACTACTATAATTTACAACAAAATGATGTTTTGGGTTGGGTAGGGTTTGGCCTGTGACCTTCTGTCTGTGTTGGACTAGTTCTTGTACAGTGCTGGGGACTGTAATTTGCAGGACAACATATGAGTGCGACTGTTACAACCCAGCTCGCAGGGGTAAGGGAAGCAACCCAAAAACCCAGATGTTAAAAGGTAAAGCATTTCATTGCAACTTAAAACTGGAAAACAATAAAAAGGAGAATGAACCAAGCAAGAGGGCTGGTAGGTGCTGTTTAACTAAAAAAAAACCCAAATATAACAAATAGGAGCTTAACCTATGAACTGACTAATCAAAAAAACAAATTCAGATTATCTAATCTGGCGACACAACAACAAAACAGCACCCCTGCACCTAGTGACTCTAATACAAATAATTATCTATGTGATGGTGAAAATGTGTGGAATCAGTCAAAATGGTTTTAACAATTTCTAGCAACCTGGCCACGCTTCAAAAGGTTCACAAAATCTACCAAAAGCTTATCACAAGCTACGTGCTACAAGTTGGTTGTCTAACACAACACAAAGTTCTCCAACAAAGAGGCCAGCTGCCACCAACAGTCAGCCACCCAGACTGACAGGCTGGCAAGGCACTTATAGATGCTGGCCTTGATTGACTGGCTGGGATTGGCCCACTGCACTTGTGCCACACCAATCAGGGACCCAGGTGAGCTGTGGACTGGGCGGTCAGAAGCAGCAGAGGCCACACCAATCAAAACAGAGGGGGTGGAGCTTCTGAGTCCAGTGGTGGTGCAGGTAGCTCGGCAGACAGAGGGAGAAATTAGTCTTAAATAAACACACATACACACAATTAAGGTGGAAAGAGCGATGGCCGTAACAGTGACACATAGGCTATTTCAAGTGGTAAAAAAACAGCCATTGCTCCCACTTAAAAGTCACATATAAAGCCTCTCACCTTCTCCCTCCTACTCAGGTTTTATATGTTACCAAACTAACTATCAGCCATATGTGGGGACAACAGCCTTCTGAACTCTCCCAAAACCTGTAAGTAAATAGACAGGGGTGAGATGAGCCACTCTGAGGGTCAAATGTTTACGACTCTGCCCCCGGCCTCACCTCATTCTTAAGGAGCTCTTTCACCGTCATCCTGGCGTATAGAGTGGTAAAGGTGTCAATTGGAAACCCTCCAGATCCCAAGTTTCTGATTAACATCCTGAAAAAATCCATTTTTTGACAACTCATTCAGATTAACTGCCAGACCCGGGGTTATTAACTATGTTCACCACATCCTCTCCCCTTTTTGTCACATCTATGCGAGCCACCCCCTGCTATATCTTGTTCTCACCCTGGTGAGATTAGGAATCCAGATGGGAGTCGTAAATTCAGTATGCATTCCTGAGCAGAGACTAGGTTTCCTTTGTAACCAACTTGAAATGTTTCTTGAAAGTAAAATAATACATTTTATCCATGTTCTAACATTGTAACTGTGCATAATCCTTGTTTGTTAGTTGAATGATTTTTTTCCCTACTCTTGTAGGTCATAGTATAA
Source organism: Epinephelus cyanopodus (assembly GCA_026686955.1). Classification (NCBI taxonomy): domain Eukaryota; kingdom Metazoa; phylum Chordata; class Actinopteri; order Perciformes; family Serranidae; genus Epinephelus; species Epinephelus cyanopodus. The sequence continues at coordinate 41,822,995 of CM048923.1, read as the reverse complement.
GTGAGTTATAATTTCATGTGTTTAATCCCTCATTTAATATTAAGTCATACTGCCATCTTGTGACGATAGTTAAGAAGGGTTCCCGTAAGGACTCCCATATTATATTTCAAGTTTAAATATAGTTGGATTGATTAATCAACTTGTCTTTACTAATATGTACTTTCTCATTTAGTATGTTGATGCAATGGCAGACTAGTTTGTAGTGTTTGTGCACGAAACATTTATACTTGTGTTCCGCTGATATATGCAGTATAATAATCATATTAAATCTAATTTGATGTTAAGAGCCGATTTTGGCCATATTGGGAAGAGTATGTGTCTATTGTGCATAACATGTTAAAGTATATAATATCACAAAATAAAGTTCATCAAGTTGTCTAAACTAAGAGACCCGCTTTGCCTCAAACACGCCTACTCAAGCTGGTCGGATAAAACTATTGAGCTCGGCGCATCTCCGCACTTTTTTTCTTTCCTTCCTGTTACTTTCTTTACTCTTTACTTTGTTCCTTTACTTTATTTTAATTTTTCTTTCTTTTGCCGCCCCTCCTTCTAGTTATAATCTTTATGCCTGAACCCGTTACACTCTTAAACTCGATTCCTGCGTAACCTTTTCTTTTCTTAAGATCAAAATTATTTTAAACTTTTAAGTTTTGCTCAACATGTCCAGGATTGTTTTCTCTGTCCTGAAGTTTCTTTCTTTTTGTCTGTGCCTTCAGTAACATTATACCTGAAGTGACAAAGCCAGCCGATTGCAACATTTTATTCTAATAACTTTGATAATGATATTGAACGGACGACGAGATTGTTTTCAACCTTATTATAAGCGAGGAGCCACAGCTAAATAGATGAGCTACAGTTCGACCTGCAACTCCATCAAAGGTTCATCGGATCCAGTGGCTGCCAGCCACTTGTCAAAGTGTCCACAGAGCAGGGGCTCTTTTGCCAAACCAAGAGACTTTCCGCCGCCTAAAATCACAGACGTGCGAGGATCACCTAAAAGACACTGCCTTCAGGTTCCACCGCACCTGATGCAGTCGCTGTGTTTTTTTTCATTTTAAACCAAAAACGAAAAAACAGAAATACCATTCCTTTTTGGTTTAAAACGAAAAAACGAGAAAACGGAGCCGTTCTTGCGTTTTTTTTTTTTTTTTTTTTTCAGAATCAAAACACGAAAAACAACAAAACCAAAATCAAATTAAAGCTGCAAGCAGCGTTTGGCGGGACCTCGCCCGTTTCGGCCTCCAGCGAATGATTTACAAATGTCGCACACATTGCCACAAACATCAGAAAATTCTCACAGAGCTGAACGTTTTGATGTTTGAATGCTTTCTGTAGCTGTAGTTATGTAGAACTGATATGACAATATGCAAATTAGATGAGTGAATTTTCTTCCATCAGATTCCAGTTCCTTCATTTTGAGGATGAGATGACAAAAACAACACACCTACAGGCCGCAGCGGCCATTTTAGTGTACCTTGGTGGCGCTAGAGAGCCCATTTTGGCACTTTAGGGGTTAATTTTATGATTTTCTGAAATTGTTGACTGGTTCTGATATGCGTGCCAATTTTGGTGAGTTTTTGAGCATGTTTAGGGGGCCAATAGGATCCTCGCCGAGTCCTCTGTCTCCAGGCTCGGTCCCTAATAAGTTTTCTCATTTACAGTTTCGCTTTATCTCTCACCACTTTCAAGCCACAGCCTTTTGAAATGTAGAAATGAATATTTTCCTCAAATAACTCTGGCAACTAAAGGGTTAAAATGGAGATTCTGTCGCTGTCATGTCATCAGGTCAGTTTTAGAATCACACACACGTCATGTTTCTGTGAGTTTGTGACAGTGGTTGCCATGATCACTAAGCAGGTGCAGCTAGGGTCAGAGTGAGAGAGTGGTTTGATCTGTCTACCACATGCCTACAGGCCACAGTGGACATTTTAGTGCAGCTAGGTGGCGCTAGAGAGCCCATTTTGGCACTTTAGGGGTTAATAATGTGTATTTGCTGTTTCAAATGAAGATTGTGCTGCTGTAATCTGTCCTGTAAAGATTGTGAGACACATAGACATAGACAGAGACACAGACAGAGACATAGACAGAGACACAGACAGACACATAGACAGAAACAAACACAGACACAGAGACAGAGACAGAGAGCTGCTGCTCTGTCTGTGTGAGCAGTCGTTGTCATGGCGATTAAGACTTGCCTGCACTTGCGCCACACAGCCAGATGATGAGAGAGAAGATCAGCTCAGGCTGTTTAACATGGGTTTTTACTCCTCGAACAAATTGCTCTCACGACCAAACCGTTGCTCAAATCAAAAAAATAAAGTGATGCTGAGAACCAGCAACTTGTCGAGAACGTCCGTGGCATTTTTTTATATTTCTGGAGTCCAAAATGTGGTCAGGGGAGCGAGTTTAAAATGTGTTGCACCTTCGCTGTTTCCAGAAATTTCTCCTCTGAGTTTACATGGGAGTGAATGAGAAAAAATTCAGCACTCCCTTCGCTTTGGAACCGTTCAGCAAAAATGTGTACGTGTGTCAGACTCCATGACAACATTTCTGTGACCAGGACAAATTTTCCTACGTTTTGTGATAAAAATTGTGTCTGTCCAGTGAAAATTGTGGCCGTATGAGCGAGTTAAAGACAAAAGTTTTAGACGATTTTTAGAGCTCTCTCCACTCTAGCGCGGAACATTCCGTGCAATAGACACCCATTATAAACGCACAATTTCTCCTTTTTTGCTCATGGTACTCGGAGAGGCAGCGATGAAAAACAATAAAAGATTGGGAAAAGATGAAAACATGAATGAATTCAGGAGACCTGTGGCAACATTTGAGAGTTTGAATGGAGTCTGTAGGTTAAAGTATGGAGACGCTGTAAAGGCTAGAAAAAGCCCAAAGATTGGTCTCTTTTTCCCCCCTGCTGCCATTCATTTCCTATGGGACAGCTTTCGACGGCCGTCTGGACGTTTTTCTGACATCTCACCTTCAGGAGCCCACGAAATCCAAACGCCTCTAGGCTCGGTCCCTAATAATAAACATTACAAAAACAATAGTGTCCTCGCCGAAGGCGAGGACTAGTCAGCCCCCAATGCACAGTTTAGATGCATTAGGGTCCTCGCCTTTGGCGAGGACTCCTCCCTTAGTAGTGTTATGGCTCTGGGCATGGTTCGTAATGGGCGTTCAAAATACAAGAGGGTCCTCGCCTTTGGCGAGGACTGCTCTCTGAGCAGTCCTCTGCCTCTAGGCTCGGTCCCTAATAATAGCCCAATTTTGGTTTTTTGCAGATTCATTTTTTCAGTTATTGTTTTGGACAAACAGTAGAACTGCGGTGACATCAGAGGCGGAAGTAACTTCAAAATAAAAGACAGGAAGATAAGATTGCCAATAAAACTTATAGATATCCTAGAAAACTTTCCAGTGCATCATTTATTTCCACTTACACCTGATGTTTTGCGCATTTTGAAAAGCTGCCTGCCATTGATGTGAGGATCTTTTTATTCATAAAAATAGAAATAAAATGTTATGATAGCAAACGTTATGGCTACAGTAAAACTTGTTGTTCAACCATAACGTTGCTGTTCAGAGACTAATGAAGGAAATCGCCATGCATATTGTTCCCATGAAGGACGTATAGGGATTCCCTCAAAGGCTGTGTTTTAATATTGATTCGCCAAATTGTTTGCAATAAAGTGCAATAAAGTAATCGAGGATATAATAAATTATTGTGTATGCCGCGTTGTTACTGTTAACACAGGGTTTCTCCATAACGCATTGTTGCGTCAGTGAAGTGTTAAGCTGATGTTTGTCCTTTTTACCAGCAGATGGCAGTAGGCCAATTCAAATCATGTGCAGCATATATTTACTTGTATTATTTTATACTGTTGTATCACATAGGCCTATGCACTGTTGGCAGAGATGGGCAGCATTTTAATTACATATATTTAAAATGTTTTATCTCCTACTATGATAATAAAAATGTCATAGAAAAATACATCCTGTGCCTTTTTTCAAAATCTGATTAATCGAATAAATAATCAATACTAAATCAATTATTTTTTTAAATATATAAATGTACTCATGAACTCATAAGTTTGCAACTGTGTTAATCAAATCAGGTTGGGTTTCCATTATGCGTGCCAAACGTGCCAAACGTGCCAAACGGTGCCAATCCCCTTTGATCTGACATCAGATGTGACAGGACAGTCGATATATACATTTATCGTCTCCTCAGCTGTAAAACGCTCACTCTTTCCAGTTGGTGGGTCCACCATCTAACTAGCTCTCCGCCGTGTGCTCCAATCGCGCCTCATTTAAAGGAAATGAGAAGTGACACTCTGATTGGCTTATTAAATAATACACCTAAAACACACCCATGACTAATTCACAGAGTAAGTCCAACCCTTTTAGACTCTCCGCCATGGCGCACAGTCTGAAAACACACTGTCTAACTAGCAAGTGACTGGGACACGCCCATGTGCTGCACGCCTGACGCTTTGCGTTTTAGACCATCTAAATAGAGCCCGAGGCCTCCGCGCAGTATGTGCTGCTCCTGAGAATCACTGGTCCAAACCTCCCGGCGGGCACGTCCCCGGCAACACTGAGCACAACGAGAGTCTCCTGACCGTTTCATATTTAATTCCAGCCAGGACAAAACAGGAGGTTTTTTTTCTTGTGTTCACTGAAAAGTAAAGGTTTGTTGTCAAACTGACTGTGGTCCCCACTTCACGCATTTTGTGGTCAACACAAGCCTGGCCTTAATACTAACACACTCTACATTTTGAATCTATCATTATTGTGCCACTTCAATATTATTCAGTTTGGATCATCAGATTATATTCAAAGTATAAACAAACTGAGGAGCGTAAAGGGTGACAATGCTGCAAGCATCATTCTATAGGAATATTTAAACAAATACAACACAGACATACAGTTGCTTGGTTTTATGGACTTGCAATCACATCCAGGTCATAAATGATAACATACTTGTACTTTTTTAATCCCAATTTTCATGAAGTGGATATTTGTCAAGGCTCACTGTTGCAAGCCTATGTTATCCTAGGACCAATGCATAGGCCTATGTGATACAACAATATAAAGGAATATGCTACATATAATTTGAATTGTCAGTATGAATAGCCTGAAGAATTGCAGGTCTGTATAATCCAACAGAAACTAAGAGAAAACCAGGCTTTCATTGACAGCAAATAAATCCATAGGCCTACTGCCATCTGCTGGTAAAAAGGACAAACATCAGCTTGACACTTCACTGACGCAACAATGCGTTATGGAGAAACCCTGTATTAACTGTAACAGCGCAGCACACACAATAATTTATTATATCCTCGATTACTTTATTGCAAAAAATTCAGCGAATGAATATCAAAACACAACTTTTGGGGGAATCCCTATATGTCCTTCATTGGAACAATATGCATGACGATTTCCCTCATTAGTCTCTGAACAGCAACGTTATGGTTGAACAAGTTTTACTGTAGCCATAAAATTTTCTGTCATAACATTTTATTTCTATTTTTATGAATAAAAAGATCCTCACATCAATGGCAGGCAGCTTTTCAAAATGCGCAAAACATCAGGTGTAAGTGGAAATAAAACATACACAGGCAAGTTTTCTAGGATATTTATAAGTTTTATTGGCAAGCTTATCTTCCTGTCTTTTATTTTGAAGTTACTTCCGCCTCTGATGTCACCGCAGGAAAAAACGAGAAAACAATGGTATTTCCGTTTTTCGTTTTTGGTTTAAAACGAAAAAACGAACTGCCTGAAGGTACCCTGATCGATCGCTCAGTACTACCAACCTGTATATTCGACTTGACTTTGACGGACTCACTGCTTTCCACTCTTCCCGTACAGGCCAAAGTGCAGCCCGTACACCAAAGATTACTTGTGAGACTGCTTGGGAGCAGATTCATTCATGTATCAGAGTCAGCTGCTGGCCTGTGGATAGTATTTCTGCTTCCTGTGCATTTTGTCAAGACTCACTGCTGCAGTTTGGTCGATAGTTAGACAGATAGTCAGTGCTCTAGTGAGGCGACACAACACTCAAACCTCCCAGCACTATGTCTCAGTGTCCTCAGTCTTCTGTGTTGAATCCAGCTCACCTGATAATTGATTAAACATTTGACACCTTGAGTTTCTGTATCTCTGCGCTCAGGTCATCCTCATCTATGGTTACACATCCATAGTCATCCATCATTTTGAAAAATTCTAACCTACCTCCTCAACCTCACCGACCCACTGGTGCCTCTGTCAGTTAAATCTCATGCTTTGCAGCCAAACACAACCTAATGAACTTTATTTTAAAGTTGAAGTGAAGGTCCTAAAGTTTCCAAAGATTTGTATAATGTACAGTATTTATTTCCAACCTAACAACTGCTTTAAGAAAAATAAAGAGGGGAAAACTGGATGTTGAGGTGGGTTAAAACTGCGGGCCCTTGTAAGGTCTAATTTGATGACTATCATGTGTGAACAACTGATATTGGCTTTGTGTAAGCAGTTTACTCATATGACCTGGTGTTCAAAAGCTACATTCCTCGCAGTTCAAATGATGCACAGCATTTCGAGATACAACCACCACAGCAGGTAAGAAACACTTCTGCCAGACAAACTAATAAACAGTTATTTACCTATGAAGCATCATTTTTCCACAGATAGTATGCCAACAAGAATGCTGCTCATGCAGTCTTCACACACTCCCAAGAGTCCAGACGATCTAAATCCAGCAAATTATTTTGTCCAAACCCATTATTACAACCATAGATATCCACAAGCAGTTGTTACATCATTGCCAACGTTAATATTTCTACACATATTACACAATTACACATCTACACAATACATAGTTTCTTTGTTCTGCATCTAAACAGCTGACTGTGCAGATGTCATAATTAAGCAGAGCTCCTGGCCTTTTCATTGACATATCACTTGAGCCAATAGGAGCTTCAAGTGCTGTTGCTATGGACTGAATAGTCAATGAGGACCTGTACTGAAATGTTGTGAATTTCTCACACTTCCAGGGTTATAGCCAATCAATAGCCAGTGATTGGCCCGATGGCTTATGGGTCTTGTAATCAATAACACTCCAGTCTTCAGTCTTCTTCTCTGTGATACTATTATCTACTATGAATTTGGACCATTTAAGGCTTCATGATGTGGTCGAATTGTGTTTTCAAGCTAATAGCTCCCGGTTCTACAGTTCTGGTCATCTGCAGCATCTTTTTTCAAAATAATATTAATATTGTGTCTATGTACGGCAGATTTCACAACAGGTTGGCAGAGGCTAGAAAAAGATATTATGGCAGGGTGTACAATTTTGCCATGAGCATTTACTATGGTGATGGAAGTAATTATCAGGGCTTTTAAGAGGGTGGTAGGTGGGGAGAGACGGCAGAACAGGGTGCATCTTCCACCAGTTAGGGCTTACATGGATGACATGACACTGGTGACCACAACTTTGCCATGTACAATGAGGCTACTAGAGAAGGTAAATAATAACCTCAAGTGGGCCAGCATGAAGATCAAGCCTAGTAAGTCTAGAAGCATCTCGATATGTAGAGGGAAGTTAAGTGATAGGAAGTTTGTCATAGATGATGAGAAAATCCCAACAATTAGGGAAAAGTCAGTGAAGAGAGTGATGAGGAACAGGTGGTGAAATTTAGAAAATATGTGGCTGAAAGATTGGATAGAAAAGATCAATGAGAACTTCCAGGAAAGTTGAAGTTGTGGTGTTTGCAATTGGGGCTATGTGGCCATTGTCAATTTATGAAATTCCACTATCCGTTGTGGAAAACTGAAAGGTCGTTTAGCTCCTATATTAGGAAGTGGTTGGGCGTTCCTAGGTGCCTAAATGGTGTTGCATTGTATGGAAAAGGGATACTTCAGCTGTCAGTAGTTTAACAGAGGAATTTAAATGTACCAAGGTCAGGACAGAGCTCTTATCTCGTTATCTGGGAGTAAGGACGTGGTAGTTAGGAGTGTGGTTCCAAATCCAACCAAGGGGAGGAAGTGGAACCCAAGATCGGCAGTTCAGGAGGCAGAGGCAGCTCTTAGGCATGCAGAGATTGTAGGTAATGTTCAGTTTGGAGCTTGGCTCAGGCAAAACGGAATGGAATAAAGCAGGTCTCAAAGATAAAAGAAAGCTGGTTGTGGAACAGACGTAGACAGGAGGAGATATTAAGGGGTGCAAAGGTAGTGGCCCAGGCTGAACAGGGACAGTGGTTGAATTGGGAAAGTGTAGAGAAGAGGAAGCTTAGTTGGAGGGACCTGTGGAGTATGGAGGAGAATCGTATTAGATTCCTGGTAGGGGCTACATATGATGTGTTACCAACCTCCCAGAACATAAAAACTGTGGTTAAATGGGGACCCATCATGCCCATTGTGTTCAGGTACCGCATCGTTAAAGCCTTAAAGCATTTGTCAGTTGTTGTCTCCACATTACTACCTAAATGCTCATGAACACACAATGAAGTAAGAACGACTTCCCGACATGGGAAATCGGACCATCCGAGGAGCACATGAATGATACTTGGTGGTTTACGTATGACAAAAACACATTGGGGCAAGCCCTCCCGGAACCCATAGAGATTGCATTGGAGTGCCTGCATTAGAAAAAAAAGCATTTTACATGGAAGTCTATGAGAGTGAGTCGGGCGATTTCCAGCCAGGCTGATATCGCCCCAAAGGGCCGGAACGTGACTTCACACTGCATCTGATTGGATATTCAGAGGCAGGACGAGCTGTTTCAAGTGAAAATTATCAAAATAACTAATAGATTGTGTGTATATATGACAATAATGATGATGATAATTATATATTTATTATCATCTTTCTTTTCTTTTGTGGCTCGAGGAGGGGCGGCGCCCTATCACCCTCTATTGGCCAGCCATCCCTGCTATATCGACTGTCCTGTCACATCTGATGTCAGATCAAAGGGGATTGGCACTGTTTGGCACGTTTGGCATGTGTAATGGAAACCCAACCTGACTTGATTAAGGGTTTGGTGGAAGCAGGAGTGTTGGTTAAAACTAAAAGTCCTTGCAACACACCCATTTTTCCCATTAAGAAACCCAATTCATCAGACTACCGTTTAGTCCACGACTTGAGAGCAGTCAATGGGTAGTAGACGGGGAAGTGCCACATGTTCAAGACTCACACACGTTACTCTCAAACATCCCACCAGACACCCAGTGGTACACAGTCATTGATTTGTGTTTGGCCTTTTTCAGTGTACCTCTACACCCAGATTCTCAATATCTCTTTGCCTTTACGTACGAAAATCAGCAGCTGACCTATTCCAGGCTCCCGCAAGGATTTCTGGACAGTCCCGCGATCTTTAACCGCGTGTTAACGCAAGACCTTGCCAGTTTGAACGTGCTAAGTACAGTTTTGCAGTATGTCGACGATTTGCTCATCTGTAGCCCTACAAAAGAACAATGTGAGAAAGACTCCATTGCCGTGCTCACTGCTTTAGCAAAGGGAGGACAAAAGGTCAGTAAAAACAAATTACAGTTCTGCCAGCAATCTGTAGAATACTTGGGCAGACAGTTGAGTGATGACAAAAGACATATTGCGCCTTCTTAGCTAGAGACAGTGATCAAGGCCCCTCAGCCGCAAATGGTGGGCCAGATGCTATCTTTTTTGGGCATGACAGGCTACAGCAGGCCGTGGATTTGTGACTATGCCATTAAAACTGCTCCACTCAGGGCTCTGATAAGGGCAGCAGGACAAACTAATAGCACAGCTCAGCTAGAGTGGACAGAGGAAGCAGAAGGGGCGTTCCAGGCTGTAAAGGCAGACATGCAGTCCACTCCAGCACTGGGGACTCCTAATTATGCTGAATTTTTTCATCTGTATGTGGCTGAAAGATCAGGTTTTGCTTGCGCTGTGCTTATGCAGGACACACCCACAGGAAAACAGCCCTTACCTTATTATAGCACTAAACTGGATAACATAGAGGCTGGAGTGCCACCCTGCTATCAGGGGTTAGCCACAGCTGTTTTTGCATTTCAGAAAGCATCATCACTGACCATGGGACATCCGGTGACGCTGTACACTTCCCACCAACTCCATGCGCTACTGACGAGTCCAAGATTTGTTCTGACACAAGCCAGACGCACGGGCTATGAGGTAATTCTATCAGCCCCTGAACTCAACATTCAGCGCTGTACCACCATTAACCCGCCACAAAGCTGATATTACCAACAGAAGGTACACCGCATGACTGCATTCATGACACTGACAAATTTATGCGCGCTAGGGAAGATTTGCATAACCAACCAATTCCAGCTGATCTCACATTGTTTGTTGATGGGTCATGTTTCCATGACGCCACCGGTACCCACGCCGGTTACGGGGTTGTCCAACTCAACAACGATGACCAAACCTTTGTGACACTACAATCATGTAAACTTGCTCAGCCCTGCTCAGCCCAGCTCGCCGAGATAAAAGCTCTTACAGCAGCATGTAAATTAGAAGAGGGAAAGTCGCTAAATGTATACACAGACTCTGCATATGCCTATGGTGTGTGCCATGTTCATGCTAACATATGGAGACAAAAAGGATTTTGCAGAGCTGATGGCACTCCTGTAACCCATGGAGATGCCATCCGCGAACTACTAGAAGCCATGCTTCTTCCCACAGCTTTAGCAGTGATTAAATGTCCAGCCCACCAAAAGACTGATTCATTGATAGCCACGGGTAATAACCTGGCTGACGTGGCTGCCAAACAGGCTGCCATAGGCGAAATAATGGCACCCATACTCACCATACAGAATTGTGAATCTCTCACGACTATGCCCTCTCTCATATTAGCTCAAAACAGAGTAGATGAGGCTGAAAAATGCCGATAGGTAAAGCGCGGAGCCATCAGAACAGTAGAACCAGGCCCAACAAATGGTCTCTGGCGTGACAGTCATGGTCATTTTGTACTACCAACTTTACTGTTAAGGCATGCAATACTTTTGGCGCACGGTAATGACCATTGCACAAGGGGGGAGATACTAAGGAAACTGCAAGCAGTATGGTGGTCACCATTCATGGCGGCCACAGTAGATAGAGTCCTAAGTGAATGTGAAACTTGCACAAGATACAACATCAGGAAAGTTTTTACAGCCCCAATAGCGCATATACCACCACCAGACGGCCCCTTTAGACACCTCATGCTAGACTATATAGACATGGGGCCACAGTCAAGAGCAAGAGAAATGAGATATATTTTGGTGGTCATATGTAGATATAGCAGATGGGTAGAGGCAAAAGCCACCGCAAAATCAGATCACAGAACAGCTGCAAAATGTCTGTGTCAGGAAGTCTTCCCAAGATTTGGGATGCCAGATACCATATCATCAGACAATGGCAGCCATTTTGTGTCCAACGTCATACAAGAGACACTAAAGCAATTGGGAATTACACAAAAGTTTGGCTGCGTTTACCATCCCCAGTCACAGGGAGCAGTAGTAAGAGCAAATGGTATTTTGAAGGCCAAAATAGCCAAGATAGTGGCAGACAGTGGAGATAAGCTTAACTGGGTGGATGCTTTACCGCTTGCACTGATGTCAATGCGCTCACAAGCCAGCAGAGTCTAGCATCTAACACCGCATGAAATGCTTACAGGTCGACCCATGCCAATACCATACTTGAGAGGTCCCCATGAAGGGCCCTCGTTGGAGCAATTGCAAGGTGAAATGTTTGAATACTTACGAAGTCTGACTCATATCCACAGGGCTGTGTTCCAGCAGGTGAAGGGCGCCACCGAGGACAGAAGGGTCGAGATCCCAGAAGACCTTCAACGCATACTTCCTGGAGAGTGGGTGTACGTCAAGGTGTTCAAAAGGAAGTGGGACCAGCCACCCAGAGAAGGTCCATACAAGGTCATATTAGCTACACCAACTGCCTTAAAAGTTGAAGGTAAGGACGTTTGGTTCCATCTTAACCACTGCTGCAGAGCTAACAACCCAGAGAGACCGATACCTTGGCCTAGAGCCAGACAGAGAGCTGCTCCACAAGGGGAGGGCGAAGCCGCCCCGAGGGAAGCAGAAGGGGAAGGCGATGCCTCCTCGCAGGAACAGGGGGGCAGGAGGTCGGAACGCTTGGCGCGCAGACGGGACCAGGGCAGAGTCCAGAGTGACAGCAGTGGGTCGCTACCAGAGAGGGTGTCAACAGAGACAGAGACAGACGCAGACACAGGAGACTCAGACAGAAGCAACACAGACTCATGAGACTCAGACCCCAGAGAAGGAACAGTCCGGGGAACAGCCCCCCAATAGACCAGCACAGGGAGAGGTTGAGAACATAGACAACATGGGGGAGGCGTTAAAGTGGGAACAATAATGCTGCTAACCCTATTGCTTATCCTGGCAGGAGTAAAACAGAGTGAAGGGGCAGAACCAGACAGACAAGGCCAGACACAACTAGGCGAGTGTGCAGTAGCACTATGGACCATGGCTGCAAAACAGGGCAAGATACCTTAAAGAGAGATCATACAGTTAACCTATTACAAATCGCATGCTTACAATGACATATTGGTGGAGGGCACAGGAGGCATTAGGTTGCATGGCCAGTCTATAGGACAATGCTGTAGTGCAGAAGGAAGGGTGACAGCAAGAGTTATGTGTAACATGAAAGGATGTACCCACACAAACACAGGGCGCCCCATATCCGCAAAGGTAGTCCGCCAGTGGCTCCAATTAGACCCAGTGTCCCAGAGAAAACCAAGAGATGTGCTGATATATAGAGTAGAGTTAATAAGAACAACCACGTGGAAATCCAACACGTTCTATCAATGGTTAGAATACTCTGCTAGACAGGTAACCAATAGTACATGTATAGCATGTCATAGAAGAAGGGGCCTACCCAGGGTCAGGCCTCTCCCAGATATAGATAATTGTTGGAATCACACTAAATGTTTTGCTGCATGTATCATGTGGATGGCGGCAGGACGAGAGAAATGGACCAACACAACCACAATTTGTCCAGAAAGTCTTAAAAATAAAAATGCTTCTGATCAAATTCAACAAGAATTCCACGTGCCTCCGGTAGTGCATCTGACACCAAACCTCATATTCCCATTCTGTGTGGCACGAGGCAATAATATAGAACACTGGTTAAACAATGCCACCTCAAGTAACACCTCCCGGGAAGCAGAGAGGCTGCTCCAGTGCAGGTATGAAGATATCATAGGGAACGTGTCCTCAAAAGCGGGTGTGGTGCAACTCTCAGGGGTCCAGAAAGTATGTAACACAACTAAAGAAGCTAAAATCCAGTGCCACCAGGTGGTCAATGGTGGAAATAATTTGTGGGTCCTGGGACGCGATTACAGTAGTATCACCTCGATTTTGTTATTTAACTTAACCAATGGTACGGCTCCATTGGCAGATATATTTTGGGTGTGTGAAAACGAACTCCAAGTGAAAGCTGTACTACCAGCTAATTGGACTGGAATCTGCGCTCCAATAATGTTAACAGGACAAGTCACGAAAATAAGTCTAAGCAACAATCTAACTAACAGTACTACAGGGCGGCAGCGCAGATCGGTTGACACTCAAACACACCTCTGGCAGAAGGACGCCAACATATACATTACATACAAACAGGAACCATACGGGATGCCTGAAGAAGGACAGGCTATATCAGAGGATAACATAAAGTGGGCTAGAGGATGGGGCTCCGTGCCCCTTGCCGGGTACTTTGCAAATGCCAAATATGTAGAACGCTTGCTGGGTTAATTATTTGTGGTATAATCAGCAAAGATTTATAAACTGGACCATAGAAGCCCTACAAGGCGTAAGTGAGCAACTACATGCCACATCTGTCATGACGGTGCAAAACAGGTTTATTATCGAGACAATGTTGGCCCAAGACCAGGGGGTATGTGATGTGAGCCTACGTTCGTTAAGGGACCAACATGTGCAGCACTCCAGTTGGAAGACTAAAGTTCCCTCAACTTGGGATTGGCTATCCACACTATCCCCATGAAGCTTTTGCGCATGATAGGGGTACTGTTAGGTACCGTCATGCTAACTCTTCTTGTGGTATCTTGCTGTGTTCTCCCCCTAGTGCGACTCGTAATTAGAAAAACCATGGCAAGTGTAACCCCTCTACACCCGATGAGACTACAGGTACTATTTGGTTTCAGTTTCAATTTGGACCCGTATCAGAATCTCTAAGGTAGCACTCATGGAGCCCTGGGTGAAACATCAACATTGAACACACTCACACCGACTTTAGCTTGCAAGAACTGTATTGCTGGTCATCAGCAAGGACAATATAACATTTCCCTTTTTAATAGAAATATGAAAAATAACAAACTGCGCGCATACACAAAAAACATAGAAAATAGAAAAATATGTTGTGTTCAGTCTATATTGTCTTTTCTTTCTTTTCTTTATTTTTTATGAGCTCAGTTTTTTCTTTTCGTTGGGGCCCTTTTTATCTTTGTGTCTCTCAATTCGTCCTACCACACCACCAGTTTGGGAGGTAAGTTCAGCTGTCCTCCTTTCCTCTGTTACGGCTTGCCGTCTGATTCTCTAGATCCCTCAGTCCAGCAGGGGTCTGAAAGTCGCCTGGTGGTTACCCAGGGCTGGTATCTTCTCTCTCTAACGTCGACTACTGGTGGCTCTGACGTCCTCTCTTTCGACATCAAGTGTCACCGAATCGTATCCTCTCAAAAAACCTGACCTGTAGTAGAACAGGCCACATTCATTCATTTGAATTAAATTAACTTAAATCACTACAGGCCATTAACGCTGTTAAAATAAATAACATAACTATGACCTATAAATGTATTTAAATAAATTAACAAAAAAAGAAAAGAGAGAAAGGAAAAAAATAAATAAGAAATAAATAATTCTCACTTTTTCTCATAGGTCTCCGTTTCGTAGTGTAAATCAGTTGAAAATACACAAATAACTCAAAACAGCTTTTTTCCACATCAATTCTTTGCATAAAATGATGAAATAGAGTTTATCCCTCTTTTTTCTACATACACACACTGCATACACACAAACGGTGCATGTACACACCGCACTCACACACCGCACTCACACTAGTGATGGGCATTTTATCCGATGCGCAATCAGTGCATCGATGCAAGGGTCTATGATACATTGCATCGGTTGAGTGGTGTGCATCGGATATAAACTGGGCTGAAACCACGATGCATCTCCTTGTAAAAGCTTTGCATCGGTAAAATCCGATTTCTTCTTATTATATATATATTTTTAAATGATTATTTTCAGTCAATTCACTTCCATAATTATCTCAATCAGCCGTTTCTCACGAGCGGACACACTGTGATTCACCTATTTACCACTAGGCGTAGTACGCGTCACTAGTCACTGAATGTCAACATCCGGGCCGAAAAAGAAGAAGAATAATAACAACAATAACATCCATGCAACAGAGTCGACAAGAAACGAACGTGTTAAAGTGGGCTACCGGTAAACATGGCAGAAGACGAACAACAAATTCATAGTTTACCGAGCCATACATACAAGTCCAATGCTTGGCGTCACTTCGGATTTTTCAAAAAGGACGGAAACCTTGATAAGTCCCAAGCAATTTGTAAGATATGCCGTCTTGCTATAAAGTACACAGGCAGCACGACCAACCTGATAACTCACCTGAAACGACGACACAGTGTGGCTGAAGAAGCCCCCTCGGTATTAACCAACTCGCCCGGCTCGGATCATGCCTCGGATTCACCTCATGCTACTAGTAGCTCCAGCGACGCTAACAAACAGCCAAGCATCAGTACTTTTTTCCAAACTCCGCTGGGCGCAAACTCTGCCCGCGCCAAGGTAATAACTAAAGCCATTGCTTTCTATATATGCAAAGATATCCAGCCCTACAGTGCTACAGAGGGCGAGGGCTTTGAATACCTCATGAGCGTCCTGGAGCCGAGGTATAAAAAGCCAGGCAGGAAGGTTTTCGCTGAAAAAGAAATACCCGAGCTGTACCATAAAGTAAAACAAGACATAGCTAAATCAATGCATAATGCTAATACAGTCGCCATGACAATTGATGGCTGGACGTCTTGTGCTACAGACTCGTTTGTCACTGTCACAGCACATTACATTGACGAAGAGTGGGCTTTGCAAAGCCATGTGCTACAAACGCGCAAGTTTACCGAGGCCCACACAGGGAAGAATCTGGCAGCCTTGCTGCAGGAAGTTTTCCGCGAGTGGAAATTACAAGACAAGAAAACAGCCTTGGTCACAGATAACGCCTCGAACATGCTACTGGCTGCAGCTTTGGCAAAAGTGGGTCTACACATGAGATGCGTCGCGCACCTACTCAACTTGGCTTCACAAAAAGCCCTGAAAGTGGAAAAGGTGTTGGAGCTACTGGTGAAACTGAGAAAGGTGAGTGTACTTTGGAGAGTAGGCCTACCAACCAAATCTTGTTATACATGTACCTGTACTGTATAATGACAAAGTTTATTTCATTCATTCACTCACTCATTCATTCATTCATCCATCCATTCAGGTGGTTACATTTTTTCACATGAGCCCAAAGGCAACTGAACTGCTACGTGAAACCCAGACCCAGCTCAACTTGCCAAAGCACAAGCTGATCCATGATGTTCCCACGAGATGGAACAGTTCTCTTGACATGCTGGCACGTTTCTGGGAACAGCAGCCTGCCGTGCTGAATACTTTGCTCTCAAGGAAAATCAAGAAGGACGAAGACATGGCCAAGCTGAGTGAAGATGACATGGCACTGATCCAAGAAGTCGTCAAACTGATGACTCCCCTGAAAGTGGCAACCACACTCCTCAGCGAGGAAAAGAATCCCACCATCACAATGATCTCTCCACTCCAGGCGAAACTGCAGAAGCACTTCCAGGCAAAAGAAAGTGATCTGCCTGAGATTTCAGAGATGAAACGACGATTCAACCAGGACTTTTCCGGCCGCTATGCCAATATCCAAGACACCCTCCACTGTGCCACAGCCCTTGACCCACGCTTCAAGGACCTGGCGTTCCTTGATGATGAAACCACCAAGGACACAATCTTCATGAAGATTGCTGCAGAGGTGGTGAACATGGAGGACGAGGTAAGATTTAGACTACTCAGCGCTCTCTCTCTTTCACTCTCTCTCTCTGCTGGCATGTCATGGTGATGTTCATTTGTTTAGTTTATGAAAATCTGTTTTATACCAATTCTGTAGTAGTAATTAATGAATAATGAATACTGATTATGGTCAGACAGGTGACAGTTACACAGACAGCCAGAATGACAGCCAGACAGCTGAAGGCAGCTCACAACGTGACAGGAGCACTCACCGAGAGGAAGGGAGTGAGAATGAGGAAGAGAGTGAGACAGGTTTGTTTAGTCAGGATATTTCGGAGCTATCATGTGAATGTGGCTTTATTAATTATTGGGCCTAGACATTGTGTATTTATTATTTATTGATTTATTATTTATGTATGCCATTTACTGTTAAATGAATGACAGACATAATTGCACAACTTGTAATTCCTTCTCCTCTGATCCACTCCTTAGATGACGTCCCTGAGCCTCCAGCGAAGAAAACAGCCTTGGACCAGATGTTTGGGGGCTTCCTCACTCCGAGAGCACCACTGAAGACCACAAGGGAGAGAGCTAAGGAGGAAATCTTGAAATATCGGGAGAGGGCTTCTCTAGATCTGAGTGGTGATGTGTTACAGTGGTGGAGATATCAAGGAGACCTTCCACTGCTTGCAGCTTTGGCAAAGCACTATCTGTCCATTCCAGCAACAAGTGTAGCGTCGGAGCGAGTATTTAGCACAGCAGGTGACATAGTCACAGCCCAGCGCAGTTTACTTGCCCCTGAACATGTGGATCAGCTGGTATTCATGAAGAAAAACCTTAAAAAAAGACATTTGTCTTAAGTTTGCTGTTATGATAATGAGGTTGGTGTTGTTTATGTAGGCCTAATCTTTATTTTGTAGTTATGACAGACCTGTTTTGTGACTGTTTATCTGTTTAGTCTAAATTGTTAATGACATGTCCTGACTCCTGACGGCTGAGCTCCACTACTGTTAGGCCTATGTGCCTTTTGTGAATAGGCCAACTTATTTATGTTGACAAACACCTCCTCAATGCTTAAGTAGCCTAATTTAAGAGATCTGTCTTCATTTGTTATAAGCCTCTTAATGATGAGAAGTATGGTACTGCTTATATGTTCTTGAAGGAACAATAAAGTTGAGTTGAATTTGCACAGATTTGCATTGTTTTTGAATCATAATTGCATCGTGATTGAATCGCGGTAGGAAGATAAATCATATCGTACTGAATCGTTAGATGCTTCATGTGAATCGTTAGTGTATTGTACCGTAGCCTACATATCGAGATGCATATCGTATCGTCCTGGGGACGGAGATTTCCATCCCTAACTCACACGTGTACCCTCACACACACACACAGCTCAGCATTTTACCTGGTTTACCCCACCCTGTTAGCCGTTAGCTTGTTCGTTAGCTCTGCTTTTAGCTGAGGTTGACACACATTCTCATAGCCTGCTATCCTGGCGACTAGCACACAAGGCACGGTACTAGCATTTAGCAGCTAGATTAGCACCTAAGCTAACACTACTTTTATTCGACGCTCGTTTCTCAAAGTACACATTTAACTCACCGCTGAGTGGGCGACTTCAAACACGAACTCTGTGGGTTCAGCTCGGAGTGGATTCCGACCATTTCACTCAGCTTTCACCGCTTCTGGATATTGTTTCTCTGCCAATTCGCTTTCCGTGCAGCCGAACGGTGTGGCGTCTCCTCTCGCTCTATCTCCCTCCCAGAGTGCTATGCGCAACTGCAACGCAATTAGCCAGTGATGTCATAACGCATCACGCTCTCTGCTCCGTGCGGTGCAGTTAACCCTATAAATGCCAGCTATCTCTCACCCACACACTCATTTACACTAAACAATGAACTTCTATTCACTCTTCTTTTAAATAATCACAGTTTATGAAGCCTGGGCTACACAAGTATCACAGGACAGTTTGTTGTAGTAGACCAAGGTCTGCGGGCCACTGAAGGCACAGAATCACCAAAATACATGAATGTCTCTCAGGAAAAGACACCTGAGTACCAAAACCAGATCATAGGCCAAGATAGCGGCAATCAGAAACATGGCAGAAAAACCAGCCTTATATGAGCAGATGTATGGACAGACTGAGGGACTATATAAGGATATGATGTAGGGCAGAGGATGGCGCAAGCCACCAGCCCCATGCCCTTGCTGTCACCAGACCTGCACTAACAATCAACCTGCTTACTACCCCTCTGTTGAGGGGAGAAGAAAATCTTAAAAATGAACTGTAGTAAAAGATGTTCTTTACAACCTAAAGATAGGTGCAGAGCATGGCTAAGAACTGGAGAACCCCATATCCATACCAGCAGAATCCAGGGAGCCAACCTGGGTTCCAGTATCAGCAGCAGGGATCACGCATGCAGTACCAGCCACCCCCACCTCAACCGTACCATCCAGAGTCAGCCTACCCGATGGCTAACTATCCCACACCAGTCCACACCCCCGGCGGAGGCGCCCCAGCCCAGGTCCAAGGATACCCTGCTCAGTGACGTTTTCGATGGTTGACGGCCAGCCCCGGCCAGCAATCCAGCCCCCGCTCCAGCCATCAGCCCAGCCGACCATCCAGCCCCCAACCCAGCAGCTGCCCCCTTTCAGCAGGCTCCGCTGGATGTTAACGAACCCAGACTCCACCAGTTATGAAGCAGCAATGGAGGGATGGGAGGCAGCAATAAGAAGAGCAGCCCCCCACCAAGACACACCCAGCGTGGTCCCCAACAGCACTGACCCGGGTGACAGGGTCCAGGCAGGTCCCAGCTGGCAAGGGAACCCCCCTGGAGGGGTGAATTCAGGCCCAGCATGCACCCAATACATGATGCAGGCTGGCTCACAGGCCACACAGCCGCCACCGCAACAGAGAGACATGGAAGACGATGCCGACAATGACCTGCTGCTGCTGCGCTCCCCCGACATGTCCTCATCGGCAGAGGACACTGATGAGTGCCCTGAAAGTATCTCCTACTCACCCACCAGCCCAGAGCCACCCGAGCCGATCCCTCCGGGCCACCTGTTAATGCAGACCCTGTCACTGGCAACATGAGACACCCTGAATAAACAGTACAGAGTATGTCCACAACTTGTGGAAAGGTTCCTCGACACCCTGCCTGATAATGGAGAGCCAACTAATGAGCTCGAGCAGGATGCGGCAGAACGACTGCGCACCTTGCTTCACCCCGTTCCCCCAGGCCCCTTCCGCCGCCTTGTGCACACCTTTCCCCTTCAGCAGCGGAAAAAGATCTGCAGAATCCGTTTTCACACCTACCCAATTAGGAAGGGAGAAAACAGACTGATAAAGGAACACAGGCTGCTGACGGAACAAGAGATACTTGACCTGCGTAAGCAAGTGGCGGAGTTGACACAGAACAAACGTATGCAGATACTGGAGAAGACCAGCCTACGGCTCAAGCTGGTGATGTGCAAAAATGCCCTGCTGCGAGAGAAGGCTAAATTCCAGACCCTGCAACAGGAGAATGAGATGTTAAAGACCCTGTAGCAGGAGAATGAGATGTTTAAGGAACAGGTGGCGTCCTACCGGTGCCTGCGGATGGCGGGGACATCTGCCAATGTGTCTGAAGGACAGCACCAGGATAATACAGTCATGGAAAAAATTATTAGACCACCCTTGTTTTCTTCAATTTCTTGTTAATTTTAATGCCTGGCTCAACTAAAGGTACATTTGTTTGGACAATTATAATGATAACAACAAAAATAGCTCATGAGAGTTTAATTTAAGAACTAAGAACTATTCATTTTCCATGGTTTTCTTGATAATAACCAAAATTACTTAAATTCTTACATCAATAGCTATGGCATTGTACCGCCAAAAACACTACTTTTAAGCATTCCATGTTTTCTTTTCTGTTTGCTTTAAACACATGATACACACAAGAGTTAATACTTGATTGCATAACCATTGTTTTTGATGACTGCAGCCATGCGTCTTGGCATGCTCTCCACCAGCTTCTGACATTGTTCTGCTGTCACAGCAGCCCATTCCTGTTGGACAAATTCAAACAAATTTTCTTTGTTTTTGGGCTTGTGGTTCTCCATTCTGAATTTGATGATTTTCCACAGGTTGTCAATTGGATTAAGATCTGGTGATTGAGCAGGCCAAGGCATGGTGCGAATGTTGTGGTTCTCCATCCAGGCTTTAACTGACCTTGCCGTGTGGCAAGGGGCATTGTCTTGTTGGAAAATCCAGTCATTCGAGGCAGGAAAGAGTTTTCCAGCTGATGAAAGAAGACTGTTTTCAAGGGTAGTCCTGTACATGACCTGGTTCATTCGGCCTTCACACAATTGCATTTGCCCTGTTCCACTCAGACTGAAACAACCCCAGATCATGACTGATCCACCCCCATGTTTTACTGTAGGGGCAAGACAGTCTGGGTTGTAAGCTTCTCCAGGCTTCCTCCTAACCAGTAAGTTGGCTGGAGTGGGCATCAATTCAAAATTGGATCCATCACTGAAGAGAACCTTAGCCCAATCATCAACAGTCCAATCCTTGTGGTCTCGAGCAAAGAGTAACCGGGCCTTCCTCTGCCTTTCATTGATGAAGGGCTTCTTGCGTGCTCTGTGTGACTTCAAACCAGCTTCAACAAGTCGGTTTCGAACTGTCCTTGCCGAACAAGTCACATTTCTCGACAGTGCCCACTCATTTTTAAGGTCCCTGGAGGTCTGACGACAATTCCTGACACAGGAACGGATGAGTGCACGGTCATCTCGTGGGGTAGAAAGACATTTCCTGCCACGGCCAGGTAGCAATTTGGCAGTGCCATGTTCAGCTTGTTTTTTTTTGTTGTAATGAACGGCTGTCTTGGAGATCTTCAGTTTTTTCGCTACCTGTCTCTCACTCATGCCAATTTCCAGCAGTGCCAAGATGGCTGCCTTTGTGGCTTCACATAATTCTTTTGTTTTAGGCATTATGTGAGAGCTGACAACTTCTGAGTTGTGCTACGGCTTGAATGTAAGCAGGAAACCACTCTAGGCCTTTGCATGTGCAGTGCTGCTTGTGACATGAAATGGCCTCTTATATACCCTGGGAATCAATTAAGCTTAAGAATGTCAAATAGGACATAAAGTATTATGTGACCAGCTGCATTTTTTGTTGTGTTCATTGTATTATACGTTTAGTGGTACCAGATATTAGAATGAACAAGAAATTGAAGACAACAAGGGTGGTCTAATAATTTTTTCCATGACTGTATGAGTGGCTAAGATAATAATGCACCCCGCCTACTGCAGCCTGTATACCAGAAAACTTACTATGTATAACACTGGCACTCTCAAATCATTACTGCACTACTGACATACAGGGCCTTTAAGCCAAACTGTGATTACAAGATTTGTTACTGAAACTATTTTGGTGTGATGACTGCTGATTTATAGTAATCATAGTATGAGACTTTTCAAGTCTCACAGGAGGGAATATATATTTTTTCTCTCCACTGATTTGTGTGTGATGATAGATACATAATGCAAGTAGTTAGAAGAGTGTTTACCGGAGTTACTACTGGAACTGATTGCTAATTATGTAGTATGGGACTTTTAAGTCCCAAAGGGGGGAAATATATATTTTTTCCTCCCTCTGATTTTAAAGCATTATATGGGATTACATAGCCCCAAAGGGGGGAATGTAGTGTAAGATTTTATGACTAATCAGGTAAATGTTTTTATTCTGCATAGATTGATTAAGTTTAAAAGAAGGTCATGTAATGATCAGATAAATACTTTATTCTGTATAAGTTGATTAACTTCAATGATTAAGTTTGGAGTGGTTTATGCAATGTTTTATGTATCCATGTTAGGTAGATCACTGTTATGACCACACATATAATAAAAACACATTATACCTTGTACGGCTTAAAGTGCACACATGTAAGACACTGTGTACCACCTGAAAATGTAACAAAAGACACACACACATTCTAAGGTCTGTATTGCATGAAAGCACAGGGGATTTTATGAAGAAAATCCCCAAGTTCATATATTTTTAAAAAATAAAGTGTAGCTCGGTCCATTTCTAATGGTGAAAAACCACAGGACTTTCCAAGGCCCTGAGGTCATCTCTGGACAAAGGCCAGGGAGCTTGCCACAGTTAGATCAGGTTGCGGGCCGAGATGGACAAAAAAGAAGAGTTTTCCACCAGTAGAATTTGGCCTAAATGGGCAGGTTTAAGGTAAAAAGGTGGAGACTCTTTCGGGTCTCCACCAGCATAAAAGAGAATGTTCAGTAGAGAGTCTTCAGTCTTCCTCCGGAGCCTGACTCATTGAGTTGTATGTGTTGAAGCTTGTGAACACATTAAATTCGGTTGCACCCGATTCCTTTGGTCTCCAGTGTTGTCTTTGAATACCAGCCTGCTGAACCGAAGACATTACGTCTAACCAGAGTACGATTTGAAGTGAAGCAGAGGAAGAGGTCGGGAGCCGTCTGGCCCACTTCTAGGCCCCCACCTTTTCCACCTCAAAAGTCCATGACCAATCACTGATATGTGACGAGGTCAGAGTGAGAATGTATTGGTTAGCCAGTTAGCACATTAACACAAGCCAGTGTTGAAAGAACAGAGCATATTTACTGTGCACCAGTGATCAACAGCACAAACCGTCAGGAAATGTTTCTGCTAAAGAGCCAAATGGCTAAAGAAAAATAATCTTATCTAATCTTTGACTGACTTTAGCTGCTGTTACATGTAAGAAGTTGACATGGCGTCCCAGAACGTCAAAAACTGACACACCAAGGGCACCTTGTACGTCATACCTCGATGTGGAAAGTCCATGAACAAATGTCTATATGTTAAGAGGTCAGAGTGAGAATGTGTTGGTTAAATATAATCAGTCCTTTCTAAGTTGATCTGTAAGTATGCTGGTGCCTCTGTAACCAGTCATTTTATTCTAATTACTCCATTAAATAACAATATTTAACTCAGTTTTCCCCAAATGTATTTATTTATTTTCTTTTATGTTATTTTTTCTGGTTTGGGTTTATTGGTTTTTTCTTTTACTATTTCTTGAGTTGTGATGTTACAGTTGCAGTAAAAGAAAAAAAAATAGAGTCAATGTAAACCCATGTAAAAGTGCTTGTCCTGCTTTCACAAATTAAAATAGTTGTAGAAAAATAGAAAAAAAAAATAGCTCACTGATCTATATTCATGATTGCATGGATGTAATTATATGCTGAGGGTGAGATTAATCACCTTTTGTTGAACATAGTTACTCTTGTCTGTGGCACTTCAGGCAAGGCAGAAAGAAAAAGCTCCACTCATTTGTAAAGAAAATATATTTTTGATGTCAAATGAAATATTGGGAAACCAAGAGAATGTCACCAAACTACCATTACAAACCCTAAGATTTTATCCTCGGTATGACCGGCTTATATTATTTTGTCCATGTTGCATGGCCAGTTTTATTGCAGGCATCAGAAAAGTCAAGTACAAAAGCAGGTCATTGACTAAGAAAAGAAGTAGAGGAAGGTGGCCCCTTATTCATACAGAGAGAGTAAGGGAGCTTTGGAGAAGGCGAGCAGCGAGCCTTATGAAAGGGCTGCGCTGAATGAACAAGGAGCAAAGAAAGCTGGAGAGAAAGAAAATGGAAAGAGAGAAAGAATGAGAGAGAGAGAAAAGAGAGGTTCTCTTTAATAGAGTCTTATAAAAACCTTTGTGAATGGCCTCTGTCTGTCTTTCCCACACAGGTCATCCCAGAAAAGTTCTCTCCACTTGAAAAGGAGCTGGTGCTGAATAGACTTGAAGTCCACTTCAGTCTGATGAAGAAAAAATTCCTTCTTTTTTGAAAAAGGACCGGAGACTCGATTTCAAGTGTGGAGAAGGGATGAAAGGCAAAAAAGTGGGAAAATTTGTGAGATAAATAGACATCAGAGGAAAAATGAAGAAAGATAGGAGGAAAGAGAAAAACAAGAGTCAGAAAATGAGAAAATCTCAGCAAAAGTGCAGAGAAGAAAAATCAAGGACATGAAAGCACTGTAATTCCATTTCCTCAACAAGACTGTTTTTTGTGACTGCAGCTGGCCTAAGCTTGTTACAGGAAAGAGATTCAATAGTAAAGTCCTAAACTTTATAGTGTAGCTGCAATTGGAAGATAGCAGAACGGTTGAGTGGTTACACAGACCAAAGAGCAGCACTTTGAATATGAATGTGGTTGCATAAATCAGCGCCCAGTCAAATAAAAAATGGTCTTTAAAATACCACACATACACAGCCTCACACACACTTTTAAGTTGTTCAGAATAGCACATTCTCCCAATCATGCAAACACGCACACAAATGAGCATGCATTTGCAAACATGCAAATTTATTCATGTGCACAAGCTGACACATACAGTTTAGCTTAGCCTAAATGCTCACATAAACTAACTGAAATGTAAAAAGCTTTTTATAGTCAATGCAGCCCTGCTCTGCAGCCAATCGAAAATAAAGAGCGGGAATGAATCACCACTCAACATAAAAGGTCTTCTACTTCTTTAAAAAAAAAGTGACATTTAAACGACACAAAATGATGAGGAACATCCAGTTTTCACATCTTTGGGACACATTTAACATGCTGAATGAAAGCAGTGTGTGAATCTCTGAGGTTTCCACCGGAGAACAAAATGGTTTTGACCTGATGGAGAATCCTTTGTGGCTCAGTAAAGATGGGAAATTGTGGCATGGTGTGCAAGGCTTTTTTGACCTCTTTTACTTTCTTCTCTCACTTCTTGGCTGTGGATGACATATCAAAAGGAAGCATTTTGACCTGACAAAGATCCATTCACATTTAAATATTTTACCCTTGAACACCTACCCGACCTCCCTTTATCCTTTAGATGATGGGAATGGCAGCAGCCTTTTATGAAGAAAAAAAAAAAAAACTTTGATGATTTAGGCTTTTCAGTTGGTTGGAAATTGGACACAAAGTTCTCTTCAATCCTAAAAGCATGCACCAAAGAGAGAGAAGGAGGGCGAGTATGAAATGAACACAATAGGAGAGACAGAGGATCTGTTATTTGGCTAGAGAAATGTTCCCTTTTTATCTGCCATCAAAGGCTTTCATCTCTGGGAATGGCAATAGTGGCCGACCCTGTATGTGTCTGACTCAACTGTCTTGGAAGAAGAGTGACAGCATGAGCTAACCAAGGTCTGGATAAATAGCACCCACTGGCAGTGAACTTCACTTAATCAAAATCACTGACACAAAAAGGCCATCTATGAGAAGAGAAAGACTCATGGTTAGGATGAATGGCTTTGTTTCATTTTGTATATAAATTGTATATCTGTTTAGAGTTTCTTGTGATAAAAAGACCTCGCAACTCTATGAGGGAAATGGACCTGTACTTCTATAGCGCTTTAATAGTGATTTGACCACTCAAAGCGCTTTCACACTACTTGTCACACTCATCCATTTGTACACACATTCATACACTGGGTCCATCTGTTACTCAGTTTTTTAAACATTCAAGGTCAATCACACACCAATGAAACTATCAGGAGCAAGTTGGACTTCAGTGCCTTGCTAAAGGATGCTTCAGCATGCGGACCGGAGGAGCGGGGATTGAACCTCGAACCGTCTAATAAGTGGCCGATTTGCTTTACCTCCTAAGCCACAGCAACAAACTCAACTTGCAGAGATTTAAAACCTGTTGTGAGTAGCAACAGGCAGACCTGCTGAGGGGGGTCAAACACCGGCCCAACGCCAAGGAAAGGCCCATGAAAAGGTCTGTGGTTGACATTTAAATTGGATTAAGTACAACAATTTACTGACTGACTTAAATGACTGACAATACAAGTTATATATATTTACATGATAAATAAATGTAATTTTATCATTAAAACATATTTCAACGTGCCATCTGATACTCCCACTCCCCCGCAGGTAATGTGTAATGATTCAGTCCATCTGACATGGGTCAGGTACGTGATACACAGAACATGTGAGGCAGACTGCTGTCTGATAAATCAGAATGCCTCACCAGAAATCAGGAGCTACTAAGGAGAAAATTCAGGGTACAGAGAGAACAAGAAAATGAATGGAGCAGAGAGACATGGGTAAATGTCTGGCAAAAAAAAACAACAACAACAACAACAACAAAAACATGAAGTAGCAGCAGGTGTGACAGAAGGAGCTGAAGGTGAGGCATGAGGCAGACTAAATTTTAGCAAGAAAACCTGCTGTATCAGCTCAGTTTTAAAGCTGCAGTGAAGACACGGGTCTCACATTAAACTAGTGCAGCGGTTCCCAACTGGTCCATTTCAGGGTCCAGTCATTAGTTCAAGGTCCACAAAATTAATTTAATTTTACATCATACTTGCATTTTGCCATGTCGTTGAGCTAGTTTGCTGTTTCCAACAAGGAGCTATCGTTAGTAACTTATTCTACAGCAGGAAACAGCACTTCAAAATAAAAGCTCTGTGCCAGAAATTTCCTGTACTGCAGTCACTTGTGGTCCATTCAGAATGAGCCCACAACCCACTTTTGGACCAAGACCCACCAGTTGGGAACCACTGAACTAGAGGAACTAAGGCATTCATTGGTACCAACCATGCTGTGCTATCAAAATTTTTCAAAATGGTGTATGAAAATATTTCTGCATACTGGGGTCCCAAACAGTCTTGGAATTACATAAATTGGGTATAACTGGAAAAGTGTGAGCTGACAACCAATATACTAATTGTAATATTTCAGTTCTGCACAAAATATGACCAATATTTAATTAAAGCAGCCTCAAGATTAAATGAATGAAAAAATGTGTTCACTAAAGATTTGATCTTATGATTTATTACCCTGCAGTGATTTGTTCAATCAATGTTTTGATTTGACTTTTCTCTAATCTATCATTCATTCACATCACTACCTCTGCTTTTAATAATAAGTCAATAAGATCTAAACACAGAGTAGATACAAAATACATGTGGAAATGTGATTAACTGGATTGTATTTGAAGTAGTATAAAACTCTGTCGGGATCTCATCACCCTGGCTGGTTTGGCAACAGGGCTGGGCACATCACACACACACATTCTCACTGACTGATTAATTGGCGGTGATAATAAATATATATATATATATATATATATATATATATATATTATTGTGGTGTATCGATAATGAATACAATCCTTTTGATGCTTGTTTTGTTTCTGTTTCACATTTTAAGAAGCTTCAAATAATAATAATAATAGTAATAATAATACATTTTATTTAAGGGCGCCTTTCATGGCACTCAAGGTCACCTTACAAATTATATTATATATATTATATATTTTAATTATATTATATTAGATTTGTGAAACGTTCTGCTGTTTGGCATATCTTTGTCATGTTCTGACAATAAATAATGGTTTGAGCCACAATTTACTGTATGATTTCTTAAACTGTTACCCAGGAGAAATAATCAGCCTCTA
Organism: Epinephelus cyanopodus; assembly: GCA_026686955.1. NCBI lineage: Eukaryota > Metazoa > Chordata > Actinopteri > Perciformes > Serranidae > Epinephelus > Epinephelus cyanopodus. Next base: position 41,794,529 of record CM048923.1, on the reverse strand, counting down.
ATACTGATTGATGTGATTTTTTTTTTCTAGTGATAAGCGTTGAAGCCATATTGCCCAGCCCCACTTTATACTTTCTTTTCCCAGAATAACTCACACCTTCCACTGAAAGCATTGCTCCTAATGTTTAGTATGAGCAGGAGGATTCATTACAGTTTGAAAGGCCTGTTTCAGTGAACATTTTGCCACCAGACTATTTTTTTATGACTTGAAAAATTGTGAATCAATCCTTTCATGTATGATATTAGGCAGCTGATGTAAAACCTTGTATGCCATTCTGTCTTTGAGTGCCCTCTAATTTTTAAATGTGCATATGGTGATCTGCTTTAGCAAACAAAAGTAACTTTTACCAAGAAATAAAGGCAACTATTTATTTGTTTATTTTAATGATGATGACCCTGTATGTCACCTGTATAGTTTCCTTTTGGGTACCTCTTATTCTTCCACACTCTGACCATATTAAGATTAAATAAACTGAACACATTAAATTGATGTTATGCGTCAGTATGTCTTTCATGTTCCCATACATAACAGTAGCTTGTATCTAATATGAGTAAAGGACACAGTCAAGTCCTCTGTTTACATCAGTTTCCAACACTGAGAGTTGTCCTTCAGTGTCTCATCCTCTGAACACCACAGGTTGGAGACTGTAACACACCTAAAACAACCCAACACATTTTAATTTTGGCTTAATGGTATTAAAACTGTTTTTGTTTGTTTCACTCTAACAACAAACATATCTCTGCTACAAATGTACAGCTGTTTATTTAGTTATTTTGTGTAGAACTTACCTTTCTTCTTCAATTGCACCTACTCCATGTGTTAGGGTTAATTGTAACAGGCAGAGGGTTAGCTGTAACACTGGCTGGAAAAGTCTGTTTAACACAGTTAATTCAATAAAATCCTAACTATATACTATAGGCTGATACTGCTGATCTAAGTATGATAGATATCCAAACATCTGTACATCCCTCATCTAACCACCAGTGCTTCATGAATGAAAAGATTAACACATAGACGGATACATAGTATGTGTGGATATTATATGTATACATCAGGGGAATGATAGGTATCTACACAGGTATCCATACATCTGTGAGTCTGTCATCCATATTCAGTGGTTGGACCAATAGATGTGCATAGATTGGGTAACCGAGATCAACATGTCAAAGCATAAATATTGGCAACACCGTGAAACTGTGTGTCGAAAATATACCTGACAAATTAAAAATACAAAGTATATCTCATTTAATCAAGGACGTTATTTCAAACTGAACATAAGTTTGACAAGCAAAAATAGAGAAAATGTGCTGTAGACGGCTTAGTTGTAACACAATATTACAACTTATCCTGCTGTAACACTTGATGGGAGTTGGTTACATAATTCAAAACGGTGCTATGTATTAGGTAACAAAACAATAATAAGATGATAAATGGTTGGAATCAGTGACTTATAGAGACAGCTCAGTCAAAAACTTGTCAACAACAAAGAAATTTACTTAAATTGTCTGAAAAACACTCTTAAGTGGGTCACTGTTTGGTAGTATAGTGATCAACTGGCCAGAAGCATGAAAGAATCAACCCTGAATAACCACTTCAAAAGTCCATATTTTAATTTCCTCTGCATTAGGGGGTTCCAGGGGGTTTCCTGCATGCCCCTACTACACTGCCCCTCTGAACTTAAGCAGTCATCTCACATTCACCATTGACTGGTTACTTCAGGATGTAGCCAACAGTAACATTAGCCATGGTGTATTGTTTGTTTGTGAAAATCTTGATACTGATTTGGGGATAATGACATTGCTAGAAAGTTCACCTTTAATGACATTGCTAGATAGCTAGCTGGCCTTGTTGTTAAATATACTGTCAAATTTTATTTGGTGCATGTCAACTGCATGCAATGTTATTAACCTTGAATTTTGCAAGCATAACATTAGCTTTTAAGTTAATGGTTGAGCCAAAGGGTTCTAGAACAGAGCAGACTAGAAATATCTCCCACTGCTAAGTGGTATCTAAGTTCTGTACTATTTATTGGAGAGGTGAATTGCGTTTCTGTTGTATAAGACCCTTATAGGGCAGTAATGATTAATTCCAGTTATGAGGAAACCCTCAGGTGTTACCAGAGAAATCAAATTATGGTTAGTGAAAAACTTCAGATTTTGACTGCAAAAGGCATACAAATCAAAATGAATATTCTTACTTTTTATTTCTTTGGTCAGTGACCATGATATAAGTGGGATAATGCCCGTTGAGGTGTCCATTATCAGTTTTTAATGGCTTCCACATCAGTCATTAAAAACTGATAATGGACACCTCAAAGAGAATTATCCCTTATTCAGCACACACATTCTATCCTCATGACACCATTGTAAATGACTGTGGGGGACACCAGTACTCTAAACTCTCCAGATTGGACTACAGTAGACAACAAGAGACCACTAGAGGGTCAAATGTTTAGGGACTCGACCCCGGAATCACCCCATTCTTGACAAAAGCTTCTTTCAGCCATCCTTAGGCCAAAAGGAGGTAAAAAGTTTACTTGAGATCCTTCAAGGCTACTGATGTCATTATTAACTCTTAAAAAGGATCCAGCCTGGGGGCAACGCACCTTGATTAACAGCTCTGCTAGGATGTTAAGACAATCCTTTCTAAGATGTCCGATGATTTCCCCTCGCACCACCCTGGGGAATCACGTCATCTCATTCACAACGGGGTGAAGAGAAGACTGAACAGATATTAATATCCTAAATTAGGTATGCGTTCCTGAGCAGAAACTTGGTATGTCTGTTGGAAGTGGAATTATACATTTTATCCATGTTATAACGTTGTAAATGTGCATTATCCTTATTTGTTAGTTGAATGATGGTTTTTTATCCTCTTAAGGCAAGAGATAAGGAAATTACGAAATAAGACTTTTAATCCCTCATTTAACATGGAGCTATACTGCCATCTTATGACAGTAGTTAAAGTGGATTCCCAGAAGGAGCCCCATATTATATTTAGAGTTAAAATATAGTTGGATTTATTAATCAACCTGTTTTCATGAATATGTTCTTCCTCATTGTGTTTTTCTTTATATATTGCAACTATAGGTTGGTCTAGAGTGTGTGTATTTGAAGCAGCTTATATGTGTACTTTGCTGATACTTGCGGTATAATAATTGTATTAATTTTAATTGGATATTAAGAACCGATATTTACCATAATGGGAAGAGTATGTCTATTGCGCATAACATGTAGTAAGTATAAGATCTTGTATAATCAAAAGCATTAAGTTTCCTCCAAAATAAAATGATAATCCTATTTATGACAAAAGAGACCACCTTAACAAACCCACCCATTTTGGCCAGATAAAAACAAGTGAGCGCAGTCTTATGAGGGGCCGTACAAGCCATAATTCATTCTCAACCTCTCACACGTATACATTCTCCTTACACATACATATATTTTCACTCTCATATTTATACATTTTCACTCACACATTTATACATTTTCACTCACACATACATATATTTTCACTCACACATTTATACATTTTCACTCACACATACATATATTTTCACTCACACATTTATACCTTTTCACTCATACATACATATATTTTCACTCACACATTTATACATTTTCGCTCATACATACATATATTTTCACTCACACATTTATACATTTTCACTCACACATACATATATTTTCACTCTCATATTTATATATTTGAACACACACATTGATACATTTTTCTCTCATATTCATATATTTTATGCACACATTCATACACTTTGCTCTCATGCACATGCAATCATGTATACATTTAATACTATAAGTAATATATGTATGTAAAAGGAAAATATATGTATGTTGAAAGAGAATATATGTATGTAAGAGAAGAATGTATGTATGTGTGAGTGAAAGTATAGTGGAAACGGAAGGAGTATAGTGGAAACGGAAGGCAGTCCATTTATCATCTACATACTCCGTTACAGTAGGTGGCGGTATACTCCTAATGAGCAATGGTTGCAACTACACGAAGAAGAATTTATCGCTCTGTGATTGGCTGAGAAGCTCAAGTCAAGCATAGTCATGTTCAGGTCAGGTCACAATCAGCATGGAGGGGGGAGATAAGACGCGGGCACTTCAGCAAGCTATTGGTGTATTAAGAAATATTTTGTCATCCCCTGAAACTGTCACAGCGTTGTCCTCGTCCCTTGAGCGGCAGAGGACAGGCTCAGCTGTACCTAACGTTACTCACAGCGCGGTGGAAAGTGAGATGCGAGAACTTTTCAGACCAGGCAACTCCCAAGTCCCTTCTGCAATCCAAGCGGCAGCTACCGTGACACAAGGCCAAACCGGAGGACTGCGGCGGCCGTCATTGCGATATCAGAGTCAGCAACACTTTGGCAACTGGAACTCTCGGTCAAGGAAAAGGTGAGAACAGCGTAACGTTAACGTTAGATGGTAACTTGTCAGTTTACTAACATTAAATCCTAAATGTAACGTTACTTCTGCTAATTTAGCAACACAGTAATAGCTGGTTAGTTAACGTTAGTGTTTAAAACAACAACAACGATATGTCGGTAATCTAAAAAGTACAGGCAGATAACAGTTATTTAAATACAGAAAATACCGGAGGCTGTTTTGAACTTGTGATTCATTTTATGAAAGGGATTAATGTAGCTAACTAGAGAAAATGTCCGCTAGCCGTGATGCTAACTCTCGCCATGTTCTACTCAGTTCGAGCAATGACAAACCTGTTTCAGATCCATTTTTAAAATCCCCAACACTTAACGTTGTGTAGTTTTAGATTGCTAACGTTTTTAGCACAAGTCAATGGGATTGTACATAGCAAAAATAAATGTAGTCACCCGGAAATTTTATTCAGCTGTGCGCTAATGCTGCTAACGTTAAGTTAGGTCACACAGGCAGATGGAAGATCTTTCAGCAATAACAGGTTAAGTCAATCTGTATCAAAATATGTCAGAACTTATGATAAATGCAACATGGTCTCCAACTGGAGTTTATTTCCATAATATGTGCTGGCTTGGCTTGACTCCATTACAACGGGGCTAAGTTACTCGCTTGAAGGTGTGTATTTAACTGATGATGAGCTTGTCTTGAGTAAAGGCAGCGCTGTTTACTGCAAGCAGTGATCAAATAAGCGGCTGTGAAACGGTGAATATATTGTTTTGAGTGTCACAATCTCGCGAAATAACTCGTTTCACTAACAGAATTTAGTTAGCCGGTGAGTCCCTCAATTAGCAAAAGTAAACTTTGAGAAGCGCATTAAATTTCCTGTACATTCCTCACAATTAAAACCCCCGTTATTTTGTTATTTAAAAGTTTTAAATATTAAGCAGCAAAAGCAGGAAATGGTGTATTTTCATCAGCAGTAACTTAACACGGCTCTGATACGGCTGAAAGCGATTAGGAAATGGTCAAATAAAGCAGAAACTTGAAAGTGCAAACGGACGCAGGAGAGAAACTAAACTTCAAACCACAGAGATTGAGTTAGAAGCTACAAAAGCACGCAGAGACTTTTAAAAACGTCTTTCTCTCTGGTCTCCAGCACAGACATGAGCAACTACAGACCACTGTCACATTATTTAGCCCTAAGTGACAGTAACATTAGCAACTTTCTTAAGATATTGACAGTGCTTTATTTTAAGTAAAAGAGTGTTATTGTAGGTCATTGTAGTACAGCCTTTTCAGTGTTCTTGTTCATCTATCAGCGTGTTAATTCAAATGTATCAAATTGTTTGATGCACTCCCTGTCACCAGTTTTAGAGCAGTGTTAAAGGGCATGCATGATGAAATGAATGACAGCCATTTTTTTTAAAGAGCTGTGGTATATATAAATATCATATTCCAATTTGTTTATTTCAATTTGTTTATTCACAAAGCCAGAACAGAATAGCAACTAAACTATATATCAATATAAATCTTATATATTTTGTATTTTAATATAAAATATTTTATGAACTCATGAGAAATGTTTTTCATAATGTACTTATGCTTTCTGTTAATAAATATTCGTAAATATATTATTCAAAAGAGCTGCAGTAGGATTTTAAAAAATACAACATCCCAGATTTTGTCATGTTTTTTTTTTTTTGAACATTTATTAGAACAAGTTCCTTGACAGAGTCTCACACATTATGACAAGTATCAATACTCATATTGGTATCAAACTGACAAAATACAAAATACAAGGACAATCACATAGCAAAGAGGTGAAAGAATATTCTTTGTAGGTCTAATTAGTACATCTAACCCCGTTGAACAGAGACAGTATTCTCACCTTTCCAAATACATTATAACAGGTGACCATTTTTCAAGATACAAGTCCGTCTGGAGTCGAAGTTTTGCCGTTATGTGTTCCATGCAATTTACATCCTTAAGCCTTTGAGACCACTGGTCCAGTGTGGGTGGATGGGGCTTAAGCCAATTTACTGTGATCATTTTATGTGCAATCAATAAAAGAACCCTGAGCATAAACACACTATTTTTTCCCTAAATCCGTTAATGATACAGTACCCAAAATTAGTTGCTGTGGTTCAATTGGTCTATTTAAATTCAAAATCACATATTTGTTGCTTCACATTCTCCCAGAATTTTTGCAATTTAGGGCAATCCCAGAAGATGTGGGAAAAGTCCCCTATTATACCGCAACCTCTCCAACACAGTGGGGAACGGTTATTATCATAACTAGCTATTACCAAAGGAGTTTTGAAATATCTTACTCTCAACTTCCAGCCAAATTCCCTCCAAACTGGGCTGCTTAAACATTTCTGCCAGGGCACCCAAGAACTCTCCCACTCCTCGTCAGCAATCATGGCACTAGCTTCCAATTCCCATTTAGCTTTCACATCAAGTGTATCCACTGATGTATCCAAACGGATCCTGCCATATATACATGATATTGTGTTTTTAGTGTTCATCTTATTCTCAGCTATCTCAATCCAATATTGTTCAAAATTAGATGGAACTTTTTTAATTTTGTCCCACTCTTTGTGTGTCATCAGGTAATGCCGAATTTGAAAATATCTAAATAAATCCTTAGAATCAATGCCATACTTTGCTTGAAGTTGTGAGAAAGCCCTGAGAGTCATTCCTTCGAATAATTGATTTATTGTGATGAGGCCCTTCCCCGCCCATCTAATGAAACCACTGTCCATTTTTGCTGGCAGGAAGTCACAGGCAGTAGTTATTTTTGCTGCCCTTGATAGAGATAGAGGTAAATTCAATAATTGTCTTGTCTTCTCCCAAACCCTTAATGTATGATTAACATATTCGTTTTGTATCCTAAGTTTACGCCTTACTTTTGAATTTAGAAAGGGAAGGATTGAGAGCGATATATTTTTTACTGAACCTTGCTCTATATGTACCCATTTTGTGTCCATATCTAATCTCATCCATGAAACCAATTTTCCAAATTGTGCTGCCCAGTAGTAACTTCTGAAATGCGGCAAGGCTAATCCACCCTTCTCCTTGCGTGCACAGAGGACCTTGAGTCTCACTCTAGGCCTTTTGTTCTGCCATATGAATTTGGAAACAAGCTTATCCAGAAATGTAAAGGTGGATACAGGAACATTGATAGGTAACACATTAAAAAGAAATAACAATCTTGGCAGGACATTCATCCTGATAGATTCTACCCTCCCAACTAAAGACAAAGGAAGCATCTCCCATCTTTCCAAGTCATTTTTGATTTGAGAAATAAGTTTATCATAGTTTGCTTTATATAACTGATTTGAGGTATGGGTCAGAATGACTCCCAGATACCTAAAGCCCCCTTTTGACCACTTGAATTTCACCTGTCTATCCAAGCACGTGACTGTGCATTTCTTATAAACAAAAGAACGTCATCCGCGAACAGTGAAATTTTATGCATCTCGCCTCCCTCATCCACTATTCCCTCAATCTGATCATTTTCCCTTATTAACTCAGCAAGCGGTTCGATACACAGTGCAAACAAAACAGGAGAGACCGGGTTTCCTTGCCTAACACCTTTTTTAAGATCAAAAAATTTGGAGCAGTACCCATTAACCCTAACCCTTGATATTGGATCTTTATTCAGGGTATTAATCCATCTTATAAATGTCAAATTGAATCCCATTTGTTCCATAGTATAATTCAAATATGACCAGTCCACCCTGTCAAATGCCCTCTCAGCATCAAGACTGAGAAGCATTGACGGGTGGGCAGAATGCCTTGCTACTGATTGTACATTTAAAGCTCTTCTTATATTGTTTGCTCCCTGACGACCTGGTATAAAACCGGTCTGGTCAGGGTTAATCAATTTACCTAAGTATTTCTGCATCCTTTTCGCCAATATGGCACTGATAATTTTTACATCATTCCCCAGCAAGCTGATTGGCCTATAGGACCCACAGTCCAGTGGGTATTTCCCCTCCTTATGTAAAACTGTTATTATGGCCTCTGACCAGCTCTTTGGTGGGTCATTTTCCTGTAAAGCATAATTAAAGACCTGACAAAGTTTTGGCACAAGCTCCTCCATAAAGGCCTTATAAAATTCACCTGGTAGACCGTCTGTGCCAGGGGATTTGTTGTTTTTCAATGACTTGATAACGTCTTGTATCTCACTTTCTCGAATAGGAGCTACTAATTCTTCTGCCTCAGACACAGAAAGTTTCGCTAGATTAAGATTTTTGAACATAACTTCCAATTTCCTTTTGTTTTGTGTTTCTTCTGGTGTATCATAAAGCTTTTTATAAAAAATTTGAAATGCCTCAGCTACTTCTTCTGGGTGTGAGACCTCGGTCAAAGATGTTGGGTGTTTTATCTTAGGAACAATGCGGCTTGACTGCTCTTTTCTCAGTTGAAAGGCAAGTAGCCGGCTCGCTCGATTTCCCATCTCATAGTATCTTTGGCTTGTGTATCGAAGCGCTCCCTCAGCTTTTCGTGTGAGGAGTTCATCCAAGGAAGTTCTACAGTCTTGTAATTGCTTCAATACACTTTCATCTCTGGTCACTTTGTGTTCATGTCCTAGTCTTTTTATATCGCTTTCCAACTGTTTTTCCCTTTCCATTCTCTGTTTGTTTAGTTTGACAGCAATCTCAATACACTTCCCTCTCATCACTGCCTTCGCCCCATCCCAAAGAGTTGAGGGGGATACTGATCCATTATCATTAATTGTGAAGTATTCGTCTATAGTTTGTTTTATTTGTTCTTTTATACTTGGGTCCGTTAGCAATGAAATATTCAGTCTCCAGTATTTGAAGTGCCACTCAAAGCCTAAATTTAATTTCAGTTTTACAGGACCATGATCAGACAAAGTAATAGGTTCAATAACACACTCTCTAACTTTATACAGACTCTGCTTTGAAATGCAAATCAGATCAATTCTAGAATATGACCCATGTACCATAGACAGAAAGGAGAAATCTTTTGTTGTTGGATTCTTGGCTCTCCAGACATCCACAAGCCCTAATTCTTCCAACATGTGTTTTGCTGCTTTGGATTTCCTGCTAGGAGGTCCATAATCAGAAGGTAATTTATCCATTTTCACATTTAAAACACAATTGAAGTCACCCCCTAAAATTATGGTACCTCTAGCTTCTTTTGCCATTACAGATGCCACTTCTTTAAAAAAGGTAGGGTCATCTTCATTAGGAGCATAAATATTCATAATGGTTAACTCTACTCCATCTACTGCTCCTATGATAAGTATGTATCTACCTTCTTTATCCTTAACTTCTCTCTGAAATGCAAAATTAATGGACCGACTAATCAAAATTGCCACTCCTCTCTTTCTACTATTCGAACAAAAGGCATAGAATATCTGTGTGACCCAGTCTCTTCTCAGTTTCCTATGTTCTACATCATTTAAGTGAGTTTCCTGTAACAACCCTATTGAGCAATTAAGTTTCTTCAACTGGGTTAAAATCTTCTTTCTTTTTATAGGATTATTTATTCCTTTCACATTATAACTGACAACCCCTAAATCAGACATAAATCGACATTCCTTGTTATCATTTTACTTTCCCCAAATTCACCTTTGCATAAAGTAATTGACCTCACCATAATATTCACAAAAATCACTTGTGTGGACTTAACCAACCTGTCAAGGATATAGGAACTCTTAACACACAGAACAGAGAAAATAAAATAAGCACGTGACTTCCAAAAGTCCAGCTGAATACAGAAATGTGTCCAGCCCCTGTTGTAATGCAGGCAGAGGGTTGTGACTTCTAATTCCCTCTGGGCAACATGCACTAAGTGCTGACCCAACCACAGACCAAAGAAAAAGACTAAATCCTTGGTGAGGTGGTGATCCCATCTTGGGTTTCATCATAAAAATAAAAATAAGAACAGAGTTAACTCCCCTATTTTCTTATTAACATTCCTATAAATTGCACTTATCTTCAGCAGGTTCAGCTGTTTCAACTATAGACAGTGATACACATAACATCTTTCTATTGTCGGTGATTATGTGACAATTTGTCACAATGTAACAGGGTGACCGCATCAAAATATGTTACCTGAGCACAGCACTCATCATTTTAATCCCGCAAAACGGACCGCAGGTCTGCGGCAGACAGTGACGTGTCCTTTCTTTCTCTCCTCCCGCCGTCCTGTGTTTGCCATGACTCCTTTGAGAGCTCCCATTCCAGCCTCTCTCTCTCGCTCACCTGCACCACGATGCCCAGCTCCGTCAATGTTGGCGCAGCCTCCACCAGCGTAGAGAAAGTTTTCACTCCCGACTCCAAGTTGACTCTAAGCTGCGCCGGGAAGCGGCACTTGGCCTGGATCCCCTTCTCCTTCAGTTGCTTAATCACTCCACGGACCCGCGCTCTCTTCCTCTGCACTTCTGGAGAATAATCCTGGTTGAAGTAAATCACTTCTCCTTGAAACTTAACTTGTCTTTGGGCCCATGCTTGCTGCAGCACTGCTTCCTTTACTGTGTAATCCAGAAACTTCACGATAATGGAGCGTGGAGGCGCTGATCTGGCAGGCTTTAGTCCCAGCGACCTGTGTGCCCTCTCAATCTTTATAATTACCTCGGGCGGGAGTTGTAGCGCAGTCTCAATTAAATTCTTCACAAAACCAGCCGTGTCATTTTTCTCGCTTTCTTCAGGGACTTGATAAATTCTCAAATTGTTGCGGCGCATTCGGTTCTGCAAATCATCACACATATTAGTCAGAGCCGCCTCGCGTTTCAACAGGTGCCGCAGCATCCTCTCATGACGCTGGCCGGTATCCTCCGCCACGCCGACTCTCGTCTCCGCCTCCTCGGTTCTCTGTTCTAATTTCTCCATCCTTTGGTTCAAATCCGTGACCGACACTTCCAGTCTGGATAACGAGGCCTTAGTGTCTGCAAACGACTCCTTACTTTCTTTCCTCAACTCTCTTAACTCCCGGAGAATGTGCTCCATGTTCATTTCGCCCGCCTCTCCACTCGCCTCACTCGGGGAAGATGGCGTCCCTTTTTTTCCTTTCGGATCTTCTTGCGATTTTTGCTGTTTCCCTGTGTTCCGTGTGTCTCTGACTGTGCTCATGTTAGTCTGCAGTAATTTGGGTTCACCCTCTTTCAATTAAAATGTCTTATAATTCTACAAACAGCAAAACACCACCGATTTCCAGGGGAGCCCACACTCCGTGCGTGCAACTCAGAACATGGCGTCACCGGAAGTCCTTTTGTCATGTTTTATGGGTTGATGAGCACAGAATGCAATTAAAGATGAATACATACATTTCTGCTTTGTTTTGTAGGGTCAAAACACATTATCACGATACTTTCAACAAAGACATCATCCTTCTTCCAAGGCCATCAAGCAGTGTTGTCAAACATCGCACAAAGCAACAGTTACACGAAAAAGGACATATATTGAATGGATTTGAATTCCAAAAATCCTGGGACCAGAGGAGTGTCACTGAACAAATCCGGGATGCCTTTGGAGAAAAACTCTCTGCCGATGTGAGGTAAGCACTTTTATTTAATTATGTCAAGTCTGAATTTAAAGGATATCTCCGGTAGTGAAAATGACATGTAATTAGATTATGTATACAACAGATCAAACCTAAACTATTAAGCCAGTTATTTAGTACATTTTATATTTTTTGGCACCGCTTACATTCCTCATTTATTTTTCTGACTGCTGGTTTTCTGCTGTGTCCATCTTCAAAGATGAATTGGGATGAATTGGAACACGGGTTGTCAGGTTATGAGTTTTCAATGCGTCCTGTGCATCCAAAAAAGTGTTTTTGACCCTTTTTTTTTTTTTTTTTTTAAATTTAAAACCTTTTGCGTTTTTACCCACTGTTTTTCAGCCTCGAGTTTCTGATGGCATGTGGCAACAGATTGATTTCACCCAAACTGCGTGCTGGACAAGAGCTGGATGCAAATCTCATACATAAAGTCTATAAATCCAAAGCCCTATACATCAGACCATGAAAGCCAATTTTGGTATGTTGTATCACATTTGAATTGACTTGCAGAGCATTGTAGTAATAAAAATAACAGCCATAATAATTATAATTGGTGCATAAACATGAATTAAGATTAATGTTATCTTTGTCATTCTTAAAATTTCAGTTCAGCTTTGTAGCCATGAAGAACTATGTTGAAGAACAATATTTTCTTTGTAGACTAGTGCAGATTTGGAATGCCTGTTTTTAAAATGTTAAATCTAAGCACAGAAATTTAATAAAATGACAGCGGCTTAATTGGACTAACCGAGAGCTAAAATTAGGAGAGGATACTGTTGTTCTATGGGCACTTTTAAAGCATGAACAGCAGAAGTAATTCTTAGAATTATAATCTTAAATCTTGGTCTTTCCAGGTACTGTTACATTTACAGTTGAAATTTAATAAATCTGAAAATATGTGTTATGTCTTTCCAAGGATGATATTACAGGCTATAGCAGTGAGGACAACATTTGTGAGGAAAACAATGGTTCAGCAAGGCAGCTGCGCTCCTCATCTCTAACACGAGATAGACAATCACATGCATCTTCAGACGGTTTCACCAGCCAAAGGACTGCCTCCCCACCAACCTGTACCTCTGCAGTTCAACTTTTTGCCTCATCACCTGGGTGTGAAGCGTTAGTCACTCAAACTCCTGCCTTGACATACCAAAGCAGTATCTCAACGAACCACAGCAGCACTTCAGCAAGCAGTTCTTCTAGTCAATTGTTAGTGTGCTCACTGGAAAGCTGCCCTTCCACCAGTCAGCCTTCTACCTCGTCATTTGGAGAAACAACTTCAGTTGATCCAACTCTGGTCCTGACTTGCCAAAACAGCTCAAGCTCACCCTACCTGAGCAGCACTCCAGCAAGTCTTTGTTCTGTGTTACCCCCTACCTCAACACACCATCAATCAGCAAACTATGATAACTACCTTTCAGTAATGGCTGCACTGTCTGACATGTCTTCTGATGATGAGGAATTGAACCAGGCTATACTGGCAAGCCTACAGAGTGAAAGGTTAGTACAAAATGCAAATGTTTTATGGTAGCCACTTCCAAACACAGTTTTGTTGCAGTATTTGTGAATTCAGGTGCCATACCTGCTCATATGTTCATATGCATAGATAATGTGTATATTGGCCATTGACAGCATTGGTATGTAAAAGTTAAATGATGATGCTGGCAATTTTCTTTATTTTTATTATTGTCAACAAATGTTGTGCAGAGCCAAACCAACAACTAACAAATTTCTACTTAGAAGTACGGTGGCTGTATCCAAAGCCTGATATCTTATTCTTTTGTGCTGTTCAGCTCAGTTGTTGTCCAAAAACTATTAAAAACACTTCAATAAGCCACACAACTGTACTTCGTCCCTGGAGATGGCAATTACTTTTGTTTGTTTGTTTGTTTGTTTTTGTTTAGAAATGTCTCCAAAGACTAACAACAGTGATAAGGTTGTTACTTTAATAACAGGTGCCACTGAGCATGCTTGGAACACAGTTTACAAAACTTTGCTTATTGTGCTACATATCACAACCTCTTGACTTTGTATTATACTAAATCCTTACTAATATACTTTGCACATGGCAGTTATGTTCTGATGTTCAAAACTGTCAATGACCATGAAAAATACACACATGATGCCACATTCTTAATATAATATAAACTAGTATATACTATAACTCATATTTATCTTGTATCTTGTTTCAGAAGGACCACAGGATCATCGATGCCAACAAGTGATATTTTGCAAGATCTTGCAACAAAAATAAACTATCAGAGGAAATGCAAGTTTAACATTAACCGATCCACAGTCCTAGATGGAGCCATTAGAGGTTTTAAACGAGGGACCTATGATCCATGTCACAGTATTTCTGTCAGGTTTTCTGATGATATGGGTGTACCTGAAGAGGCTGTGGACTTAGGTGGACCAAGAAGAGAATTTCTAAGACTGTTAATGGAAGCTTTGCCCCTTTCTCCAATGTTTGAGGGAGAAGGTGACAAAATGAACTTGGCCTTTGACAGTACTGGTATGTATTAATTGTAATCTCATAATTTTATTTATTGAAATCACTACATTTTATATGATGGTACAGGTATTTGTCAAGTCTTTGTACACATGCACTGTCAAATAAATTATTTTATTTTATTTACTGTAGCCATGAGAGAGGACAGGTACTTCATTGCAGGCAGGGCCATTGCAGTAAGCCTCGTACACGGCGGTCCACCCGCAAGCTTTCTGTCACCAACTCTCTTCTCTTGCCTTGTTGATGGCCCAGAATTGGCTAAGCCAGTTTTTGAAGATGTTGCAGATATTGACCTGCGTGAAAAACTTAAAAGGGTAATTTTTCTTTGAGTTTTAGAATGTGTTGTGGTGTATGTGCATCTGTATCAACACTAGTGACTTGTGTAGAGGGGAAGATGTTTAATTACAGCCCTTTCAAATTTTGTTTGTTGTGTCTATTGGAAGGTCACAGAATGTACATCATTTGAAGATCTGCTTGCAACAACAGAGCCACTTGAGGAGTGTTTGGTCAGTGCTGGCTGCCTGAGGCCACTGCGGAGGTTGGAAGACAAGAACCTGCTTGTAGATGACATCCTGATGTTCCAAGTGATACACAGAGTGCGTGGTCCTTTTGAGAGGTAAATTTTTATCCAGCTTTTTTGCCTCTACAATGAAGAACTGAAACCCATGAAGACTGCCTTGTGTTTAGGGTTTTTTGAAGGCCATTTCTGTCTAAGTGTATAGTGTGCTAGGCCATGCCTACCCTCCACATGAATTGGCCATGTCCAAAAACTGAAACAGATTTGTATATCAGAACTTTGTTTTTTCTTCTTTCCTCTCTTAATCATCTCACGACCCCACAGATTTATCTGCTGACACTTTGGAGGAGCCAGACCCCTAGATTGGGAACCATTTGATTAAACTAGCTACTGTATATAAAGTAGTTGAAACTAGGTCTGCCTCTAGCAGCTCCAACAGTAACACATGCTGCTCTAACACTGATGCTTCACTATTAATGTCATACATAATAATATATCAGTCAGAGGAACCAAACACTACTTTTACTACAATACTGCATGCTGCATTAAGCTCATAATACTTACTTACTCACTACTTTAGTAGGATTTGGAGTGTTTTTACAATGCTGTATTGGTATAATTTTACTTAAGAAAAGGTCTTGGCACTTCTTAAACCATTGGTTACCAAGTATCTTGAAAAATATGAATTTGACATACATACTTTACTGTTGTAACTAACCTGAAGTACAAGATATCTGCATATTTTAATATGGTTTAAATTTCTTAATTTATAATTATATTTTTCTTTGATTCATTCATCTGCTACATGTGCAGATGTTAAAACAAACTTTTTTTGTTAAAACTGAAGTCACCAACGAAAACACTTAAAAGAGTGTGATTTTTACTCAGATTTCGGGATGGACTGAGGACACTTGGTGTGCTGGACAAAATCCAAGCTCACCCGGAGAGTTTTCGCCCCCTTCTATGCTGGTCACCTACAACCCTCACAGCTGACCTGGTTGACAGTCTCTTCACCATCCGCCTATCTCCAGTTACAACAGAAGGCGTGCTGAAGAAGTTGTTGTTCCTTTCTGGAGAGACTATCTAACAGATGCAGAAGGTTAATGTAGTGATATAAGTGTTTCTTGCCTTACTTTAAATTATTAATGTACTGCAACTTGTTACTGTATATCACTTAAGAGTAGGCCTAGTGATGTGTGCAGTGTGGGGGTTTTTGTTTTGTTTTGTTTATTTTAATCTAATTTCCAATGTATTGCTTTCGCTAGATCAAGAGGGACCGCACAAGCTGGGGACAATTCTCGCCTTTGCCACTGGAGCCAATACTGTTCCACCAGTTGGCTTCTCTCCACAACCTTCAGTTGAATTCCTTCACCAAGAGCACGACACAGGAACCATCTCCAAACTGCCCATTGCAAACACCTGCATCAATTGTTTGAAGTTACCACTGCACACCTCTTACAGAGACTTTCAGGAAAACATGGACTTTGCATTGGGCAATACCCATGGTTTTGGCATAGCTTAATTCATGGGCAAGCCTTCTTCTCAGTGTTCTGTCAAGGTCAAGTTCACACTCAGATAATTCCAAAACAGTTCCTGACAGATGTTTTTGGCATGGATATCATTCCACAGTTTTGTTTGAAAAATACATATCGTTGCATCTTTGTTAAAACAACAAGGTGCTAACATTTTCTTTAGTTCAGTTCAGATTTTCAGAAAGTTCAGTGAAGGCAAGAGCTGACTTCTTATGAGAAACTTATTGTGATGTAATCTTAAAATTGTTGTGGAACTTAGCTCTGTGGTTTAGCTAGGAACTAGACTGAATTTACTGTTGCTTGTTTTTATTGATAAGTAAACACAATGTTGTTCACCACTTCCCGCCTGTTTTTGATCATCAGTGACTCATCAGTAACTACATTTATCTGTGATCTGAGGGTAAGTCATATAGAAGTGGAGCAGGTTACCTTTGGCGTATTTGTACAAAAACAAAGGAAAGTTCTATTGTAAGTGGATGATTTGTAATGATTTTCTTCTAGCACCACAAGGCCCTGATTTACACATGTAAGCATGTAATGGAAAGGTAGGTTCTAAGACTAATTAAATGTCCGGGTGGTGTAGACTCTTCTGAATTGATTCTGTGTCTGGTTTGCGGCCTTTGTGTTGCTTCTTATGCTCCTTGTCTCAGATTCCAATGATGCTGTATTAATGTTGATGTTGGTTTTAGTCATTCTATTCAACAAAGGATGACATGTTAAAATACGGAACAGTTCAATCAATTTATTGAGTTCTCCAGAGCCAAAAGCTTCAATAAAATGTGGTTTCAAACAAGTTCCATCATTTTTGGGTAACAATTTCTTTGAACATTTCAAGAAACATGGCTGTAAAATGTAAACAGAGGTTTGAGCTCAGAATAACACTGATAAAGGTCTGAACATCCCATACACAGCATAGATCCACGAAATGAAAGAAATGGCAACAATAAACTTAAAAATATGGCAATAATTTTAAGTGTAATGCTGCACAAAGATTGGTAGTGTGTTTTGATTTCCATTACACAATTACAGGAAGTAAATATCCTGTGTGGACCGTTTCTATTTTTGTTAATGTGCTCTTATTTTTCAAATCAGAAATATCTGAGGGGTTTTGTTTCCTTTTAATGTACTCATATGGCTATGATTTTAGGAATGCCTCTCTTGAAGAAAATGCACAAGGTTGCAAAACAAATCAATACCATGATTTCCATCATCTTCAAATGGATCAAAAGTCTGCTGAACTGCATCCATTGTTGTGTCACTGATGGAAATGTTAATTGATGGAACAACAACATTATTTGTCGATAACTCTGAGAGCGATCTGTTAGCATCAATACCAAAGCCACTGTATATGTCACAAATACTATTCATACTTGGGTAATGTATTCCTGCATTGTTGACTATGCCCCTTTGCCACAACTGGAGAGGAGTTAGCCCCCCTTGTGTTGAAAGTCCATGGTTATTCCACTGGTTCTGAAATTCAGTGGCAGCTCTCTGAATCCGTGGCAAATAAATATAATGAAGACAAAATAAATGGAGCTCATTAAGTGAATCTAAAACATTGTGCTCCTCCATAAAGTTGAAAAGGTTAACAAAATGAAATGACACTACTCGATTTAGCTCTGCCCATAATCTTTCAATTCTTTGATTATGCACTGACCTGCCAGTAATAATACTGCGTCTGTTCAGTCCTCTCCTGTAGAGCATGAAACGGGCAACACCAGTGTTTTCCATTCCATGATCGCATCTAACCCTGGACGGTATTCCAAAGTTCTGAACACCAGCAATGAATAGAGACAAAACACTAGAGGCTCTGTTGTTGTCTAGACAAGCAAGGTAGATGATGGTTCGACTAAAACCATCGACACAGCCATGGAACACCATCCTCCACCTCACAAGTTTGTGGTTTCCGTCGATGTGCCTGAGAGAAATTGAAATTACAGTAAATTGTGTGTAAAAAAACAGTGGTATAAGAAGTATTCAAATCCTTTCCTCAAGTAAAAGTACAAATACAGCAATGTAAAAATACTCGATTCAAAGTAAAAGTCCTGCATGAAAGATTTTAAGTAAAAGTATATAAGTATTGTGAGCTTGCTGTAGGTAAAGTATTGCAGTAAAAGTAGTGTTTGGTTCATTTAACAATGTGTTGTATTTTAAAGCTTGTTATATTATCAATTGGGTCAATATGTTTCTGAAAAGGAACTAAATCTGTCAAATAAATGTAGTGGAGTAGAAAGTACAATATTTCCCTCTGAAATGAAGTGGAATGGAAGTATAAAGTAGCATTCAATGAAATACTCAAGTGAAATACAAGTATGTCAACGTTTAGTAAATATACTTACTGGTAGTTACTTTCCACCACTGGGGCAAAGTATAACAAGGCCAAGATTATGCATGAATAATTCAATACTAAAAGTCAATTCTTAATAATGAGCTGTTTTACTTTTGTGTTTTTACACCTATTTTCATTCAAATAAAGTATTTCTTGCACCACATCCAAGTGGATTGTAAGAAACTGATACTGACTTTTTTTAAAAAGATATTTTTATGGGCATTAGAGGGGAGAGAGGGGGAGAGGCATGCAGCAGGGGGCCACAGGCTGGAGTTGACCAGGGCCACTGCCGCAGCAGCCTTGCATATGGGGTGCCTACTCTACCACTAAGCCATCAATGCCCCTAAACTGATACTGACTTTGTGCTACTTTATTTATTCTAAGTTGTATTGTATTGTTGGGAATTAACTCACCATAATTGATTAGGGGTTGCAACACTGTAAACTCGTCGACGTATTGCATGACGTCTTCTGAAGGACCGTGCAATAGGGTCAATTTCTTGCAGACTCTGTCTAACACGCCACCTTTGAATGCGTAGTCCACGTGACCTCAAGCTCCCATGCACATAACGTTCACCTGCATTTGTGGTATACTGAAGAATTTCACCAACAACTCTGTTCAGGTTGTCATTTGATAGTGTTGCATATGTTAGTGGCTGAACACCAAGCCGCTGTCTGTGCCTGTAGAGAGTCCGACAGCTTACCCCCAAGCATGTTGCAATGCTTTGCCAGTTCATTCCAAGGGATACTA
The DNA here is from genome assembly GCA_026686955.1 of Epinephelus cyanopodus. Lineage (NCBI taxonomy): Eukaryota > Metazoa > Chordata > Actinopteri > Perciformes > Serranidae > Epinephelus > Epinephelus cyanopodus. The sequence goes on along the minus strand of CM048923.1, from coordinate 41,774,956 downwards.
AATGAGAGATTTGCTCTTGTGAAATGCTGTATCTAGGTCTGCCTTGATGTCCAGTCATGACAGGTGGAGGCAACAGAGCATAACTGTCGTCAGCCCTGGTTCTTTGTCTGGTTTCATGAGCAGTCAGCAAACACTGAAGACATCCATACAAGGACTCTAATGTATTGACTGCTTCTCTATTTCTTGAATCTTCAACAAATCTTGAGATTGACAGAAATCCAGATAAGGTTTGAATGTGATCACGAAGTTCTCCATACAGCCTTTCATGAACAAAAGAATCTGTAGTTTCTCCATGCAGTTGTTCAATACATCGTAAGACATTGTTAAAGAAATGTCTAATATCATCTTCATTGCTACTTACTCCAAAAATGCAAAACTGCACCATATAAGAAAACAGGATAACTTTGAATAGCATCATTGTAAAGTTCTGCTATTTAAAATCAAGTTAGGATAAGCTGAGTAAGTCTAGCACATGTATTTCCTGGTTTAAGAGTGACTTCCTGCTTAAGGAGGAGCTTCCTGTATCAGTGAAAGTAAAGTGCATATATATGTGAGAGTGAAACTATATGTATGTAAAAGAAGAGTGAAAATATATGTATTTGAAAGAAGAGTGAAAAATATATGTATGTGAAAGTAGAGTGTGTGTGTGTGTGAGTGAAAATATAGGTATGTGAAAGAAGAGTGGAAAATGTATGTATGTGAAAGGAGAATGTATGTGTGTGAGAGTGAAAATATATGTATGTGAAAGAAGAGTGGAAAATGTATGTATGTGAAAGGAGAATGTATGTGTGTGAGAGTGAAAATATAGGTATGTGAAAGAAGAGTGGAAAATGTATGTATGTGAAAGGAGAATGTATGTGTGTGAGAATGAAAATATATATATGCGAAAGAAGAATGTATATGTGTGAGAGTGAAAATATATGTGTGTGTAAGGAGAATGTATGTGTATGAGAGAGAAAATATATGTATGTGTAAGGAGAATGTATACGTGTGAGAGGTTGAGAATGAATTATGGCTTGTACGGCCCCTCATAGAGTCTTTCCTCTTGTTCTCTTGTTCTTGTCCTCTTGCTCTTCTCTGCATCTCTTAACCTCTTCACCTCTTCTACTTCATTTTCCATACTCTTCGTCTCCTTTGGGGGGGGGGGGGTCCACCTTTTTAATTTTTGTCCACTTGCTTTTGCGTTATCTTATGTTTTAGCCAGTTATGGTTCCTGCGTAACTCGGTCTTGTTCACGATCAAAGTTATTTTAAACTTTTAAATTTTACTTATACAGTTTTCTTTTACCTCCAGTGCCTTCAGTAACATTATACTTGAAGGGACGAAGCCCGCTGATGGAACATTTTCATGCTTGTTAATAGTAACTTTGATAACAAGATCAAACGGCCAACAAGATTGTTTTCAACTTTATTATAAGCAAGTAATCATAACAAAGTAGACAAGCGCTTGTTTGACCTGCCTCTTCACACCAGACTCATCGGAGCCAGCAGCTGCCAGCCACTTGTTACAATGGTTCTGTTGCCAAACCCAGAGACTTTCTGTAGCTTAAGAGAACCAACGTTGGTAACACTACGTAATACGGCCCGCGACTTAGAGCGTACCTACCGCTCACTTACAGCGTACCTACCGCTCACTTTGCACCTAATTTAACAGAAGTACTGAGTAACTCTCGCTCACTCCCCCGCCCTATTTCCCCTGTGTTTTACAGTATAACTAGGCTGCTTCTTAGCGCGTAACTCCTGTTGACTTATGTCCTACTTTACACCAACTTCCACAGAAGTACAGAGTAACTCTAGCTCACTTCCCCCACTATTTCCCCCGTGTTTTACAGTATAACTAGGCTGCTTCTTAGCGCGTAACTCCCGTTGACTTATGTCCTACTTTACACCAACTTCCACAGAAGTACAGAGTAACTCTTGCTCACTTCCCCCACTATTTCCCCCGTTTTACAGTATAACTAGGCTGCGTCTGAGAGTGTAACTCCCGTACAGTTACGTCCTACTTTACACCAACTTAAAGTAACTCTTGCTCACTTTCCCCTGCTACTTTCCCTGTGTTTTACAGTGTAACTAGACTGCGTTTTAAAGCGTAACTCCCGTACAATTACGTTCTACTTTGCCCGGACTTGCAGTGTAACTCCTCCTGGTCTTTTTTTCCCCACCAATCATTTTAAGTACCAGGTATATTAAATTAAATAGTCTGCTGTACAATATGAGCACAGCCTTTCGCTCTTTGCAATTGTAACAATCTTGTTTTTTCTAAGTGTCAGCAGGCAAATTTCACCCCTATTCCAGAGATGTACTATTCATTATAGTTTGGAAAAATAATATGTTGGGAAATGGGTACACAGTATAGAAATTGGCTAATAACAGGCTGGCTGGCAGCAAACTTACCTCTCTAAAATGCACATCTATGGAAGTCTCATACTGTCATCCAAGGGCAAAACACAAACTATACAGTAATATATCCACAATAATGAGTCATTCAGAGTTATAAAATGTTTTTATTATGTGATTACACAGAAAACACATGACAGGCACTATTCCTCTCATCCATACTCCGTAAGTACAGTAATTTTTATTTATCTTATTTATCCTTTATTTAATCAGGTGAGTCCCATTGAGATTGACATCTCTTTTACAGGGAGCCCTGGCCAAGAATGCAGCAAACCAAAATTACAACAATAAAACATCATAAAACATAAACAGTACATGGAGAGGTACATGACGTACATACAGTACATATCAAACTGTAATCAGTGTCTAAGTAGATCTTAATTTCCCTGTAACTAGTGTCTAGGTATAGCTTACCTTTCCTGTGAGTACTGCCAAACTACGCAGAACTGGGCTGAATTATGAAGTTTGCACTGTTATCCCCTCCTTTGTGTGTAAGTACACTCTAGCTCTCCTGGAGGTACACGCTAACTACGGGAAAGCGGGCTGTATTATGAAGTTTGCACTGTTATCCCCTCCTTAGTGTGTAAGTACACTCTAGCTCTCCTGGAGGTACACGCTAACTACGGGAAAGCGGGCTGTATTATGAAGTTTGCACGGTTATCCCCTTCTTAGTGTGTAAGTACACTCTAGCTCTCCTGGAGGTACACGCTAACTACGGGAAAGCGGGCTGTATTATGAAGTTTGCACGGTTATCCCCTCCTTAGTGTGTAAGTACAGTCTACTACCACTGTAACTAATTGTAATTAGAGCCAGTGAGTTAGAACAGTTACTTCAATGTTTCACAAGATAACATCATCTGAAAACAATCCAAAGACGAAACTAAGTGTCCCTGACAACATAAAATAACACATTTCTACTGTTTTTTGTTATTTACGTTCAGTTTTGTTCCTTCTGTTATAAAGTGTTCAATTTAGTCTTGATCCTTTATTGTGATCCGTTTGGTTTTTCTAAGTCAAAAATACTCAGTCAAGTCAGTTTGAGTTGACAAATCTACTTTCTAAGTCAAAAGTCAAGTGGAAAAGATCATTGTGGTACTACTATCATACTGGAGTGTGACACCCAGTGATGGAGATGGAAGAATGTATGAGCTCCTCTGGATAAAAGGTGATCTTGATCCAACTCCTTGGGTCAAGGCAGAGATCAGGGTCATGGGTGGCTAGCCATTTCCCTCGTCAGGTTGAATGTCAAATCTGTATGTAATTTTCCACAGAATCACTAAAAAAACATCACCTGTGCAGAAAGAGAGGTATTACTATGTTGCATCACCAACTTCAATTTCTTTTTGTGGTCACTATCATTATTACGTAAATACATCACAGTAACACAAAGTGAGCAAACTTTTAACTGTAAAGTTTTTCTCGGCATGGAATACTTTATCCTGTCTTTACATTTCACATCATGAATCATTAGCCTTTTAAACCATAACAAGTGGATTACATTTCCTTTTGAACTAAAAAGTTTGTGTTTTTAAACATTCTTAACTGTTTTCCACTTAACTATGGATAACAAAACGTATTTCGAAAATGTAGGCTACATCAGTGCACACACCGTATTACACTTGACTATTCATCGGTCAAATAACATTCATGACCCAACTGTAGTGGTGCAAATGTATACAGTACACCAACACAAATACAAACGGCAAGGGGCCACGAGGCAAAACAAGTGCAGCATTTTAGAGTCACAAGTAGGTCGCGAACAGTGATTGCAACGCCAAGTAAGTGTAGTGTAGAGAGGAAGCACACACACACTATAGCTGCGTGCAGGAGCGGCCTCCGAATGGCACCTCAACCATTGTGAAATGGGACGGTCTAGCCTTCGGAGGATTTCCTGGTTCCGCGAGCACGTCATGATTTGTGTCGCGTAACGACACAAGGGGCAAAGGCAGTTAATATTTTGGAGTGGTTTTTTATTATTGTATTTCATTTATTATATTTTCATGGAGGAGGAGTTGCGGCGGCAGCGGCGGAATCGGCTTATATGACGGGTGTCTTCTGCAGCACAAGCTAACATCGCTAACTGCGTTAGCATCAACTCACCAAGACGTTGATAAACGCATTAACACTCCCACAGCACAGGTCCTCGGTCCCTCCCTCACGTCTCCTGCGAGGATGTCGGAGTGTTATCGTTGTGTTTACAGCAACACTTCTCACCGTAGACATTGTGTACTTTCACTTGATTCCCTCCGTCATCTGATTCCTGTGCCTGCGCAGTACAAGCTTCTGCCCTCGGCCTCGCTGAGAGGCGGTACTTCCTGCCTTAACCAATGGGAAATGTGCACCTCCCTGTTTGACCAATGACTGCTGGTCCGAGCAGAGTGGCTGTGATTGACACCTTGTTTGATCAATGAGACTATGCCAGAGCGATCTAGTATTTGTTAGTTGTTAACTAACAATCAAACATTAAAGCAACTTGGAGACACCTGAGGAATCATATGGGAATATTGTAAGAAAATAAACCCGGTACTTTCTCTGTTGACAATGTCAAGCAAATTATGTCCCTCTGATGTTACAGCAAGGGACCTGGGATTAGGTGTTCTGTTCAATTCACTTTTGTGTCACAAACTAATACCATACCACACAAAACAAGGTTAAGTCTAGTACAGTCATAGTGAGGTTGTTGGCCTGTTTCAGAATTCCTTGTATGACGTGTATAAATACAATTCAATGCAAGTTGCCAGAAGTAAGATCTATAGTATTTTAAATATATAACAATAAGTGATAAGATGCTAAGAACTTTGAATTTGAACAATAAGTCAGTTACACAGCCAGAGATGCAATCAGCTGAGTGTCTAAGTGCAGGTCAGTGAGGTTAGGACTCACAGCAAGTTTCATGCTATATAGTCATTTAAAATTGTCAATATATTTTAGTTAATAAACAGATCAGTCAGGTTCTGGGTTTCATAAAACCATGTTTAATACAGAAAAAAATCACAAGAGCCCTGCACAAATTCACAGTCAACTTTTGGGACTGATCTTTTTGCCTCTGAAGAAGAGAGAGCGCATGCAAGAAGCCGTTTCACGGAGGCTTTTGGAGATCTCTCACTATTGTTTGACAACACAGTCAACAGCAATCCTGGGCCATTGCAGGATGACAGAGGAAGGACAGGTGAGGAACACTCCATCCACATCTGCCTCTCCTAGTGTCTCACAAGCTCTCTACTCTGGTCCTCTGGAAACTGTAATAAAAGAAAATGTTTTGTTAGGTTTAAAACAGATGTTTTACATAAAGACTGCATAAAGAAAATATATGACCGAGGTTCATCTTTCCTCTTTACTTTGATGGTGATTACTGTACATTCGCAGATGAACGTACTAATTGTAGCTTCAGTTTTTAACAAAGTCCCCCAGTTTTAGTGGACCAAAGATCATTTGACCAATTAAAACAAACTTTAGTCATGATATCTAATATTTGGTGTCAAATTGTTTTCAATCATCGTCTGAACTCTGTGATCCCAGAGGACATGTATATCTCCCCTGCCCTGGTGATAAACAGGAAAAAACAATTTACAATAAGAAACAGTGTGTGTAGTATATACAGAATATGCAGAATATTATTGTTTTACCATGGGTGACAGAGCTGTACAATTGTGCAGGGTTAATGTGAAAAATATGACAGATCTGTATGACAGAGCTGTACATTGAGCAGGGTTATATGCACAATTATTATTGGGGAGTTTTTCCTTATCCGCTGTGAGGGTCCAAAGGACAGAGGGATGTCGTATGCTGTAAAGCCCTGTGAGGCAAATTGTATTTGTGATATTGGGCTTTATAAATAAAATTGATTGATTGATTGATTGATTGATTGAATTATAGGGACACATGACATTTATTATATTATTTAGAACATTTCTCTACTTTGCAGTCTGCATGCACAAACACTGCTGGTAATACATATTTGTGAACACAGACCACACTAGAGTTTAATAAATCAAAAATGCACATCAAAACACTCCTATATCCTTACTTATATGACCAGTAAGGTCTACCATAAATGTAGACATTTCACACAGACTTTTGAGCAAATGTTCAAATGAGGTGCAAAACAGCTGATAATAACAAACGAGTAAGTTAAGGTTAGCATAGCATAGCTACAACAGCTAGCTAGTTTACCTGCAAACAAATTAGCATTGTTAGCCTTGGTTATCTCCTGTAGCTAGCAGTTAGCTAACGTAGACTCACGGTGTTCCGGACACTTTGCACAGTAAAAGTCCCTTAAGATATCAATGCGCGGACAGAGAATCCTGATTGACTTATCTGTCTCTGGGGGCGGGTCTTACATGCACACCAAAGTTTGATTGACACATTTTGGACCAGTCGTTTGGGAGAAATTTTAAAAAAACCCGAAATACCATGTGTGCTCACGGTGATCCGGACGGGCATCCATTTTGGCTGACGGTAATCCGGACAGGTAAGGAGGAGGTTATTCTAACACTATTACAGCACACATTTTAGTAAATATCAGATATTTAATGCATGATATTGATGAATAACTATCACATATTGTATATTTATCATCTCTAAGCATTACATTTTCTGATATGAAGCGCGTCAGAGTCTAAAATGGCGGTAAACGGTGGTAACGTTAATTAACTAATTAAGTTGATGCACATGTCAGAATTAAAATTGATGTTGATATAAGGTTAACGTTATATAGCTAGAGATACTGCTATTGTAAAACCAAATGCATGATTAATAAACACAACTCTGGTAAATTTGAGGAATTATAAGTTTAATTTTAAACAATTATCTCCCTCCCTCCCTCCCTCCCTCCCTAATGTTAAGTTAACGTTAACGTTTCATAACTGACATAGGCCTAACTTATTTACATAATGCTAGCTATATATACACATAATATAATAGATCATAGATATAATAGATATAATAAAATGACATGCTGTAATTTTTTTTGTTTGTAACTAACTTATAGTGTAACTTATGAACCAAACATTGGAGGCTGCAATACATCAAACAAAACAAGAAAAAACAAGCAGGTAATAACAGGTAACATTAACTGGTAACCATAATAATTCTTAAACATGTAATTTTGTATGTGAACTATTTACAGTAGTGTGTGTGTGTGTGTGTGTGTGTGTGCGCACGCGTGCGTGTGCGTGTTCTATGCAGTGACACAACATTTGTGACATAGCCACTCTCCCTCCGGGACAGCGTCTTCATCAACACAAGCCAGGTGAAACCACAGCTCACAGAGTTCACACTGGAGCCAGTCATCAACTTCAGCCTCTGACTCTGGTGTTGTTTTCCTGCAGATCGCGCAGTGACTGCCATCATCTGCTGCAGGGATGACATTTTTTGGATCCCTCCTGGCCTTCTTCTCTCCCCTCTTTTTTTTCTAATTCCTCCTTCCTTTTTCTTTTCTGTTCATTTTTCTCCCTCTCTTCAGCTTCTAATCTATCCAAATGTGCAACATAGTCATCACTCGTGATGACACGAGCCTGCAGTGGGACCCGGCGGCGTACCCCTCCTGGTTTGTCCCCAAATGCAGGCGTCGTGAGGATTTCAGCAAGTGAGTGCGGAATGAGGCCGGCTTCAACAAGCTAATTTTTGTTGGACCTGTTGCATGTTGGACATTTAACATTACAATGTGTTTCCTCTGAAAGTGGCGATGAGGAGGTTAGCATGGTGGACGAGGAGGTGGGCATGTCGGAGGAGGTGGGCATGTCAGAGGAGGTGGGCATGGTGGATGAGGAGGTGGGCATGGTGGAGGAGGCCGCTGCAGGAGCCTCAGGAGCAGTAGAGGAGGCGGTGGGCACAGCAGCTTGACTGGGCACGAGCTTTACGATCTGGACAGAAATTGATCAGGTTAAAACCAAGGGTTCCTAACATTAAATTAAATTTAAGTTGCATAAGAATTGATGGAATCATTATACAAAATAAAATAAAAAACCTAACCTGTGACATGTCCACTGCCTCTCTTGACAGAGGATGGATGCCAGCCTTCCTGAAGCCAGCCATGATGTTGTCTGGGGTGACAGCCTTCTCATAGGCATGCTGCAGCACTGAGGAGAAGTGCTTTTTCCCCACCATCATGTCCCCCCTCACCAAGCCCATCCGGCTGGCCAGAGTGCTGAACACCGCTTTGAGGGGGTTGAATATGCTGATGTCAAGAGGCTGCAGCATGTGTGTGGTGTGTGGGGGGAGCAGCAGGATCTCCACCTGATTACCTCGGCATCTGTCAATGATGTGGCGGCTACAGTGTGTTTCATGTTGGTCCATGATTAGTAATAGGGGACGTTCTGGGGGGGCATGATTCATGAAATGGTCTAGCCATTTAATAAAAAGTTCACTTGTCATGTAGCCTTTCTCAGAATACCCATACAGGCTGTTTTTGGGTCCATCCAGAGCATACGCCACACTGGGAAGGCATCGGGGATAGATGACAAAGGGAGGTATGTTTGCACCAGCTGCACTGACTGCCAGGTGCACAGTGATGTGCTCTCTGGTGGTGGTCTGCTGGCGGTAAACATGCCTCCTCCCCTTCTGACAGACCACCCGCTCCTTGGACTTTGGCTTGTCCCCGAAGCCGGACTCGTCACAATTCCAGATCTGACCAGGTTTGTCTTGCAGACTGTACTTCTCCACAATACCCTCGTACAAGCTGAAAAACTTTTGTATTGCTTCAGGTGTGGCCGCGAGAACCCTGGCCCGATCGAGGGAGTCCGGTGTCCGGGAGGTCAGCTCTGGATGGCGGGTTTCAAACCTGGACCACCAGTTGTCACTGAGTCCCTTCTCGACATTTACCAGTGTCTCCCGGCCGCTGTCCTTGATTATTTCCAAGGCCAGGCATTTTATAATGGTCCTGGTCAGCGGGAAGCCATGGTCAGCCATCCAGGTAATATAATTAACAAGGGCCTCTTCCTCTTCCTGGTTAATGGCCCTGTTTGGATGAGGACCACATTCAAATTTGCCGAGCTTGTGATCAGCAAGCGTAGATTTGGGGATGTTATATTTTTTAGAGGTTTTCCTAACACTCTCCCCTTTTCTAATTTCCTCCATAGCAGCCTCAAGAGTCTCCCTGCTGTAAGTTTTGTTTCTTTTCCCTGACATTCTTCCCTACCAAAAGAGACATAAATCCAGATTTTGAACTTGTTAGCATTTCTGTAACTTATTGATGGTAAATCTGATATTTATGGATTTTATGTAAAATTTATGCTTGTGTGAAGTGTGTTTTAATACAATTTTAAGTGTTGTTTTCCCTTGAACAGCATGGGAGAGAGAGAGGCTAGACAAACGCCGGGCAGAGGACAGCGAGCCACAGCGAGCCACATGATCGGCACATCATTTTATTTTATGTTATTGTTGTTAACTGTTAGTTAATTAAGTTAGTTGTTAGTTCATGTTCACTTTAAGTTAATTGTTCAAGTTAATAAATCATTTTATTTTGTTATTGTTGTTAACTGTTAAGTTACAGTATCTCACATAAGTGAGTACACCCCTCCCATTTTTGCAGATATTTCATTATATCTTGTCATGGGACAACACTATAGAAATGACACTTTGATATAACTTTAAGTAGTCAGTGTACAGCTTGTATAGTAGTATAGATTTACCCTCCTCTGAAAATTACTCAAAACACAGCCATCAACATCTAAACAGCTGGCAATATAAGTGAGTACACCCCACAGTGAACATGTCCAAAGTGTGCCTAAAGTGTCAATATTTTGTGTGCCAGCCATTATTGTCTAGCACTGCCTTAACCCTTTGGGCATGGAATTCACCAGAGCTCACAGGTTGCTTCAGGAATCCTCTCCCACTCCTCCATGATGACATCAGGGAGCAAATGGATGTGAAGACACCTTGCCCTCCTCCACCTTCAGCTTGAGGATGCCCCACAGGTGCACAGGTGAGTTTAGGGCTGGATACATACTTGGCCAGTCCATCACCTTCAGCTTCAGCTTCCTCAGCAAGGCAGTTGTCATCTACTAGGTGTGTTTTGGGTTATTATCATGTTGGAAAACTGCATTGCAGCTCAGTTTCTGAGTTTTCCAACATGCTAATGACCCAAAACACACCTAGCAGATGACAACTGCCTTGCTAAGGAAGGTGAAGGTGATGGACTGGCCAAGTATGTATCCAGCCCTAAACTCACCTGTGCACCTGTGGGCCATCCTCAAGCTGAAAGTGGGGTAGCACAAGGTGTCTTCACATCCATCTACTCCATGTCATCATGGAGGAGTGGGAGAGGATTCCTGAAGCAACCTGTGAGCTCTGGTGAATTCCATGCCCAAAAGGGTTAAGGCAGTGCTAGATTATAATGGCTGGCACACAAAATATTGACACTTTAGGCACAATTAGGACATGTTCACTGTGGGGTGTAACTGTTACTCACTTATTTTGCCAGCTGTTTAGATGTTGATGGCTGTGTTTTGAGTAATTTTCAGAGGAAGGTAAATCTATACTACTATACAAGCTGTACACTGACTAACGTTACTTTAAGTTAAAGTTATATCAAAGTGGCATTTCTATAGTGTTGTCCCATGACAAGATATAACTTAAGATAATTAAATATTTGCAAAAATGGGAGGGATGTAAGTTAACGTTAACGTTACTCACTTACGTGAAATAAGTTACTGTAATGTTAGTTGTTAAGTTAGTTCATGTTCACTTTAAGTTAATTCTAACGTTACAGGTTAATCGATCATTTTATTTTATGTTATTGTTGTTAACGTTAACGTTAACTGTAACGTTAAGTTAGTTAATTAAATTAGTTGTTAGTTCATGTTCACTTTAAGTTAAGTTAATTGTTCAAGTTAATAAAATGTCTTGTTTGAAATGTAACCTCAGACTCTTTTTTAATAACTCAACGTTAATGTTAACGTTAAGAGACTTTCATGGCAAATATTGGACCAATTAACTTTATGTGTTGTTGGTAACGTTAAAAAGGTTATGGCTTGAAAAGTTAAAGTTACAAATGTATGCTGTCCCTAACCAGATACACAGATGTGTTTTAAAATAACTTTAAAACAGTCATTTTAAGAGTGAGGTGTTGTTTCAGTGTTGATGCTGTGATACGCCGGTGGCGCTGTTATGCGCTGTTGGCGCTGATATTCATGTCGCACCAAGTGCCTCTATAAATGCTTGTATCCCTTCAAAAAGTCAAAATATTTGTACAAAGTAACTCCTACATATTGAATGAAACCCTAGGAACATTCATGTCATTTTATTTTTGGTTGATCGTGTTTTAAAATCAGTAATTTGCGCACGTATGCCTCTCCCCTCTCTCTCTCGTCCTGCAGGAAATCCCTCCCCTCCACCATTTTCTGAGCGTTCATAGGTGCACTTTGGAAACTCACGTCGATTTCTCCCAAACGACTGGCTGTAGAAAGGGAAACTTGGTCTGAGTCGAAAGAGGTGGAGTCAGTGATGACACAGATATTTATATGACCCGTGACCTGGAAGCATTTATTTATTGAATTTGCGGGAAAAGGTCAAGTGTCCGGAATACCGTGATGTCCGGAAAACAGTGAGTCTACGTTACACTGCTGGCAGGTCAACAATTTAAACAGTGTTGGGTTGGAGACGTTTAGTGGCTAAGATCAACAGCAGCAAAGTTTGACTTACTTCATGACTGCAGCAGCAGTGCGTCTCAAACACGGTGTGTTTACTTTGAAATCCCCGGTGGTCATCTCCCTCAGTTGTGAGAAAGTGGTGGAAATATCATTGTATAACAGTTATGAATGATGTTAATTATTTAGGCTATTTGTTGTTAGTTGTATTTATTTCGTTCTGCTCTCCTTAAATTGACCGCTGCAGCCAACACGCTTCAAAACAACGCACAACTTTTACTTTGAAGGCTGTTTCCGGCTCTCGACTTCCTTTTTCCATTTTCATTGAACAAGACGGCTGCAGTGCATTACATGTCTTATGACACTGAAAAAGGAAATACCCCCAAAAGTGGGATTTTTCATTATATAACGTGAACAGTGCAGATGAATTATACTTCATGCACGGACCGAAAGAAGCCAAAGAAATAAGACGATGATATAAAGAAATACTAACAAAATGATAAATAATAACATTCTTGTTCTTGTTTCGTTTTCTTTATTTTCCAACATTATATACAGTTTTATCTTTGTTTTGATTGTTAGTTTATACGTGTGGTGTGTTTTTAAATAAAACAATAAATTTAAACATGTTGAATTCTTTTTTTCTTGTTTTATGCAAAAATTGTCTGATGACATGTTGTATGGTATTAGTTTGTGACACAAAAGTGAATTGAACAGAACACCTAATCCCAGGTCCCTTGCTGTAACATCAGAGGGACATAGTTTGCTTGACATTGTCAACAGAGAAAGTACCGGGTTTATTTTCTTACAATATTCCCGTATGATTCCTCAGGTGTCTTGACGTTGCTTTAATGTTTGTTTGTTTGTTAGGTTTTACGTTGTTAACTGTCAAATACTAGATCGCTCTGGCATAGTCTCATTGATCAAACAAGGTGTCAATCACAGCCACTCTGCTCAGACCAGCAGTCATTGGTCAAACAGGGAGGTGCACATTTCCCATTGGTTAAGGCAGGAAGTACCGCCTCTCAGCGAGGCCGAGGGCAGAAGCTTGTACTGCGCAGGCGCAGGAATCAGATGACGGAGGGAATCAAGTGAAAGTACACAATGTCTACGGTGAGAAGTGTTGCTGTAAACACAACGATAACACTCCGACATCCTCGCAGGAGATGTGAGGGAGGGACCGAGGACCTGTGCTGTGGGAGTGTTAATGCGTTTATCAACGTCTTGGTGAGTTGATGCTAACGCAGCTAGCGATGTTAGCTTGTGCTGCAGAAGACGCCCGTCATATAAGCCGGTTCCGCCGCTGCCGCCGCAACTCTTCCTCCATGAAAATATAATAAATAAAATACAATAATAAAAAAACACTCCAAAATATTAACTGCCTTTGCCCCTTGCGTCGTTACGCGACACAAATCATGACGTGCTCGCGGAACCAGGAAATCCTCCGAAGGCTAGACCGTCCCATTTCACAACGGTTGAGGTGCCGTTCGGAGGCCGCTCCTGCATGCAGCTATAGTGTGTGTGTGCTTCCTCTCTACACTACACTTACTTGGCGTTGCAATCACTGTTCGCGACCTACTTGTGACTCTAAAATGCTGCACTTGTTTTGCCTCGTGGCCCCTTGCCGTTTGTATTTGTGTTGGTGTACTGTATACATTTGCACCACTACAGTTGGGTCATGAATGCTATTTGACCGATGAATAGTCAAGTGTAATACGGTGTGTGCACTGATGTAGCCTACATTTTCGAATACGTTTTGTTATCCATAGTTAAGTGGAAAACAGTTAAGTATGTTTAAAAACACAAACTTTTTAGTTCAATAGGAAATGTAATCCACTTGTTATGGTTTAAAAGGCTATTGATTCATGATGTGAAATGTAAAGACAGGATAAATTATTCCATGCCGAGAAAAACTTTACAGTTAAAAGTTTGCTCAATTTGTGTTACTGTGATGTATTTACGTAATAATGATAGTGACCACAAAAAGAAATTGAAGTTGATGATGCAACATAGTAATACCTCTCTTTCTGCACAGGTGATGGTTTTTTAGTGATTCTGTGGAAAATTACATACAGATTTGACATTCAACCTGACGAGGGAGATGGCTAGCCACCCATGACCCTGATCTCTGCCTTGACCCAAGGAGTTGGATCAAGATCACCTTTTATCCAGAGGAGCTCATACATTCTTCCATCTCCATCACTGGGTGTCACACTCCAGTATGACAGTAGTACCACAATGATCTTTTCCACTTGACTTTTGACTTAGAAAGTAGATTTGTCAACTCAAACTGACTTAACTGAGTATTTTTGACTTAGAAAAACCAAACGGATCACAATAAAGGATCAAGACTAAATTGAACACTTTATAACAGAAGGAACAAAACTGAACATAAATAACAAAAAACAGTAGAAATGTGTTATTTTATGTTGTCAGGGACACTTAGTTTCGTCTTTGGATTGTTTTCAGATGATGTTATCTTGTGAAACATTGAAGTAACTGTTCTAACTCACTGGCTCTAATTACACATTAGTTACAGTGGTAGTAGACTGTACTTACACACTAAGGACGGGATAACCGTGCAAACTTCATAATACAGCCCGCTTTCCCGTAGTTAGCGTGTACCTCCAGGAGAGCTAGAGTGTACTTACACACTAAGAAGGGGATAACCGCGCAAACTTCATAATACAGCCCGCTTTCCCGTAGTTAGCATGTACCTCCAGGAGAGCTAGAGTGTACTTACACACTAAGGACGGGATAACCGTGCAAACTTCATAATTCAGCCCGCTTTCCCGTAGTTAGCGTGTACCTCCAGGAGAGCTAGAGTGTACTTACACACTAAGGACGAGATAACCGTGCAAACTTCATAATTCAGCCCGCTTTCCCGTAGTTAGCGTGTACCTCCAGGAGAACTAGAGTGTACTTACACACTGAGGATGAGATAACCGTGCAAACTTCATAATACAGCCCGCTTTCCCGTAGTTAGCATGTACCTCCATGAGAGCTAGAGTGTACTTACACACTAAGGAGGGGATAACAGTGCAAACTTCATAATTCAGCCCGGTTCTGCGTAGTTTGGCAGTACTCACAGCAGAGGTAGGCTATACCTAGACACTAGTTACAGGGAAATTAAGATCTACTTAGACACTGATTACAGTTTGATGTGTACTGTATGTACATCATGTACCTATCTATGTACTGTTTATGTTTTATGATGTTTTATTGTTGTAATTTTGGTTTGCTGCCTTCTTGGCCAGGGCTCCCTGTAAAAGAGATGTCAATCTCAATGGGACTCACCTGATTAAATAAAGGATAAATAAGATAAATAAAAATTACTGTACTTACGGAGTATGGATGAGAGGAATAGTGCCTGTCATGTGTTTTCTGTGTAATCACATAATAAAAACATTTTATAACTCTGAATGACTCATTATTGTGGATATATTACTGTATAGTTTGTGTTTTGCCCTTGGATGACAGTATGAGACTTCCATAGATGTGCATTTTAGAGAGGTAAGTTTGCTACCAGCCAGCCTGTTATTAGCCAATTTCTATTCTGTGTACCCATTTCCCAACATATTATTTTTCCAAACCATAATGAATAGTACATCTCTGGAATAGGGGTGAAATTTGCCTGCTGACACTTAGAAAAAACAAGATTGTTACAATTGCAAAGAGCGAAAGGCTGTGCTCATATTGTACAGCAGACTATTTAATTTAATATACCTGGTACTTAAAATGATTGGTGGGGAAAAAAAGACCAGGAGGAGTTACACTGTAAGTCCGGGCAAAGTAGAACGTAATTGTACGGGAGTTACGCTTTAAAACGCAGCCTAGTTACACTGTAAAACACAGGGAAAGTAGCAGGGGAAAGTGAGCAAGAGTTACTTTAAGTTGGTGTAAAGTAGGACGTAATTGTACGGGAGTTACACTCTGAGACGCAGCCTAGTTATACTGTAAAACACGGGGGAAATAGTGGGGGAAGTGAGCAAGAGTTACTCTGTACTTCTGTGGAAGTTGGTGTAAAGTAGGACATAAGTCAACGGGAGTTACGCGCTAAGAAGCAGCCTAGTTATACTGTAAAACACGGGGGAAATAGGGCGGGGGAGTGAGCGAGAGTTACTCAGTACTTCTGTTAAATTAGGTGCAAAGTGAGCAGTAGGTACGCTGTAAGTGAGCAGTGGGTACGCTCTAAGTCGCGGGCCGTATTACGTAGTGTTACCACTCGAAACGACGTCGCCGTCAGGATCAACCGCTCCTCCATGACTGTGTTCCAGCCGGTTTCATTCTGCTGGGAAGTCCAGGGGTCTGCCTGGATCAATGCTGCTAAGAAAGTAGGAAAAGAATTTCTCTAACTCCAGACTATGTGGTAAAAGATTTGATGTTGAATAGGAGGCTTAATCATTCTGGTTGTAAGTTTCCTTAGGTGAATGGTTTTGCGCATCCCTGCGTTCCCAATTTATCTATAGCCACAGACTCTCTCACTATTGCCAAACTAAATAACTCACACAAGTGTTACCTCTCATTTCAATCCATATATATATCTATATATATATATACATATATAGCCTACTGTTGATTTTGTGTGATTTCATATCATTATCCTTTGCTGTTTATTTACTCAGTTATATATTTAGCTTAAATAAATGTTCATTTATCGCCAAGTTGTTGTCTGTGTATATTTCTTTTGAACAGGAATGAAGATTACTGTATAGAGAATTCATTACCCAGATATTGAGATTGATTCATTATTGATAAGCGTACTGATGAATTAATAATTCGTAACGGGCTGGTCTTAGGGGGATGCCAGTCAGAGTCGGGTCTGATAAATAATAATACTTTTAACTCAAAACAAACAGATCTTAAACCCGCACAACCATACTTGCTTAAATGAGCAATCCAAAACACAATTCACAATTAAACATTTACAACACAACATAACACCAGTTTCAGATTTCTTTCTTGTATTTTATATTTCATTGAATTAGTCCATTCCATATAATCCAGTCCACGCATACAATCCATTCCTGTTTGAGCATGTATCCCCCAGCATTGAAAGAAAAATCCACTCCGGGTTGTGACAATTGATGGGTTTAACGGCATGTACTTCGGCAGCAGGTAAGAGAGGTCTATCTTGGCAGTGAAGGATTTTTCTGCTTTGGAGAGGGGATGGGCTCGGACCCATTGTCTCGTCTGTTCCTTTTGTAGTTTCTTTTCTGCCTACGTCGCACAGAATCCAGGTTCTTTGTGACAAAGGAACGCAGATCTTCCAGCTGGGCAACCTTGGCATAAGCAGGGGTGCAGCACAACATCCAGAGGTCCTTTCAGTGGGTGACTGAGATTCAGCTCTGCAGGAGAAACCCTAGTGGTTTCCTGGACGGCAGAGTTGATGGCAAAGTGGAACTCTATCTTTAGGCTAACGTGCTGACGTATTGCGGTAAGCAAATTGTGTCATTTCCGGTGTTTCTGTGGCCTGGGCATCCGGGGCTTTAGCCCCGAACGTTTTTTCTTAAGCCCCGGATAATTCAACTTCAGAAGAAATAATGATAACTGTACATTAACGAGCCACTAAAGAAATTGTAGTTTTCCATTTTCAGTGAATGCAACACAGGATGACGTTGAGACTGGTTAATCAGAGAGAGGGGTTGCGTGAAGCATCCGTGTTTTATTGGCTGATAGCCTCGCGTCACCAGGCTCTTCCGGTATCTAAACCATTGGCGCGCTGGAGGGAGACGTTTTAGCAACAACACGAAAGATCATGGATATAAGACGTTTTTTCAAAAACAAGGAGGCTGACTCGGCTGAGGCTCACGTCTCCGGGTAGCCGTTACCAGAAACAGGTAAATGAATAATTTAAATTCTGTTTATTCCTTCAAAATTATGTGAAACGTGTAGCATTAGGGGGGCGTGCCGGCGGAGCTGCGGGACAGTCCTCCCCGGTGATAGACGCTCTTAGGCAGGCTGAAAATCCCTGAAGGCTCGTTACGGCTGGTGACTTTTCCCATACATAAATTCAGTGATATTTTTCTCACATAAGTTACCTAAGATACCGCACACAACTACGTAACTGTTGTTATGTCCCTCTAACGTTGCTGTGTGGGTTGAAGTGTTGGCCTTTTTCTTTTTATTGTGAAAGCTGAGCTTTCACAATAAAACACCCGAGGACTTCCGAAGGGCTGCCGAGCGCTGCTGAGCACCTCTATCTCTTTTTGCCTGCATGTACACAGTTATTGATGTAGATATTTGTCAATGTTGTTATTGATTAGGCTACTCATATATTGTTGCAACATTTAAACTCTTTACTACCATCTCTTGTATTTCATAATTAAAACAATATAATTGAGCCCAGTGAGTGCCACTTTAGCAAGGAAGGAAAAAGACAAGTAAATGCTAATCCTGTTGCAAGGGCCAGTTCCCTTATATGATTGCTTTTTGATAACGTCTGCTATGATAAAATGAATCTGATGTTATATTCTGTTTACAGATGACAGTACAGAGAAGGAAGATAACAGGAAGGAGGGGAAGAAGCAAGTGAAAGGAGACAAGCAAGGAAAGAGGGAAAGAAGGAAACAAGCAAGCAAGTCAATGGAGAGCAGCAAGTGATGGAGGGAAAGAGAGAAGAGAGAAGAGAGAATCAGATGGAGAGTTAAAACCTACAGCATGGTGAGTTAGCCTCATCAGAAAATGGTGTGTGCCTGAAATCAGTTTGTTTATCTGTTTTGTTTTGTTTTTTTAATCGTTTTTTCAGAAGATGTGTGACAGAGAGAAACATGAGTCATGGAGGGAAACAGCAGCAGTCTGGAAAAGTGAAAGGTACAGTAACACTCAATGACATTTATCTGAAAATTGTCCAAGTGAAAAAAGAAATGTTTTTAAAATATTTCATTTAATATGTTCTGTTGTCATTCAGTATACATTTCTTTGTTTTTCTGGCAGCAGATTTAAAGGATGGAAGGAATGAGCAGATGGAGAAAAAAGAGCAGCAGAGACAGAGGTGCAACACAACACAGTAGGGGTGGAAGGAAAAATAAAATACCAAAAATTAAACTGACTCATGTAATGTGCATTTTTTATGGCTCCTGATATAGTATGTAGGCATCATCACTCAACTTTTTTCACATGGTCTGGTGTTAAAAAAAAAAGGCAAACTAAAAATCAAATCATGCAAATCATGTAACCTCTAACATTTTTTAAAAATTGAGGGGGAATATGACTTGGCTTTAGTCAAAATATTTACAAAATATTTATTTTTTTGGCTTTAATTCCTGTGTTATCTATAAGTGCATCATCCTGTTTCTATCAATATAATATAATTTTATTTTGACACATTTTGAAGTACATGTTGGCAGTATTTGGCTGTAGACAAGACGCAATAAGGCTCAAGAAAGCATAGAGCTTTTTTCCCAGGTAGGATCCCCTAGACTTCCCTATAAGGTTCTGGGTTCAGCCCCCAATTGTCTCAGTCCCAAGAAACGCCCCTGTTCTGTGACAGCATCTCTGTGCTGCTCTAGCGAATCCTACTAGCCTGCTTTCTGCTTTCTCACTTCAGTTGCTTTAACATCTACTTCAAGACTTAACCCACACTAGTTCTGTTTAAGCAATTAAAGCTCTCCTCCTTTTTACGACTTCCCTGCTAATCTCTTAGCTGTTGTTTGCACGTTACTAGCCTTGGTGGCTACATTAGCCATTAACAGCTAGCAATGGCCAAATGTTTAGCTATGCCTCTGCCTCCTTTAGCGACAGTGGTAATTATAAAAAGTGTAGCTTATTTGCTGTGTTGGAGGCGAAACTTAGTGAATTAGAAGCGCGGCTCCGCACCATGGAAAACCATTACGTAGCTACAGTAGTTAGCCAGTCCCCAGTAGCCGGTATGGAGCCACATAGCAAAGCCTCCGCTAGCGGTCCTCCGGTAACACCCGGGAGGCTGGGTAAATGTTTGTCAGAAGCGCAGGTCCAAGCCGAAGCCCACGGCTCACCACCAGCCTGTTCATGTTTCCAACTGCTATTGCCAGCTCTATTCTGAGGAACGTGAAGTTAGCAACGCCAGTGGCCATAGTCAAATGTATCCCTGCGGCCAGAGCGGGCGACACTGAATCAAATTTAAGACTGCTGGCTAAAGCTAAACGTAGATTTACTAAGATTGTTAATCTCTTCGGTGGCAATGACACCTGGTTACGCCAATCAGAGGTCACTAAAATTAATATTGCCTCGGTGTGTGAATAAACAAAAACGACGTCGGACTCCGTAGTTTTCTCTGGAACCCTCCCAAATCTGACCACTGATGACATGTTTAGCCGCATGTCATTATTTAATTGCTGGCTGTCCAGGTGGTGTCCAGCAAACGATGTGGGTTTTGTTAATAATTGGCAAACTTTCTGGGGAAAACCTGGTCTGATTAGGAGAGACGGCATTCATCACACTTTGGATGGAGCTGCTCTCATTTCTATATATATATTTTACATATATATATATATATTAGTAATTCAAATCCCTAACAACCCAGAGTTGAGATCAGGACTCAGTCACAGTCCTATATGCTTCTCTGAGCTTCTAGTGCAATTACCCACCCATACTTTTCATAGTTTTATACAAACGGTGTCTGTCCCCCCACCACCTAAATTATCTGAATCCAAAATTAAACAAAGAGGAGTTGTGCATAACAACCTCATAAAAATTAAAACCTCTTCTGTGACAGAAAGACAAAAGGAGAATCAAATGCGGACTGTTAAATATCAGTTCTCTATTGTCTAAAGCAGTGTTGGTAAACGAATTAATTTCAGATAATCATATTGATTTACTCAGTCTCATCGAAACCTGACTGTGTCAAGATGAATATGTTAGTCTAAATGAATCCACTCCTCCCAGTCATAAAAATATCCACATTCCTCGAGGCAGCGGCCGAGGAGGGGGAGTTGCAGCCATTTTTAACTCTAGCCTGTTAATCAGCCCTAAACCTAAACTATACTATAATTCTTTTGAAAGCCTCATTCTTAGTCTTTTACACTCGACCTGGAAAACCTCGCACCCACTTTTATTTATTATAGTGTACCGTGCTCCTGGCCCGTACTCTGAATTTGTTTCTGAATTCTCAGAGTTTTTATCCAGTGTAGTTCTTAAATTGGATAAAGTTATTATTTTAGGCGATTTTAACATTCATGTCAACGTTGTTAATGACTCCCTGGCTACCGCGTTTATCTCATTATTAGACTCCATTGGCTTCAGTCAGGGTGTACATGAATCCACTCACTGTTTTAACCATACCCTCGATCTAGTTCTGACGTATGGAATTGAAATTGATAACCTAACAGTCTTTCCACAGAATCCCTCACTCATTGGATCATTATTTGATTACTTTTGATTTCTTTTTACTCAATTACACGCCACTCAGCAACAGTTACTATACTAGATGTTTATCAGATAGTGCTGTCGCAAAATTTAAGGAAATGATTACTCCGTCGTTAAATTCAATACCAAGTCCTTCAGTAACAGAGGTTTCCCATGCCGACTTTAACCTCTCCTGAATTGATCATTTTGTCGATAGCACCGTAGGCTTGCTGCAAACAACACTCGACTCTGTAGCTCCTCTTAAAAAGAAGTTTACAAAGCAAAGTAAGTTCGCTCTTTGGTATAACTCTCAAACCTGTAAGTTAAAACAAATATCGCAAAAATTTGAAAGGAATTGGCGATTAATCAAAATGGAAGAATCTCGTTTAATCTGGGCAGACAGTCTCAAAACGTATAAGAGGGGCCTCCGCAATGCGAGAGCAAACTATTACTCAGCATTAATAGAAGAAAACAAGAATAACCCCAGGTTTCTTTTCAGTACTGTAGCCAGGCTGACTGAGAGTCAAAGCCCTATTGAGCCTTGTATTCCTTTAGCCCTTAGCAGTAATGATTTTATTAGCTTTTTTAATGACAAAATTCTAACTATTAGAGGCAAAGTTCATGACCTCCTGTCCTCAGATAGTACCTATCGAACCTCAAACACAGCTTTAACCCTTTAGGCGCCGGAGTTTTTTCAAGAAAATATACAATTTTGATATCAAGATTTCAAAAGGCTATAGCTTCAAAGTAGTTTGAGATAAAGGTATACTGTCAATGAGAAAATTGTTCAGTATGACTCAAAGTTTGTGATGGAAGTGAAATTATTCATCTAATTTGCATATTATGACGTCACAAGGTGGCGGCCATATTGGAAAATATACAATTTTGATATCAAGATTTCAAAAGGATATAGCTTGAAAGTGGTTTGAGATAAAGGCATACTGTAAATGAGAAATACCTTCAGTATGAACCAAAATTTGGGATGGAAGTAGATTTGTCATCTAATTTGATTACTGTGACATCACCAGGTGGCGGCCATATTGGAAAACATCCATTTTTGTTTTCAAGATTTCAAAAGGCTGCAGTTTGAAAGTGGTTTGAGATAAGGGCATACTGTAATTGAGGAATATCTTCAGTTTGAAGCAAAATTTGGGGCTGGAAGTAAATTGTCATCTAATTTGCATATTGTGACATGAACAGGTGGCGGCCATATTGGAAAATGTCAATTTTCTTTTAAAGATTTCAAAAAGCTGTAGTTTGAGAGCAGTTTGAGATAAAGGAATACTGTCAACAGTCAATGTGAAATATCTTTAGTATGAAACGAAATTTGGGATAGAAATAAATTCACTGATCCAATTTCTATAATCTTTTAGCACTGGTCGGCGGCCATATGGATTTGTATTATTTTCAAAGACGTTCAACGATCAAGATGGCACTGCTTGTAGTTTTTCAGTGTGTGGTATCTTTCATTGCAAGGCACAGCACAAAGACCTACTCCACACTGACGGCACCTGAACTGTGTCTGGCGACGGCCTTTCGGGCGGGTGCGATCTGAACAGACAACACAATCTGGACGTTCGTCTGTGTTGCAGAGCCAGTGTCGTTCAGTGAGCCTCTGTGGCATTTCTCCCTGCTGCATTGAAGGCCGTCCTCCTTTTTTGCCTTCCTTTTTGGAGAAGCCCTCAAGCCAAGATGTTATAATGTCCTGAGTAAAGGCCTTCAGTGGTTTGTGTGGACCAGGACTACAACGTGTATAAATGATGTGCGCATTGACCACACTGATGCTCAGAACCGCATCAAAAATGCGGTTGTACCATTTCCTGGATCTGTGTGGAAACAGGTATGTTTTCATCCGTTGATCGGATGTATCAACTCCTCCCATAAAGGAGTTGTAACCGTCCACACACACTGGTTTCATAATTTCACGGAACCAGTCACATTTTCCTTTGTCCGGATCCGTTTTTGGGTGACTGTGTTGCCGTGAATGGTGGACAACAGAGTGAGACGCTTTGTGTCATGCCAAGCACAAGCCAGCAGTTTATCATGCCGCATGAACACTGGGTCATCTCCCCTTCTCAGAGGCAACTGGGATGGTTTCAGCCCCTTTGGCATCCCTCTCCTGTTGCAGTTCACTGTCCCGCACATTCCGGTGTCTTTAGCAGCTAACTCACGAGCTAAGGCTGGTGATGTGTAGTAGCTGTCCATGTACACCTCATGCCCTTTCCCAGTGTGCTGGGCAAGCAGCTGACGGACAATATGGTGTGTTGCCCCTAAATTGTCCTCATCACTTGTATTTTTGCCATTGTAGATGCACACTCTAATACATAACCTGAGCTGGCCTCACTCAAAACAAATGCTTTATAGCCATATTTGTCAGGTTTTTTGGGGTTGTACAGTTTCAAGGTTGACCTTCCCTTGAATGCAATGGTCATTTCATCCAAGGAAAGTTCCTTGAGTGGACCATACACAGCAGCAAAACGAGGAATGATCAAATCAATTATGGGGCGCACTTTGAAGAGCCTATCATGACCTGGCTGGCCCCTCTCAATGCGGTCATCATTATTTACAAAGTGAAGGAAAGAAAGAATGTTTTCAAATCTGTTTCTCGCCATCACTTTGCCAAATCCAGGTGTGTAAGTTGGCCAAAAACCTGCCCAGTAGTCCTCAATTTCAGATTTTTCCACAAGCCCCATGCACAAGTGAAGTGACATGAAAGCTTTCATTTCAGGGACAGTCACATCATACCAGTCATGAAATCTGGAGTTTGGTTTCAAAATTTCCCCTTCAAAGAACTGATGGGCATATCTGTTTGTTTCATTGGTGAGGCTCCAGAATTCATCATTCAGAAAAAGAGAGATGAAATCAATGGGCTCAGAATTTGTCAGATCATCTCCACAATAACCAACAGGCTCATCAAAATTTCTGATCCACTTTGATACTCTTCCTCTTCTCTCAACAACTGCCAGCCATCATCATTATCATTATCATTACCGCCGTGATTTACGATGCGGCAGTGAACGCCACCTCCGCCGCCATTAGCGGTGTGTTTGCCGCGACCACCGCGTCTGCCGCGGTTGTTTTCATCCCCGCTACATTCACCGGTATTTGCGGTGTTATGAGCCCCCCTGCCACCCCGACCACGTCCCGTGTTCGCAGAATACTTCCACCCCCCCGGCCACGGTGAGGTGAAGCATCCGCTTTGCCATGTGCTGATTGTGGACTATGGCGCACGGACTCGCCGTCACTACTATCGTCAGTTTCGGCTTCATTAGACAACTGCATGTCTTCCTCCTCGGAATCGGAGTCAGCCAGTACCTGACGAAGTGCCTCGTCGACGGTAAACCGACCTCTCGGCATCGTAAGTAAATGAAAATACACTCTTTCGCTCTGCTCTGCTCTCGCTACGCTCAGCACTACTACCACTGCTTCGCCGCCGCGTCTCTGCGCCGGAGCGCGTTTTACAAACTCTTTTTACTCTAAAACTTTGAATAGAACCACGCCCACAAATGCTGCTCAGATTACAGGCATACATGTCCGCCATCTCCTGGTGAAAAGTAGTAACAAGATTCGGCACCACATTTATAGATACAGCCTGTTTTATTCAGCTATGTTGCTTGTCGCAATTTTGCGACTTTGGCGCTTAAAGGGTTAAGACCTAATATATATTTAAATTGCTTCTCCCCAATTTCTCTTCAAGAATTGACCGCAGTGATTTCTTCATCTAAATCATCAACGTGTCTCTAAGTACCCATCCCAACTAGGCTACTCAAGGAGGTTTTAACTTTGGTTAACAATCATTTATTAGACATGATCAATATATCCTTATTAACAGGCTATGTACCACAGTCTTTTAAGGTAGCTGTAATTAAACCTCTCCTAAAAAAGCCCACCTGGATCCAGAGGTGTTAGCCAACTATAGGCCAATATCTAATCTTCCCTTTCTTTCAATGATAGGTAACATCATTAGAAATCACTCTGTGAAATTTCCATTGTTATGCGGATGATACACAGTTGTATTTATCTATGAAGCCAGAAGAAAGTAATCAATTAACTAAACTTCATAATTGCCTTAAAGACATAAAAACCTGGATGAGCACCAACTTCTTGATGTTAAATTCAGACAAAACTGAAGTTATTGTTCTTGGCCCCAAACAACTCAGAGACTCTTTATCTGATGACATAGTTTCTCTAGATGGCATTGCTCTGGCCTCTACCACTACTGTAAGAAACCTCAGAGTAACATTTGATCCAGATCTGTCTTTCAGTTCTCATTTAAAACAAACCTCACGGACTGCATTTTTTCATTTGCGTAATATTGCGAAAATTAGGCCTATCCTGACCCGAAAAGATGCAGAAAAATTGGTCCACGCTTTAGTTACCTCAAGGCTGGATTGCTGTAACTCTCTATTATCAGGTACCACTAGTAAGTCCTTAAAAACTCTCCAGCTAATTCAGAATGCAGCAGCACGTGTACTAACAGGAACTAAGAAACGAGATCATATTTCTCCTGTTTTAGCTTCTCTGCAATGGCTCCCTGTAAAATCCAGAATTAAATTTAAAATCCTACTGTTAACTTATAAAACTCTAAATGGTCAAGCTCCGTCATATCTTAGAGAGCTCATAGTGCCATATTATCCCATCGTCATCTTCCTGTTGCGGTCCAGGAGGCAGACACCGTCTCCACATTTAAGACTAGACTTAAGACTTTCCTCTTTGATAAAGCTTATAGTTAGGGCTGACTCAGGCTTGCCTTGTACCAGCCCCTAGTTAGGCTGACTTAGGCCTAGTCTTCCAGAGGACCCCCTATAATACACCGGGCACCTTCTCTCTCTCTCTCTCTCTCTCTCTCTCTCTCTCTTGGATTACTGTTAATTAAATGTGCTGATCTGTTCTGTACGACATCTATTGCTCGTCTGTCCGTCCTGGAAGGGGGATCCTTCCTCAGTTCTACTGTTTTTTTTCCCCGTTATTTTTTTTGGGTTAAGTTTTTCCTTATCCACTGTGAGGGTCAAAAGGACAGAGGGATGTCATATGCTGTAAAGCCCTATGAGGCAAATTGTGATTTGTGATATTGGGCTTTATAAATAAAATTGATTTATTGATTGAACTCAGAGAGATACTTGTCCCAGTGCTTGTGCTGGTTCCTGACATAGGAGGCGATCATGGCTTTTAAGATACGGTTCACTCTCTCAGTAAGGTTGGTCTGGGAATGATAAGCCAATGTGATTTTGTGTCCCACATTCCAGGTTGTGCGCACTGTTTGGAAGACTGAGGAGACGAACTGTGATCCACGATCATAAAGAATGAAATTTGAGAGGTCCCATCTGATGAAGATGTCTTTCACCAGTACTTGAGATATGGCTTCTGCTGTGGCCTTTCGCAAGGGGAATAACTCTACCCATCTGGAGTAATAGTCCACAAAAACCAAGAGGTACACATTTTGCTTGGAGCTCTTGGGAAATGGACCCATCAAGTCCATGCCCAGCATCTCCCAGGGGCATTGGACCAGAGTTTGCTGCAGCTTGCCAGCCAGTCTGCTTGGCAGTTCTGCACATGATGCCGTACATCCAGGCTCAGCTGCGGCCAGTAGACCAGGTGTTGTAGTCTCTGGTAGGTTTTATGCCTCCCAAGATGACCAGGGAGGGGGTCCTGGTGAAAATACTCCAGAAGTTGCTCTCTGAAGCCGGGAGGTATGTAGAGCTGGTAGACAGTTTTGTAGGGGACGTTCACCACACGATAGATGAGGTCCTCCATTATGCAAAGGGAAGTATTTGAGTTGATGATGACCTTGTCATTCTCCAAAACCTTTTTATACAGAACCTTGCATTCAGGGTCTTCCTGCTACGCCTTCCATAAGGTCTTGATGGAGAGAGGAAGCTCTTTTCATGGTCCTGAGGAGGCAGACATGACGGAAGCACATAAGGTAAAGAGGGCTAATCTCCTGTTGGGGCTCGATAGCGAGCATCTGGCACAGTGTTATATTTCCCTTTCTTGTATTCAACGGTGAAGGTGAATTCTTGCAGCTGGAGTGCCCACTGGATGAGCTGAGTGCTGGATTTGGTGGTTTTAAAAACCCACAGGGGAGAGGTGTGTGATCAGTAACCACAGTGAAGAGGCATCCCTCCAGGTGAGTTCTCCACTTCTCCAGAGCACACACCACAGCCAAACATTCCAGTTCAGTGGCAGAGTAACTCCTCTCAGCTGGATTCAGGTTGCGGCTGGCGAATGCAAGTACTTCCTCTGATCCCGGATCAGATTTCTGGACCAGCACTGCTCCAAGCCCCACTTCGCTGGCATCTGTGTAAACCACAAAAGGAGTGTTGAAGTTTGGATGTCCCAGGACAGGTGGGTGGACCAGATGATCTTTAAGGGTGTCAAATGCAACTTGGCAGGCAGGTGACCAGAGGAACCTGGCTCCGTTTTTCTTAAGGGCATTGAGTGGCTCTGTGATCCGTGAGAATTTGGGGATGAACCAATGGTACCACCCCGCCATTCCAAAGAACTGGGAAGTTTCGCACAGCTTCCGTCTTGTCTGGGTCAACATGGACCCCAACAGTGGATATAATGTGACCCAGAAATTTCAGTGATGTCCTCAACAGTTTGCTTTTCTTCATGTTTACAGCGAGGCCAGTACTGTGGAGCTTTTCCAGGACAGCTTGGACATCACCGAAATGCTGTTCCCAGGATGGGAGAAGATGATGATGTCCAGATAGACAAAGCAGATCACACCTTTCAGTTCACCTAGGGCTTGCTCCATGAGCCTTTGGAATGTTGCCGGGGCATTCTTCAGTCCAAAGGGTATGACTTTAAATTGATACAGACCCAAAAGGCAAATGAATGCTGTCATTTCCCACACCTCAGGGTCCATTTCCACCTGCCAATACCCACTATTCAAATCCAATGAAGAGAAGACCACAGAACCTGTGAGGCTATCTAGTACAGTGGGTACCAGTCTAATTTGGCTGCATCCCCGCGTGAATCACACATGAGAATCTGAGGCCGGCAGTTCAGGGGGGAAGGGGGGTTAATTACTATATCCAGGAGTAGCTGCAGTGTGCGCAAACAACCACCAGGTGGCACATGTGAGCAGATAATATCATCCCCTTTCTAAAACTGCCCCCCTTCCCATCGCTTGTGTCATTTATTCAATGAATGTGGTATTACTGCTATTTCAACATTCAGGAGGTTTCGCGCATATTGAGTGAACAGCTGCAGCTGAGCTGCGCTGTGCTTCCGTCACCAAATTCATCGCTGCTCTGAGATACCAGATTTACAGTGACGGTAAATAGTTAGATTACTCATCTAAAATGCAAAATAGGCTACAACATTTAGATATATATTGCATTACTGTACAATTGTCTCATAATCACTTTATTCACCAAATGCATCGGACAGATACACAGGAATTTGAATCAGCGCTAAAAAACCATGACAAACAATAATGCACATTAGCTGCAACAACGTATGCTTCCATAAAAAACTAACAACAAAAACAAGTAAATAACCACAGCAAAGATAAAGTGCATGTGTGTAAAAATAAGTTAAAACTATTGATAAAATCATAAATATAAATAGTTCAATGAGTCAGTGTTTATCAGGATGATGCGGCTTCATTCCGAACAATTTCACTGTATGAACCTGGACGATCGACGTGTCTGGAGATAAAAAAAAATAAAAAAATTCAATGAACTGGTGTCGTGCGCCATGCGTAAATGCGCATGAGGACTCACATCGTCCCTTACTGTGCAATATGAAGGAGACTGGACCTCATTCAGCGCTTCTAAAATGTCAGTATGCATGTTCGGATACAGGCTTTTCAATACACGAAACAGACAATCCAAACAGTTTTATCAAACATTTTATTTATTTTTCATCTTTTTCGGGCGGGTGGTGGTGATGTGCCAGAAGGAGCTGCAGACATTCATCTGGCTCTCTCACCGCTCGCTGACCGGAAAATAAGGGTTTTCTTTATATTAGCGATTATATTCAAAACCGTTAAACAGAGATGAATAAATAGCCTAATCAAATACAGTGCTGGTGTTAAGTAGCCTAATTATTTTGGTATTTTTTTAATTTAAATTTTTTACCATTACATTTCCTCCCGTCAGCTGTGTTGAATCTATGTTAACACACTGTGTATGATAAGTACAAATATATATGTTCCTACTTCACCTCAAGATTTAATAAGAAAACATTGTGACCCTCCAATGTTGACCTGAAGTTGGCGCCAGTGACTATTATATTATAATAGCCTAATATTTTTCTGGTATTAACACACAACATGAGATCACAGAAATCCAGATGAACACAGAACATGAATTAACAGTATCATGGCTAAGATCCTAAGAACGATGTTTACTGGGAAACGCGGCCATTTCAGCTTTGTCGCAACCCTCCCCCACCCCATTCACCCCCGGCCATTGAATGAATAAGATTAGGCTGCCCGTTACCCTCAAAATGGTTGCTTGTGTTCCCTACTTAACCTGTATTGAAGTGGTAATGATTCAGTTAGAGGTGAGAACAGTGAAGGTGTTTCTGACGTTTTTGCAGCAGTATTAAAACACCATTACTGCAAGTGAAACATGAGACTCTTCATAAAGTTTATATATGTAATGTTTTGTTTTTTTGTGTGGATCTCTTTTTCTCTGCTTTAACACTACCCGATGCTGCAGAAGAATAAATGAAAGTTAAAAACTATAAAACTGTGTATAAAGAAACATACACTATTTATTTCAGTTTCACAATTGGTGTCGCTCGCAGGGCGGGGTGGACCTGCCCCTGTTTTGATGATGTTAACAAATAGCCTAAATTAGATGAATGAACACTGTCCAAGGTTAGACGTGGGGCACACCCCAGATCAGCTGATAGGAGGGCTGAGAAAATGAATGAATGTGTGTGAGACACACACGTTGCACATGTGCCCCCTCCTCCCTCACCTGTAGTAACTTACATGATTGAAAAATGGAGCGACAGTCGCAGCTGAAAAGGAAAGGTGCGTCGACAGGGAAAGGCTTAAAAAGCGTAAAGCACTACAGCGAAGTGTTGTAAAATAACTGACATGTTTTATTTTGTAGTAGGCCACTCTGTCCTCATCTCACACATTGTAAGTCAACCTATTGAAACAAAGGCTTTGAAAGATTTATCCTCAACTTATACCTTCAAAACGAATAAATAAACATTTTTTCCATCTCTGTGCATGCACTTTCATGTTTCTGTGATCAAACAGACAAACCAACTCCACCCCACACAAGTGTTATTTAAATTAAATAATTACCCCGACAATATAACCACAAAATGAAGTTTAGGCCACTTTTATCTTTCCCTGAATAAAATTACACAGCGCAGTCATGAGTCAGTGAGCACCCAGCGCCGCCGCCCTGCTCAGCAGGCATCTCAGAGCAGCTACCTCCGACAGCGATTCCAATTTACAGTATACTATTGTTTAAAATTTTGATTTAGGCTATTGCAATTTTCAACATTTTTTATGACGGATATTAGCGGTCCATCGTTAAAACAGGCCATGGCAGAGTTCATTTATGAATATAAACTACATTTTAAACTGTGATCCAGTGTTAAATTTAAACAGACCAGCCAACAACAGACTGCTTAGAATTAGATCTTGGCCTTTGGAGCTTGAAAACAAAGTCTTCTTATTTAAATCGAAATTGAAATCGAGTCCAGCCCTACGCGGAATTGTAAATGTTACATTTTCTTTCTTCATGTGGCTGGTTATGTGACTTACAGTATCCTACAGAAGCATTCACTGCAGTACATGTGCACTGCGACATGAATATTTGTGTATGAATGAATTTATGAATCAGTGATGAATCTGGTGACGGAAGCACAGTGCAGCTCAGCTGCAGCTGTTCACTCAATATGCGCGAAATCTCCTGAATGTTGTAATAGCAGTAATTCCACATCCATTGATAAAATGACACAAGCGATGGGAAGGGGGGCAGTTTTTATTTGGCTACCCCCCCTCAACTCGAGCACTGGCAACAAGTTTGAGTAGACTGATATATTTAATTTATTCTCTAGCAGGATGTAAACATTTCTGTGACTTCCTGTATATTCTGCTTTGAAGACTGCTGAAAACTGTTAGATTCATGGACAGCGCTGCTCTTCTTTGCAGCTGACATTGTGGTTGAAGTTGGAATTGTCTCTAAACCCTTTTAGCAGTATTCAAGCTCTCTGTTGCCACCTGGCGGCTACAGTTGCCAAGTGCACCCCCCCTCAACTCCTCACGTATCATGCTTCACGCTTTGCGTGAGAAAAGTGGCCAAGTTAGTCTGTTACCCACTGTATTTCCTGGATGGTGGGAATGGGGTAGGCATCAGTGATGGTGTTCTCATTTACCTTCCGGTAGTCCACACAAAACCTTGGTTTTCCAATCTTCCGTGGAAACAACACTACCAGAGGAGTCCAAGCCGAGCAAGAAGGTTCGATGATATCATCCTGTAGCATGTCATCAAGGAGTTCCTTCATTACCTTCAGCTTTGGAGGGAGACACGATAAGGTTTCTGTTGAATGGGAAGTGGATGAGTGAGAAAGATTTGATGTTTCAACAGGTCAGTGCGTCCCACTTTAGTTGTGCAGACATCAGTGTTGTTGTATAACAAGGTCTCTAACCGGATTTTCCCCTGTCCCTCCAGATGAGACTCCTGGATGTCCTGCTGTAGCAATTGTGAGTCTTCCCCAGAGGTCAGAGGAGGGAATAGTGCATAGGCCGTGGAGCTTCGACCGAAAAGAAAGCAACAGAGTTGCCAGACTCCCCCTCCCTCAGCGGATAGACCTCTGCACAAAAGAAAAACCTCCTCCTGTCATCATCCCGGAACCAGTATGTCCCCCCTGCCACATCAATCTGCATGCCTGAGAAAAACACAATATACAACCAGAGCAGGAAATGACAAAGCCGTGGAATCTAGCACAACCACAGCCAAAAGCCAAGTCTTCTCCTGCAAGGTCACCTCAAATTCCACCCATCCAAGAGGCTTCCTGGGCTCCCCATCAACCAGATAGAGTGGATCACCTGTCCAAGGGCAAAGTCCATCCCCAGGAGCATCTGTATAGGTCGTATAGGTCGAGCCAGTGTCCACCATGGAGCATGACTGCCTCTACACCTCCAGCAGTAAGGATGAG
This sequence comes from Epinephelus cyanopodus, assembly GCA_026686955.1. NCBI lineage: Eukaryota > Metazoa > Chordata > Actinopteri > Perciformes > Serranidae > Epinephelus > Epinephelus cyanopodus. The sequence goes on along the minus strand of CM048923.1, from coordinate 41,742,511 downwards.
CAGGTTTCGGAGTCACAGGAGGGGGAAAAGCCTGTGGGGTGGTGGCAGGGTTTACCCCAGTTGGAGCCCTAGTGGTGGTGGGGTGGTACCGCTGAGGTGCCTCTGTCTGTACTTCCTTCTCTCTGTCCTTGTCATCCACTGTGTTCACTCTACCCCGCAGCTGGCTGGCCATACGCTGGTGGGTGTTCCTGAGGATGAGCTTCATAACTGCGTCCTCTGTAATGTCTGGCTTCCAGTGGCAGCACAAGGAACGGTACATATAAACAAAGTCCCTGATACCTTTGTCCTCATCTTGAACTCGGGTACGCACTCTTTTGCCAACTCATCCTCATAATCCTCCGAAAGGAAAGCAGAGAGGAAACTGAACTCAAACTCTGCCCATGATTGCGTATTCACCTGAGTCACATCCCACCAGTCTCTTGCTGTACCATACAGTACATTCCTGAGTGTCACCATTAACTCCTCAGCAGTCAGTGGATTTATTGCCATAAAATCTTTGCATTTCTCCAGTTACAACAAAGGATCTGGAGTGTCCTCCATCTTCCCAAATGTAGGAAACTGAAGTTTAATGGGACACTTACCCATCAATCTGCCACTCAAGTCCGCTGCAATAGGGGAGTCATTTGATGAAGATCAGTGATTTGAACATGCATGGTTGACTGCAAGCGTTCTTGCGGAGGCAGAGCAGCGTTTTGTTGGGGGGTTATAGACGGGAGTGTGGCTTGAGCAGTACTTGGACCAGTCTGTACTGAAGCATCAGTCAGTGCTGACATATGGAGTGATTGAATTGTCATCGTGGCCATTTCATTTGCTATGTTTACCAGGCGCTGGGAGCACTGCAAAAATTCAGTTTGTAGGTGATCCATACTCTGATGGGATGCAAATCCTGTTTCACCTCCTTGAGCATCTCTGTATGATGATGTGTAAGTCTCCATTTGAGAGTGTCCGTGAACTGAGTCTGGGGATACTCTGTATGCTGCTATAAAGAGTTCTTCATTTCCTGCTGTCCATGCTCCTGGATCCCACTGAATGCCTGTTTAAGATCAGACAGGATGTCCAATATTTTTTTAATATGAGCTCATTGCTCCACCTTAAACTGCATAAACATGCCATCCATTCCCACTTGGTTCCTTTGCAGCTCATCCAATGTTTTCTAAATTTTCTCAATGTTATTGTCAACCTGTGGCTGTATCAGTGGAAAATCTCCTGTGAGCTCCATGTCTAGGAGTGACATATTTGACTGAGCATTTACATGTCCTATGAATCATCTTGTTGACCAGTGGAGGGCGCAGTTCCAAAGCTGACAGAGGGGGCAAACTTCCCTGGTCAGTACTGGAAATAGGAAGTTGCCCCTGAGCCTCCAGGCCAGCAGGTGGCAAACTTCCCTTATCCTCCATTTGACATGAATTCTCCTGTAAATCAGCATCATATCAGTTTGATCTGTCCCCTCAACTACACGGGCTAAATAAACAGTGCTTGACTATAAGGTTAATACTTTCAGAGGGAAAAAAAAAAAATACAAGACAACAGCTTTCATTAAGGCTCAGTCAAATACAGTCAGGGCTTCACATCTGATGTTATTTTAAGAATCCTCACATCCCACTGACCACAAGTCTCTGTGTTGCTAAATACTTCAATAATTAAAAAGTCCAGTGTTAATATAGGCAGACTACTGATCGGATCTGATAAATAATAATACTTATTGTTCACCCGGCAGATGCCCCCGCGGCCCCGACACCATCCGACCCGACCTCCTCACTGGTTGCATCTGGTGCTGCTGCTTACTCTCCGCCTGCCTTCTCCCTTCCACCCGTCGCTGGTACTGATCAGACGGCTGTCCGGTCCATCGAGCGTCAGCAGAACAAACAGCTGGAGAAATCCGCCTCCTTCCGACGCAGGTTACTGAGGGAGACCGTAAACAGGCACTCGGGCAGTCTTCCTCACCCGCAGCCACAGAAGGAGCAGCCTCCGGAGTTGAACCGTGTCCTCTCACTGCAGCTCTCACCTGTCTAGCCCGCCCATCCTCAGCCAGAGAGTTTGCCTCGCTCCGGGGTCACTGAATTTCCACTGTGTCCTTCTGATGGCGCTCAGCCGGCATCCCCTCAGCCGCTTTTCTCTCTCACCACACTCATAATTGGAGATTCCATAGGAATGTACGTTTTTTCAACGCAACCACTCTCTGCCTTCCTGGTGCCACTGTCCCTGTCATCTTGGAAAAGCTCAAAAGCATTCTGCCGTCACTCCCGTCCTCCATTAAGCATGTGATTATTCATGTAGGTACTGTTGACTCTGCCCTTCGCCAGTCTGAAGTGACAAGGGTAAACTTTAACAACCTTTTTTCACTTTTTAAAACAAACTGGTAAAACAATCTTCATCTCTGGACCCACTGCTCCACTGTCCCATGGTGCTGGTCATGTCTGCAGAGCCCTCTACCTCAATTATTGGCTTCAATACTCCTGCAGGGCTCACAATGTGGATTTTATTGACAATTTTAATTTCTTTTGGAATTGCTGGTCTTTTTTTAGAAAGGACGGGATCCACCCAAACAAAGTGGGCTCTCAGATGCTGACTGTAAACATTCAACATGTCGTGCACTATGCCCCACATGTCTATTTACACCTGATGTCACTCACAATCACAATCCAGTTTCCCCTCTTCCTTTACGTTTTCATCACAGCCAACAACCATCACCAGCTCCCCCTACTGTCCTACTGTCAGCTGCTCTGTCATTCCAGTTGTTATTAGAAATAGGCCCCGTTTAAAGCACAGTAACTCCACTGCACCAAACATGTGTAATCTTATCCATATTTCATCCAGTTACAGGGAAACTATTTTGCATACTCTCCAGACGCCACGTCTTGCAAAATGGCGTTTTTAAATGTCAGGTCACTCACAAACAAGTCATTCATTTTAAATTATTTTATTTTAACCCATAACTTAGACTTTTTATTTCTTATTGAAACTTGGCAAAGGCCTTGTGATCTCAGCTCCTTTTCTGAATTATGTCCCCCAAAATATAACCTTCTTAACTCACCACAGCTGACTGGCCGTGGTGGGGGCCTGGTTGTGGTTTTTAGTGATATTTTTACCTGTAAACCCATGTCAACTGATGAATACACAAACTTTGAATCACTGCTGTTTAAGATTGAACAGTCTGTTCCAGTACTGTGTGCACTTATATACCGACCCCCTAAATTCAACAAGGCTTTTATTGATGAATTCTACAATTTTTATCTTCTATGGTTACTAAATCTGATAACCTCCTAATTTTAGGTGATTTTAATATTCATATCTGCTGTTCATCTAACTCACTTGGTGGGGATTTTACACATTTAATGGAATCTTTCAATCTTAGTCAGTCATGGGTCCTACTCATATACACGGCCATACTCTTGACCTTATTTTAACTCTTCGTGTCCCGGTTTCCAGTATTCAGATAAATAACATTAGTTTATCTGATCACTGTCCCATTATGTTTTCCACCTCTCTTCCCTCCCAAACTCCAAAACCCAATTGGCCAGGAAACTATTCCAGGTGTATAACCCCTCTCACTGCCAAACAGTTCTCAGATGCTTTCTCCTCTGCTGTCAGTAAAGCTCCCCCTGCTAGTCTGGACACAGAAGAATTGGTCACACGTTTCAACTTCATTTGCACAAATATTCTTAATTCAGTTGCCCCTCACAAAATCAGCAAAGCAAAGACTAAAAATCAGCCCTGGCTCAACTCCACGACTCGTGCAGCTAGAGAGGATTGTAGAAGAGCAGATCGTGAGTGGAAAAAAGATAAGCTCCAAGTGTCTTACCAACATCTGAGAGACTGTCTGGCAAATTATCAACACTGTGTCAAAGCAGAGAGAACTAAATATTTCTCTGACATCATTCTCAAACATGCCCACAGACCAAAAGTATTATTTACTACAATAAACACAGTTCTTAACCCGGTAGTCACAGAATATCATGAAACAACACCGGATACCTGTGAAAATTTCCTAAAATTCTTTATTAGCAAAATTGATAATATACGATCTCAGATTTCACCACCCTCCTTCAATCCATCAGAATTAGGCTTATGTTCCTCATTTCTCAACAATCTTGTATCAATTTCTCTCTCCTCTTTGACACAGATAGTCTCAAACATGAACTCTAGCACTTCTCCCTCAGACATTTTACCTTCATGTCTTTTTAAGGAAGTCCTGGACACCATTGGGCCCAGTATTTTAACAATGACAAATAGCTCTTTGATCAATGGCTGTGTACCAAATGTACCAAACAAATGCTGTCATTCACCCTCTGATCAAAAAACCCAACTTAGATCCATCTGTTCTTAACAATTACCATCCAATTTCAAAGCTCTCCTTATCCAAAATCCTTGAAAAAGTAGTTTTTTCGCAACTTATCAACTTTCTGGATCAATCAAACACACTTGATAAATTTCAGTCAGGATTTAGGAAACATCATAGTACAGAATCTGCTTTCCTGAGGGTGACAAATGATTTGTCGTTGATTTTAGATTCAGGAAATTACTCTGTTTTAATTCTGTTAGATCTGTCGGCAGCATTTGACACAGTTGATCACTCGATCCTCCTGGATCGCCTTAAGCATGTTGTTGGCATTCAAGGCCAGGCCTTTAAATGGTTTGCCTCTTACCTTCAGGACAGATCAGCCTTGGTCAAAATTGATAGTGTGTTGTTGTCTTCTGCTCCAATCTCCTGCGGAGTACCTCAAGGATCTATATTAGGCCCTATTTTATTTTCATTGTACATGTTGCCTCTGGGGTCTATTTTTAAAAAAAACATAACATTTCTTATCACTCCTATGCTGAGGACACCCAGCTTTACCTCCCTCTGAAACCCTGTAATCCATGCAGTGTCTCATCCCTTTTAAACTGCATTGAGGATGTAAAAACCTAGATGGAAAAAAGCTTCCTCCAGCTGAACCAAAATAAAACAGAAATCTTAATCTTCGGCCCTGCAAACTGCCCCACGTCAATAATTGTTGCCCTAGGGCCTTTGTCAGAAAATGTAAAATCCCATGCAAGAAGTCCTGGTGTCATCTTTGATTCTGATTTAAAATTTGACAAACAAATAAATTCAGTTGTTGGCACTGCCTTCTACCACTTATGATCAACAGCAAAAGTTAAATCACTACTGTCTGCCAAAGACTGAGAGACCCTACTCCATGCATTTATTTCCTCTCGCATTGATTACTGCAATTCCCTTTATACTGGACTCAGTCAGTCAACACCTTCACGCCTGCAGCTGGTTCAGAATGCAGCAGCAAGACTCCTCACTGGTACCAGGAAGAGAGACCATATCTCCCCTGTACTGGCCGTACAGAATTGATTTTAAGATCCTTTTATTTGTTTTTAAAGCACTGCATGGACTGTCACCAGGGTACATTTCTGATATGGTCATCCCCTATTCCACTTCCAGACCCCTTAGATCTGCTGACCAATCACTGCTCCTCATTCCACACACCAAGTTGAAAACCAAAGGTGATCGTGCATTTTCAGTTGTCAGCCCAAAATTGTGGAATAGTTTGCCACTAAATATTAGAACTTCCCCTTCCATTGGAGTCGTCAAAGCACATGTGAAGACTCACCTTTTTTCTTTAGCCTTTTAATTGTTATCGTGTAGATAGGCTCTTGTGCTTATTCGATTGTATGATTTATTTGTTGGTTGTCCAATCACTTGTTTTGTTGTTTTTTTGATTGATAAGTTCTGTGTGATGTGAAGCACTTTGGTCAACATCTGTTGTTTTTAAATATGCTATATAAATAAACTGACTTGACTTGACTTGTCCTGACATGCAGCCAAGCTAATAACACTCAGCAGTCAGATACAAATGTTGCTCTAATCTTTGGCCATTTATGGCCATTTAAAAGCTTCACTTACTACACCTGACCTAGCCTGGTTCCAGACCATAGACCCCTCCCACTCCACTGAGTAGGCTTGTCTCACTGGTCTGGTATACTTCATTGAATTTGCGATTTATCTTGTCCAAACGATGGACGGACCAATGAACGCCGGGGGTCTAGTGATTAGCCAATCAGCGCCACGCTGATGTCAAGCTGTACGCCGGTGGGTAACTGGTGAGGATAGCAACAATGGCGACCGCTGCAGATCCTACAGACCACATTAACGATGCTATCGAGGTATTTCGCCACTACTCGCGTTAATGGAGGACCAAATTAAGGAAGCTGCTAAACTGGATTTAATGCTGATGCAGCTGGACGTGCACGACGACGGAGACATTTTAAACAGTCAATGCTCGCTTGTTTTCGGCACCCCCGAGGCATGGATACTAATGACGTCAGATTCTGGATGAGTCGTTGATCTCTACTAATTGGTTTGGGAAAAAATCAAATTCCCTCCCCCTGTGTAAATTGCCTTCAATGGAGGCAATGTCAGACTGAAGGTTCTGTGAGCTTCAGTCTGACACTCAAGCTACACCTGACCATTTACTGAAGTCACAAGAAAAGTTATAATATACGAGTAACGTGAGTGTACTGGGTTTATACCATGTCCATGACAAAAACAGTCTTCAATGAGTTAACGAGGCTTGCTGTAGGACACAAATGCACAAACCGAGCACATCAGTTGTTGAAAAATAATTGATCACTGATCATAAAGGCAAAAAACTTACAGAAACCTACAAACTGTTTTTGTCAGGTTGTTTCAAAGCATGATTTTGATGCACACAGTGATTCATCAAAACTGACATTAGACATCCTAATCACCCCAACAGCACCAAGAGACACAAGAGTAGCCTTACTGCAACAGTAAGTAAGTACCAGTACCAGTCTGGGGCTTTCAAAATAAAACAATCTCTCCACTCCAATGTGTCAGTTACTGTAAAACTTAAATTAAAAGCAGAGTCCCAATTAAACGGCCACTCCCTTTTACTAGCCCGGTGTAGCCAGACATTTTGAGAAACGGATGTATGATGTTGTTGACTACCTCCAATTATGTTTTCATTTTCTTAATTACCCTGTTATTATTATAAGTTATTCATATTCCTTTAGTCTATAAGGGTCCTCATATGACAAAAGATCAAAAGGGTTTATCACAAAAAAAGAATCCAAGTTGTGAATATTGTTTTAACAGGATAAAGTGGTGTTGTGTTGGTATGCCAGGTGCTGTAATCCTCGAGTGCTGTAATGCTCTCCCTCTTTCTGATGCGTTGTCTGTTGGAGCCAGATCAAATGAATGATATTTAATTGATATATTATCTGAAGCCTAATTTTTTTTAAAAAAAGTAATATTTATAATGGTTTAGATACAGAATTTGATTTTATTGCCTATCTTTGCTGAACAACAGTTTTGTGTAAAAGAAATCAAAGGCCTATCCCATATAGATGCTTGTCCCAAATATAGCTTTGTTGATTTCAGTGATTTAAACAAATAATAGCCCGGGCTATTAATTGAAGTTTTACGGTATGAGATGTAATGCTCCCACAGTATGGCAGGGGAATAAAGTAGCCTACTAACTAATAAAATAATGTAAAATGACTGGACAGCCTACCTGAGATGGCGACAGCCTGTGCGGCAGTTGTTAGGTGATAAAGTAAACTTTATTATTTATGCTAGCAATAAAAAAGAAGTAAAGGCAATTGTCACTGTTCTACTCATTTTTACCTGTTAACAGACACAGGAGTGGATGTCTAAACCTAAAGAACAGAACAGCAATAGAGGAATCTAGTTTTATCTGGAACTCTGACTCTAAATTAGAAGTACATTTTCACAAAACAAAGGACAATTTGTTTCCCAGGAAAGAAGGCAGTCCCTCAAAAAAGAGAACGATCCCATCAAAACCATAAGTTGTGGCAACCCTAACCACAGGTAGCCAGTTTGCAGCAGCATACAGTCTCTGAGCAGATAGAGCACATGTTACATTTACACTTACCATCATCATTGTAATGCCACATTGTATTACAGTTTACATAAGTAGCCTCTCTGTTAAATTCCATGCTATTCAAAAGTAGGTCTATTTTCCTGGAAACAAAGCTTGCTTATCTAATGATAGTGTCATCGACTTTCATTTGAACAAATGTTACACTCTATCACTGATACAAAGTGGTTTCACATTAGCTGTTCTTCATAACTGGTGTCTGGAAAGACTTTGCTGTGACAAATTGAACGGGATGCCTTTTAGCTTAATAGATTATTAAACCATAAACAGAAGATGAGCAGGATATTTAGTATGAGCAGTGATAGCTGCACAGACAGGAGAGATTACCTCCAACACACACGCCACAGAAACACACCATTAAAGCAAAAAGACATCCTAGTGTCTGGTGCTGAATGCTCTCTGCTTGTGGGTTTTACTGTCAAAAAGGTACAACATTACATAGTAACCTTAAACCCTAATGATCCGAAGAATGTGAAACTTAATGAAACCAAACTGTTTGAAAATAGAGTGGTGGTCATTAAAACATATTGTAGCAGCATATCTTTCTTTTTCATGCACTGTTTCACATTTGCCCATCTTATTTTTATTTGCAAAGATAGTAATTAGGTTCTTTATACTTGGCCTTTTCACTCTAAATGTGCTGTATCACTACCAAAATAGTTATACTTAACATTTTCCCTTTCTCACTTTTCTTCACTTTCTCTCCTACTTCTCTTTTATTTCACCATCTTTGGCACTGAGTCAGCTCTCTGTTGTCTGCATTAAAATGAAAAGGCCAAGGCATCAACATGTCCAAAGGAAAATCAGATTCTATTGCCAAGACAGTCTCCACTCCTGGCTGCATAATAAAGGCATATCTGACAGCTGAGACATTGGCTTTGCTAAATGAAGTTTTGATGATGAGAGCAATTCAATTGATTGGGTTGAGTCATAACTAGGAGCTGTTACATAGTGACACTCTCACAGTTACAATAAAAAATGATCTCCCCCTGTGACGAAGACTCATCACTGAGTACGGGCAGCACATGTTAAAGATGGCATTCAGTGAAATGCTCAGACATGGTTAGCCACACACATTATTAACCTCTGTCAATGTGGTGAGTGCACGCACCACAATAAAGCCCCAGACGCAATTCTACATACACTGCAGTACAATACAATGCTGAATAAATAAAACACACATTACAATTTAGTTTACTTAGTTCACTTTATTCATACTCATCTCACAAAGACTAAAGCCTGATTTATGGTCGTGCGTTGAATCGACGACGTCGCTACGTGGTTGCCGTGACGCCGTCGTGAACCCTTCGAACTTCTCCGTCACTCCGTTTCATCGCGGTGCAATTCACCGCCAGAGCGGAAGGAGGCTGCGTTCCTTTCCTGAGTGGTTAACGTCGTCTCTAGTTGATTCTTCGTTTAGCTTCCGGCTTTTCCGGTCACAGAGGAATGAACGCGGAGCACAGACAGACGGCTCCGGCCGGGTATCCATATATCCGTATTGAATGTTGAGCATAATGGCATATATATAATGGGCCTTAAAACACTGCAACATCTACATCGCAACAGAAGATGTTTAAAGACGGCGGGGATGCCGGAATCTGGAAATACGAAACCGGAAATGTGTTGCTACCAAGCAAACCAATCACAGCCGTGCCGGTCTGCACTGGGTCTGCGTCGCCGCGACGCGTAGTTACATTTTTGGGGAGGTGCACGTCAGGCTACGCCAGGGGCTACGGCAAGCCTTCTGCGTAGCCCCGTACCCTACGACGTCGATTCAACGCATGACCATAAATCAGGCTTAAGGCCTCTAGTTTCGCAGACCGGGCGAGGCGGAGGCGCAACACACCTGCGCTTCGCCAACTGGGTGTGGCAAGGCGGATTTTGCAAGTTTGGCACACCGTGCGCGCTGGTGCAGCTACTCCTCTTTCCCTCCTACCTTCGCAAGACAGAAAGAGGGAGGAGAGAAGGCATGGAGTGGGTTTTACACACATCACACCAATCAAATGAGCCTCTCTCCTCGCCCTTAAATGTGCCGCGCGAAGACATAATGAGAGTTTACTCAAGTCGCCATGGCAGAAGAGAGCAGCAGCGACAGATGGCCAAACTTCTCCCAGGTCCAGGTCCGGGAGGTCCAAGCAGAGTCTGAGCAGACCTCTACGGGCTGATGATGCAAAGGTAGCCTGGGAGGAGGTCACCACAATCGTAAATCAATGTTGCGTTTCTCTCGTGTGCGTGCGCTCTCTCTTTCTCTCTCGCAGTCTCTGACTCTGTTTCTTTTCTTTGACTTTTCTAAGATTTTTTTTTTTTCTTGAATCTCTTTTTATTAAGAGTTTGAAGGTGAGGCATACATTCAGGGGGAGAGAAGAAACAGAAAAAAGGCACATAAGACAGTTATAGGCAAAATATACCTAACATGATAACTAAGGATTCCTTCATCAAACTCTCCCCGCCTCTACAGCTCATCGACATTCTTAGTCACATTAACCCACCGCCTCCCTCCCCCACATCCCCATCCCCCGATCCCCCCACCCTTGATCCCCCAAAGACAAACATTACAACAAAGCGAAAACACAACAAAACTCAAAAAAATAAATAAAGGAAACAAATAAATCAACAACAACATCTACAAACAAACAAACAAACAAAAAAAGAAAAAAATAGCTCATGACATAGCAGATAAAAAGGATTTTTTCATATTTGTCCACAGAATTCATATTACAGTAAATGATTCTTTCCAATCTTGCAATTTTTGAGAGGACATTAAACCAGTCTTGGATAGTAGGAGCTGAGGTGTTTTTCCATTGACAATATAATAATTTTTTAGCGACTGCGAAGGCCACTGCTAGCCATTTGTTATGAGCCTGATTTGTAAGTCTAAAGAAAATCCCCAAAAGGCAAACCGCTGGGTCTGGCTCGATATGAGTTCTTATTATTTTACTCACACAGTGACAGATCTCAGTCCAAAATTCTTTAATTGTCCTACAATCCCACAACATATGCAGGTAAGTCCCCTCTTGAGCTGAGCATCTCCAGCAAAGCCCAGTTGGTCTGAGGCCGATTCTGTGCAACTTACTAGGAGTCCAGTGATATCTATGCACCGTTTTGAGTTGTGTTAGTTTTAGTGATACCTCCTTAGATCCTGAATGTGCTCTGATCCAGATCTGGTTCCATTCATCTTCTGTTATAACATGTCCCAAGTCTGTACTCCACAAAGCTTTAGTGGCTTTAAAATTTGATGTAATTTTGTCAATCAATTCTTTATATATTCCAGGTGCATTTATTTTACATTGAGCATTTGCTAGTAAAAACTTATCCCAGTATGTTGCCTTTGGTGGATCTTTACTTTTATGCCTTAAGGTTGCAATAGCACTTCTCAGTTGGAGATATTTCCACCAGGCCAAATGGTTTGGTGAGATTGCTGTATTCATTTCTGAGTATGTTTTAAATTCAGCACCTGTATACAGGTCAGCAACCTTACTGATGTTGGATTTATGAAATTTTTGCCAATAGTTATCAAAGGGTTGTTCCAGATAGGTAGCCATGAAGACTGCAGCACAGATTCCTTAGTAAGTTTATGAATTAACCTCCAGATGGAGTGTATATAACTCAGACAGGGGTGCGGCTCGCCTTTCCTCTGCTGTTTAATATGTAAAGCAGGAGACATAAAATGTTGCTCAATACTAGCCCATGATGGTCTAGGGTAAGGGAGTTTGACTGTTTTTACAAACTTATTAAGTGTGATAGCCCAATGGTAAAGCCGAAGATTAGGCAGATTAAAACCACCTTTCCTCTTAGGTGTTTGTAAAAATTAGTGAACTAAACCGTGCCCTTTTCCCATTCCATAGGAAAGCATTAATAAGTTTATCAATTTGTTTAAATATATTTTTAGGTATTTGAATTTGGAGCATATTGAATATGTACATCAATTTTGGAAACACCATCATTTTTATAGAGGATATTTTACCCCAGAGGGAGAGGTTGAGTCCCTTCCACCTCTCAAACTGCATTTTCATTTCTTCAAGTATACTAACATAGTTTGTTTTTTTAATATTTTTTATCTCAAGAGGAAATTTAATGCCAAGGTATTTAATACCATGCTTAGGAATGCTGATGTTATAGGCACTCAAGTCAGACATAAATGCTGCATCTGAAAGGGGGAGGGCCTCTGTTTTAGACCAATTTACTTTGTATCCAGAGAAAGCGGAGAATTGTTCTATGGTTTCCAGGACATATCTAACTGATTTAGAAGGCTGTGAGAGGAACAGAATGATATCATCAGCATATAATGCCAGCTTGTGGACCTCGCTTCCAATTAGCACTCCTTTGATGTCAGAATTCTGTCTTATTGCAATAGCGAGAGGTTCAAGGGCCAGGATAAACAGCAGAGGAGAGAGAGGGCAACCCTGTCCGGTGCCCCTATGAAGTTCAAAATTACATGATGCTAAACCATTAGTTATAACTGAAGCACGGGCACCAGAGTATAAGCTGCTTATACAACGAATAAAATTTGGTCCAAAGCCATATTTCTCAAGCGATTTGAATAGATACCCCCACTCCACCCTGTCGAAGGCCTTCTCAGCATCCAAGGCCAACGCCAGGGAAGGAGTGGGGGATTTTCATTTCGCCCATTTAATATTCAAGAACCGTCTAATACTATCTGATCCATAATGTTGCTTAATAAACCCTACTTGGTTAGGGTGCACCAATTTCATTATCACCGTTCTAGTCTATTTGATAACACCTTAGCATAGATCTTTATGTCACAATTCAAAATGGATAGAGGGCGTTGGCTCCCACAGAGAGAAGGATCTTTATTTTTTTTAGGGATTAAAATTATTGATGCTGTGTTTGAAGATGGAGAGAAACAGCTGTTTTGAATAACTTCATTATAATGGGATAGCAGCAGGGGAGTAATTTTATTGTGAAACGTTTGGTAAAATTCTTGTGGAAGTCCATCAATACCAGGTGTTTTCCCAGCAGCCATTTGATTGATAGCTCTATTAATTTCCTCACCTGTTATCCCCTCCTCTAGTTTTTTTTTTGTCTTCGTCAGTTAAAACTTGAAATATTAATTTTATTGAGGAATAGCTCTGCCTTTTGATTGGTACTGTCATGGTTTTAAGGAGTTATTTCAGATTGATAGAGTTGTTCAAAATATTCCCTAAAAATATCATTTATCTGTATTTCATTAACTGTTTGATTACCCGATTTATCTTTAACTGCGGTGATTACATTTCGGGTTTTGATTTTTTTGAGCCTAGATGCTAATAGTTTAGAAGCTCTCCATCTTCATAAAATTTAGCTTGTGTCTTAAGAAGTGCAAATTCCGCTTCTGTGGTGTACAAAGAGTTAAGCTGGAATTTGAGACTGCACACTTTACTAATATTCACTGGTGTAGGATTCTTATACAAATCAGTCTCCGCTACTTTCAACAAGGCTTCAAGTTTCAATTGGTTCTCTTTCTTTTGTTTTTTCCTCCGAGATTGGTATCCCATTATCTGACCTCTTATATACACTTTTAAAGCTTCCCACAGAATACCAGGGGAGGATACCGAGCCCACATTGGATTTGAGGTAGTTATCAATTTCAGTGCCGATGTACCTGCACAGTTCCTCATCTTGTAAAGTACTGCCATATAAGTGCCAACTAAAGCACTGAGTAGGCTTTTCAGGGAGAAGAACAGCCAGTTCTACTGGGCTGTGATCAGAGATATGGCGACTGCCAATATTACAGGATAGGGTGTTGTCTACCCATGGTTTATTTACAAGGAAAAAATCCAATCTGGAATGTGAATTGTGGGGTGTGGAATAAAACGTATAGTTTTTCTCTTTCGGATGTGTGAGACGCCAGATATCCACTAGTGCTTGGTCTTTAATCAGGGTTTTTAATGCCCTTTCAGCCTTGCTATGTTGTCTTATTACAACTGAGGGTGACTTGTCAATTAAATTGTCCATAACAGTATTATAATCTCCCCCCATCACAAGGGGTATATCGCCCAACATAGAAATATGGTTGTTAATTTCATGAAACACTGAGCCATCTGAGCTGGGAGGGGCATACAGTGGTGGAAAAAAGTTTTCGGACACCCCATGCATTTGTGAAATATTGCATTAAGAATCACTCTTAGGTCTTCAAGTGCAATTTCTTTTAGTACAGTCACAGCCAAAATACTAAATAAATCCTAAAAAAGCCATCAAAAGCTTAAATTGATTGGTTCCATAAAAATACATAAGAAATTTTGAGTATTGGGTAATTTTGGTACCAGTGATGAAGGTCGTTCTTTTTATTAAAAGACACATTTTTTGTTGCCAAGCTTTGTGTCTACATAAAGCCAGCACATTTGAAAGTTCTTCAGACACAAAAATGGCTAAAACAAGGAGCCTAACGCAGGAAACATGCCTGAAGATAAAGATTCTCAGCCAGGAAGGGTACAGCTGCCGCCAGATAGCCAGGAAGTGCAGATGCAGTCCTTCAGCAGTTGGATACACTCTGCAGAAATACAGACGAACCAACAGTTTGGAAGACAAACAAAGATATGGGCATCCAAGGGTTTCTTCAGCAAGAAATGGCCGCATCCTGATCCGCATGTGCAGGCAAAACCGCCAAATGACATCACAGGAGCTTCAGCAGCAGTGGTCAAACCAAACTGGTGTCCAGTGTTCCACCCGCACTGTATGTGGTACCGACTTTTAGATCATGGCTTAAGGTCCTACAAGGCTATCAAGAAGCCCCTGATCAATGAGAGACAGAGGTTAGCCCGGCGTCGTTGGGCCCAGGCACACAAGAACTGGACAGCCAGGAATTGGAAGAGGATTTTGTGGTCAGATGAGTCCAGTTTCCAGCTTTATCTTCATCCTACTAATGTGAGGGTACGCAGAAGGCCAGGAGAAGCATTATCTCCAGCACGTACAGTACCTACTGTCAAGCATGGTGGAGGCAGTATCATGGTTTGGGGATGCATGAGTGCTGCTGGTGTTGGTCATCTCACTGTATGTGATGGCACATTGAACTCTACCAAGTATTGTACCATTCTCGAAACCCACATGCTCCCTTCTGTGCGTGCACTTTTCCGTCGAGGTAAAAACTGGATGTTTCAACAAGATAATGCCCCGTGCCACACATCCAAGGCCAGTAGAACTTGGCTGCAGGAGCACAGTATCCAGGTCTTGGAGTGGCCAGCTCAATCCCCGGACATGAGCCCCATTGAAAATCTGTGGTAGGTTATCAAAAGGTCTGTTTCAAAGTATAAACCAAAGAATCTAGAAGAATTAAAAGCAGTAATTCAAGAAAAATGGGACAAGATTACCCCTCAACAATGTGAAAGGCTCGTGGGGAACATGCCAACCAGGATTAGAGCTCTACTACGTGCCAATGGCAGGACTACTAAATATTAATTTGATGATGTGATGGTTTAATTATTTTTTGTTCAGTTTTGAACACCTTCTCTGTTATTTGTGTTATTTGTTGACTTTGATACCGACAATGTTGAGAACTGACATATTGAAACTGTCAAGAATTTAGTTTTGTTAGTTTTTCTTGTAAACATTAAACAAAAAAATATAATTTGCATTTGTTTGTATCTGTCTAATGCAGCCACACCTTCTGAAACACAAAAAAGATTTTTCCACAAATATTTCATGATAATATTTGAGATTGTGTAGAATTTTAAGGGTGTCCGAAAACTTTTTTCCACCACTGTATTTATTAACAAAAGCCACCTTTTCCTTATTAAATTCTCCTATAGTAATGACGAATCTCCCAACATCATCTGCGATATTTCGTAGAATGGTGAAGTTCAAATTTTTGTGAAACAGAGTAATCACACTACTTTTAGTGTTGTAAGTACTGTAAGTAAATTTGCCCAACCCAATCCCTAATCAATTTCACAGCTTCTTGTTGAGATAAATGTGTTTCTTGCAGAAATAATATTTGACATTTTTGACTCTTAGCAAAATTCAAAATTTTCTTCCTTTTTTATAGGCTGTTGAATACCTCTAACGTTCCATGTCATAAGGTTAATCGTATTACCTGTGTTCATTGTAAATTGTTACTAATTTTCAGCACAAATAGACCAGCCCTAACCAATCCTGATGCAAGGAAAAGGCAAAGCAAAACAAAACAAAACAAAACAAGAAAAAAAAACAAACAAACAAAAAAGAAAGAAAAAAGAAAAAGCAAAAACAGAAAAAAAAAAAAAAAAAAAAAGGAGGGGGAGCCCCTCTCATTCCCAAACTATGAGAGTGATACCTTACGTGCCGTGATGGCATCTGAAACCCCATGGACTCCCGCCGTCACCCTCCTTATACATCAATGTAAATTATATCTGGGGAACAGAAGCTTCTTATAACTGCAGAATGGGGTAATGAGCCCAAATATAACACTCAAAATAATCTGATTGTTATAAACGGGCTTGGGACTCTACTTTAACCTATGATTTTCTAAGATGACAGATGCTGAATATATACTCCCTATCTGATGCTGTGGCAGTTTGTGGTTGGCTGAGAGGGATGTGAACTCATTAGTTTGCAGCTGTGTTAAGGACAAGGGCATATGTTTCCGTTGTTGCGCTTCAGTCTCCCACCAGGCCAAAAATTGTGACGTTTTGATAAAATGTGCAGAGTGTGACAGTGAGAGACATATAGCTGCACTTCATCCAGGTCCAGTTTCAAAAGAGTCAAAGGTGCTGAGCCCTCATAAAGACCATGGCGGGGAGCTAGACAGTCCACCGGAAGATGAATCAAGCTCAGCTGGTACTGCAATGTGTACTCAAGTCTGTGGCAAGGGCTTCTGTGGCAAGTCATGTTCCAAGATATGTTTGGTAAAGGTATATCCGCGAGGCCATCATGAGGAAAGTAGACGGATGTATGTGATCTTAGACGATCAAAGCAACGTCTCATTATGCAGGCCCGAGTTCTGTGACATCTTCAACATACAGGGACCATCAGTACCATACACCCTTACCACATGTGCTGGAGTTGTAAATGTGACTGGAAGAAGAGCACATGGTTACATGGTTGAGCCACTGACAGGAGAAATAAGCATTCCGCTTCCAACTCTGATTGAGTGCAATAGTGTGCCTAACTGCAGAGAAGAAATTCCGACTCCAGAGGCAGCGTACCACCACAGCCACATGCGAGCTATAGCGAACCGAATACCTCCTCTGGATGCTTCTGCAGACATTCTGCTCCTATTAGGACGGGACATTCTTCAGGTCCATAAGGTGCGCCAACAGTGTAATGGCCCACACAATGCCCCTTTCGCCCAGAAACATGACCTTGGGTGGGTCATTGTCGGCGACGTCTGCCTTAGTGGAGCGCACATCCCAAAGGAAGTGTACGCATTTAAAACATGCTTCTTGGAAAATGGCCGTCCCAGCTATTTGCATCCTTGTGGCAACCTTGTCAAGGTTAAGGAGGACATCAGTCAGAGTTTCAAGAAGGATAGCACTCTACCATGGTCATGTATTCCAGTACAGCAAGATGACCACCTTGGTGGAACAGTTTTCCAACAGTCCGAAAGGGACAATCAGCTTGCACCTTCCATCGATGACCTGTCCTTCTTGCAGCTGATGGAAGAGGGGTTTGTTAGGGATGAAAGTGGCAGCTGGGTGGCACCCTTGCCATTTCGGAACCCAAGGATGCAGCTCCCTAACAACAGGCACTATGCATACCAACGATTTATGTCACTGCAATGTAACTTTCAGAGGAAACCCAGCATGAAAGAGGATTTCATGGAGTTCATGCAAGGCATCCTAGACAATCATCATGCTGAACTGGCACCACCTCTGGAAGACGGAAAGGAAAGATGGTACCTTCCAATTTTTGGGGTGTACCACCCGCAGAAGCCCGGGAAAATCCGGGTTGTGTTTGATTCTAGTGCTCACTTCGAGGGAGTGTCACTGAATGAGGTCTTGCTTCCAGGGCCCAACCTCAACAATAGCCTGCTCGGGGTCCTTCTGAGGTTTCGGAAGGAACCTGTTGCTGTGATTGCTGACATTAAGCAAATGTTCTATTGCTTTCTAGTTCAGGAAGAAGACCGAGATGTCTTGCGCTTTTTGTGGTTCAGAGACAACAACCCAGAAAGTGGTGGATTACCGTATGAGAGTCCATGTGTTTGGGAACAGCCCATCACCAGCGGTGGCCACCTACGGGTTAAGAAGAGCAGCACAAAAGGGTGAAAAGGACTTCGGCAGGGATGTCTGTCATTTCATCAAGACAGATTTTTATGTGGATGATGCTCTCAGGTCCCTCCCAACAGAGGCGGAAGCAGTTGATGTTTTAAAGAGAGCCCAGAACTTGCTGGGATGTTACAACATCAAGCTCCACAAGATCGCCTCGAACAAGGCCGAGGTCATGATGGCCTTCCCCAAAGAGGATCGGGCCAAGGGCATTGAGCCTCTGGACCTTGCTGTTGATGATTTACCTGTTCAGCGCAGTCTGGGGGTAGCCTGGAATATGACAAAGGATACCCTCACCTTCAACATTCCTGAGTCCCAGAAACCCTTCACACGGAGAGGGGTGCTTTCCACCATCAACAGTTTGTTTGATCCATTGGGTTTCCTAGCACCTGTGACGGTTCAAGGCAGGCTTCTTCTATGAGAACTAGTCTCTCAAGGTACGGACTGGGATACACCCCTGCCTGACGAGAAGTTCATTAAGTGGCAAGGGTGGCAAGACTCACTGCAAGAGCTTAAAGGGCTGAACATCCCACGGACCTATGCTTCATTTTCACTGACAAGGGCCAAAAGCACAGAGCTATGCGTCTTTTCTGATGCCTCAGTAAAGGCAATTGCAGCGGTTGCCTACCTAAAAGTGAAGGCTGTGGATGGTCCCTGTGAGGTTGGCTTTGTCCTTGGCAAGGCCAAACTGGCACCTTTGGCAGAACTCACCATCCCCAGGTTAGAACTCTGCGCGGCAGTGTTGGCCACCGTAATTGCAGAGCAAGTCAGAGAGGAAATAGGCCAAAGGCTGGACAAGATCACATTCTTCACTGACAGTAGGGTGGTATTGGGGTACATAAACAACGAATCCCGAAGATTCTATGTGTACGTCAACAACCGCGTGCAAAGAATCAGGCAGACAAGTCATCCAAGTCAGTGGAGATACGTTCCCACTGAACACAACCCGGCTGACCATGGTACAAGGTCTGTGCCTGTAAGCCAGCTGCAAAGTACCAGTTGGCTGACTGGACCGAAATTCTTGCTGGAACCAGAGAGTACATCATCGGACAACACACACTTTGAGCTGATTGACCCAAGTTCAGATGTAGAGCTCCGTCCTGGGGTCACAACTTTCTCTACCAAAGTCTTGGGAAAGCAGCTGAACACTAAACGCTTTGAACGCTTTTCCTCATGGAGTCTACTGACGAGAGCTGTAGCAAGGTTGTTACACATTGCTCAAAGTTTCCACAAGCTGTCAAGTGATCCAGAATGTGTTGGCTGGCATTCCTGCAGGAAAGGCGTGACGTGTGCCGAGTTGAAGAAGGCAGAACACATCATTATCAAAGCTGTGCAACAGGAGGCATACGCAGAAGGGATAAAATGTATCCAAAAAAAACAGGACTTACCTGCAGGGAGTCCCCTAAAGAAGCTCCATCCTGTGGTGGATGAAGAGGGTCTCCTGCGAGTAGGAGGACGCATCACTCATTCGAACCTACCTACAGATGAGACTCACCCTCTCCTCATCCCTGGTAAGCACCATGTTGGTGTATTGCTTGTGCGTCACCACCATGAAGGTGTCAAACACCAAGGCAGGCACTTTACGGAAGGCGCTGTGCGTGCAAGTGGTTTATGGATAGTAGGAGCAAAGCGAGCTATCAGCAGCCTTATTTTCAGGTGTGTGATATGCAGGAAACTGCGTGGCAAGTTGGAACAGCAGCAAATGGCGGACCTGCCTCCAGAGTGCCTACAACAAGAACCTTTAGAATTTACTTATGTAGGGCTAGACGTCTTTGGACCATGGGAGGTTGTGACACGCAGGACCAGAGGTGGCAGTGCCAATAGCAAGAGGTGGGCAATATTGTTCACATGTATGTCCACAAGAGCAGTCCATGTGGAAGTGATCGAAGAGATGAGTGCTTCAGGCTGTATAAATGCCCTTCGCAGGTTTTTCTTGATCAGGGGACCAGTGAAACAGCTAAGGTCAGATCGAGGGACGAACTTTGTTGGGGCTGCCTCACAGTTGAAGCTTGCCATGGATGGAGATGGATGGGCCAGTGTGGAAAATTACCTCCTCACCCAAAGGTGCACATGGGTTTTTAACCCTCCTCATGCGTCCAACATGGGAGGCAGTTAGGAACGCATGATAGGAATGGCACGGCGCATCCTGGACTCAATGTTGCTCCAAACTGGGAGGACAAAGGTCACTCATGAAGTCCTGTGCACGTTGATGGCTGAGGTTACGGCTATAATTAACTCCAGGCCGCTGATACCAGTTTCCTCAGACCCAGAAGCACCACTGATACTCACCCCCTCAATGCTGCTAACACAAAAGATAGGTGCTTCACCTACTCCTCCTGGAAACTTTTCGGATGTCAACCCCTTGCAGCATCAGTGGAAGAGTGTTCAGGCCTTGGCTGAGATGTTCTGGGCAAAATGGAGGCGGGAATATTTGAGCGTGCTTCAAAGCAGACAGAAGTGGCACACCAAGAAACCAAACCTCAAAGAGGGAGATGTGGTGTTACTGAAGGACAAACAAGCCAGAAGACATGAATGGTCAATGGGGAGAGTGGTCAAGGTCTACCAAAGCAACGATGGACTTGTCAGAAAAGTGGATGTAAAGGTGACATCCCACCTGCCCGCTAAAACCTACCTGAGACCTGTCTCTGAGTTGGTTCTACTCTTGGATACAGAGGTTGTTTAGATAAATGTATATGTGGCGTCCTATGGATGCCAGGCGGGGAGTGTGATGTAATAAGAAAGTAAGTTAAGAAATGTTTTATTTTGAAGTTGGGGCTTTTGTTTTATAATTTCCTGTTTGTACAAACTTCCTGTTAGGCAGCCATTTTTGTTGCTGGAAGCACATGTAGGCACATGTTGTTTGAACTGTCATCCATCCTACTTCTGTTCTATTCTTGTGGCATTGCCATTTTACCTTTTCTTCATTAAAATCCTGCCAAGTATAACACATGGCCTGTTCATTGGAGGAACTTTATGGAGGAACGAGTTATGCTAGCTGTTTCATACCTATGAGAACAGTATAGGCAGGGTCTGTGAAGCCGAACGGCAGGTTTGCGCGGGCGGAATGCCAAAAGCAGCTACAAAGTGACAAAGTATTTCTGTGATACCACTATTTTATACTCCTAACAGTCCTTTTAGTCACGCATGGGGACAGGGCCGTCAGGCAGAGAAATAGGTTTGCTTGGACAGAATACTAATGAGTGTTTCTGTGATACCGCCACTTCATCTAGTCACATTCCCTTCAGTCACATAAGGGGACGGGAACTGTGTCACTGGAGAAGTGGTTCTGCTTGGACAGAACACCAAAAGTAGTGCTTAAGAGGATCCACAGAGAAAAAGAGAAAAAACAAAATAAAAAAGACAAAAGAGAAATAAGTAAACAGATCGATCATAATTGTAAGAAATTGTAATATAACTAAATGTAGCATGTGATGTCTTTGTGAATGTAGAAATAAATATCAAGTAGAGCATAAACAGTTGTTGTACATATAGTAAAAAGAGGTGAGTAGGAGAAAAGTGTATAAAGTGTAAATAACGTGCTAGACTGCTGACTTTTTACAGACACAGAGGAGAGGAGAAGACCAGACTAGAGAGTATGGAGAGTAAGGCGAGACAGGTGAGTGCCGACACGGTCGGCTGCACAAACACAAAGGAGGGAGACGAGGAGCAGTGATAGGAGAGAGAGACCTGACCAACAAATTAAAAGACATAAATTTAGCCTGACAACAAAATTAACAAGGGTGAGCTCAGACATAGAAAAACACAGAAAACCTAAATTTAGATGGAATTGGATGATGGCCGTGAGGATGAAATTATAGAGGAGGAACATTGTCTTACAGAAGGTCCCGTAGAATATAAAGGAATACGCACACACTTCTGGCTAGAGAGATCATATTTGGATAACGAGGGGGCTGAGCATTGGCAAGACGAACACGAAATTAAACAGAAACTTTGGCAAATTACTAAATTTACCAATTTGAAAAAAGTAAAAGAAACGTATCCAGGTGCTCCGTGGGAAGCGATCTTGCGCAGATTGTGGGTTCCCTATTCACTAAATCCTCTACTACAGGTGCTGTGTGATAACTATAAAAACGCTCCAGTAGCCAGACTCCCGTTACAACAAATAAGAATAAGAGGTCAAGCAGACGGAGCGATGTATCATCCACGGCTGCAAATTGTCATTGTGCCCAGAAAAGTTGAGTGGGAGACAGGGAAATTTGGCTGTTTAACCCAAGTTCCTCAAGGAGACGGATCACAGAAATAAAGTACAATCCTCACAGAGAGAAAAAGTACAAAACTGCGATTACAGTAGGACAAATTATAGTGTTAATACGCACCACAGAAACGAACGAGCAACCCGAGATCCCAAGAGCCAGTGAAGCCAAACAAGGCTTTATGGGGGCCGAACAGGGAAAGATGGATAAAGGGGTGTTAACCCCAGTGGAAGCAGTGAAGAGACAACACCCAAATCGAGTAAAACGCATTCAACGCTGTGTGAACAAATGGCACAAAAGAACATCAGGAAAATACCGTTGGCCGATGGAGGGTACCTTTATTCCTGCATGGTGTGATGAAGTAGAGTCAGAGCTGAGACACATTGAAGCCAGAGACACCAAAGCCATTTACAAGAAAAAGAATAAACGTGCTAAGGAGAGAGAGGTGTTAGACTGGTTCAGACAGGCGGGGGCCAGAAGACAGATGGTGCAGCTGGAAGAAAAAGAAAAAGAGCACCAAAAGCCAGAAGAAGTGATTCCCACTGCACCACCCCTGCCCAGACCACCACCTCCCCCATATCCACAAAAACCTACACAACCAATAACAGGTCAGTACCCAGTATTCACATCAAAGTCAATGGAAATGGAGGGTCAAATGCAGGGTAAATTCACTGTAACTCTAACCAAGAATGACAAACAGAGTGTCAAAAAGAAACAACAGGGGCCAAGAAGGAAGGTGCAGCTGGAAGAGGAGTCACCTTCAGAGGCAGAAAGCACTGACGGCTCATCAGAAGATGAGGACAAGGAGGAAGCCAGTGAACTACGCTCAGCAGACCTACAAGGTGAGAGGAAAAAAGATACCAGACAAACAACTGACAGGGAGACAGCTGAGTACACTGAATCAGAGGAGGCCCCTCCCAGAAGGCGGGCCCCAATCCTGAAGAGGAGAGGGAGGAACAGAGACAGGCTAATCAAAGACAAAGCATACAAGTCCCATCATGCAAGCTGCTCAGACCTCCTCATGCATAAATCCGCCCAGCCTGATGGCTATTCAAGTCTCCCCCGAACAAAGCCTGAATCCTATACCACAGAATCACATAAATAGGAGAGGCTGGAGCCCCGACCTTGGCTCCTAAGCGAGGGAGAAGAACCAGGCTTGTCTGAGTGGCTGGAAAGAGAACTGCAGAACAGGCACAGACGCCAAGAGGAAGAAAGGAGACGCCAAGAAGAGGAATATTGGAGGGAAACCACTATTGATCCTCCACCTTGGCCAAACCGGCAAATAAGAAATGAAACACCTGAGAGAGGCAGCCATGGACCTGCAACGGGCACCTCAAAGGCAGCAACGCCAACTCACACCCAAGATAACGAGCTACTTCAGCGAATGGAAGAATTAGCTCAAAGAACTGTGGAAAAAGTCAAACACATGACAGAGGAAATAGAAAAATTGGAGGGCCATCTGCTGCAAGATGGGGCCCCCCAACAGCAGTCAAGAGAACCCCAACCTGGCTCTACAGCAGAGCATATTACCCTAAAGCTTCAAGGCATCATGGAAACAGGAGCGCAGATTGTGAAGAGCAAACAGCAACACCAGCGAGGCATGGTGCTGAGACATGGAAAGACACTTAAGCCCCTGTCAGCAGAACTGTCAGATGAAGACAGTGACACCAGCACCCCCATGTGTCCCATTGTTACCAAGCCAAGTGGTAGAACACAGTATGTGCCTTGGCCCTTCATGGACATGATAGGTTTAGCAGAGCACCTACTAGCACTCACAGACGGGGCAGATAAGTGGATAATGTCCCTGGAAGAAATCACAGCTGGTATACAGTTAGCCTTAGGAGATATTAAGGCTTTACTCACCTATGTGGCAGGAAAACAAACCACAGCAGAAATATTCAGAGAATGTCATATAGGTGCAGCTATTGACACTAACACCCATGACTATGAGAGTTTTGGAAGATTTCGTGCTGATGTGTGGAGGCAACTAAGGGTGCACTATCCAGCAAAAAGGGACCCCTCCAAACTGGAAGGAGAGACCCTGCCTGAGAGTGAATGTCCTTCCAAGTTCCTGCACAGCTTCCAAAAAAGATGGAAGGAGGAAACAGGAGAAGCATGGAACGCCAACAGGACAACACAGAGCCTGTTCAAATTGATGGTAAAAAAGGCCATGCCAGAAGGAGTCCAGACATGCCTAGAGGGTGTGGTAGGACTGATGAAAATGGATTGGCCCTTATTCTCAGAGCACATCATCCATCATGTGGAACTGTACAGGAAAGACAAGGAGAAAGCAGAAGAAAAAAGCAAACAGATAGCTAACAAGCTAACACAGCTGCAACTGGGAGATCTGAGTAAAATGGTGAAGAAAGAAAAGGAAATGAATAAAGTTCAAGCCCCTGTGATAACCCCAAACCAAACACCTCCCCCAGCCAACCAACCTCAACCGCCATCTCAACCAAACCCTGCAGACCCCAATACAGCAGGTAATGGCAGCTCTGCTAATGCCACACACCATTACTATTATTACCAGCAGCCAGCACCAAGAGGAGGCGGCAACAGGCCCCCAAGGGGCCGGGGTAGAGGTGGGTCCCGAGGCAGAAACTATACACCAGGAAATCAGCAAGCATACCAACAAGCCACACCCAATCAGCAACCAGGCCCACCAGATATGGGCTCAGGCTATCCAGGAGCTAATCCAGCTCCACCTGACAATCTGTGCTGGGGGTGTGGTCAGCCAGGCCATATACGGAGCCAGTGTCCCATTAACCCATGGGAGGGTCCGGCACAGAACTGGCCCAATACTGTGCCAGCACAATCCTGGTAGGGGTGCCCAGAGGAGCCTGAGGGGGAACTAATATCACCAGCCATATCACTGCAGTCACATGATGAGCCAATCATACCTGTTGTCATCCACGAGTGTGAGTATCCTTTCATGGCAGACACAGGGGCTACATACTCATGCATTGGAAAAGAAGGTTCCAGGTTCCCCCTCTCCACATCATCTATAAAGACAATAGGCTTCTCTGGGAAATCACAAGTCATATCATTAACGGAACCAGTTCCAATGCTCATTGCAGGTAAAACCATATGTGCACCCCTGCTGTACTCATCACACACTCCAGTGAACCTATTGGGAAGAGATGTTCTGTGTTCACTAAAAGCAAAAATCATGTGTACTCAAGATGGACTGTATTTGGATTTTCCTGATGATCCTCCCCACAGCATGATGTCACAGCTTTCTGCAGACACACCTAAAACAAAACAGGCACTTGTCTATTGGCTCCAGCTCGTACCACCAGAAACCTACATTAGACAGGAATGGCTATACAGGGAAAGGTGGATCCGGCGCCACTATCATGCAGCATGCACCCCCACTCTGCCACTGCACTGCACACTCATGTATGACCAAGACCAGACATGTGTAGACTATCAGGAATGCTGGGACACGGTACTTGATCAAAAACTACGTGTAATTAAATGTGAGGACATGTTTTTGGGGCCAGAAGGCGTAGCAACAGCGGTCTGCCTTCCTAAAGAATTAGATGGGTGGTTTCAGGTACCAAATTCTACACCACATGTAACGCTGTTAATAGCCGAGGGTTATGAGTCCCATCATCTTGGTCCCATGGTCAAGCGTGCCCTGCAGGTGCAGGAGTGGATGCCCACAGATGACAATGACATTTATGTCTCAAAAGATAGGCAGTTTATCAAGATCTCGTGCAACACACTTGAGGATGCTGTAACACACAAGATCTTAGTGGAGGAACACACACCTACACAAATGTTGCTCACTGCAGAACGTGAAAACATGTTAAATCAAGTTCCACCTCAGCTATGGACAGCTCATAAGACAGATGTAGGACTGATAAAATCAGCCCAACCAGTTCGCGTTAAGCTAAAACCAAATGTTAACCTACCATACCAACAGCAGTATCCCCTCAAACAGCATGCAATTGATGGTCTCAGACCAACGATCAAGGGGTTAGTGGAAGCAGGAGTGTTGGTTGAAACTAACAGTCCCTGCAACACACCCATTTTTCCTATCAGGAAACCAAATTCATCAGACTACCGTTTGGTCCACGATTTGAAAGCAGTTAATGCGGCAGTAGACGGAGAAGTGCCACATGTGCCAGATCCACACACGTTGCTTTCAAACATTCCACCAGACACCCAGTGGTACACAGTCATTGATTTGTGTTCGGCCTTTTTCAGTGTACCACTACATCCAGACTCAATATTTGTTTGCCTTCACATATGATAACAAACAATGGACGTATAGGCGCCTCCCACAAGGATTTTTGGACAGCCCCTCGATATTTAACCGCGCTTTGACACAAGACCTCGCCAGTTTGAATGTACGAAGTACAGTCTTGCAATACGTTGATGATTTGCTCGTCTGTAGTCCTACAAAAGAGCAATGTGAGAAAGACTCCATTGCTGTGCTCACTGCACTAGCAAGAGGAGGGCACAAAGTCAGTAAAAACAAACTGCAGTTCTGCCAGCAAACTGTAGAGTACTTGGGCAGACAGTTGTGTGGTGACAAAAGACAGATTGCACCTTCTCAGTTGGAAACAGTGATCAAGGCTCCTCAGCCGCAAACGGTGGGCCAAATGTTGTCTTTTCTGGGCATGACAGGCTACAGCAGGCCATGGATTTGTGACTATGCTATTAAAACTGCTCCACTCAGGGCTCTGATAAAGGCAGCAGGACAGACTAATAGCGCAGCTCAGTTAGAGTGGACAGAGGAGGCAGAAGGAGCATTTCAGGCTCTAAAAACAGACATGAAGTCTGCTCCAGCACTGGGAACCCCTAACTGCTAAACCTTTTCATTTGTATGTGGCAGAGAAATCAGGTTTTGCATGTGCTGTGTTGATGCAGGACACGCCTACAGGTAAACAACCTCTAGCCTATTACAGCACCAAGCTTGATAACATTGAAACTGGGCTACCACCCTGTTATCAGGGGTTAGCTGCAGCTGTGTTTGCATTTCAGAAAGCATCATCGCTGACCATGGGACACCCTGTGACACTGTACACTTCCCACCAACTCCACGCGCTGCTAACAAGTCCAAGGTTCGTTCTGACACAGGCCAGACGCACGGGCTATGAGGTTATTCTATCAGCCCCTGAACTTAACATTCAACGCTGCAACACCATCAATCCAGCCACAAAACTGATACTACCAACAGATGGTACACCACATGACTGCATTCATGACACTGACAAGTTTATGCGTGCCAGAGAAGATTTGCATAATCAACCAATTGCAGCTGACCTCACGCTGTTTGTTGATGGGTCATGTTTCCATAACGCCACCGGTACCCATGCTGGGTACGGGGTTGTTCAACTTAACAGCAATGACCAAACCTTTGTGACACTGCAATCATGCTCACTTGCTCAGCCCTGCTCAGCTCAGCTCGCCGAGATAAAAGCTTTAACGGCAGCATGTCAAATAGCACAGGGAAAGTCACTAAATGTCTACACAAACAGACATATGCCTATGGTGTGTGCCATGTTCATGCTAATATCTGGAAACAAAGGGGTTTTTGCAGAGCTGACGGCACTCCTGTCACTCATGGAGATGCCATCCGTGACCTTCTGGAAGCAATGCTTCTTCCCACAGCTTTGGCAGTTATTAAATGTCCAGCTCACCA
The DNA here is from genome assembly GCA_026686955.1 of Epinephelus cyanopodus. Taxonomy (NCBI): domain Eukaryota; kingdom Metazoa; phylum Chordata; class Actinopteri; order Perciformes; family Serranidae; genus Epinephelus; species Epinephelus cyanopodus. The sequence goes on along the minus strand of CM048923.1, from coordinate 41,714,557 downwards.
AAAGACTGACTCATTAATTGCCAGAGGTAACAATTTTGCTGACGAGGCCGCCAAACAGGCTGCCATAGGTGAGATTATGGCACCCATTCTCACCATCCAAGACTGTGAAACTCTTACCGCCATGCCATCCCTCATTTTAGCTCAAAATAGAGTGGATGATGCAGAAAAACATCTATGGGTAAAGCGCAGCGCCATCAGAACAGCAGATCCAGGCCCAACAAATGGCCTTTGGCGTGACGCTCATGGTCATTTTGTATTACCAACTCTACTGCTCAGACATGCAATCCTTTTGGCGCATGGTAATGACCATTGCACAAGGGGGGAGATACTAAGGAAACTACAAGCAGTATGGTGGTCGCCATTCATGGCAGCCACAGTAGATAGAGTACTAAGCGAATGTGAAACTTGTGCGAGATACAACATCAGGAAAGTTTTCACAGCCCCAATAGCGCATATACCACCTCCAGATGGTCCCTTCACACACCTCATGCTAGACTACATAGACATGGGACCAAAATCAAGAGCAAGAGGAATGAGATACATTCTGGTGGTCATATGCAGATTCAGCAGATGGGTGGAAGCAAAAGCCACCGCAAGATCAGATCACAGAACAGTTGCAAAATTTTTGTGTCAAGAAGTCTTCCCAAGATTTGGGATGCCAGATACCATATCATCAGACAATGGCAGCCACTTTGTGTCCAACGTCATACAAGAGACACTAAAACAACTGGGAATCAAACAAAAGTTTGGCTGCGTCTACCATCCTCAGTCACAGGGAGCAGTAGAAAGAGCAAATGGTATTTTGAAGGCTAAAATAGCCAAGATAGTGGCAGACAGTGGAGACAAGTTTAACTGGGTGGATGCATTGCCGCTTGCATTAATGTCCATGCGCTCACAAGCCAGCAGAGTCACACATCTAACACCGCATGAAATGCTTACAGGCCGGCCTCTGCCATTGCCATATTTGAGAGGGCCCCACGAGGGACCCTCATTGGAACAGCTGCAAGGTGAAATGTTTGACTATTTACGAAGTCTGACTCACATCCACAGGGCTGTGTTCCAGCAGGTGAAAGGTGCCACAGAGGACAGACGGGTGGAGATCCCTGAAGACCTTCAACGCATACTTCCTGGAGAGTGAGTGTACGTCAAAGTGTTCAAAAGGAAGTGGGACCAGCCATGCAGGGAAGGTTCATACAAGGTCTTGGTAGCTACACCAACAGCCTTGAAAGTTGAAGGTAAGGACGTTTGGTTCCACCTTAACCACTGCTGCAGAGCTAACAACCCAGACAGGCCGATACCTTGGCCTAGAGCCAGACAGAGAGCCGCACCACAAGGGGAAGGTGAAGCCGCCCCGAGGGAAGCAGAAGGGGAAGGCGATGCCTCCCCACAGGAACAGGGGGCCAGGAGGTCGGCGCGCTTGGCGCGCCGACGGGACCAGGGCAGAGTCCAGAGCGACAGCAGCGGGTCGTTGCCAGACAGGGTGTCGACAGAGAGCACCTCAGAGGGGAGCACCTCAGCCTCAGTGGCTGACGATGAATCTCATGAGTCGCCACCTGGTAGCAGCAGGACTGATGATGAGGGCCCAAGCGGAGAGAGAGCAGAAACAACAGAGAGAGCAGAAAGCAGCAGTCCAGAAACAGGCGAGGTCAGCAGCCCAGAAAGCAGCCCAGAAAGGTCAGATGCAGACCCAGGGGACTCAGACAGAGGCAGCACAGACTCAGGAGACTCATACCCCAGAGCAGGGACATCCCAGAGACCAGCTCCACCATAGGCCAAATCAGGGTGAAAACACAGGCAGTAAGGGGGGGAGGAGTCAAACTAATAATAATAATGCTACTAACCATACTGTTAATCCTAGCGGGACTAAAACAGAGTGAAGGGGCAGAACTAAACAGTCTGAGCCAGATACAACTAAGTGAGTGTGCAGTGGCACTAGGGACCATAGCCGCCAGACAGGGCAAGATACCTTACAGGGAAACCATCCAACTAACCTACTACAAATCACATGCTTACAATGACATCTTGGTGGAGGGTACAGGAGACGTTAGATTGCATGGCTGGTCTATTGGACAACGCTGCAATGCAGAGGGAAGGGTGACAGCAAGGGTTATGTGTAATGTAAGAAGATGCACCCATGCAATCACAGGGCGCACCATATCTGCTAAAGTAGCCCGCCAATGGCTCCAATTAGACTCCATGTCTAAGAGAAAACCACGAGATGTGCTGATGTACAGAACAGAGTTAATAAGAACAACCACTTGGAAATCCAACACATTCTATCAATGGCTAGAGTATTCAGCTAGACAGGTAACTAATAGTACATGTATAGCATGCCACAGAAGGAGGGGCCTCTCCCAGACATAGACAATTGCCAAAATCAAACTACATGTTTCGCTGCATGCACCATGTGGATGGCAGCAGGACGAGAAAAATGGACCAACATCACCACAATCTGTCCAGAAAGCCTAAAAAATAAACATGTCTCTGATCAATTTCAACAGGAATTCCACGTACCCCCAGTAGTGCATCTGGATCCAGATCTGGTGTTCCCATTCTGTGTGGCACGAGGTGATGAAATAGAACAATGGTTGAGCAACGCCACTGTAAGTAACTTCCCAGGAGGCAGAGAAACTGCTCCAATGTAAATACAAAGAGATCATTGGGAATGTGTCCTCAACAGCAGGGAGTACTCAACTCTCAGGGGTCCAGAAAATATGTAACACATCTAAAGAGGCTAAGATTCAATGTACCCAGGTGGTAAATGGGGGAAACACTTCGTGGGTACTAGGACGGAATTACAATAGTGTCACCTCCATTTTGGTACTTAAACTAACTAATGGTACAGCTCCATTAGCAGATATATTCTGGGTGTGTGAAAATGAACTCCAAGTTAAAACTGTGCTACCAGCCAATTGGAAGGGAATTTGTGCTCCAGTAATGTTGACAGTACAAGTCATGATAATAAGTCTAAACAACAATCAAACCAACGGCACTACAGGGCGACAACGTAGATCAGTTGAAGCCCAGACATCCCTTTGGCAGCAAGATGCCAACATATACATTGCATATGAGCAGATACCATATGGGGTGCCCGAGGGACAGCAGGCTATATCAGAGGAAAACATAGAATGGGCTAGAGGATGGGGCTCTGTACCCCTAGCTGGATATTTTGTAAATGTCAGATATGTAGAGCGCAATGCCTCCTGGGTTAATTACTTATGGTATAATCAGCAGAGATTCATAAATTGGACCATAGAAGCCCTCCAAAGCGTTAGTGAACAATTACATGCCACATCTGTCATGACAATACAAAATAGGTTCATCATCGAGACCATGTTAGCCCAGGATCAGGGAGTTTGTGATATAATAGGTGAAGACTGTTGCACAGTCATTCCTATGCACACCGGGGAGGATGGCAATTTGACTCAGGCCCTGCATAACATACGTGCTTTAAGAGATCAACATGTACAGCATTCCAGTTGGAACACCAAAGGTTTCTCAATTTGGGGTTGGTTAGGTTCTCTATCCCCCATGAAGCTTTTGCGCATGATAGGAGTGATGCTAGGTCTTATCATGCTAACCCTTCTTGTTGTATCTTGTTGTGTTCTTCCTCTAGTACGGCTGGTAATTAAAAGAACCATGGCAAGTATCACAGGACAGTTTGAAGTGATGGACCAAGGTCTGAGATCCACTGATAATTTAGAATCACCAATTTATGAGAATATTCCCCAGAAAAAGATGTCTGAATACCAAAACCAAATTCTAAGCCAAAAGGGCGGCAATCAGTATGAGATACCATACAGAGATATGACAGAAAAACCTACCTTATATGAGCAGATGAATGGGCAAACTGAGGGAATATATGAGGATATGATGTAAGGGGTTCAGGCTATCTACTTCATGCCTCTGCTGTCACCACAACCCACACTAACAATCAATTTGCTTACTAATTTACTTGCATGATTTTAGGAAAAATTAAAGGGTGAAGGGTGAAAAAAGGAAAAAGTTTAAGAAAATGAGCTGTAGTAAAAATGTCCCTTACAACCTAAAGATAGGTGCTGAATATGGCTGAGAACTGGAGAACCCCATATCCGCACCAACAGCAGAATCCAGGGGGCCAACCTGGATTCCAGTATCAGCCACAGAGACCAGCTACACAGTACCAGCCACCCCCGCCATACTGTCCACCACCCCCACCGTACCGTCCCAGGCCAACCGTCCCGATGGTAGACCACCCCTCACCGGTCCACACCCCAGGAGGAAGCGTCTCAGTCCAGACTCCAGGATACCATGTTCAGATGACGGTCTCAACGGCGGCCAGCCAGCCCCAACCACCAACCCAGCCCCTGATCCAACCACCAGCCCCACCAATCGTCCAGTCCCCACAAGAACTGTCCCCTGCAAGCAGATGCCGCTGGATGCAAACACATTCAGCTGAAGAGGTGGCACTAGCAATATGGCAAGAAGTCACGGGAACACCAGGCCCGTCCCGTCCTGGAGCACCTAACATGGTCCCTGATAGCACCACTCTAGGCGACTGGGCTCAGGCAGGTCCCAGTGGGTATAGAGATCCCCCTGGAGAGGCAGAGGCTGTCCCAGCTGGCTTGCAGCTTGGAGGGCCAGGCAGCTCACAAGCCACGCAGTCACGTCCGCAGCAGGAGGACACAGAAGATAGTGGTTCAGACTGCGGATTGCTGCCATTGCCCTCCCACGACGGCTCATCATCGTCTGACAACACTGGTGAGCAACCTGTCAATTTCTCTTATTCACCCACTACCCCTCCAGAGCCACGCCCTGCCTACCCCTCCTGAGCCACCGGCAGTGTCACTAGAGCCAACCCCCTTGCGAGTACGGCCTATATCTCCAGCAACACGAAACGAACTGTACAATAAATATGGAGTTCACATATGGGAGGTAGAGCATCACCTCCGCTTCCTGCCTGAAGATGGCGAGCCAATAACTGATCACGAGCAGGAAACTGCAGCACAACTGCGTGACTTGCTTCATGTAGTCCCCCAAGGTCTCTTTCGTTGTCTTGTGAATCATTTCCCCCTGGAGCAGAGGAGGAAACTCCGCAAAATCCGGCAACAAACCTACCAAATTAGAAAAGGAGAAAATAGGTTGCTGATGAGAGAACACAGACGCCGGATGGAACAGGAGACGTGCAGCCTGCGCAGGCAGGTGATGGAAGCAGCCGATGGAAGCAGCCCGGCTTAGGGAGAGATCTAAACGGGACATAACCAACCTCCAATTGCAGATGGTAATGTGCAAAAACAACCTGCTGCAAGTGCAGAATGGGCTCATGACCGTGCAACAAGAAAATGAGCTGTTAAGAAAGCAGGTGGCGTCCTACAGGCGCCTGCGAGGGGCAGGCACATCAGCCAATGTGTCTGGAGGACAGTCTCAGGACAATTTGAGTGGCTAAGTAATGTACCCTACTCATTGTAACCTGTATACCAAAAAGTTACTATGCATAACCTTGGCACCTTTGAATCAATGTTGTACTGCTGATATACAGGGCATTTAACCTAAACTGTGATTTGAAAACCTATTACTGGAACTATTTATGTGTGATAACTACTGATTTATGGTAATTGTAGAATGAGACTTTTCAGTCTCAGAGGAGGGAATATATATTTTTCCCTCCATTGATTTGTGTGAAATCTACTGATAAGTGTGTAATGACAAAGGCTTAATGACAGCAGCCAGAGCCAAATATTGAACCTGTGTTATGTGAAGACAATCATTGATGCTAATTATGTAGTATGGGACTTATAAGTCCCAGAGAAGGGAATATATATATTTTTCTCTCTCTTTGATTTTACGGCATTAATTTTAAACATTATATGGGGCGTGTAGCCCCAAAGGGGGGAATGTAGTGTAATGTTTATGACTAATCAGGTAAAGGTCTCTACCATGCATAAATTGATTAAGGTTGAATGTAATCATATAATGATCAGATAAATATTTTATCTTGCATAAGCTGACTAAGTTTAATGACTGAGTTGTGTGACATATTATATAACCATGACAGTGAATTATTGTTGTAACCACACACCTGATTAAAACACAGCACATTTGTATGGGTTAAAGCACACACACATAAAACATTATGCACCACCTGAAAATGTAACAATAGACACACACACACTCAAAGGTCTGTAAGGTCTGTATAATGTGTGAGCTCCGGGGATCATATTAAAGAAAGATCCCCGGAGCTCACATGTCTTTTTAAAAATAGAGTGTTCAACGGTTCGAATCTATTGGAAGAAAGTTTGGTACTTTCCAGAGGCCCTGAGGTCAACCTTGGACAAAGGCCAGATTGGTTGCCACCATTAGCTCATGGCAAAGGCAGAATTGGACAAAAAAGGAAAGGTTTTCTACCAATAGAATCCCACCGCGATGGGAAGGATTAAGGAAAAGAGGTGGAGATTCTGCCGAATCTCCACAAGCTTAAAAGAGAGTGTTCAGTAGCAAATCTTCAGTCTTTCCCCGGGGTTTGACTCACGAGTTGATGTGTTATTGTTGTTGTGGCACATTAAACTCACGTTGCACCTGATTCTCCGTGACTCCAGTGTATCTTTGAGTATCCTTGAGTTCCTGTCTGCTGAACCTAAGATCTTGCAGTTATCCAGTGTACAAGTATAAGTGAGGCAGAGGGACAAGCAGTTGAGAGTGCTGCCAAGCTGCATCGTCACTGCTATCAGAAACAAGTACCCCTCCCCCACTGGTACTTACAACGGGTTCAAGGAGGCAGATGACATGTTCAGAATTATGTGATAAAAGTCTGAACACACCTATCCCATGAGTGACTTTTCAATAACTGTTCTCTTGACTGCACTGCTGAGCAGTCTACAAACTGTTCTCGTCTTTGAGAACACTAGCAGAGCCTGCATAAATCCTGAACACTGTCCATACAGCTTTATTTTCCATTGCAATATTTGTAAGGTTTACCAGTTACAAGACTGCTGTATGTTTTTGATTTATATTGTCAGGTACTCTTGCCTCATATTTATTCTATACACCTACTCATTCACATTCTTGTGCACATAAGTCATGTCTACTCTTATCTTTACCTGTTGTTATATCTGTCCTACTGCTATGTAGGTACATTGAGAGCAATGTGGAAAAAAAGGCATATTACTTGCACTTGTATGTTGGTGGCCAATAAAGCTGATTATAATTCTAATTTCATTGTTATTAGGACCTCTGTTTGTGTTACATTTCAAATAGTTTCACTCTGCCACTCTAAAAGCAAATCCAGTCCCCACACTGAGTTACATTACATTTGGAAGCCATAAGATATCCTCTGAATTTTTATTAGAATTGAATATTCAATTATAAAATAGAATTCAGAGGATGTCCGTGCCCTACTCGATTTTTGTTAGTGTGCATTTTTATATAGTGATGCTGACATAATATTCCATCAGATACAATAATAGAAATAGTAATATGATATAATTGTGTTTAACAAATTTTATAACAAACTGTGTAAATATACAACAATTATAAAACTATATACAATAAAAGTGAAACAAAAGAAAAAATAAGAAAAGGTGTGCCATTCTAATCCACTCAGCATCAGTGTTGTTGGAATCTTGAGGAATGCTGAGCCAGTAACTCCTCTTTCTCAGGCCTGGGAACTGGAGCAATGTTGTCTTCTGCGATGTGGTTTTCGACAGGACAAAGGCTCTGTGAAAGTAACACTCTGGTCCTCTCGCCTCCTCAAGACGCGTTCCACCAGGTCACGTCGGAAGGTCTGCTGGGTTCGCTCATAAATTGGCTTTGCAACCCACTGCTGGCTTGGTTTTGAATAAACACATTTGTACCGTGGCTCCCCTGAGGAAAACAAAAAGACAACAAAAATATTACTGTCTAATTCTAGCTGACCTTCTCAGTGACAGACATGAATTCACAGGGTGGTATTAGATGAATGTGGCTTTTAGGAGAAAACTGGTGGTTCATAAAAAGATTTTTATACATTATTATGAGCACTATTTTTTTATACACCACCACATCACTGTAGCTTGTACTAGTGTATTGTGATGAACAATATTCAATTTTGGTTTTTTTTTAGATTTTCCCCCTCTGTCAGCTATATTATACACTAAAAGACCAAAGATTGCCAAGTACATTTCAGGCAAGGCAAGAACTACTTGAAATATTTCTTCTGTATATTACAGATACTAAACAGTGCTTTGATAACTCTTGACAGATTTTGCTGAGCTCTGTCCAGAGTAATTTACCTGCCGGTAAAAAAATAACTACATAACACTTGAGACCGTGCGGACGTATCAGTACACAGCCCCAGCAATTTATTACATCTTTACCTTCTCTAGTGGTTACCTGAGGTCTCCTGACGTTGGTGTTATGGTCCATGATAGCCAGCTGGGTACGGGCCCTCATAGAGTCATATGTGAAGTGCAGCCTCTTCTCAGCATACTTCAGCATAGAAGAATGGAACACCTCCAGAGATCCTGTGTTGATGAAAGTTTAAAAACCACAGTTGTTGCTACACCCAGATAAAAAAATTGAATAATAATTGACTAATATTCAACTTGTTCAAAACAACTATAAATACAGAAAGTGTGATTTTGCTCGGTGAGTGTAAAAACTAGCAGCAGTGTTCGTAATATGTACTGTATTAATACTGTACTGTAGTACCTGTAGGCAGTATTAGTACCCCTCACAGCATTGGATATTTTTTTATTACTGTTGTACAAAACAAGTGTTATTGAATGAAAAAAGAGTCTAAAAAAGGCATACCAGTGTGCTTGAAACGAGACATCTGCTTCAAATCCTGAAGGAGGTTCCTGTCCGTCACAATTGCTTTGAGAGCCCGAAAAGCAGGTGAATCTGCTTTGAGCCACCTCTTTCTTCTCTGCTGCTCCTCTGTCAAAGGTGGGTGATGACATATGTGCTCCACACCATTCTCCTCCCATCGATGCACGTCACAAATATGATGGAGCAGAGACTTCCACCGACGCACACATTCCTGCAGAAATGAGAACATAAAAACCATTTATAAGTAAAACATTCTTGCTTGAAAAATAAACATTTTCAGAAAGACATCAAAAACTTATACATCTGGGACAGCTGAATGGAAATTAGGTTTAGCCTTTTGGATTATATCAGAGTGATTCTTATCATGTAACCTAAAAATTATTGTTCTTTCCAAGATTGCGATATTGTCTCAAGTCAATTATCGTGTGTTACAATTACAAGATAATCTCATTATTACCTCCTGATCACCTTTACATGACTCGCAGGACCAGTACAGGTGGTTGATGACTGATTTCAGCCATGGTTGCAGATCTTTGTTGTCCTTCTTATTTGATGCTGCAACAAGCTTTTTTTTCACACCTGAGAAAAACAAATAACAAATCCAAATTATCATCAAAGCAAAAATAAAATATGATTATGTATATATCCTTATACATAAAACAAATAAACTACACACATTTTACTTACTCTTGCTGACATGCCAAGGGTCAAACTCATGGTGGATGTTGGTGTAGGTCTCCCTCATAATCTTTCGATCGATGTCTGTGTCTAATACCTACATCCACGCCCATGTAGAGAAGGTGGTTCAGCCCCCTCTGAAACCCCATGGCCTCCATAGCCACAGAACTGGATGCTTCTGTAACCTACAGCAGAACAATGTCTTATCAAATATGGTATATTCATAGAATTTGACAACTATTGGCATTTCATTCAAACACAATTCATGCTGAATTACCTCAACCAGTTCAAAATGAACAATCTCCTTTGTCATGTCATCTTGGAAGGAGTATGTGGAATACTTGCTGCTGAATCCTGGAAAGAAAAAAATGTTATTTTTACTGGTAAAATTACAATAAGTACTCACATTTGGAAGAACAACTACAATGCTTACCAGGGCTGTCACATCTGGCATCACCACACAATTCAATTTTCCTCCCAGATGCTGTTTCCTGAGTAAGGCGATCCATGAGTTGTCATGTTGCTCTCTGTACGCATAATGTATGACTGGTATGAGGTAGGTTGACTGAATGGCATAAAACTGGGTTTGCCTTGGGATGTGTAGATTGAGTAGTTCAGCCCAATCTGCTATATCGGAGTATGTTGCTCCTGTAAAAACTGTTGCTGCACTAATCAGCAGATTATTTTCAGCCATCCCTCTTCTGTCCGGACATGATGCCCACTTGTCAGAGTGTCCATTTATGCATGTCCAGTGTATTTTAATTTGGCTTGAGTTTGTTATTACTTTTTTGTCCTCTACTGAACAGCCACATATGCTGCACCTTTTAAAAAGTTCCATGAGCTTTGACTCATTCACCAGCCACTTGTTTTCGGCCCATCCACTTGGGGTATCCCCATGGGAGCTTCCTGAGGCAGAGCCAGAACCAGAGTCTTGGGTGGATGGCGAGGTCGTGCTAGGTGGTGCAAAACTGGTGTCTAATGGGTCCAGAGACATCTCCCCAAAGCTCATGCTGATATCAGTCACTGCTTGTTCCTCTGGACTGTCAGGTTCAGTCTGAAGAGACAGGATGAGTGTTGAATTTATGTCTCATAACGGCTTGAAAATGAGTTTAAAAATCTCACACTGATAATATTACTATGGATGGATCACTCTTTTCCTTTTACACATGACAAACAAGACATTCAACTCACTTGTGACACGTCTTGACTGGCTGTATGTGAGACAGCCAAAGATGTGGCTGATGCAGAGGCTGTGCAGTCCTAGGACACAAAAAACATACACAGGATGTAATTCCAGTGATGTAGGAGGTTCAAGGCTACTATTCAATTGTCCAGAGAAAGTGTCAGCACTGCTACACTTACAACCGGTGATGCCATAGTAGGAGGCAGTGCAAGATACACTCCAGATGAAGACGGCCTGGTGCGTGATGTGACAGAGTGAGGACTTGAGAGTACAAGTCGCAATCTTGAGGTCAGACTAGGGCTCACTGATCCTGATGTTTCTAGAACATCTTTTTTTAGGCTCTTGGTCGGAGTGGATTGTGGGACTTTGGTAAATTCACTTTCTGTTGGAGAAACATCACCACCATGACTTCCCTAGAAAGACAAAAAAGAAGTAGGTGTTACCTACAGCCAAGTATAAAAAGTTATTTTACTGCTCCAACTAAGATGACTTTTCAGACAAATCATAATAATGTTGAAAAAAACGGTAATTATATAAATCAATTCTCCTATTCTTGAAGTCACAATAGCCATACAGTATGGATGTGTGGTGTAAAATCTAAACATTCACACAACTTGAATGTCGCATAGAATAAGTCCATATTCTTTTTCAAGGTGAAACTTCTGTGAACACACCATATAAAGGCACTCATTGAATAACTATCATCATCGTCATCATCATTCATTCCCACTATGAATCTTTGTGATATGTGTAAATACAGCATTTATGGGAAGTGGGCCTCCCCAGTGGGGTTCAAAATAGTGTCTGGGCATGCTCAGAGAATAGAATTGAACAAGATATTACATAAGTTATTACATTACCATCAAATTGAGATACGATGTAATAGCCTAATTATGAGCTTCTTGGTAATACAGCTACTTCTGAAATATATTAGATTTGAGCAAATTTACTGTATCAGGCCACCTTTGTTCAAGTAACATAATCATGATCACGTAGACACCCAGTGTAGTGAAACAACACAGGTAAAGTAAGTTGGGGGGATGGGTGCGTTTTGTTTGAGGGGAAACCTCTATTGTCACCCAGGTGAATGAAACTATCCCAGTAAATCACTGGGGGGATGGGCGCGTTTTTTCTTTGTCTGAAGTGATAACTGCGTTCTCAAACTTGGAAAATCCCTGTCGTCGTGTCTAGTAAATGCGAATGTGGGCATAAAAAGAGTTACTATATCTAAATATACTAAAGCATAAATTACTGTTTACGTTTCACTCACTTTGGAGACACTTTCATACAGACAACTACATCTTCTTATATCAATCATATCGTATAATTGTGAATTTCTACTGCTGAAAAGGGAAAATAATCGAACATTGTTTGTATAACATTACCTCCACTGTGTCTGTAGCTGGTCTCTCTACTCGTGGGACAGCTGCTTTCTTGAGGAAGAAGTGTTTCGGGATTGGATGTCTTCTCCTCTTGGGCTGGCAGTAGTCATCTCGGGAAAAGTGTGCACTGCAGACGCGATGGTCTGCGAGGCGCAGCGTCTGGACAGGAGTGTTAGCATCCAGTTGTAGCACAATTAGCCACAGCTTCAGCATCTCACCATCCGACAAAGGCAGTCTATGAAAGCTGTGCGGGGTGTTGTGCGACATCCTGTTCTTGCAATTTGGATAAGCACAAACACGAACCATTGTTTTCAATCAATGCAGCAAAACTCTCAACTGTACTCCTCAACCAACTCCGCTCTGACCGGCTCTGAGCATGGCTTGTCTGTTTACCTCCGGCAACACAGGTCACGTGACATGTTGTTACACAGCCCAGAGGAAGTGAAGGCAAGACAGACGATTTGCATGCTGTTGACAGAGATTACGCTGGAGATATGAGCCGGACTGTAGCGAAAAAAAACACTTTTAATGCGCAAATTTATACGGAACGCATTTGCCCCCACATCTACCGTTATAAACTTGTTTCGCGGCTGCCGGCTGCATCCGCCTCCCTCAATACTGAACCAATTTTAAAACGAGTTGTACCTATGAATCGTACACACACATACGCATGGTGAAATAGGGCCCAGGTTGAAAAATACCGAAGTTATCCTTTAAGACGTCTTGATGTACAAAAATGTCTTAAGACGTCTTGATTTTGGTCATTAAGACATCTTGATACACGTTGATGGCTGGGTATGTATATCAACTGTCCCGTCACATCTGATGTCAGATCAAAGGGGACTGGCACTGTTTGGCACACGTAATGGAAACCCAACCTGATTTGATTAACACAGCTGCAAACTATTGAGTTCATATCCCTCTCAGCCAACCACAAACAGCCACAGCATCAGATAGGGAGTATATATTCAGCATCTGTCATCTTAGAAAAGTCAAGAGAAAAGAAACAGAGTGAGACTGCGAGAGAGAAAAAGAGAGCGCGCCACGAGAGAAACCAGCATTGATTTACAATTGTGGTGACCTCCTCCCAGGCTACCTTTGCATCATCAGCCCGTGGAGGTCTGCTCTCAGTTCCGTATATTCGGACACTGCGAGCTTGGACCTCCCGGACCAAAACATCAGTTTCCTCCTGGGAGAAGTTTGGCCGTCTGACGCTGCTGCTCTCTTCTGCCATGGCTAATTGAGTAAACTCTCATTACGCCTTCGCATGGCACATTTAAGTGTGAGGAGAGGGGCTCATTTGATTGGTGTGATGTGAATCGGCTGTGTAAAACCCACTCCACGACTTGCGCAGGTAGGAGGGACGGAGGTGGGAAAGAGGAGTAGCTGCGCCAGTGCGCACGGTGTGCCAAACTTGCAAAATCCACCTGGCCACACTCAGCTGGCGAAGCGCAGGTGTGCTGTGCCTCCACCTTGCCCGGTCTGTGAAAATAGAGGCCATAGAGTCATAAGTGAAAGATATGTAAAATTTAAATTGCAAGTCCTGTGAAAATACCCATGAAAATACAAAACAGAACAGACATTTTCCAGAATACAAAAAAAAGGAGAGGGAAAAAAAAGGGACACCCTTGGCCATTGGCCATGCGTCTTCAGAGTTGCTTGTATTGCGCTTAGTGAATTGTTCACTGGTGTTAGCGCGGAGTCCACTAAAGAGCTAACCACTGCCTTCATATCAGCAAGCAGGACAGAATGGACATTATCTAAATCACTAGGCAGAGAGTGTCGGTACCGGAAGTCGGTACAACATCATAAATTGATAGGGGTTTTATTTTCCTTCAACAACAAAAACATGTGGTTACTTTTTTCAACACATGCACGTGATTGGGTTTAGGCAACAAAAGGACAGGGTTTGGCTTTACAATTATATGGGAAGTGAACACCTGCCTCCTAGGTAAAAGTCGGTGGTTGTTGGTTGTTGCTGCAACGTTTGTTGTTGTCCCACTGCGTTTCTCCCAATGCCGTCGGGTGACGTATAACAAAAAAGGCAGCTACCCGCATATCATACTGATGTGAGAGGATGGCTTTTTTGTCTGTTTCAGACGCTAGAAGTCACTGACCAAGTGCCAGTTTTCACTGACATCGGAGTGAGATGGGGTTGATTTAATAGGACAGAGATTTGATACTTAATCTGGAGGAATGCTTGATAGGTTATCAAAATACTCAATAAATGATGTCCATGACTTAAAGAAACCATCAGGAGCTCTTCTGAGAGAGAATTTTATTTTTTCCAAGCTTAAAAACTTTGGAGATTTCCAAGATGATGGTACACCATCATGGCTAACTAAATATGGCTAATAGTGGGCATGGTTGTACCCAGCTGGCATTGGATGTCTAAAGCTCAAAGTTAAATGTCTGAACATAAATGTTAACGGAACCCAACATCTTTCTAACGTTATTTCAGCCCTATTTCCAACAAACAGTCAGGTTCATTTTAGTTCAGTTTGGTATGCCTTTTTTTCCCATTTTCATATTGGGTAATACTAATGGATCTGTTCCTTATTGTCCCCATTTTTGGTCACCCCTCTGTTGGGGTACATAGCACACAGATCTGGTACTAAAAGGTGGAGGTAGAAACATTGCAGTCCATTGATTGGTCAGTAGAGGATGGTCATTCTTGTTCAGTGCTGAGATGTGGCTGGTTTCGAAGCTTATGTAACCATTGTTTATACTGTGGGAAGGCTTACATACATTTGTAAACTATGACTATAAAATGAAAGGATGTTTTGCTGCCTTTGACAGCAGCTGTGGACTGAGGAAAAAATAATTTAACTCAGTGGGTCGACTGCCGACAACTTTTAATGTAGAATGCTTACTTATAATGTTTCGGAATGCATGAGATGACAATGTGACTCCATCAATACACATTAAATTTAAATATGACAAGTTTGACCATTCCATTGTTTTTTATTGTCTCTCTTGGATGACAAACACAAGAATTAAAAATATATATATATTAATTTCAACCAGATTATATGAACTGCATATATTCTTATCTGTCGTTCCTGTGGACTATGGCAACACTAAACCCACGTGCCTGGCTGAGAAGGACTAAAGGCACAAACCCACTATCTTTAAATATCCCATCAAGAGAGACTCTCACTGCAGCCTGTTCTGTTTCGTTTTAAAAACGTTGGTGTGCAACCTCATTCTGTGGGTAAAAAATGAGGTGCAGACTTCTATCTGTGTCACCAGTGATGAGGAAATACAGTGCTGGACGGAGCAGTGAGTGACAACAACCGCACCCACATTTAGGGGTACTAAACAGATCTAGGGTTTAGGTACTTGTCTGAAGGCTTTGGGTTCCAAAGGTACCATATCGAAAGTATTTGGTGGAAATGGGGCTAAAACAGCGATATGTGATGAGTTAGGATGAGAACTTGTTGATTTTAGCCAGTCTGGCTTTGCTAAGGTTGGACTCTGTAGAGGACGAGTTAACTCCTCTTAGAACGCCTTTCTACCTATCATATGTCAGCCTCATCTTCAACTCTTCTTTCCATTTAGACTGAACTCTGTGTATTTTATCATCAGTCAATGCGTAATATCTGCATAAATACTTGAAATACAGTCTTTCTCAGTTGGAGACAGCTCATTATGATTATGCACCGGTGAGATGTTCCAAAGAACTGAAATCTCAAGTATAGAGGTTGACCTGTTTTGTCCCCACTTTAGGTGAACCTCTTAACCTCATTTTAAGATGCTCTTTTGTTTGTGTTTCCATGTCATGTTTTGTTTTCAACACTCCCTCTCCTCACCTCCGTCACAGCTTTGCTCTCCCTCTATAACCAGGACAATGATGCACTGAACATCATAAACTCTGAGAAAACATCTCACACTTGTCAAAAATCAGGTATGAATCATACTACAGACAGCATTTAAAAAGTTATATTTGCAATTGTCACATTTAATGTGCTTCATTTAAAAATCCTAATATAAATATGTCACCTTTCTATTAGTCTGTTTAACAGTAGCTTGCAAATGCCTTCACTCTACAAGTGTTTGAAGAGGAGATTTAAAGACAAAGTGAGAGACATTGATATGATCTTTATCTAATGCATTGGATTTTGGCAGTGTAGTTTGAATAAAGAAATATCTCTACATTTTAATCTCACTCATGGTGGCCCAAAGAACAGACACATTATTTCTTCTAGAATCAAAGATTTACAGTCAAACAAAAACCCACACTTCATTCTCCAGGACTGAACAGTGCTAACTTTGGAGCAAATATTGTCTTATTCCTAATTCTGTCTCCCCTCACCTGGACTTGGAACTCACAGAAGAGGGAGATATTCGGAGGGAGCTGTACAGTAGGGGGAGCAAATGAGGACATATTCCACTGATCGAATGATTTTTATTATTGTAAATCAAAAGAGAATAATTTTATCTGCCTCACTCACTCACTCTGTTTTGTATTGTAGTATCACTCTCTGCCTTTGTCTCCCTCCCTCCTCTGATATATAAGTACCTTTGATTTCACCAAATTAAAGGAAATAGCTCCATAAAAACTGTATGATCTGAGACAGTGTATGCAGCTGCATGCAGATAATGAACCTGTATAGGGATTTTAGTGTGACAGTGCTTTCAAAAGTTCACTATAGGCAGTAGACTGGACAGGCAGTGGTTGTTCAGTACACTGAAGGTTTAGCTCACCAACACGTTCTCATCCAACTTATCAAATATCGCTGCTTGTTCAGTGGACATTACATCTACACATGACCCACAAGGTATCCTTCTACATCTGTTGTTGACATTCTGGGACACCATGTCAGTTTACACTTGTTACATGCATTGTGTCTCTTCTAAATACACTTTTGTTTTCACAGGAAATGTACAGTTTCTGCTCGTTAGATACGTACAGTCCATTTAAACGTATACTTACAACGTTGGTAAAACACCTTGTATTTATTTTTATATCCTTGTGCAACAAAAGCGCAGGATGTTTAGAAAAAAAATCTTAATTTTACTCTACATTCATATAGGAAGTGAACGGTTGGCTCCTGGGTTAAAGTCCGGCCTTTGTTGGACCCATCCACCTCCACTCTCAACCGCCCTATAGGGACTTTCCAGCTCAATATTTCAAACTGTTGCACCTTTTATGATGGTGTGAAATACGAATAAACTGATACTGTTCAGCAGTTTTTCATACCTGGTACCTTTTTTGCGTAGGTGTCTGATGGCGAGATCACTGACAAAGCAGCAGAATTTGATGAGTTAGAAATGAGAACCGGCTGAGCTCTGTTGCGGCAATTTTAGCCGATCTGTTTGGGAGTCAACAAGCAAGACTGAATAGCTTTCCGCACGAAAGTTTATTCTCTATAGAGAAGGCGCAACCTCGAGCTCAGAGGTTGTGTCCAGAACAGTGAATACAGGGCATCTTTATACTTAGATGACAAGATGATGAGAAATCAATTGTAGCTTTCTTGGGCTTTCCTGATTTAATAATGTTCTCTTGATTATATCAGAGGAACATACCTTTCCAAAAGGGGCATGCAAAGGCAGTGATGGGAATAACGGCGTTTAAATAAACGGCGTTACTAACGCCGTTACTTTTTTCAGTAACGAGTAATCTAACTAATTACTCTTACTGTCAGCATAACGCCGTTACCATTTTCGACACCCCGTTACTGCACGTCACTGAAGCCGCCTAAAAATATATCACCGACTTCATAACTAATCTGCAGCGCAGTGAGAGTGTGAGAGTGTTGCAGAGTGACAAGGGAGGGGGTGAGATAACCACATAAGCAATGAGGATTGGCTAAGGTTTAGTAAGATTGCGTCTTCAGCCAATCACAGAACTTGGGTGGGCGGGTGTTTAGAGCACATCCAAAGTGCCGGGTAGTCGATACAGCATAGCGAGAGATGGCGAGTGAGGAGGACTCTAGTGAGAAGACAGCGTTTGCCAAATGGAAGTACGGACACTACTTTAACCTCGTTGAGGTCAAAGGTAAAAATGTACACGTCGAATGTACATTATGTCCCCGAAAAAAAACTTTGTCCACGTCTTGTGTGAGCAACTCAAACCTACAGAAACACCTGTCGACTGCTCACGCCTCCACGAAACTAGTCGCCCAAGACAGTTGCAGGTATGCTAACAAAGGAGAACACAGTGAAGGGACACCGTGTAAGCAGCAAAAGCTTGATTTTTGTCCACGCTCCCCCAAGGCTAACGCAGACAGGACTGTATGACTTGATAGGGAGATATATTGTGGAGAACATGCTTCCGATGTCAACAGTGGAGTCAGACTCCTTCAGGGCTCTGATAGACAAAATACCGAGGAGAGGAGGCGTCGGTCCGCCTTGTAGAAAGACATTCTCAAAGTACATTGATGCCGAATATGCTAAAATGAATGCTGAACTCAAAAACGAATTTGAACAGCTGGAATACTTGGCAACTACTGCAGACATTTGGACTGCACATAATAAAAGCTACCTTGGCGTAACTGCACACTGGATACATCCAGTAAACATGGAACGAAAAAAAGTTGCCCTGGCATGCCGACGGTTCAAGGGCCGTCATACACACGAGAGCATTGCTACAGAGCTTGACAACATTCACTCGTCATATGGCATTTCGCACAAAATAACGGCAACTGTCACTGACAATGGCTCGAATTTCGTTAAGGCTTTTAAGAAGTATCAGCCAGTTGAGGAGGATGACTATGGGGATGAGGAAGATGATGAAGTGACTTTTGTTGACGTGAATGATGTCTTGCAAAACCGTGTGGATGAGTATGAGGATGGGATTACTTTGCCACCACACTGCAGGTGTGCATCACACACATTGAACCTTGTATCTTGTTCTGACATTGAGAAGTGGATTCTCTCCAGACCACAGAAGGCACTTTACAGGAGTGCAACGGCAAAATGCACAGCCTTGTGGAATAAGGCCAGCCGTTCCACAGTGGCAGCAGAGGCTGTAGAGGATGTGGTTGCCAAGAAGCTGATAGTGCCTTGCAGTACCAGATGGAATTCTTTTTATGAAGGCTTAGCTAGGATCTGTGAGATTCCCATAGTCGACCTCAACACCATCTCATCCAAGTTGGGGTCGAAAGCAATGACAGAAAAAGAGCATCAGCTCCTGAAGGAGTATTGCATTGTGATGAAGCCACTGACAGTTGTCCTCTCCCTGGAGGATATCTAGGGCAACTGCTACCACGGCACGCTGCTACCTACCCTGGAGACCCTGATGATGAAAACCCTTGAGCTGAAGAGTGGACTCCAAATTCTTGTGGACCTGCCAGAGGCAATTGTTGAGGTAAGAGCTACATTTCTGTCTAATACATCCTTACATTATAAAAATAAATAATATAGTATTGTTCTCAAATGTGTGTGTGTGTGTGTGTGTGTGTGTGTGTATGTGTTTGTATTTGTATAGACAGTCAGTCCTATGTTTTTTGCTTTATGTCATTTCAGGCAATAAAAACAAGATTTGAAGAGGTGCTGAAAAGCGACAGTGCTGTCCTGGCTGCTGTGACTCTACCCAGGTTCAAGTTACGTTGGCTACGAACACAAGAAAGAAAGGACAAGGCCAAGGCAGAGCTGCTGGCAGTATGTCGTGCAAGTGTTAGAGATGAAGACCAGCAAAAAGGTACAAGCACGACCACATCCACATGTACCAGCTCATCTGTAGAAGATGCATTCTTCTCATTTGATGACAGCAACGACACGTCTGCTACTGCAGAAAGTCAGGTGGCCGACTATCTGACATCAGGAGCCCAAGGGATGGAATCACTTAATGGGTTTCCTCTCATAAAGAGAATTTCTCTTAAATACAACGCTGCCACTCCATCCAGTGCTCCAGTGGAGAGACTGTTTAGCCTGGGGAAGTTGGTCTTCACGCCCAAGAGGAACAGACTGTCTGACCTGAAGTTTGAGAAGCTGCTTCTCTTACGTTACAATCAGTGGTTTAAGGGGTAAATTGTTAAGATGACTGGGTTGGTTTAAAAGGTAAATTATTGAGATGACTGGGTTGGTTTAAGGGGTAAGATATTGAGATGACTGGGTCGGGTAGGTGGCTGTTTGGCGAGATTAATGTATGGAGTTTATGTTTACATTTTCGGTTCAGTTTAAAAAGCACTGAAGCCCTGTTAAGCCACACTATATGATCAAAAGTTTTTGTGATCATTTTTTTTTATTGTTTTTCATACCTTAAACAAAAAAATACATGTAAGGCATATGAAACGATGCAATAAATTCAAACCTCTGTAATGGTACCCGTCTTTGCTGTCCTGCTCATGGCCGGGGGGGTGTAGCAGGGGCGAGTAATGCAATAGTTACTTTTACTGGTAACTAGTTACTTTTATAGTGGAGTAACTCAGTTAGTAACTCAGTTACTTTTTTGGAGAAGTAACTAGTAACTATAACTAATTACTTTTTTAAAGTAACGTGCCCAACACTGTGCAAAGGTCACACACTTACAAACACATGGGAAGAATGAAACAATATAAGCACAGACAAAATTTCCACCAGAGCTCACACAACACAGAGCCTGTTCTATTTCCAAAGTCATCAATTACTGCCACTTTGTCAGTGATGTCCTCATCAGACAGACACCAAAGTCACCTTTTACGATGAACTTATACACTGCCAAGTGGTGTCAGTTTGTAATGTGAGAATGTTTCAATACATTGCACCTGTTGCCACAGTATGATACGCATATTGGCAGTGTCAGTTAATAAGGCATCATTAACAGTGGTATGATAAGCAGCTAGATGGCGTCAGTTTGAAACTCTGTTGGTGACAACAGCATAATATAAGGATCTTGAAAGTCCCTATAGGGTGGGGCAGAAGGGGAGATGGATGGGTCCAACAAATCCTGGACTTTGACTTATGAGCTCTGAAATTAGAGTCCAAGCATGATGTTTTTTCTTGAAACCTAACCGTGTGCTTCTAGTGGACATCCTGGCATTTGTTGTGGCATCCAGGAATGTCAACAGCAGATGCAGAAGGATACCTGTATACAGTGGGTAACAGACTAACTTTTCTAACACTTTTCTCACGCAAAGCGTGAAGCATGATACGTGAGGAGTTGAGGGGGGGTGCACTTGGCAACTGTAGCCGCCAGGTGGCAGCAGAGAGCTTGAATACTGCTAAAAGGGTTTAGAGACAATTCCAACTTCGACCACAATTTCAGTTGCAAAGAAGAGTGGCGCTGTCCATGAATCTAACAGTTTTCAGCAGTCTTCAAAGCAGAATATACAGGAAGTCACAGAAATGTTTACATCCTGTTAGAGAATAAATCAAATATATCAGTCTACTCAAACTTGTCGCCGGTGCTCGAGTTGAGGGGGGTAGCCAAATAAAAATTGTCCCCCTTCCCATCGCTTGTGTCATTTTATCAATGAATGTGGTATTACTGTTATTTCAACATTCAGGAGGTTTCGCGCATATTGAGTGAACAGCTGCAGCTGAGCTGCGCTGTGCTTCCATCACCAGATTCATCACTGATTCATAAATTCATTCATACACAAATATTCAAGTTGCAGTTCACATGTACTGCAGCGAATGCTTCTGTAGGATACAGAAGTCACATAACCAGCCACATAAAGAAAGAAAATGTAACATTAACTATTCCGCGTAGGGCTGGACTCGATTTCAATTTCGATTTTAATAAGAAGACTTCGTTTTCAAGCTCCAAAGGCCAAGATCTAATTCTAAGCAGTCTTGCTGTTGACTTGTCTGTTTAAATTTAACACTGGATCACAGTTTAAAATGTAGTTTATATTCATAAATGAACTCTGCCATGGCCTGTTTTAACGATGGACCGCTAATATCCGTCATAAAAAATGTTGAAAATTGCAATAGCCTAAATCAAAATTTTAAACAATAGTATACTGTAAATCGGAATCGCTGTCGGAGGTGGCTGCTCTGAGATGCCTGCTGAGCAGGGCGGCGGCGCTGGGTGCTCACTGACTCATGACTGCGCTGTGTAATTTTATTCAGGGAAAGATAAAAGTGGCCTAAACTTCATTTTGTGGCTATATATATTTAAATAACACTTGTGTGGGGTGGATTTGGTTTGTCTGTTTGGTCACAGAAACATTAAAGTGCATGCACACAGAGAGTTATTTTATAGCACTTCGTTGTAGTGCTTTACGCTTTTTAAGCCTCTCCCTGTCTACACACCTTTCCTCTTCAGCTGCGACTGTCGCTCCATTTTTCAATCATGTAAGTTACTACAGGTGAGGGAGGAGGGAGGAGGGGCGCGTGTGCAACGTGTGTGTCTCACACACATTCATTCATTTTCTCAGCCCTCCTATCAGCTGATCTGGGGTGTGCCCCGCCTCTAACCTTGGACAATGTTCATTCATCTAATTTAGGCTATTTGTTAACATAGTCAAAAACGGAGGCGCAGTGCAGGTCCGCCGCGCCCTGCGAGTGACACCAATTGTGAAATTGAAAAAAATAGTGTGTTTCTTTATACACAGTATTATAGTTTTTAACTTTCATTTATTCTTCTGCAGCATCGGGTAGTGTTAAAGCAGATATAAAGAGATCCACACAAAAAAACAAAACATTACAAACTTTATGAAGAGTCTCATGTTTCACTTGCAGTAATGGTATTTTAATACTGCTGCGAAAACGTCATAGAAACACCTTCACTGTTCTCACCTCCAACTGAATCATTACCACTTCAATACAGGTTAAGTAGGGAACACAAGCAACCATTCTGAAGGCAGCCTAATCTCATTCATTCGATGGCCGGGGGTGAATGGGGTGGGGGAGGGTTGTGACAAAGCTGAAATGGCTGCGTTTCCCACTAATCTTCTGCCCCCCAGCCTGACCTCCGGGGCCCTGGACATGTGCCTGGGAGAGGAGTGGAGAGGAGCGCGGAGGTAAGGCGGAGCGGGCCGACACTGTGTATCCCAGAACGGGTGCTCAAGTGTCGGTGAGACCAGCGGAGAGGAGCGCGGAGGTGAAATAGTGAAGTTTAAGGATGCCTTCAGTATTTTGTTAATGTGATTTTATGGGCAATTTAGTCGAGGTCTCCTCAAGCAAACCGCCCCGGTGGCTACGGGTAATAGCGCAGTTTTGAAACCACTGTTTTTCCGAGATGAAGGACTGATTGTTGAGCTGCTGTTAACAGTTAACGTAGTTAACGCCGGATCCCGTTATTTAACAGTTTAAACACTAAATTAAGCAGAGTGACGGACCCAAAGCCATCAGTCTGGCTAAAAGACAGCTGAAATGCTAAACCAAAAACACTACAGTGGTGAAGTTGGGTTTTGTTTCTTGAAGTTATGTGCTCATCATCTTTTCTGTGTCTTGCAGGCTGCCAGGAGAAGCAGACTGGCAATCATATATTGTTTGTGGAAATTTGAAAATAAAGTTTGTCAGATTGACTTTTGTCTCTTCATTGTGCACACTTACACATGAAACAGGGTAACAGTTATTTTTGAATGTTAGCATCGATTTCTCACATTGAATGGTGAAATATTTGTAGTTTGAAAGGTCCGACCTAAATGAATAAAGGTCGTAGTTAACGAAGCATATGAATATTAATGAAGGAGCGCCCATTGAGCGCAGCTTCTTTTATTGATCGTTTGAACGTCGCATGGTGGTCATTTTTGATTAAAGGCCGACGTCTCAGCGACATCTTGGCAATGAGCAAACACTCTCCCTGCTACGTCTTAACGATCTAAACTTGATACATGGGGCCGACATCCGCCAGATGTATGTGTGCTATCTGGGGTGATTGCAATTACAGTTGACTGATGATTGCCAAATGTAGATCAGTGTTAAATTATGAATAACCATGACAGAGTAAAAATGTATTGCAAAAGGTCCAGAAAGAAAAACAACATTGCCAAAATAGTCAGAACATCCTGGGAGTCCATGTATCAAGGTTCGCATTGCAGGTAAAGTTTGGTGTCTTTGTAGAGAATCTGGGTCTACAGTACTTTTTTGGCTATTTAAATGTTTCTTGTGAATATCTTCATAAATTGACAAATTGTCATTAATGTATTAGATATTTATGGAAATATGCATTAATGATATTTTGTCAATTTATTAAAATATTGACTGAAACCATTGAGCTTTTTTTTTTAGGTCTATTAGACGTCTCATAGACGTCCAGACTAAAAATGGCCGAACAGTGGTATAGAAATGAAAGTTTATTAGACGTCAAAATTTAGACTAGACCTCTAAGAGACGTCTAATCAACGTCTAAGTCTATACCTGGGTTTATATTTGGTATAAGCATGAACATCAGGTGAACGTCTAAAATGTAGACGTCTAAATGTAGACGTCTATTGTACGTGATTTAAACGTCTGAGAGATCCTTTCAGTCATATGCACAGTGAAATAGAGCTGTTTTGAGCCTAGATTTGAACATTGTCAGAGTAGAGGCCTGTCTCACATCTTCAGAAAGACTGTTCCAGATTTTAGCTGCATAAAACTGGAACCCTGATTCCCCATGTTTAGTCCTGACTCTGGGCACCAGCAGGAGGCCGGTCCCTGAGGTCCTCAGAGTCCGAGATGGTTCATATGGCACTAACATGTCAGAGATGTACTTTGGTGCTAGGCCGTGGAGAGACTTGTTCACAAGCAGAGCTGCTTTAAAGTCTATTCTTTGAGCCACAGGGAGCCAGTGTAGAGACCTGAGCACAGGACTAATGTGCTCGTACTTCCTGGTTCTGGTCAGGACCCGAGCAGCAGCATTCTGGATGTACTGCAGCTGTCTTATGGCCCGTTTGGAGAGGCCAGTGAGCAGGCTGTTACAGTAGTCTAACCTACTAGAGACAAATGCATGGATAAGTCTCTCCAAGTCAGGTTTAGACACTATACCTTTGGTTTTGGCAATGTTTTTTAGATGGTAAAAGGCTGCTGATGTTATTGATTTGATGTGGCTGTTAAAGTTCAAGTCTGAGTCCATTATTACCCCGAGATTTCTAACATGATTTGTAGGTTTTAGAGAGAGAGAGACTGGAGGTGACTGACAGAGTGAATCCACTGGTCCATATTCACCTGCTGTCAGTGAGACATAGATCTGAGTGTCGTCTGCATAATTGTGGTAGGACACATTATTACTTTGTATTAACTGGCCTAAAGGCAGCATGCAGAGATTGAACAGAAGGGGTCCCAGGATTGACCCTTGGGGCACCCCACAGGTCAAGGCCATATGGTCTGAGACACAGTTACCAATTTCAACAAAGTACCTCCTGTCTTCTAGATAGGACTTCAACCAATTTAGGGCAGTGCCAGAGATGCCCACCCAGTCCTCTAATCTCTGTAACAGGATCTCATGATCGACAGTGTCAAAAGCAGCACTCAGATCTAGCAGGACTAAAACTGAGACTTTGCCTGCATCAGTGTTCAGGCGGATGTCATTTGTCACCTTAATAAGAGCGGTCTCAGTGCTGTGATGGGGCTAAAACCTGACTGGAAAGCATCAAAGGAGTTGTTCATTAGGAGAAAGTCAGTAAGCTGTTGGTAAACAACTTTCGACGACTTTGCCTAAAAATGGCAGATTTGAAATGGGCCGGTAGTTGTTCAGTACTGTGGCATCAAGACTGCTCTTCTTTAGGAGAGGCTTTATGACTGCAGTTTTCAAGGCCTTTGGGAATGTTCCAGATTGTAGTGACATGTTAACTATGTGAGCGAGTGGTGGTAACAAACTGCTCAGCACAGACTTTAGAAATCTAGTGGGTAACACATCGAGGCAGCATGTAGATGAACTCAGACTGGTGGTGATCTCTTGGACAGTTTTGTCAGTTACAGGTGCAAAATGAGTCACCTCTAAGTGTCTAGGTGGCTGCAGGGTTGTTATTGGTGTTGTGGAAATGATGGCATTTTTAATGGTCTGAACCTTGTTGCAAAAGAATACTGCCAACTCATTACACTTAGATGTGGAGATCAGTTCCAACGGCAGTTGAGCTGGAGGGTTTGTTTATCTGTTCACTGTTGCAAATAAGACACGCGAGTTGTTACTGCAGTTTCCATAATTTCCACAACAACAATAACAACCCTGCAGCCACCTAGACACTTAGAGGTGACTCATTTTGCACCTGTAACTGACAAAGCTACAGGCTAGAGGCTGATCTGATCTGCGGCGGTAAGCTGTTCCACAGTTTTGGGGCGGCTACAGCAAACGCTCGCTCCCCCTTTGTTTTTAGCCTGCATTTAGGGACAGCTAAAATCAAATGGTCAGCTGATCTTAAATCTCTCCCCGGCTTATACAACTGTAGAAGGTCGTTTAGGTAAGAAGGAGCAACACCGTTCAGAGCCTTAAAAACAAACAACAAGATTTTAAAATTTATCCGGAAGCGGACTGGAAGCCAGTGCAGGGAGGACAGCACCGGTGTGATATGTTCTCTCTTTTTTGTTCCAGTCAGTAAGCGAGCAGCAGCGTTCTGTACTAGCTGCAGGCGCTGGATAGAGGACTGGTCTAGACCCACATACAAGGAGTTACAATAATCAAGCCTGGAGGTGATGAATGCATGAACCACTCTTTCCAGATCTTGGGGGCGAAGATATGGCTTGACCTTGGCCAGCAGCCTCAACTGATAAACAGCACCTTTGACCACAGAGCCAATCTGTTTGTCAAATTTAAAAGCACTGTCAAAAGTCACACCAAGACTCTTTAGAGAGGAGCGACAGTTAGGTGCAAGGTGTTCGAGAAAATTGGCTGAGCAGTCCAGGACATTTGGATTTCCAAACACAATAGCCTCTGTCTTATTGTCATTTAAGTTTAGAAAGTTTATGTTCATCCATGTTTTAATGTCTTTCAGACAAGATAGCAGAGGCTGCAGAGCATCCTTACAATTTACTTTCAGAGGAAAATATATTTGTACGTCATCTGCAAAGGAGTGGAAAGAGACATTGTGCTTGCAAAAGATAGAACCCAGGGGCAGCATGTACAGAGCAAAAAGCAGAGGGCCTAGAATGGAGCCTTGGGGAACCCCACAAGAAAGAGGGGCCACACCTGAAGAGGACTCACCCAGATGGACGGAGAAGGTTCTCTCTGTCAAATAAGATCCCCACACAATGCTCTAAGCGCAGTAAAAGGGTCTCATGATCCACTGTGTCAAAAGCTGCTGTCAGATCTAAGGTAACCAGAATAGCAGCACACCCAGAGTCAACAGTTAAAATCAAGTCATTAAAAACCCTTAAAAGAGCAGTTTCAGTGCTATGACGAGCTCTGAACCCAGACTGAAACTTCTCATAGACGCTATTTTCGATTAAAAAGGATTGAAGTTGTTTAAAAACTACTTTCTCCAACACTTTGGACAGGAAGGGTAGTTTGGAGATAGGCCTGAAGTTGGAGAGCAAAGAGGGGTCAAGATTAGGTTTTTTAGAAGGGGCTGCACAATAGCATGTTTAAAAGCTGATGGGAAACTACCTGAACTGAGACAGGCATTTACCAACACCAGAAGCACTGACCCTACCGAGTCAAACACCCCCTTTAAAAACTTGGAGGGAATGCTGTCTGAAGGGCAGCTAGTAGGATTCAAATCGTGAACAACCTCAGATAGCTCAGACAGAGAGACTGGCTCAAACTGGTTAAAAGCAGCTTGGCACAGTGGAGGGACACAGGGGTCAGGGTCAGTAGAGACAGGGATAGACCGCAGAGCAGTGATTTTGTCAGTGAAGAAGCTGAGAAAATCATTACAGAGGGTGGAAGTAGGAACAACGCAGGCAGCATCTTGAGGTGTCACAATTGAATTTAAAACACTAAAAAGAACTTTGGGTTTTCCAATGTTAGTAGAAACTAGGTTTGAAATGTAAGAGGATTTTGCTAATTTTGCAGCTCTCTGGTACTCTAAGGCTGCGTTCAGACTGCAGTTGCAAGTGACATGAATCCGATTTTTTCACTCAAATGTGACCCATATCTGATTTGCTTTTGACAGTGTGAACAGCACAAGTCACATTGAATCTGACAATTTCGAATCAGATTCAGGCCACTTTCAAATGTGGTACTGAATCCGATACATATCGGATTTTTTTGAATGCGACCGCAGTCTGAACAGCCAGGTCGCATTGAATGCGACTTTGACGCCATTATGACCCACACTGCCTGTTTTGTAAATAAAGTTGATTGAAAAAAAAGTGTCATAGGCGGGGAGAGTAGGCGGGAGCGGAACAGAATGAAAACAAACATGGAGGACAGCATGGATGCAGGCGGCCAGTGGAGAGATAGCGAGGTTTTAGACCTCATAGGTATTTGGGGGGACACCTCGGTCCAAGTAAAACTTGAAGGTTCTTACCGTAATAGGTCTGTTTTTGAAGAAATTTCTAAAGAAATGTCCGAACGGGGCCATAGAAGGACCTGGTTGCAGTGCCAGCGCAAAGTGAAAAGCCTGAAGGCTAAATATAAAGAGGCTAAAGATTCAAACCAACGTAGCGGCCGTGGTCGTGCCACTTGCCCGTTTTATGAAGAGCTCGAACGTATTTTAGGAGACAAGCCGAGCGTTCAGCCACTGGAACTGCTAGATAGCCCTGTGGCTGTAACCGAAGACGAGCCTGAAACTCCAGAGAGTGAAACAAGTTCAGCTGGCACAGACGCCGACACAGGTAAGCCAACAAAACAACTACAGATATGCAGTGAATTTGATTAGTGAATTTTTGAATTTGCTCCCAAAAGACATTTGTGAAAATGTTGTGTAGGTCACTGAAAAAAAATCTAATCTCTGACATTGTGGCATCGTGATCTGATATGTTTCTTTGCCCTAGGAGAGTCACTCCTCTCTACATCCTGTGTGTCTGGTGACGCCTCATCACCTCAGCAGAGTACAGAGACCTGTGAGAAGGCCACAGCAGCCACCAAGTCATCTGAAAGTAAGTAACAATAACAGTAATAATGGTTGTGATCAGGTGCTTTGTATGCTACTGCATTTAACACTGTTTGCTTCAGGGCTGCAGCAAATTGATAGTCATAGATTATCAGTTGCTGAGTCAGTAATCAATTAGATAATAACTGATATGTCTGCACTAAGTCATGGTAAAATGGAAATAAATAGATTTGAAGTCAGTAATGTGAATACTGTATTATTTTTTTATGGATGGATCTGTATCCACCATGCAGTTAAAGGTGTCACAGAAATCTTAACTTTAATCTAATTTAATTTTTGCACGACTGAGCAACACAGGAAATCATTCCTGCCTGTGGCCATCAAACTGTATAACTCCTCCCTCTGAATGGCCCTTGGACTTTTTCACTCCCTGTCAACTGACTTAACACAATAACCAAGTGCAATAAGTAACAGTGTAATTACTTGTGCAATAATTCAACTTAATATCCACTGTTATAGATTTATTTGTCATTTAACTTATTTTTGAATCACAATGCATATTCTGTACACCCTAATTCAGTATATATGTATAATAACAAGCCTGTACAATCTCAGAATACTACTGTTCAAAGCACCTTTACTGTATAAAGCACCTTTACTGTATATACTCTTTTATCTATTTTTGCAGTATATATTTTGTTTTATATTCATATATTTTGTTTTATATTCATATTTTATTTTATTTTATTTTTATTTTTTCTCTTCTAAGTGCTTGAATGTTAAATTTCTTCTGTTTCTTATTTCTTCTATTCTTGTAAGGAGCACCTGCAACGAAAACAATTTCCCCTCGGGGATCAATAAAGTATTTCTGATTCTGATTCTGATTCTAATCATGCCTACCCTCTACTACTTACCTTTTACAAAATACTAATACAAAATGATTGTTTCTGTTTCTTGCAGCTAAATCTTCCAAGAGCAGAAAAAGAAAGACAAAAATGGAGACAGCACTTGAAGTCTTTGCTGAAAAGATTGGGAGCACTTTCAACAAGGATGACACCGAGCTTCAGTTGAAGATGCAAGCAGCACAGCATGCACATGAAATCAGAATGTTCACATTGTTCAGTCGGTTTATGGAAAGGTCACATCACTATCCACATCCACCTAATTCACAGGCACCAGTACAGCCTCCTTCAATGCAGCCATCACACCTCTACAACCAAATACAACCACTACCTCAACACTCCCACAGCAGTTTTACTCAGCCCCCTCCATTCCACATGGCTTCACCTCAGCCTTTGCCATTTAGCCATGAGACACCAAACCACCCCTTTTCCTTCTTGCAAGAGCTATCACGACCTCTGCCATTCAACCAGTCTCCTGCACACACTCCAGATTCTGCTCCACCCTTCAACTCCACCTGTCAGGTTTCAGCACACCCACCATTCAGCAGACCTTCAGGTGATGAGGAAAGCTAAATCATTCAACATGTCTTGACAAACAGGGTTCCTTATTTATCTGTATTACTGTTATGACGTTGTTATGTCATGTGTTAAAGGTCCAGGACTGATTCAGTTTAAGTTTGCATTTAGAATTGGACACACAACATGTTTACTTTACTAGACTATTTCTTCTCTTCCAACGAGTGTAGTGTCCAGGACTTTTATTTCATTCTTGCACAGGACAAACCTGACACCTTATGTTTTACACTACTTTCTTTAATTCCATATTTGGAGAATGATATTATCAACAGTAAACCTCCTGGACTAATTCAGTTAAAAAAATGTCAGCCAATTTTCATTTAGAGTTGTACACACAGCATATTTACCCTTTATGGAAGATTATTGTTCCCTTCCAACGATTTGAGAAATGGACAATTTAAGCAAGTGTAGTATCCAGGATTTTTATTTCATTCTCGCACATTGTTGCACAGGACAAACCTGACATCTTGTGTTTTGCACTACATGTACTTTATTTAATTTAATATTTGGAGAATGTTATTATCAACAGTAAAATAAAGTTACTATTTTTGACAAAGAAAAGTCACCTGGTTCTTATGTTCTTCCAAAACCATTTAAATGTGAGGGTGAATAGTGAGTGCTGATATAGTTCAACGCTGGCTGTAGAAGAGTTCTGTCAAGGCCTCCCTGACTCTTGCTGGGTGAGCAGTATCTTGTGCTCCTCCATCTGCTGTTCTTTCATCCCGTGGTGCAGCTTGAGCAGGTTCTTCATATGCTTCACCATGTTTCTCACATATGTTGTGGAGTGTACAACATGCACTTATGATGGTGGGGACAGAGGAAATGTCCACATCCAGGCGCTTACCGAGGCACCTCCATCGCCCCTTAAGTCGCCCAAAGGCACATTCAACTGTCATTCTTGCCCTGCTGTGTCGCTCGTTGAAATATCTTTGCTGGTCTGTCAGAGCCCCGGAGTCCGTGTATCCTTTGAGCAGCCAGGTTCGCAGGGGGTATGCAGGATCACCAAGCAGCATTATTGGGACTTGGACGCCATTGATCTCTTCAGTGTCCTAAGATAAGAGAAACATGATATCATAACATTGTCATACTATGGTGACCACCTGCTTGATTAAATGCAATTCAAAAGGATACCCCTTAATCAAATTTAACTTCAATATAGGTTGACAAGAATGCATATTTTTATGGCCCATTATTTGTGATCACAAACTGCAATATTAGAGTAACATTGTGTCTTGTCGTAAAAAGAAAAAGTGGTGACTGAGGTAAAAACCTACCGCTGGAAAAAGCTCCCCTCTCTCTGCCATTGTGTAGATCCTGGAGTTCTTGAGAACCCTGGCGTCGTGAACGCTTCCAGGCCATCCAGTGTAGATGTTGGTGAAACTGATGACAGAACATGTAATGAGTTGAGCATCCATAACTTGCAAAATAATGCAAAGAATTGCCAGGTGGTAGTTGCACTGTGCACTGTGATCAGGGTTAGTAACTGATAACCTTTACTCAGGTTACTGTGTTTGCATAGCTTCTATATATACTTGTACATTTCAATTAACTTATGAAAATGTGATTTCACTGGTGATAAATTTATTTTCCTGCAGAAAAACGTTCCTTTATACCACATTGATGTTGTCAGTTAATATTACAATTAGTTGTTAAGGCATGAAAAACATGTTTTTCATAATTTACAGTGGTTTTACTTGAATAGAGTGGTGGATTTACTTTAGTCCCTTCTTAATGTCCATAACCTAGAGAGACAATCATCAGCCACATGTGTGAAATATATGTGTGAAACAACAACTGGAATTGTACTTAAGTGCAGTGCTTGTGTAAATGTACTGTAAATAGGTATTTTATCACTGTACACATCTCTTTCATGTAGGTCTCATGATTACAACACTGTCTACTTTTAATGAATATCAATATTGAGATAAAGGCAAGATAAAAAAAAAACAGACTATTTCCAATATTGGCTTACCAGAACTGGTGATCAACAACGCCTTGTAGGATGACAGAGTGCCAGCCTTTACGGTTGAAATAGTCAACATGATTTTCTTCAGGTGCAATTATGGGGATGTGACTCCCGTCGATCGCCCCAGCACACTGGGGGAACCCCCACCTCTGTCTGAAGCCCTGCAGCACCTCCTGGAGATCGTCTCCCTGGGGTAGTTTAATGTAGTCAGGCATGAGGACATGATGAACAGCTTTGCAAAAGTCATGGACAATAGAACAAACGGAGGACTTGGCGATGCCAAACAGGTTGGCCAAGGTGCGGTAACCCGTCCCTGTTGCTAACCAATATAGCCCCACTCCTACTCGCTTTCTCAAGGAGATGGATCTCCTGAACGACGTATCTCGCCTCGACAGTCTCGAGGACAGGCGCTGACAAATGTGGTGAAAGGTATTCCTCGACATTCTGAAGTTCTGGAAGAAATCCTGATCTGTGAAACCAGTCACATCCCGATCCCACCACTCCTGGCTCCGACAGCGCATCCACATACTCCTCTGTACGGATGTTGCAGCCATTGCTCCGCACAAAGCCATCATTAAAACATTGATTTTCTTTCTCCTCTTCTTCCTTATCCATAGCGCCCGCTCACAAATTTGCCGGCTGCCGCCAAACATTGTTTTTAACATAAGACCATAAAGTCCTGTTGCCGCTGCCATGTTCGCTTCCGTAAACACAGTTGTGCGCGTGATGTCATCAACTATGAACTGCGCATGCGGGTCAGTTCAGGAGCGTGAGCTGTTCACACATCAGTCCGTAGATAGGCCACATTTTAAAATGTAATGTGAACAGCCAAACAAAAAATCGGATTTGGGCAATAAATCGGAACTGGGCATTAAGGCCTGCAGTCTGAACGCAGCCTAAAAGACAGTCCCGTAAAATTTCAAAGGAGACCTGCAGCCTATCCTTCTTCCACCTTCTCTCTGCACATCTACATGAGCGTCTGAGAGCACGAACAGATTCAGTTATCCATGGTTCATATTGTGCTTTAGGACGAGTAATTCTTAAGGGAGCAATGGAGTCCAGGATACTGCTGCAGGTAGAGTTAAAAAGAGTAGTTAGCTCTTCAGCACAGACGGACACGAACCCATCCACACTGGAAAGCACAGAGTCTTTAAACAGTGCAGAGAACTGGGCGTGAGTGCTGGTGCTGATAACACGACGATGACGAGAAGGTGGACAGGCAGCAACAACAGAGCACGGGATAGTGGCAGAAAATAAAACAGGCAGGTGATCAGAAATGCAGGCACTGTCACAGATTTCACTGACACAGACGGTCAACCCATGAGACATCACTAAGTCAAGTGTGTGTCCCTTTTCATGTGTGGAGCCAGACACACACTGAGTGAGGTTAAAAGAGTCAAGCAGAGATAAGAAATCTTTGACCAGAGGCCTGCCTTCACAACACACATGGATATTCAAATCACCAACAATAAGAAAATGGTCGAAGTCAACCATAGTTCCAGATAAAAGGTTTTCAAAGTCATGAATAAAATCCTTGCTGTATTTTGGTGGACGGTACATTACTGCACACAGCAAAGGAGGAGAGGAGTTCAGCTCAAAGAGCTGCAGTTCAAAGCTGGAGTAAGAGACAGGGGGAATCTGTCGACAGTTAAAACTGGATTTAAAAACACAGGCAAGGCCTCCACCTCTGCCTGTAGTACGAGGAGAGCTAAAATAAGTACAGTCAGGAGGAAGAAGCTCGGAGAACTGCATGGATTCACCAACAGGCAGCCAGGTCTCTGTTAAAAACATAAAATCCAAACCACGGGAGGAGAAGAAATCCTTCAGCAGGAATGTCTTATTTGACAGGGATCGAGTGTTGATTAAGGCCATACTCAGGGTAAGGTCGGTCACTGAGGCAGAGGCAGCTGCTAGTCGCAGCGGGCACAGGCTGGATTGCGTAACACCGCGGACCCACAACTGCCGCGGCGGGGGGGCAGGTACCGGACTGCTCCAAGCAGGACGCACCGCTGACAGGGAGGCAGCGCGGGGGAGAGGTGCAGTCATCCAGCCGGAGGAAGGAGAAGGGGGGCACACCGCCAAACGCCAGGGAGCAGCGCCGAGTGGTAGGCCAGTTAGCGACCCGGAGCCAGAAGCAGCAGAGGGAGGAGACGGACCTACGACCCGCAACCATGGCCCTCTGAGTTTCAGTGAAGATCGCACGGCAGAAGAGTAGCAATATCCTCTTCGCAGGAGGCAATGATCAGCTGCACAGGATGATGACAGAAAGGCCTTCACACGTACCAAAGCACCACCGCGTTTCCCCCGTTTCCTCAGGCGTTTCTTGCGGGGGAGGAGGCCAGGTGTGCGGCTCAGGTAAGCAGGTATATGCTCAAACCGGGGAGGGGGATTAAAATCAGTCAGTATTCTAGTTTCGACTGAAGCTCGGATGTGGAGCAGAGCTTGGCGGTCATACACCAGCAGAGCAGTGACATCCAGATTAAACGTACAGAAAAACAGAGCAATAAACAGCAAATGCATTAGACGCAGCTGACGGGCAGCCCAACATACTGGCGCCATCTTGCCTGATGCAGGCAAAGTCTCAGTTTTAGTCCTGCTAGATCTGAGTGCTGCTTTTGACACTGTCGATCATGAGATCCTATTACAGAGATTAGAGGACTGGGTGGGCATCTCTGGCACTGCCCTAAATTGGTTGAAGTCCTATCTAGAAGACAGGAGGTACTTTGTTGAAATTGGTAACTGTGTCTCAGACCATATGGCCTTGACCTGTGGGGTGCCTCAAGGGTCAATCCTGGGACCCCTTCTGTTCAATCTCTGCATGCTGCCTTTAGACCAGTTAATACAAAGTAATAATGTGTCCTACCACAATTATGCAGACGACACTCAGATCTATGTCTCACTGACAGCAGGTGAATATGGACCAGTGGATTCACTCTGTCAGTCACCTCCAGTCTCTCTCTCTCTAAAACCTACAAATCATGTTGGAAATCTCGGGGTAATAATGGACTCAGACTTGAACTTTAACAGCCATATCAAATCAATAACATCAGCAGCCTTTTACCATCTAAAAAACATTGCCAAAATCAAAGGTATAGTGTCTAAACCTGACTTGGAGAGACTTATCCATGCATTTGTCTCTAGTAGGTTAGACTACTGTAACAGCCTGCTCACTGGCCTCTCCAAACGGGCCGTAAGACAGCTGCAGTACATCCAGAATGCTGCTGCTTGGGTCCTGTCCAGAACCAGGATGCGGATGCGGCCAAATTAGAGTTGTACCCACTGTATGTATGTAGATATGAAAGTCCAGTGACAAAGTGGTGATCCGTGACGACTTGGGATGAGAACATGTTGCATACACCATGAAACCTAATCAGTCTCTTTACTTACTTTTCTTATTGAATGGAAGTGATGCCACTAAACTGGGGACATGGATCAGATCTCTGGGTTGACTGAGCTTGAGCTGAGAAACTCAGAGTTGATTGAACTGATTCTGATCAGCTGTTCTAGAACTCAAAACTCAGAGTATATCATAAGCTTAAGCCACTCTGCAAATTCGGGCTTACATGGGCTCTCCAGTTCCAGAATCATTTTACAGAACCGGAGAGAGAGGGAAAAAACACAACTCGACTTGTGCCACTGATGTTGACGCGTCGACTTTTCTGTTAATGCCCTAATATACACATACACACACACACACACACACACACACACGTATATATATATATATATATATATATATATATATATATATGTATATATATATATACACACGTATATATATGTATGTATATATATATATACACATGTATTTTTTTTTTCCTCAACATGTCTGTCAGATCAACATCTCATTGTCATTCGGATGTACAAG
The DNA here is from genome assembly GCA_026686955.1 of Epinephelus cyanopodus. Classification (NCBI taxonomy): domain Eukaryota; kingdom Metazoa; phylum Chordata; class Actinopteri; order Perciformes; family Serranidae; genus Epinephelus; species Epinephelus cyanopodus. The sequence goes on along the minus strand of CM048923.1, from coordinate 41,678,431 downwards.
TGGCCTACTATTGCTGGCTGCTTGTGATTTTCGGGGTGGCTGTGACTTGTTGAGAGAAAACAATATGGTAATCCAATGATTTTTGGATTTTTTTGAAAAAAAAAAAATTGGAAGTGAAAAATGATTTTTTTTTTTTTTTTTCAAATTTAGGGTATGTAGTGTTTTTTTTTAGCACAAAATTTGATTTTAGTATAGGCATGTCTTTGTTTTTGTAGAGATCATGTGTTGTTGGTGGGTTTCTGCTGTCGGCCATAGCGGTGGTATCAGTGTTGATTTTAGAGATTGGCCAGGTCAATGCATCCCTACATATATATGTATAAGCTCTGTGATATTCATGAGATGTAAAACTGATATGTTATTGCTGCCTTTTTTTTCTTTTTGACTGGGGGTTTGTTGTGTTTTTATTTATTTTTTGGTAATTTTATTTTACTGACTCATGGTTACTGTGTATCTTGTTTGCATCACTTGGAACAACGTTTCAGTTTTGTTGTTTCTGTTGTTTTTTGTCTGTTCAAAATTAATTAATAAAAACTTAAATGAAAAAAAAAACTCTGAATATGTTCAGTCTGAGGGAAGCGCATTCACGGTGAGAACCAAAAAACATCATCAGTAGAGCGCAGATAACATGATATTCAGTGGCCGAAAGCAGAAAGCCACTTGTTTCATCCCAACTGAATCTGAGATTTCAATGACCGCGAAATGGAAAAAAAAAAAAAAAAAAAAAAAAAAAAAAATCTAATACGGCAGGTGCAACTATGAGGTGGGATGGGAAAAGGTTGCAGAGCATGTTAATGGTTAATGTAAAGTGATGTTATGTAATGTGATGAGTTAATGTGTCATTTAATGTACAGAAAATATAGAAACATTTTTAGATCTTAACAGTGTTCATATATTTGAATATAATTTTCCGCATGCTTGGTTCCAACCTCCAGCACGCTGTGAGTTATGCACATGATTGACTATCTACCTCACACACCTGTCCATCCACTCTCTTTTTCTCCCACCCTCACAACAAATAAACAAATAAACACTGCTCGTTCTGGGGATGACAACAGTTGCGTCACTCACTTCCTTTGGATGCTGAGATCCCGTGAGCCAAACCGAGTTAGGAGGTCTGTTGACCACTCTGTGTTAATCCCTGTGTTGCGGACTCAGAAACTTTCACTCTTAAACTCTCCCTCTTCAATATCAGGTCCCTCACAAACAAAGCAATGTTTTTCTCCATTTTTACTGCAGACTCTAACTTGGACATTGTTTGCCTCACTGAAATCTGGTAGCAGCCTATGACTTTTTTCATTTAAATCAGTCTAGCATAGTCGGGCTACCATACAAGGTGCCACCTGCTACTCAGTTTTTTAACACACTCACACACCGATGGAACAGCCATCAGGAGCAGTTTGGGGTTCAGTATCTTGTTCAAGGATACTTTGACATGCAGCCTGGAGGAGCTCTGGATCAAACCGCTGATCTTTTGATTGGTGGATGACCCGCTCTACCTCTGAGCCACAGCCACCCCTAGGTACAGAACTTCTATTATCAGATCGCAAATTCTTAACTTTTTATGTCAACCTTCCTGTATGGGCTGAAATATGTGCCACGAGAAACTGAATTTGAATCATTTATATTTGAATTTGAATTGGGTTTATATCAAGCCCCAACCTCCGGTGGAGACGAGTGAGACCAATGCGGAAGTGCCAAAAACTGCAGTTCACCGACTGTCCACTTGAGGCTGGCTCCGGAAGTGAGCAAATTCCCATAGACCCCCATGTTAAAATGCCCAACTTTAGAGCAGAAATAAACATGTTTACAGCCTGGTACAAAAAATGGTTTTGGTCTCTATAGTTAATTTCCCCTTTCATGACATCTCTGAGGGGGGTGAATTTTTTTCTAACTCTTCCGTTTAAATGTTATTAAGGTTTGAAATTGCGCATAATTAAGGGCGTGGTCACTTTGAGTGACAGGTGGCACTGTCACGGGTGGCTAACTAGCATGCTAACTAGCTGCTGGCTCTGCTGTGCGGAGCTGAGCTCAGACTTGCCGTCTGCGCGGCGTCATCTCAGCCAGTTCATGCCCATGTTGAAGGCATTGAACCTGTCCTCTCAGCCGGGTCTGTGCCTGCTGGATATTTTCTAAGGCAAATATTGGAGTAATATGACTTGCTGTTCGATTAATTATACCAACAGACCGTCCAAGAAGTCTGTGCTCCAGGTTTTTCGGTAAGTGAAATTCGGAAATTCTAGTATTATTTTAATTATGTTTATATGTTAGCACTAATTAGCGGGTGTCGGTGTCTGCGGTCACTACGGTCACCACGTAGCTTGTCAGCAGCGTGTATCGGTGTCTCCGGTCACCACCTAAGTTAGCTGTCAGCTTATTATTATATTATTAAGCCTTTATTTAATACATGTAAAATCACGTTGAGATCAGAGGTCTCGTTTTCAAGTGCGACCTGTATCACAGCAGCAACATCCACATCAAGTTACAGAGCCACAGACAATACGATACAACACAAGCTTAGCTCGTTAACTAGCTAACCAGCCAGCTAACATTTAGCCTTCGAGCAAGACGCCAGTATCGAAGTCAGAGCCTGACAGAGAAGTGTTAGGATTTAACGTTAGGCATTTATGGAGAGAATATTTTGAACAAAAGGCTGTGTGAGGTTTGAAAATAAAGGTCCACCACGTTAGTTAGCTAACGTGATGCAACGTTAACGATGTCATATGAGCAGTGTAACGTTAACGTAACGTTAAGGCTATACTTGTGTATGTAAATTAAAAAGTGGCGAACTGTGTGAAATTACAATAAGGTGTGTAACGTAATTAAAAAAAGCTAATGTGACATTTGACTGTCACATAAAATATTAATAAGATCAGTGTATGATATAGGCCTGTAGCTACACCACAATAGATAATGCACAGACAGAATATGAGGACTGTGATGGTCACCACCTTTTTGTTTTGCTAAATTAAATTGATTATGATCTGTTGAACATTGAAGTAATTTAAATTGTATTGTTTGCATGTAAAAGTGTCTGTGACGTAGGTAGCTAACACATATATTACTTTGAATATCTATTTGTCTGTGGAAAGTTTTCCTCTAGGTGACCCAGACAGACTGGACCAGTGGACACTCAACACCAGGAGACAGAACTGGACTCCAAACAAGACTTCCCGTCTGTGCAGTGAACACTTTGAGTCATCACTTCAGCACTGACTCCAGGATATAGACACCTTTTTTCATACAGTACCTCACTAAACTTATTAGTTTGAAATGATGAATTATTGTCAATAATGTCCGTACTTAGTAATGTATGACAATTAAATGCATTACATATATTACTAATTGTCATACATTACTAAGTACTCGATTAGGGCACAGCTTGCTCCATATTATTACTGATGAGGTGAAATGACACACTGACACACCAGTGCAGTTTAGTGTTCCCCTGATGCAAAAGGCCAAATGAAGATTTTATCAATCAAGGAACATGACATGTATTTACCAACTTTAACATTTCAGTGCTTTTTATGCAAAGACCCTTTATCAAAGTGAGAATTACTACCTTTTTCCCCACACACAGTCTGTGAAGAACCAATAGAAATAGAAATAGAATAGAAATAGAAAAAATATTGTCATAATGAGACAGCCGAACATAGCATGATTCCACAGTGGCAGTGAGCTTTGAGAACAGTTCAGTTTCCTTTTGGCAGCAACAATGATGTTAATGTGGATGAACTGCATACTGTACATTCATACTCCAGTTGTTTTGATAGTACAGTTAAATTTAAAATCAAATTCAAATATAAAGTCAAATATTTACAGAATTTAAACACAAAACTATTTTATGAATGACAGCCACTTACTCAGCAATAAGATCATTTTGGTGGTGAGTGGGCTTTTAACCAAGACAGGCTGTAGTCAGTGTTTTCTACCTGTGTTTTTAACTTGTCATCTTTCTCTCTTGTAGGACACTTGAGGAAAGTTACAACACCTCAACCAATGTGATATTTACTCCACAGTAAAGAGGTTGTTTAACAAGAAATTAAGATTTTGCAAATTATGACACTGGGTCCTAATTCATATGTTTTATAATTACTGTTACAAATCTTTTCATTTATTTCATGTGTACTTTTTGTAACCTTCATAGTGATGATTTCATGAATGCAAGCTTTGACTTAATTTTGTTAAACTGTTTGTGTAATGGTTAGAATTTTTGTGATATAAAGTGGATCAGACAAAAATTACTTTAGAGTAAAAGCAAATTTTTTGAAAGTTGTCATTCATCAGTTTCCTGTGATGATTGGAAATGTAGTGGTGATTTAAACCATTAACAAAATGTAATCGTTATTAATGGCATCTTAATGTTTTCATTTATGTCTTAACATTTACCCAAGTTTGCATTTATCTTAGCAGAATGTAAAAAAGAAATGAAAAGCTGATGTTATGTGCTGGTTTTGTTTGAACATTTCTTTAAGACAAATGAAGAAAATTCATTGAATAACGATTCTCCTTTTGTGAAAAACACAGAAATATCTGCACACTGAATAATTTTAAGTCCCATAAGAGGTATTATTTATTTGTGACATATGAGAAAGTTCTGTGGGTATTGCTTGGTATAGAGGCTTATATAGTGAGGCTAAAAAAACAATAACATAATTGGCTGATTATCTTTCTGTTTGCCTCACTATAAAAACGTCACGATACCTTTGCCTGAGGAAGACCCTTTCAGAGTTGGCAACATAGCGAACAAGTGACATGTCCTTGGGGGCTTCAAAACTATTGTGTCCAGCTAATTCTTTGTTTTTCATTTTGAGCCCTTTTATCCAGTCAAGTACAGGGTTAAACTGGACTGCCTAATTTTTTTGTCAGTGACAATGTTAAACATTAATGCTTTATGTTTTATCTGTAGTGTATGATTTGTTTGCCCTTTCAATTGACAGTCAGATTTGATTGTGAAATACAACATTCAGTCAGTAACAAAGACAAAAGGAGTGCAAATATAAATAGAATTTATTGAAATTTTAAACAAGTTATAGATGAATATAAAAAGTCAACATTGGCCTTTAGGACACATTTTGTTAGGCGTGAACATAGCCCTGACTGTCATGGCCAAATTCAAAAGCAGTGACACTGCCAACTGTAAGCAGTTCACTGCATTTGGAAGTGGTCTTCAAGACAATTAACTAATTTACTTAAAAACATATAATTTCTCCTAGGTGTGAGATGAATGTGTCTGATGTGAGGGTGCTCAATTATGGCACCATTTAAACTGTGAACAAATGTAGCCATAAACTATTAACAAATTTCCTGGCCTTATCAATCTTTGCTGGATTGCCACCAGCCTCCCACCTGCACCTTTGGGCCAATGAAGAAAATATTATCTTAATGCCAGGATGCTGGAGGTGAAGCTGGTGCAGGTCCTCCTTCATGATGCTGACCAGCTTGACACTGCTGACCTTCCCCATGTCATTGCTGCCACAGTGGATGATGAGGACATCTGGTGCTGCTCTTCCTCACAGGGAGTGGAAAAAGAAGGAGAGAAGGCCTCTCCACTGCAGTCCACCCCAGCCAAACCAGCAGACATGGACGCCTGGCATGCTGAGGTCGCTTCCTAGGGTCTTTGCAGCTCTCTGGACACCACGCCGGACATAGCTGTCACCAATGATGCACACTGTGCCTATGAAAGTAAAATGAGTGTAATAACTGCTTTAGGTAATAAAAAACATAAAGTTAACTATAAAGGGTGAATCACTCCTTTTTGTTGACAATACTATTATGTCACATCTGTAGGGTAAAATAAAACAGGGAGCAACACCTCAAAATATAGATGACTTGATGATGTCTTTTAAATGCTTTTTTTGTCCTTGGAAGACAATGTAATATTAGCTGTCTAAAGTCAAGTAGCTAAAACTGGTACTTACAGTTTCTGCTGTGTGTAGCAGGCGTGGTGCAGACGTCACAAGTGGCCATGACCTCAACACCGGTGATGTGATGCTATCTGAAAGAAATTAACATCTTGTAACAAGTATAACACTGCCTTTCTTTCGCAACTTCTACATTTCTTTAACATGTTCTATGTTCATAACAGTAACGTACATTTAAGTCCCCTTCGGACTTTAATCAATGTCAAAATCATAAATATGCGTGCTGTTTGCAACAGCAGTGTGGGTACAAGGATATAATCTTTAATGTCAGCCGTTATGCACATTGCAAATCCAACTACTGTCTTGAATTTCTTGTTTGCTATCAACAGAACATTCATGGTAAGAAAGAACACTACCGTTAAATGGGTAACATCACATGTGACTTGTAGACTAGCTCCGGCACTCGTTGCTAAAATGAAACAATGCTAACGTGCTAGTCGCCTAATGTAATTGTAAACACGATTTGTTTATGCTCGCTGACGAAACGTTCCTACAAAGTAGCTATAACATTAACAACAGTTAAAAAGGTCGTTAAAATATATGGTTAAATGCCACATTACCGTATTTGCCCCAGCCGCATCCATTGTCAACAAGAATATCAAGCCAGTATGGGTCCAGGCGAGTGAGCGCTTCTTCCTACGTGCTCAAAAACGTAGGTGCTGATTGGCCGAAGAGGAGTCTTGTGTATCTGCGCTTGATTGCTCTTCCTTTGTCCTTAAACTACCCGGATGTCTGTCACAGTAAATTGAAATTGAATTTGGAGAACTGAATTTGAATTGTGAGAACTGAATGTGAAGATATATAGAAATGAATTCAATTTCAAATTATACTATTCAGATTCAGTTTTTCAATGCAGTGATTCAAATTAACAATACAATTTCAAATTATGTGATTCAGATTCAGTTTTGCAATGCAATTATTCAAGTTTAGAAATTCAAATTCAAATATAAATGATTCAATTTCAAATTATGTGATTCAAATTCAGTTTCTGGTGGCACATATTTCAGCCCATATTCCTGTCTGCAAATCCCATCAAGAGCGTATCATGTCCTTCTGTAATACTAAAAACATTAATATCACAGAATTAAACAGTTTAATTTCCATGTCAGTCTCTCATTCACACCTTCTCTATGCTGCTGAACTTTTTTACCATTACAACAGCACACTACTCGCTGCACTGGACACCCTGGCTCCATCGAAAACCCGCACAGTGACTTTTTCTAGGTCTGCTCCATGGTTTACCTCAGAACTCCGCCACCTTAAAAAGCAAGGTCGCCGCCTTGAGCACCTTGCCAAGAAAACTGGACTGTTCACTCTCAAATGTACTCAGACCACATCATATCCTATAAGACTGCTCTAAATGCTGGCAAATCTGCCTATTACTCCAACATCATCCAACGCGACGGAAACAATACCAGGACTCTATTTTCCACAGTAAATACACTACTCAAGCCCAAAGAAACTGCCACCCACTTCACATCAGCCCTTCAGTGTCAGCAATTCTTGGACTTCATAAACCACAAAGTTTACTCCATACACCACCAGCTTACTCCTTCTCTGTCTTCTCAGATAAACAATCCTTGGCTTAATGCTACTGTCTGGCCCACCAGTAGCCTATCTGCCTTTCATCTTCCCTCAAATCAACAAGTATCCTAACTGATCATGTCTCCCAGGTCTACTACTTGTCTACTCGATCCACCTCCTACTACACTGGTCTAGGCTTGTCTCCCCATGCTCTCCCCTCTCATTACACAAATTGTTCACTCCTCCCTGTCAAGTGGTATTGTTCCCTCCCGACTCAAAACTGCTTCAGTCACACCCATATTAAAGTAACCTGGCCTAGACCCAAATGAATTCAATAACTATCGCCCTATCTCAAACACCTCATTCATCTTAAAAATTACTGAACATACAGTAGCCTCCCAACTTCAAGATCATCTATCAAAAAATAACCTCCTAGAGCCTTTCCAGTCTGGTTTCCATCCCAATCACAGCACAGAAACAGCTCTCACTCAAATAACAATTGACCTTCTTCTAGCAGCGGATTCTGGCCTTCTCACCATCCTCCTTCAACAATATCCCATGCCATCTTCCTAGATTGTCTGGCTGGCACTGGTGTCTCAGGTATGAATGGAACCACTGAAGAGGAATGCCAGTCTGACCATTCTCAGTTCATGCAAGGACAAAATACCAGATCATCAACCTCACTGCTCACTCACAGTGTTCCATAAGGTTCTGTCCTGGGTTCCCTACTCTTTATCATCTATATCCTCCCACTTGGCAATATTTCCCGTCAATTTGGTATCCACTTTCATTGTCATGTCGACGTCATTTTGGTATCCACTTTCATTGTTATGCTGACAATGAAATCTACATCACCACTAAACCGGACATTACATCACCCCCTACTGCCCTTATGGACTGCCTGCAAACTATTACAAACTGGATGTCAAACAACAAGCTCAAACTCAATGGCAATTAAAGTGAAGTTCTTCTAATTGGATCCAAATAAACAAATCCAAATCCCACCCCCTCAGTATTCTCATCAACGGCTGTTTGGTCCTCACTTCAACTGACGATAAAAGTCTTGCCGTTATTTCGGACAGCCCCCTCTCATTCACATTCCACATCAATAACATGTCACACACAGCCTTTTTCCATCTCCGCAATAACTCCAGACTTCGCCCCTCCCTCACCCAGCACTCCAATGAAGTCCTCATAAATGCTCTGGTCACTTCTCACCTGGATTACTGTAACTCCCTCCTCACTGGCTTACCACATAAACTCATTCACCGTCTACAATCCATCCAGAACACTGCTGCCAGAATCATCACTCATACCAAGTCCTCAGATCACATCACACCAGTCCTCATTCAACTCCACTGGCTCCCTGTCCAACAACAGATACAATATAAGCTCCTCCTGTTAATAATCAAAGCTCTCCATAACCAGGCTCCCCCATATCTCTCTAATATGTTTCACCCTTACATCCCACCCTGTTCACTCCGTTCCTCATCTGCTGCTCTGCTTTCTACACCTCCATTCACACTCAGTTCAATGGGTGCTCTGGCTTTTAGCTGCTTAGCACCTAGACTCTGGAACTCACACCCACTACACATCCACATTCTGGACTCTATTGACACCTTCAAGTCCCACCTCAAAACACACCTTTTTAAAATGTCCTACTCCCTATAACACTCTGTCCCCCAACTGTTTTATCCTCCTTATTTATTCATTTAGCCACATTGTATTTTCTTTGTATTTTCATATGTATCTCATGTGCTATTGTATTTGATGTCTATTTTTGCTATTGTTTTTATCTGTAAGGTGACTTTGGGTTTTGTGAAAGGCGCCAACAATTATTATTATTATTATATTATAATTATTATTATTATTATTATTATTATTATCCTCCTATTCAACTGTAATCTGATAGAGCGCAAACACACTGGGCAGCAACTCAACATCAAAGACACAAACATCAAACAGACTGGTAAAGGTTTTGCTTATGTTTTGCTTATACTTTCTTCATTCTGTCAATATTAGGCTAAGGTTAATTGAAGTGCTGAATTGCTGTGAAATGACTTTCGATTCACGTAATCTCCTTTATTCCCAGATGGAGCTATAATGGGATGTTGAATCATAAATGAGCCAATTACACTGCGGAATCTTCGAATATATTAAAAGTATTCATGAATCATTGCATCATATATCTTTGTCGATTAATTTCTGATTTACACTGACAAAGCTGCAGTTCTGTGGAATTCCTCTTTTTTAAAGATAATTTTTTGGGCTTTTGTTGCCTTTAATGGCAAAACAGCATAATGTTAAGGGGGGAGGAGAGAATGACACGCACAGGGGGCTGCAGGCTGGGTTTGAACCTACGCCCGCTGCATCAGGCACTGGGCGTCTGATCATGGGGCGTCCGCTCCATCCACTAAGCCATCGATGCCCCATGGTAACTTTGTTGATAATCGACTCTGATTTATGTCCAGGGAAAACAACAACAACGGGCAAAAGTCTTTTCACAGCCAGACTCACTTTTCTTACGGCCCAATAAACCGCTGTCTCGCTGATGTGTTCACTGTCTCTGATGTTATAAAAAAAAAAAGAATCAAAGGGCAATGCATAAAATGTGCTCTGATGATAATGTAAATCCAGGATTTGTAATATTTCATATATGTGGATGGAACAGATTGTTAGATAAATGATAAGAGTGTGAGGTTAAGTGCAACATCGCAATGGAGGAAACGACGTACAAATGAAAGAGTTCCGTCTTTCTACTTTGCAAAATATTTTAGATCAAACACACACATTTGTTTTCCTCACACTGACTTTACAGTCTCAAACAAACTCACAGAATGTTTGGTGTCAAAAGATGAAAACCTCCACGTCCATATGCTCAAATGAACTATTTAAAACTGCCTAAAAAAATTACTCATCCCAGTCTCACGATTTTGAAAAAAATCTATAACTCTCTGTGTTCACAGGGACAGAGGAAGACACAAAGCAGTTAATCGATCTATCGATCTTAAAAATGAGAGTCTCTTCACTAAAAAGAGGAAGGCTGCAAAACAGGGATGGAGGTGAGACTGCCCAGATGAATGAAGGTGTAAATGTGTAAACTGTGTCTAGAAAATATGAACGAGTGAATTACTTTGATGACACTGCACTGTATCTCTTATTTGACTCATTCAAGTTTATTTTTATTATAACTCATTTTAATTAATATTTAAATGTTTTTTTTTATAACCTGTTGCTCAATTTTGCTTTCACAAAGCATCTGTCTGTATCCATGGTTACATCTGCTTCCTACTTCCGGTAGAGTGGCGAGGGCGTGCTATGGTTTGGCTTCTCTTTCATACACTTCCCCTTAATCAGGAGTGCCCTCCGCAGCTGCGAGTGTAACTTGTGTAAATTTCAAGTGACACTCAGTAGTGAAGTGGTAGTGGGTAGGGACTGGTTTTGGATTGGGCCCCCATGTCTGTCCTTCCTGCGACACACTCAGCGGGCGATCAGCCTCAGGCTTAGATGAAACAAACCTGCAAGTGTAGTGTAAGATTTTATGACTAATCAGGTAAAGGTCTATACTCTGCATAGATTGATTAAGTTTAAAAGAGAATCATGTAATGATCAGATAAATACTTTATTCTGCATAAGTTGATTATGTCTAATGATTAAGTTATATGATATCTTATGTAACCATGTAAGGTGAATCACTGTTGTAACCACACACATGATTAAAAACACATTACACCTTGTACGGTTTAAAGCACACACACAGAAGACACTATGCACCACCTGAAAGTGTAACAATAGACACACACACACACACTCTAAAGTTGTATTGCATGAAGTCATAGGAGACTGTATAGCGAAAGTCCCCAAGTTTCACATGTTTTTATAAAATAAAGTGAAACCAGGCCCGGAGCTAAGGGAAGGAGAATTTGGGAATTTCCAGAAGAAAGATTACACCATTAGGTCATGATCAGACAAGAGCCAATAGAAATTGCCACCAATAGGTTCCGAGTCAGATGACGAGAGCTAAAAAGAAAAAGTCTGCTTCCAATAGAAACGGGCCTGGGTAGGAAGAACTAAGGAAAACGGCGGAGATTCACCCGAATCTCCACCAGAATAAAAGAAAGAACACAGACAGAGGATTTTCAGTCTTACCCCGGAGCCTGGCTCATTGAGTTGTACGTATGTGTTGAAGCTTGTGAACACATTAAACTCGTTTGCACCAGACAGAACCGCAGTGCCCTTCAAAGAGTGGTTCGTTCAGCTTAACACAAAACAGATGCTGCTTTACCCTGCATAAAGGGTGTTAATACCGGTGCTGTAACACCGTGTCCTAACTGGATGCAAGTGTCAGACTATCATGCTGCATTCTGCTACATTAGACCCTCTCTGTCCACACTGGATCCGTAAAACATAGAACTTCATCATGTCATAAACAAACCAGCAGCTTTGCATGCATCAACCACTGAAAAGATGGGTGGGTAAGTACTTCCTTCTTACACTGAACAAAAAACGCTTTTGTTTTTGCTCCCATTTTTCATGAGCTGATCTCAAAGGTGTAAAGCATTTTCTATATAAAAGACCATTTTTCACAAATATTTTCACAAATCTGTGTTAATGAGCACTTCTCCTTTGCTGAGATAATCCATCCCACCTCACAAGTGTGGCATATCAAGATGCTGATGAGACAGCATGAATATTGCACAGATCCGCCTTAGGGTGGCCACAATAAAAGGCCACTCTGAAATGTGCAGTTTTGCCTTACTGGGGGGTCTGGGGGGCATGTCAGAAAACCAGTCAGTATCTGGTGTGACCACCATTTGCCTCATGCAGTGCAACACATCACCTTTGCATAGAGTTGATCAGGTTGTTGATTGTGGCCGGTGGAATGTTGGTCCACTCCTCTTCAATGGCTGTGCGAAGTTGCTGGATATTGGCAGGAACTGGAACACGCTGTCGTATACGCCGATCCAGAGCATCCCAAACATGCTCAATGGGTGACATGTCCGGTGAGTATGCTGGCCATGCAAGAACTGGGATGTTTTCAGCTTCCAGGAATTGTGTACAGATCCTTGCAACATGGGGCCGTACATTATCATGCTGCAACATGAGGTGATGATCGTGGATGAATGGCACAACAATGGGCCTCAGGATCTCATCACGGTATCTCTGTGCATTCAAAATGCCATCAATAAAATGCACCTGTGTTCGTTGTCCATAACATACACCTGCCCATACCATAACCCCACCGCCACCATGGGCCACTTGATCCACAACGTTGACATCAGCAAACTGCTCACCCACACGATGCCATACACGCTGTCTGCCATCTGCTCTGAACAGTGAAAACCAGGATTCATCTGTGACGAGAACACCTCTCCAACATGCCAGACGCCACTGAATGTGAGCATTTGCCCACTCAAGTCGGTCACGACAATGAACTGGAGTCAGGTCGAGTCCCTGATGAGGATGACGAGCATGCAGATGAGCTTCACTGAGACGGTTTCTGACAGTTTGTGCAGAAATTCTTTGGTTATGCAAACCGATTGTTGCAACAGCTGTCTGGGTGGCTGGTCTCAGGTGATCTTGGAGGTGAACATGCTGGATGTGGAGTTTAGTTTATATATGCTACAGTGATTTGTTTTCTACAGAGCTCTACGGTGCGAGCATTTTACTCACATTTGGGACTAAAAATAGTTTTGCGCAAGCAAAACAAATCATTCAGGAGCACGCTGTGCGAATACAGATTTCAACCAGCAGCAGAAACGAAAGGCAAATCCTGCTGGTTGTGGGTTGAACAAGGGTCACAGAAGCTGTATTCCTGTCAAATATGGAGCAAGACGGGCTTACTGGTGACGGAGAAGTCCGGCTCCAGCTCCAATAATTTCCTCTTTGTTGATTTCATGACTGCCCAGAAGTACCTGGACAACCGAGCCGTGCCGGTATGTGGTGTGTCAGAGGAGAAACGAGCTGTTGGGATGGTTCGCCAGGGCGTAAAACTAGCCAGGACCACCTCTGCATACATGCGCGTCACCGTTAGTGCTCCACACCGGAGCGCCAAGTGTGAACGCGCGCCTGTGATGGTCCTGATATGTCGCGCGCACAGTATACATTTCAAATTCGCATTCTACAAACACGTGCAGATTTCGTGGCTGAAAAATGAAACGCCAGCAGGCCCAGCACCAACAACAGTCGTTGATGAACTGGAAGATGGATGAAAAGGAAGAAAATAGATGTCAGTCGGTTGGTTCAGTAAATAAGCTAAAAAAAAATGTATTTTACAATCAATCAGGCTACAACAATCAAATCTATGACTCTTTCATCTCAAATTGTCCCACTGTTCACACCATCAATATATTTTTTGACAGATGACAAGTAGAGAGACTGGAGGAGATGGGGGAGATGGAGGAGGAGAGGCAGGAAGAGAGACAGCAGGAAATGGAAGAGAGACATGAGGAGATTGAGGAGAGACAGGAGCCTCACAGGTGAGATTGAATTGTGAAGGATATATGTTGATAGTGAGATTCAGCATTGTGACTAGGGGTAAGTAAAAATACTGATTCATGCATAATATGTGTTTTTACCTGATATCAATATCAATTTGGATCACTATTACCAACCGAACTGCAGACCGCAGGCTGGTACTGAAGGTACACCCCTTCGGAGTACACTGTTATTTGATTAGTGGACAGTACCATACTGCCATGTGATTGGTTGACAGGATTCACTGGGGGTAATACTACTGGCCTGATTGCATCAGGGTTTGGGCAGTAGCAACAGCCACTGGAGATATACCATGGCAGGCAGAGCAGGAATTTCACGAGGGCCACGAGGGCCATGGCCTCCCAATTTGGCCCTGTGCCCTTGAAAAAAATATCTGCCCTAAGGCCACAGTGGCTTTGATGCCCCGCCCGCATTGCCCCAGGTGATTTTGCGGTTTTCTCCTCTGCCTCTTTCCTGTCAACATGGCTTTGACACCTGCGTCTTTTGAGAAAAAAAAAAATGCGATGACAGTCTGGATTCTTATTGGGCAACATCAGTTGAGACGATGCATACATCACCAGTGGTGGGTTTGATTCGAGCCTGGCATGAACCGCTCAGACGGGCAGTAACGACAGTTTGACACCAATCTATCACCGGCCAACCAGGAGACTTCATGAAACACCCGGGCAGGGATCGGTACAAAGACCCAGTAATAAATAACCCAAGGCAAGTTTAATCAACACCATAATAACAGTAAGCTCCGCCGTTATCGGCGTTACTTTTTAAAGTTTTGGTTTCATGTATCATCATTCTGCAGTGGTGGGGCCACGGTGCAGATGAAGGGAATATAACTTCAACATTAGACTACTCTAATTAACGACAACGACACTTGTTACTGTGAATAAGTGCGATAAAACCTCTGCCAGCCAAGCCAATACTTTATCAATACATTTGATCAGCACGTAGAATATTTAAATCTGCTCTGTCCACAGTCTCTCATTCACCGCTAATATGATTTATGATCACAGTCGACACAAGCACATCGCGCTCGTGGTGCGAACAGCAAAGTGTTAAAGACAAACTAGATGAAAGCTGTCTGTATGTAGGCTAACACTTTATCTGAACATTTACCTGAGGCAGCAGACCTGCAGACAGTGAGTGTCCTCAGTAGAAGAGGGACAGAGAGCAGGATGAAGGACTGATATTGATGTCTGTCTTAATGCTGAGATAATGTGACTTTCTTCACTCAGTATTGAGATGTCAGGAGGAATAATTATATTCCAGTGAGATATTATTGTGTTTTAAACGGTGAATTTGTTGTTGTAAACATGACTGTTGCTGCCATGGACTGTATAAAACTATATCAGTTACTGTGTAACTGACCTACAAGGAAAGCATCAGGAGGTGAGGTGTGTGCATGTGTGTGTGTGTGGAGGAGAGGGGAGAGGGAGATGCTGGTAGAGAGATAGTGTGTGTTGTTAGATACTGTTAATGTCACTTAATATTGTCATGGTTGTGGGATATTTTGGAAGCTGGCTGTTTTGTGTGTCTCCCTGTTTTCCCCTTCCCCCTCCTTTTCCTCCCTGAGCAGTGTAGGTGTTTTCCTCACGTGAGGCTGATTGGCAGGCTCCCCTCAACTAGGCGCACCTGGCAGTAATCAACCATTCCTCCTCCCATATAAGCTGGGTTGTTTCACCACTCCTGTGCCGGATTATTTCAGTACCAGTCGGTAACGTAACGTCAGCCTTCTCCTGAGCTCTACTAAACTCGGTGTGATTATTCGTCGTATCTAACCCCTGTGTCTACTTGTGCAGCACCCGCGAGGTCCTCCGTCCTGCTCATTGACTCTCGTGTGCCTGAACTGCCTCCTGCTCAGCCTCCACCTGCGCCAACACAACGCCAGCCAGCCCACCATCGCCTGCACCTGCTCCTGCTTCTCTCTGCCTCATTCTACCCTGCGTGGTGAAATAAACTTTTTCAAAACGGTTCCCGACTCAGTCTCTGCATTTGGGGTCCAGGCCTTTGATCAAACGTAACAGAATAATCCGGCCAAAATAAACATGGACCCCGCAGAGACGGACCGGCTGCGGCAGGCGTTATCCACGCAAGGTGCTCGTGTTGGTCAACACGAAAAAGCTATCCATGAGATTCTCAGTACCTTGCAAAGCCTCTCGACCAGCGTCTCCCAGCTCGGCGGCCGCATGGATCAGATCGTCCACCAGATCTCCAGCCTGGCTCCCTCCGGCGACCCGTCTCCTCCTCCTGCTCCTGCTGCTGCGTCTCCAGCTTCTCCTCCCAGCCTCTCCCGGGAACCTTTCATCCCCACTCCAGTCAGGTATTCGGGGGAGCTAGGGACATGCAGTCAGTTTTTGCACCAGTGCTCTTTAGTGTTTGATCAGCAGTCCCAGACTTATGTTTCTGATAAATCCAAGATAGCTTTCATTATGAGTTTACTGTCTGAGCGTGCGGCATCTTGGGCTCTGGCAATTTCCACTAATTCAACCATTACTCAGTCCTATTCCTCGTTCGTTAACGAGATGCGTAAAGTGTTTGATCACCCGGTGCAGGGGAAGGAAGCCAGCAGCCGGCTCCTCTCCCTTCGTCAGGGTTCAGCCCCAGTTTCCCAGTACGCCATTGACTTCCGCATTTTGGCAGCCGAGTGTGGGTGGGATGAACTCGCTTTACAAAGCGTGTTTCTTCAGGGGTTAGCGGATAATATTAAAGATGAATTAGCCGCACGTGATGAGACTCAGTCGCTAGACGAATTAATTTCGTTAGCTATCAGACTTGATAACCGGCTGCGAGAGAGACGTAGGGAGAGAGTAGGGAGACAGGGTGCCCCTCCTCCTGCTGCTTCCATCTATCCTCCGGCGTCCGCACCTCCACGCGGGACCACCCAGGACGTCCACCCCGTTCCTGTTCCAGCTTCCAGTCCGGTTTTTTCCCCTGGCCCCGGCACGGAGGAACCTATGCAGCTGGGCAGGGCCAGACTGTCTCCCGCCGAGCGTGAACGCAGAGTCAGGCACCGGCTTTGCATCTACTGTGGTCAGCCTGGCCATTTCCTCGCCTCCTGCCCTCAGCTGCCAAAAGAGCAGGCTCGTCAGTCACCGGGGGGGCGCTGATGAGCCGTACCATCTCCTCTACCACACCCTCCACCCGCATCCAACTACAAGGTATGCTCAGATTTCCTCACAACACCTTACTCCTGCAAGTTCTGGTCGATAGTGGGGCTGATGACAACTTCATTGACTCTGAACTATGTATTCAAGCTAATCTGCCCACAGAACTTCTCCCTGAGCCGAAAGACGTTTTAGCATTAAATGGACAGTTACTGGCTCGGGTCACTCACCGTACAGCGCCCTTGACCCTGCTACTCTCAGGTAATCATCAAGAGTCTATTTCATTGTTTGTGATTCCCTCACCCACATCCACGTTGGTTCTGGGTCTCCCCTGGCTCAAACTGCATAATCCCCATATTAACTGGTCAGAGTCCACCATCACTAATTGGAGCACATTCTGTCACTCGCATTGTCTTCACTCCGCGATTTCCCCTAGTGTCTCCTCACCCCCAGAGCCCCCCAAACCCATTGACTTATCCACCATTCCTTCCACCTATCATGACCTGCAGGAGGTTTTCAGTAAGGACAAGGCGCTCTCTCTCCCTCCACATCGTCCCTATGACTGTTCCATTGAGTTACTCCCGGGTGCCCCCTTTCCTTCCCAAAAACTCTACAATCTGTCCAAACCTGAAAAAGAATCCATGGAGAAGTACATCTCGGACTCTCTGGCGGCAGGGCTCATCCGCCCTTCCTCCTCTCCAGTGGGTGCGGGGTTTTTCTTTGTTGAAAAGAAAGATAAGACTCTGCGCCCTTGCATTGATTTCCGGGGTTTAAATGACATCACGGTTAAAAATAAATATCCTCTCCCTCTGATCGATTCCGCTTTTGGCCCCCTGCATCAGGCCACCGTGTTCACTAAGTTAGACCTCCGTAAAGCCTACCACCTCATCAGAATTAAGGAGGGAGATGAGTGGAAAACGGCTTTCAACACCCCCCTCGGACATTTTGAATACCTTGTGATGCCCTTTGGCCTAACCAACGCCCCGGCTGTGTTCCAGGCACTAATCAATGATGTTTTAAGGGACATGCTTGACAGGTTCGTTTTTGTGTATTTGGACGACATTCTGATTTTTTCCAGAGACCTTGAAGAACATGTTCAACATGTAAGACTGGTGTTGAAAAGACTTCTTGAGAACAGACTCTTTGTGAAGGCAGAGAAGTGTGAGTTTCATGCCCCTTCTGTCAGTTTTTTGGGCTTTGTGGTGGAGGAGGGACAATTAAAGGCAGATCCAGCCAAGGTTCTAGCTGTTACAGAGTGGCCTGTGCCGTCCACCAGAAAACACCTCCAGAGGTTTTTGGGCTTTGTAAATTTCTATAGAAGGTTCATCCGTAACTACAGTCAAGTAGCGGCACCGCTAACTCAGCTAACCTCCTCCAAAGTCCCCTTTGTGTGGTCTCAAGCAGCAGATGCTGCTTTTGACCAGTTAAAATGTCTGTTTACCTCTGCACCTGTTCTCTCTCACCCAGACCCCTCTCTGCAGTTTGTGGTGGAAGTCGACGCTTCTGACACCGGTGTGGGAGCTGTCCTCTCCCAGCGCTCCCCAGAGGACCATAAAATGCATCCCTGTGCCTTTTTCTCTCGCCGGCTGACTCCGGCAGAGAGAAATTATGATGTAGGCAACAGGGAGCTCCTAGCCGTGGTCCTGGCCCTCCAGGAGTGGAGACACTGGTTGGAGGGTTCAACGCATCCTTTTGTGGTTTGGACCGACCACAAGAACCTTTCCTATCTACGGTCGGCCCGACGTCTGAACTCCCGACAGCCCCGGTGGGCTCTGTTCTTGGGCCGTTTCCAGTTCACCCTCACCTATCGCCCAGGGTCCAGAAACATCAAGCCAGACTCCCTGTCCCGACAGTTCACTCCTCCAATAGAAGACACGCCGGTGGAGACGATCCTCCCAGCCTCCTGTGTTGTGGGGGCGGCCAGGTGGGAGGTAGAACAGGTCGTGCAGGAGGCTCAGCGGGACCAGCCCATTCCTGAGAACTGTCCTCCCAACCGGATGTTCGTCCCGCCTGGCGCCAGGACGCCTGTGCTCCAGTGGGGACACGCCTCCAAAATCGCCTGTCACCCTGGTGTCCACCGAACCCTCACCCTGCTCCAGCGAAGCTTCTGGTGGCCCACCATGACGGCTGACATCAAGGAGTTCGTCTCTGCCTGCTCCGTCTGTGCCCGTAGCAAATCCTCTCACCAGACTCCTGCTGGCCTCCTACGCCCCTTGCCCATCCCTCACCGCCCCTGGTCTCATATCGCTGTGGACTTCATCACAGGACTTCCACCTTCAGAAGGTAACACGGTAATTCTCACCATCATAGATCGTTTTTCCAAGGCTGTGCACTTTGTCCCTCTGCTCAAACTCCCCTCAGCTCTAGAGACAGCCAACCTTCTCATCCTTCATGTGTTCCGACTCCATGGAATCCCTCAGGACATTGTCTCTGACCGGGGTCCTCAGTTCTCCTCTCAAGTCTGGAAAGCCTTTTGCCAGGCGCTGGGGGCGTCGGCCAGCCTTTCGTCTGGGTACCACCCACAGACCAACGGCCAGACGGAGCGGGCCAATCAAGATCTCGGGGCAGCCCTGCGGTGCGTCGCCTCGAGACATCCTGCCTCTTGGTCCTCTCACCTACCCTGGGTGGAATACGCCCACAACTACCTGATCAGCTCAGCCACAGGTTTGTCACCTTTCATGGCCTCTATGGGTTTCCAACCTCCCCTCTTCCCCATTCAGGAATGTGAAGTAGCGGTGCCATCGGTGCAGGAGCACCTTCGTCGAGCTCGGAGGGTCTGGCGTGAGGCCAGGGAGGCTCTCACACGGACTGCGGCCCGTAACCAGCAGTTGGCAGACCGCCGTCGCTCACCTGCCCCCCACTATCAGCCTGGACAAAGGGTTTGGCTCTCTTCACGTGACCTCCCCCTACAGACTGAGAGCAGGAAACTGGCCCCCAGGTACATTGGTCCCTTTGAAATTGAAAGAGTTATTAACCCCAGTGTGATGAGACTCAAGCTACCTGCTGCCCTAAATGTTCACCCTGCCTTTCACGTGTCTCTGTTGAAACCTGTGTCCACCAGTGCTCTGTGCCCTCCGGCCGAACCCCCTCCACCCCCCCGGCTCATCGACAACCACCCTGCTTTCACGGTCCGGCGGCTGCTGGACGTCCGCAGACGGGGCCGGGGGTACCAGTTCTTGGTGGACTGGGAGGGGTATGGTCCGGAGGAACGGTCTTGGGTGTCCCGTTCTCTGATTTTGGACCCGAACCTCATCAGTGACTTTTATCGGGCTTTTCCGGATAAACCGGGCAGGCTGCCAGGTGGCGTCCGCTGAGGGGGGGGGTACTGTCATGGTTGTGGGATATTTTGGAAGCTGGCTGTTTTGTGTGTCTCTCTGTTTTCCCCTTCCCCCTCCTTTTCCTCCCTGAGCAGTGTAGGTGTTTTCCTCACGTGAGGCTGATTGGCAGGCTCCCCTCAACTAGGCGCACCTGGCAGTAATCAACCATTCCTCCTCCCATATAAGCTGGGTTGTTTCACCACTCCTGTGCCGGATTATTTCAGTACCAGTCGGTAACGTAACGTCAGCCTTCTCCTGAGCTCTACTAAACTCGGTGTGATTATTTGTCGTATCTAACCCCTGTGTCTACTTGTGCAGCACCCGCGAGGTCCTCCGTCCTGCTCATTGACTCTCGTGTGCCTGAACTGCCTCCTGCTCAGCCTCCACCTGCGCCAA
This sequence comes from Epinephelus cyanopodus, assembly GCA_026686955.1. NCBI lineage: Eukaryota > Metazoa > Chordata > Actinopteri > Perciformes > Serranidae > Epinephelus > Epinephelus cyanopodus. The sequence goes on along the minus strand of CM048923.1, from coordinate 41,657,674 downwards.
CACAACGCCAGCCAGCCCACCATCGCCTGCACCTGCTCCTGCTTCTCTCTGCCTCATTCTACCCTGCGTGGTGAAATAAACTTTTTCAAAACGGTTCCCGACTCAGTCTCTGCATTTGGGGTCCAGGCCTTTGATCAAACGTAACAGATATGCTTCTGTGCATTGACAGCGTCTCTGCATCATCTTGAGGAGGCCCATGCCTGTATATATAAATATATTAAAAAAAAAAAAGTGGATTGGTTACTCGCTGCTAAAAATGTTAAGAGTACCAGCTGCAGACAAGATCGCGGACATGGGCGCCGCCATATATCCAATCCATACCGGAAGTCCATACTGGAAGTCAAGCTTCTTCATGTCAATGATACTGGAAGTCCATACTGGAAGTTTCATACATACCAGAAGTAGAGATGTGCGGATGGCAGTTATAACCGCCCGGATCGGGCAGGTCGGGTGATAACAATGAACAATCTGATTAATGGCGGATGGGTTATGGGCAGGTGAAAATAATAGCCTAATAATAACTTTTATTTAAATCGCACCCTTTAAAAACAAAGTTTACAAATTGCTTTGACAAACATTAATGAGGGGAAAATGTATTGCATGCTCGAAAATGTGAACAACACATTTTAATATTTATATTTAGTCAGGCACAATCTGGCCGGCGGCCAGACTCTCATTGAGCCTAATTGAGGACCCCTGTGTATGGACCAGAACACCGGAGCATGATGGAGGGCGCAAAGGCAGTCATGTGGAAGGGTTTATTTAACACAGTGATCCCTGCAGCAGCAGAAATGAGTGTCTCCTCATTAAGAGTGCCAATGTGCACCTTTATGCACAGAGTAACGGCACCATTTTATTAATTATTTTAATGTCAGTCAGCTGACGGGATCGGCCAGGATCTAATCTTTCCTGATAACATAAACATGCGGGTGCGGGTGGATGCGGGTCTGTAATTATAGAAAATTACTTTGCTCGGATGGGTGGTGGATGGATGATTGATGGATAGATGTGGGTTCGGGTGCCGTCAGAGCCCTAACTAACCGGAAGTCCATACTGGAAGTCAGATTTTTTTTTGTAGTTTTTCCCCCCAGAAGTCGGTTTTTACGTCGGTCTTTTTTATATTATTCATTTTAGCAATACATTTACAAACTTTGAAGCAACCAACAATATATATATATACATATATAAACTAAGAAACAAGATCATATTTCTCCTGTTTTAGCTTCTCTGCACTGGCTCCCTGTAAAATCCAGAATTGAATTTAAAATCCTACTGTTAACTTATAAAGCTCTAAATGGTCAAGCTCCGCCATATCTTAAAGAGCTCATACTGCCATATTATCCCACCAGAACTCTGCGCTCTGAGAACGCAGGGTTACTCGTGGTCCCTAAAGTCTCCAAAAGTAGATCAGGAGCCAGAGCCTTCAGCTATCAGGCTCCTCTCCTGTGGAATCATCTTCCTGTTACGGTCCGGAAGGCAGACACCGTCTCCACATTTAAGACTAGCCTTAAGACTTTCCTCTCTGATAAAGCTTATAGTTAGGTCTTGCTCAGACTTGCCCTGTACCAGCCCCTAGTTGGGCTGACTTAGGCCTAGTCTGCCGGAGGACCACCTATAATATACCGGGCACCTTCTTTCTCTCTCTCTCTCTCTCTCTCTCTCTCTCTCTCTCTCGTATCCTATTACTGCATCTCGTTAACTCGGCCATTCTGGATGTCACTAACGCGGCTTCTTCTCCGGAGCCTTTGTGCTCCACTATCTCTCAGGTTAAGTCATATTGCAGCGGTGCCTGGATAGTGTGACATGTGTGGTTGTGCTGCTGCCATGGTCCTGCCAGATGCCTCCTGCTGCTGCTGCTGCCATCATTAGTCATACATCTACTGTTATTATACACATATGATTATTATCATACATGTACACTGCCAGATACTAATATATACTTTCAACATATTGTACCACAGTAGCCAGAACTATAACGACAATATTATTACTTTCATGAATGTTGTTGTAAGCTACTGTCATTACCAAGGATGTCCTGCATCTCTCTCTCTCTCTGTCTCTCTCTCATTGTGTCATACAGATTACTGTTAATTTATTATGCTGATCTGTTCTGTACGACATCTATTACACGTCTGTCCGTCCTGGAAGAGGGATCCCTCCTCAGTTGCTCTTCCTGAGGTTTCTACCATTTTTTTCCCCCGGTAAAGGGTTTTTTTGGGGGATTTTTTTCCTTATCAGCTGTGAGGGTCTAAAGGACAGAGGATGTCGTATGCTGTAAAGCCCTGTGAGGCAAATTGTATTTGTGATATTGGGCTTTATAAATAAAATTGATTGATTGATTGATTGATTGATGTATACACACACACACACACACACACATGTATATATGTTATAGAATAAATAATAATAATACAATTATTTCAAATACAATCATGTTTTGTTTGGAATAACTTTGACGTCAACAAGTTAAACCTACAAAAATTGCAGAAAATCAGTAAACACATGATTTTAGTTGGATTAACTTTTAACAAAGATTAAATAAGGTGAGCACTTTCATTTATTGGGCTACAGTTGCAACATGCAGATTACTATCATGTCATTCAAAACAACTGAAAACCATGGACACAACAAATGTCATACTTGCTCTTACATCAGTATGGTTAATTGTCACTATTTAACTATTAAGTGAACGTAATAATTAGATTTGGGGCAGAGAGGACACCCAAATTCGGATGGTGAAAGGGTTGTGTGCCCCAGACTGGCTTCGTCACTCAAAATACAGGGGTGCATCTGAAAGTTAATCAACATTGATAGTTGGAAAACAAACTGAACATCAGCCATATTTTACCGATCTAAGGGACTTTTCCTTATCCGCTGTGAGGGTCCAAAGGACAGAGGGATGTCGTATGCTGTAAAACCCTGTGAGGCAAATTGTGATTTGTCATATTGGGCTTTATAAATAAAATTGATTGATGGTGGAGGAGGCACTACAGCTATTTATGTATCCACATGTGTATCTGTATTAGTGCTCTGCACTACTAAAACATAATACAAATGTATTTTTTGCAGACACCCGGGGTTATGTATACGTTATTTATCTCACCTGGTTAACCCTCGGGGGTCACTCATGTCGTATACCAAATGAGATGACTCTCGTTACTATTTTTAGAATATCCCTGGGGAAAAAAAGATGTATATAACTTGATTGAGCAGTACAAGGTTGAGGTTATACAAGCATTAATACACAAGGAGACCAGGCGAACCAAAAATTGGGGAAAAACATGGCTTGTGTGCAATGAATGTGTGCACAGATGTTTTACACCACAACACACCAAAAAGCAGAGGAACAGATATTAACCCCGCTGCAAACTACACATCGAAATTAACCAACACATCAAGCGAGGGCAGTAATAGTCTCTGACCAACATTAACACTGTTTACACACAGACATTGATGAAAGGGAGCACAACAGACCTTGAGCAGCTAATGTTAAGTTCATACCATTCATGCCCTCGTTTTTACACAACATATGTAGCTAAACCCACCATCTGGTGGATGCTGAGATTCCACACATAGACGTCCCCCTAATGATTCGATACATTATGTAGAATTGCATCTTAGAGAACATAACACATGTGTTAAAATATAATGAAGATGACGACGCGTATAAACGCAGCGGCTTGGTACTCTATGCTAGTGCTAGCTACTAGCTAGTACTGCTAGTGCTAAGTGCCGAACAGAATTTCGTTGTACAATGTACAATGACAATAAAGTTGTCTAATTCTATTAATTAAAAGACGAAAAGTTCCCTTACCGCTCTTTTTCTTAGTCGTGCGTGTATTGTTTGCATTCTTCTCTTCGTCTTCTCCGTCGTCTTCTTCCTCTTCTTCTTTGGCGAAAAATACACACACGGACCAACTTCCAGTATGGACTTCTGGTATGGATTGGATATATGGCGGCGCCTATGTCCGCCATCATGTCTGCAGCTGGGTCCCTCTCAAAAATGTGGCCTGTCAACATGATCTGGTTTTGAAATTCGGCCCAGTTGAAATAGTAATTGAACAGCCCTGCTGTAGTTTGTTTGTTTGTTAGCTACCTAACAACACATCAAAAGTAATTGTAAGCCAGTCTTGTTCAGTGAATCAGTTTATCATGTACACTCAGTCAGTCAAATATTTAGGCCTAATATTTAAGATTGTTTGCTTATAAATACATAAATCTGGTTGTTCTATATTTAAAACATATTGGGTTTATTAGTGCTATTAAATAAATCACATTATTACGTATTATACCCATTATTATTACTCATTTCACATAGTTATACATCGTTAGTCCTTAAATTCATTATAAACATGGACTTATTTTGGTTGGTTTTATTTTATGGCCTTGCTGCCCTGGCTTTTGGCCTTTGTGCCCTCAAAAAACTGACAACACGAAAAGGCCAAGTGGCCTTGCCCCTAAAATGACGAAATTCCTGGCCTGATGGCAACAATAACTACTTTCTGTTAAATACATAACTACACACTGTAGTCACTACGTATTATATCTCTCTTATGCTACATCCCAATCCCTCCCCTTAGCACTAGCCCTTGACACTATCACTCCCCTCGGTTGGGAAACAATAAAAACTTTCTGTCCACAGTAGTCAGTATACAACCACCACTTGTAGACCCAAATTTTACAGAAATGTAAGACAAAAAACGGCCATGTGTATTCCAGCTTACTTTCACTTTGATAAGCTCAAACACACCGTCCCCCTCTATCTGTCTTTCTCAGTACATGTAGTTAAAAAATAAAACTGACAATAAAATGCACTTAATGGTTTTAATTTCACAGTAATATATATATAAAAAAAAAAAATAATTATAAATATTAAAACAAAATATATTTGTTTTAATCATGTCATTTATCAATGGAGAATAGTTTACTAAAACTAAATTAATAAAACTAGATCTAAGCCAGCCAAGATGTGTTGTCCTCCATGTGGCGAGCAGTGACAAGAACTGTGATACTATTTTTTAACTAGAAAAGCACTCGGAGAGCGCAGACCTCCGCCAAGCAGCTCGGATTTCCCGTCATTTTATTATTTTATCCACTTCGCTTCATCTGTTCCCTGTCCCATTATCAACCTTTCCTGAAAATTTCATCAAAATCCGTTCAGAACTTTTTGAGTTATTTTGCAAACAAACAAACAGACAAACAGACCAACACCAGCGAAAACATAACCTCCTTGGCGGAGGTAATTATGTGGGAAATGTTCAAGAAAAGTAATGGATCTGATTGTTATGTCATTTATAATAATGATTAGTGCAGCAGTTCAGTCTGATTTGTATCACATCTTTTGTCTAACTGTTTTATTTGGTGGTGGTGCTTCTCTGTCCTCCAGCAGTTACTAAAAAGTTTATGATAATAGAATACGTGGCGACAGCAGAGAGTAAAGTCCTCCTCTGGGAGTATGGTGTTAATCTGCCCATTGTAAGAGCGTCATGAGTGGGTTGAATGTGTGTACACAGGCCGGCAGTTGTTGGACAACCACACAGCTCTGTGACAAGTTACCATATTTGGTGAGTTGGAAGTGAGACCGTGTTGATACAGACTACAGTATGTTGTGGAGTACTGGACAAGTTGCATGTAAAAGGCTCTCTGAAAATGTTGCCTCCATCAGAACAAGTTTAAGAAAAGAATACATTAACACCCTAGATGCATTGTGGGCCTCTTTTCTAGCTGAGCCCCTCATTACATGGTTTAAAGAGTATCTATCAGCCCAAACATTAACTTACTTAAAGCAAACCCATTTAAAATTTGGTCCTCAAGTGATTAAATTCAGTGTGTCGTAATGAGGCCTAACACTGTAGTAAAAACCCAATTTAAACTGCAGGCCCCATAGCAACAGTAATAAATACTTAAAACGATCCTGTTCGATGAAATATGTGACTGAAAGAGGTCTCCATTGATGACAATTGAATATGTATAAATATTAATTGTAGTCAACATCCAGATATGAGTCATAGACCCCAGGGGAATGGGTTTTTCAGGTCACAAAAACAGCCATTTTAAAGTATGCAATCCATTCCTCAGTTTTCAGCAGTACTGCTGGCCCTAGAGGAAAGATTCTAACAAACACAGACATCAGATGTCTTTATTTTTATAAAGTATGAAAAGCACAGCAACACCCACCAGGAGGAAAGGGTCCCAGCAGAGATGTGATAATCCCAGGGAGAGAGAAGGGACTGCACAAACTTCTGCAGCAGTCTGTTTCTGTCTGGTTTTCTACATCAGTCTCTAAGAACAGCTTCTCACTGCCACAGTGTGCCGACACAAAGACAAAACACAGAGACACTGATAGAGAGATATTGAGGGTAGATTATTTTTAGAAGAATGTCAGGTTTCCATTGTTTAATGCTAAAAGGAAAAACACAAAAAAATTGAAATAGCTTGGCTGCAGCTCTCGTATGGAGTCAATATAAGAGAAAAAGACAGGAAGATACAGTGAGACAAACAAAATAGATAAGACAAAGTTTCTGCGACTTTGAGAAAGGTCTCTCTCCGGCCATGCAATGACAGAGAAAAAGACAACAAATAGAAATATAAAGAGAATAAGTCCCTCTGGAAACTTTGATCACATGAGGGTGGGTTCTGACAACATGTTCTCATCCCAGTGGACTTCCACGTCTACATATGATGTCCTGCGACAGTTGTTGACGTTTTGGGAGGCTTTGTCAAGGTTTGTCTGTAACATGTATTGTGTCCTCTTCGAAAACACGCTTATAATACTTGTAATGTCAGTTAATCACCTTGTATTGACATTTATTTCCTTATGCAACAAAAGCACGTAATTGGGTTTTTGAAAAAACACCGCTTGGCTCTACATTCATACGGGAAGTGAACTCCAGGCTCCTGGGTAAAAGTCCAGGGTTTGTTGGACCCATCCTCCTTCCCTCTTACTCACCCTACAGTGACTTTCTATTTCGTTATATTACATTGTCACCAGCAGAGTTTCAAACTGACCCAATCTGGCTGCTTATCATGCCACCATGACTGGTGCCTCTCAGTCAAATGATAAGCATGAAAACTGTGAAAGGTTATGTTTGGCAACATTTCAAACAAAACAGTATTTGACAGCATTGACATGGGTAAAACCTGCTCAACAACTTCCGCTGCCCGGTGTGTATCAAATGGCTGGTTCTGACACAATTCCATGCAAATAAGATTAAGATGTAATTCATTTTGCCGTGAATCTCCCTGGACTTTCTGTCGAGATATGAGAAATGAAGTGGATCTATAACAGCAATTTTTTTCTATTTCTGGCAGAAACTCAATCAGAGAGTGACAAATTACAAGCTCTTGACCTCAAAGCAGGGCAGCACTGAGCACAAACACTTTTTGTGGATTTCATTATGAACTGAGAATGTGTTTCACAAATATGAGGCTCACAGGCGGGTGGCGGCTGTGGCTCAGAGGTAGAGTGGGTTGTCCACCAATCGAAAGATCAGCGTTTCAATCCCGGGCTCCTCCAGGCTGCATGTAGACGTATCCTTGAGCAAGATACTGAACCCCAAATTGCTCCTGATGGCTGTTACATCGGTGTGTGAATGTGTTAAAACTGAGTAGCAAGTGGCACCTTGTATGGTAGCCTCAGCCACCAGTGTATGAATGTGGGTGAATGGGTGAATGTGACTCGTAGTGTAAAAAAAGCACTTTGAGTCGTCACTAGATGACTAGAAAGGCGCTATACAAATGCAGGTCCATTTACCATTTACAGATAATGGCAGTCATGATGTGCAATCGTTTGGGGGCAGAATTGACTCATTTAAAATAAAAAACAACCTCTTTTATTCCTTACAAATAAATTTGCAGGTTTAGCTTACTCAATCAGTGCAAACAAGGGTTGCCCCTCTCTCTCCTGCTCGCTGTGCGCTTGGTGAAGAGGCAGACACAGGTGCTCACAGACTCAGGCGTACTATAAGCAGTGTGGACGCCCGAGTATGTTCAGGCCTTCACAGACACACATCGCATATGTGGAGATACTTCACTTCTCTGTGTCAATGTGCCCGCACATGAAAGAGAGAGTGCGCATAATTTTATTCTGTAGGGGCTTTAATTGTTACAGAATGGGAGTACACTGCCAACAGACTAAACAAAGTGTTTTGTACAGGAAAGACAACATCCAAATCCACATCCAGATACGAGAGAGGGAGGAGATGCTTGTGTCAAGATTTGTCGTGGAAAGTTCACGCGCAGCTGAGCAACTTGTGGGGCAGCTGTCTGAAGGCCTCAGGTCTATCATACATCCCTTCCAGCCAGGTCCACATACAGAAATGCAACCTCCATGGCAGCATCCTCAACACCCATATCCCCAGCATCACTATCCACAACCACAGCAGCCATATCATCGCCAACAACCTTATCCTCAGCCCCCAAATTTTCCCCCGCAGCTCAAAAGTCCACAGGCTGAGTATGACTCTGAATACTCTGTACAAAACCTATAGATACACTGTAAAAAATTTATTGTAAAATTTACAGTAACTTACTGGCAGCAATTGGCCAGGTAATTACTGGAAAAACCTTTTACAGTAGAAGTACTGTAATTCCATTTACAGTATTGAAAAATTTACTGTAAAATAAAAAAACAATCAAATACTGAGATTTCAGTTGCATTTACAGTATTTGTTGTTTAATTGTAGAATAAATATCAATTAAATACTGTGATTTCAATTGCCTCTACAGAGCTCAGTTAATCACTGTGAATTCAGTTTCTCACTGCACAACTAAAATACTGTATCACTGTGATTTAATATTAGCCATCATTAATAGAATCACATATTCTAAAGTATTTTAAATTAACTGCAGAAAACAAGAAAATTGTTAACACGCTTATTTATTGAACAAATCAAGCATTTGGTGAACAGATACCAATTCAGATAACAATATAACAGTGACTACTACTACTACTCAGGCCTGCCATGAATAAATAGTAGTAGGGGAGACAGTGAATAGGTTAACTGTTGTCTCCAATGAAACAAAAATGTGTTTTAAGCTACTGTTGTGTCACAGCGATTTAGTGTGGTGATTGAGACGATGGTTCACTGAAGGCTCTTGGAGTGCCAGATTCCCAGTTGGAGCCCTGAAATTAAAGAAAAAAACATTAACAATTACATTTATCACAATTACTTTGTACTTGAATGTGATGAGGGTCTAAAGATGGTGATGTTGGTGTCGTGTCAAAGTATTTATTCCTGATAGGAAGTGTGTCACTGGCTGCAGGAGCACTCATGCAATTTGCGAGGTTGGAGCCAAGTTATTAGGCCTGAATCCAGCAAAATGTGCATTGTCTAATTCATCCTATTAATGTTGTGCTTTTCTTATTGATATTTTGTACAGTAACACATGACACCTATCAAAATAAATGCTTTTATCCTTCTGTATCTTACGTGTTATAGAATTTGGTATTATTCTTTGCACAAAATGTCTTATATTTTTCCTCTTGCAATTTGACTGTATTTTAATTTACCAGGTAGGCTAGTCAATTCACTTACTTTGTTATCTGATGTTACCATTTGTAAGCTACATTCAAAAGTGGTATGAATCATGTTCAGTGAAACGCAATCATGTTAAAAACAGTTAATCAACATCAATTTAAACATTTTAACACATTGCTGATCTCAATTACATCTTCTTGAATCAAAATGTGGGCTAAAATCAACTGAATGCAGCACTGTCAACAATATGTGTTCTTGTATCCCACTTTCTCTATAAATAATGTAGCTTTTATTTAGGTATTGTTGTAAATTATTCCGAATACCCCCTCCAATTGTCTTTATGGCTCTGTGTTGAGAAGAGCAGAATAAATGCAGTACATTATATAATGATAGACTACACAGGTAGTTGATCAAAAATGTTATAAGAGCATACACATCATGTCAGACCATATATTTGACCTGACATAAAATGTATCCCCTCTTTATAATGTCTTATTTTTTTTTTTATTTTGCAAACATTTCAGATCATGCTTTGTAACATTGGTCACTTTTGAGACATTTCTCTCACAGCTAATTTTTCATTATTTGTTTATTAACAGTATTGTTATAACACTACATCACAGGGTATATGCAGGAATCCTGAGGTTAATTTCAATACCTTTTTAAGACTTTTTTTAAAACCTTCCAAAAAAAAACCTTAAGACCTCATCGCTACTTCAAGCTGTCATTAGCAGCAACATATCTTTAACTTACTAAACAGTTGTAGTTTACAATTAAATATATGGAGCACAAATATACAACAGAACTCAGATAAGATGAGAAGGATTTTTTATTGTCTTTTGCTCCTCTGTTTGGCGCCTGGACGTGCATCGTCACATGATGTTGCACAGGTACACGCACGGACCTGAGTGGCAGTCTGAGTGTGCCTACCAACACATTGTTGTTTGTAATAGTCGCGAGAAGGAAAATAAAATACACATTCATGGATAATTTTTGTCAAAGCTTGAATGCCAAGAAAATTTCGATTTGCGATTAAGACTTTTTAATACTTTTTAAGGGCCTTAATTTTCCGACATTTGATTTATCAACTTTTGATAATTTTTAAGACCCTGCGGACACCCTGCATCATATTGCCATTATTCTAACTGTGTACATATTTAACTGCATTACCTTTTTTGCTACAAGTACATCCAGCTGTATCTTTTTACATGAGGTTCCGTAAATTGAGCATCTCTATAAAAAAATTATATTTCCAAAAATAGAGATGCAGTCTGAACTAAGTATGTTCCCCTTAGAACTTAAGAACTTAAAATGACCAACCTTACAAAGCATCATCTGATGTCCACAAAATAAAAATAATGTGTATGTCCTTATAACATTTTTGGTCGACTACCTCTAGTCTGGTAAGTAGGATCTTCATGGCTTCTGTATGAGCAGAATAAATGCAGTACATTAGATCATATATCATTGGAGAGGGTAGTCAGAATAATTTTTAATATCCAAAGATGACAGTGCTGCATTCATTTTAAGGTAGCCTACATTTTGATTCAAGATGTAATTGAGTTTAGCAATGTGTTAAAATGCTTAACTTAAAGAGACGTTGAATTAACTGTGTTTTCAGCATGTTTTTGATTGAACATAAATTACAGCATGTTTGACTTCTTCTGCTGAAGTCGACTCAAGAGCCTTCAGTGGACCATAGTTTCAATCACCACTCTAAATCACTGTGGCACAAAAGTAGCTTAAATTGATAGTTCAGTTTTTTTAAGTGAGGTTGTAAGAGGAACTATCCCTTTAACACACATTATTTGATAAAAATATTTGAGATAACATCTTTAAATAAGCCATCGTGAACTTTGAATGCAAATGCTATTATCAGAACTTCACCTGCATCTAGTCATTTAGCCAATCGAACTCTGTGAATTCCCTGATGAAGGAGATTACATGGGGGTTCATGTATGAAGTCTTCCGCTTCACCACTCTCCCAGTCTTCCGGCTCATCTGCTCCTTGGCACTGCACTTGTTGGAGTCAGGATTAATCCTGACAAAAAACCTATGAAAATGAGTATAGGAGTTACTGTAGGGGGTAGGATAATATGTACATGTAAAGTAAACGGTTAGCAAATCACAACTGTTTACGAAAGAACAAAAATAAATAAATAAATATATATTAAATAAATATAATATTTTGGACTTGTAATAATTTATTTACCAATAACGTTTTAAAGGAAGAAGATGATTTTGAACAGCTTTTCAATTGTCAATTTGCTTTTACATTTCAATCTTTATAATCAACTATTTAAGATAATTAATACCTCTGAACGAACTCCAGTGTTGTGCTGGCTTCCACCTGATACTCAAGGTTGAAAACATAGTAACAGGCGAAGAGAGCGGCCAAGGCAGTGGTGAAGTCAGCCAGGTGAGCAGCAGGTGGGATTATGACCTTCCCCTCGATCGACAGCATCCATTTTTTTGCAGTCAGGATTGTCTCTCCTTAGTGAAGAGTCAGATATTTCAAAAAATTAAATTTCATAGCACTATACTCTATAGATGATTTATACATGATGACTAAAAACAGGGCAGGGAGCATAGATTAAAGAGAAAGATTGATACGTGATTTAATAAAAAAGTTTCTTCCCATTAATCAAACATTTCTCTCGTCTGCCACTGTCCTGTCAATATGACGTCACTTTCAAGTCATGTCAGCAACTTGTGTACCAAATTTATCTCTTCAAGTTTCCCAGTTGCTTTTCCGACATGAGGTGGGCGTTCATGTGAATTTTCCCACTCGGAAATTCGTTAACGCCAATATCATATGAATGCAGCATAAAACTGAGCAGGTTTCATCAAACTTTGAGGTAGCAGCCACAAACACCTTCAGAAGCCACTGCCAATGTGTGAGCTAGCCCCTGCTGCAAGTAAAACTATAACAAGAAAAATGTAGTTATTCAATTAGTAAAAATATAACGTTCTTTGTATTTAAATCGCTGAAAATGCTGTAAATTGTTTCGACAGGAGGTAGTAGTTTTACGCGCAGAACCAATCATGTTTCCAGTATGGATCGGGTAATAACAGGGCTTAACCAAGAAATAGGCTGTCTTATCCTGGAAGTTGTCTTTTTCGCCTGAAATTGATTTGGATTGATGAAGTTTGTATATGTATTGTTTCTTAGAAAACTATTTACATAAAAGCCTCTAAATTTAGCTTCAGATAAATGTTTTTGATCACAAGAGTAAGAAAACTATTTACAGAAAAAGGCAATCATTCAGTGAATCAATGCGGGATTATGAGGTATGAAGAAAATGCATGAACTAGTTTTCATACTCCACGCAACTTACTTACTTACTTAATTTTATTTTACTCACAACTCGATGAAACCTCGACCAATGTCCAAACGGGTTGGTTTTGTCACAAACGTTATATGATACAGGATGCTTGGACACGTTTTGTCATATTTTGTCATGTTTACATAAAGTATGCAGTGTCATGACTGCATTTCTTAAGTTTCCAACAAACCAACCTGTTTGAAAATTGGTTGAAAAATGAGCAAGTTGTGGTTGTTTTAGTAGTAGAAGCACCATAGATATAATGCTCTGAGTGAGCGATTTCCGACGCAAGATGGCTGCACGATGGCCACAAGGTGGCGATGCCGGCTCATTGAGCAGCAGCGTTGGGTGAGCCATCTCGTGTTTTATCGTGCCCTCAATATTCAAAGGATTCATGAATATTGAATATGAAACTTACCAAGCATGATGATCCTTGGGGTGATGGGGAGAGACAGTTGGGCCTCTGCATCTGCCGGAGTGGTCGTCACCTATGAATGCCAGTAAAGATAAGAGTTACCTAAAATGAAACGGTATATTATCTCTAGGGGAAAAAAGCTTTTTGAAATTTGTTGATAAGGAAGCAATTTGCCATATTTTTTGTTGCTCTGATGGTTTGTGCACATTTACACCCCTTGGAAATAAAAAAAATCAAAAGTGCCACACCTTATGCCAATCTATATCAATTTTCTCTTAATAATTAAAATATTGTGCATACAGTGGACAACAGCAATCCAACAACCCAGCATGCTCTACAAAATAATTTAAATAGAAGCTTGCACCATGTGGGATACAGTGTGAGGTGAGGTCTATCCATGGAAAAGTGCTCAATCACTAATTACAGGTTAATTACAGGTGCCCTCAAACTATATACCTGGCCTGAAACCCATTGCATCAAACTATTAACAAACAAACTACAAACTCCTAGGAAGACAGGACTGCTAGATGCAAACCTTCATTTACTTGAACCCGAGTACAAGATGCCATTGGAGGCTCACCAACCTGCAATACTATTTGGGGGGTGTAAAATGTTTCACTCTAATCAGAGAAAATGATTCTGGTAGCAATAAATGTGACAATTAATTGTTGAAAACTGTAAATAAAATATTTAAGTAATTAAAGAGCTTACATCAGTAAGGAGAAAAAGTGAATCCACTTGCTCTTTGAAGTGTGCCAACATCACGAGCATTGCTGCTAGGCCATCAGTTCGTTCTTGGTCCTCCTTTAGGACTTCCTTCAGAACAGCTCTAACTTCCTTCCTCCACCTTGTAATCTGGCTACTGAAGAAATCCAGGAGTCTTTTACCCTTTTTGTCCAAGTCTTCGTTCAGTCTTGTGCATATTTCAACATTGGTGAGAGTGGTGAAGTGTGACAACAAAAACTTCTGTGAAAAGAGGAATGGCCACTCTTTACCCACGTCCAGAATGCTTGGGGAAGGGTTTGCGTTGATGTATTATCGCTGTTTGGCGTAAGTGATTGCCATTAGGTCTTCTACCCTTCTTCTCTCAGCGCCCTTGAGTCCCTCTCGGCTGAATATATCCATTATCTCAAGCTTCTTTTCTCTAATGATGCTGATGTTTCCCCATCTGGATAGTCCTCTGGCTGCCAATGAACACACCCATAACTGTCGACCCTAAGGCATGTAGCCACTGCTGGCTGGTCATCATCACCATCCTCATCTCTCTGGGTGCGTTTGGGCTTCCTCAGACGAGAAAGAGTGTTGCCTCGATTCAAATATTCTACTCTGGTCTTGAGCTGAGTTAAAACACTTAAATACCCGCATCCAATTAGCTTCCCCTCTTCATTTTTGTCTAAAAAGCTATTCGGATATTTTTGAGTTATAGCTTTGGCCACTACCATGCACTCTCTGTGAGTAGGGTTCAAGGAATGCTCTCTCATTGCATCAACAGTGACTCTCATCAAGTGTCTGCGGTCCTCTGGAGCTGGCCTCTCACCAGCATCTACTGCTCCTCTAAGAGTCGGCCTCACTTTGTTCCATGGCACCTCAAAACTGTCCACCCATGCAGAGATGGGACTGATGGGTGATATGGGGCATGTGCTGGAGAAGGCAACTGGCAGTGGCTCAGGCGATGAAGGGCTGAGCTGGGGATTGGCAGAACCTGCATTACACACATATGAGTGAAAACACACAAAAGGTTGTGACCAGTTTGATACCACAAAATAATGTCCTCCAGACTTTCTATATAACCCCATATTAAGATATAGGTCTGCAAGTAGGTATTTTGATTATTGATTAATCTGTCAATTATTACCTGGAAATTTTTTTTTTTTATTTTATTTAAACCTTTATTTAACCAGGTCGGTCCCATTGAGACACAATGGCCTCTTTTTCAAGGGAAGCCTGGCCAAGACAGCAGCAGAAAAGTTACTAGACATACATGACACAGAAATCACACAACACACAGATAAAATACAATACAAGATAAAAGCAACAGGACTAAAAGTTCGGATTCACATTAAAACAAGAACAAGTGCGATATGAAGCTGCTCCAATTTCTCTCACACAAGATTTCAAAGATCCAAGGTTGATCAGCTCCTTTAGCTTTAGAGTTTTCTGCAGTGCATTCCAAGCAGCAGGTGCAGCATACTTAAAACAGTGCTTACCAAGTTCAGTGTTAACTTTGGGCACGTTTAATAAATAAAACTCATCTGAACGTAGGCGGTAATTGCTATGAGATTTGGAGAGATAGTTACATAAATAGAGGGGGAGCAGACTCAAAATGACTTTATAAATAAAAATATGCCAATGTATAAGGCGGCGTGCTGCAGAGATGGCCACTCAACTCGGGCATATAAAGTGCAGTGGTGAGTGAGGGCTTTACATCCAGTGACAAACCTTAAGGCACCATGATACACGGTGTCCAGAGAGCGCAGACAATTTGCAGGGGCATACATATACAAGAGGTCCCCATAATCAAGTACAGGGAGGAAAGTGGCAGCAACCAACTTTTCCTGGTAGAAAAAGAAAAACAAGATCTGTGACGGAAAAAGAATCCCAGTTTCAGTCTTAATTTTTTTACCAGGTTTTCTACATATGGTTTAAAAGAAAGCCGATCATCGATCAAAATGCCGAGATACTTGTAACAGGTCAGAAGTTCAATCTCACAACCTTGTAATGACAAAATGCTGGGAGGTGACACAGGTATTTCCCTGCCATTAGAAAATATCATCAGTTTAGTTTTGACAGCGTTTAAAACAAGTCTTAGCTCAATGAGCTGACTTTCCACAAGGTTAAAAGCAATCTGTAAGTTGCCAAGGGCCTCAGCAAGAGTGGAGCCACAACAATAGATAAACCGTGTCATCAGCATAAAAATGAAATTTGGCATTTGGAATGTTTCTGCCCAATGTATTTACATAAATAACAAACAAAATTGGTCCCAGAACTGAGCCCTGAGGCACACCGGTAGAAACATTTAGCAGATTGGATGAACTGCCTTCAAAGTGAACACATTGTTTCTATTAGACAAATAATTATCAAACCAACCAACGGCCTGCTCAGATAAACCTATGTCAAGCAGTCGTCGCTTCAGAATAGAATGATCGACTGTGTCGAAGGCCTTAGAAAGGTCAACAAAAAGAGCTGTGCAAAATTTCTTATGATCCAGCCAGTCTATTATGTCATTGGTGAGTTTGAGGGTGGCCGTAATTGTGCTGTGTTGTTTCCTGAAGCCGGATTGATATGGAGAAAGAATGTTGTAAGTATGAAGGAAATCCTTCAACTGGTCATTTACTAGACCTTCAAGGACCTTCGACAGGATGGACAACTTGGAGATAGGTCGATAATTATTTAAACAAGTAGGGTCCCCCCCCTTTCAAAAGGGGAAGGACGTAAGCAACTTTCCAAATTTCAGGAATACAATTCGTAGTGATAGACAGGTTAAAAAGATATTGAAGAGGCTTGGCAATAAAATCAGCTGCAAGCTTTAAAAAATATGGTTCCAGGTGATCTGGGCCTGCAGATTTAGTAATGTCAAGAGAGAGAAGAGCTCTACGGACCTCTTCCACTGAGAACAACCTAAAATCAAAGGAAGGTTGACCAGCAGAAATATGGCCTAGAGATGTGTTACCAACATCTAGGGCAGAGGACACAGGATTAAGGGCAGGCATAGCAATTGTGGAAGAAGACCTAGAAAATAACGAACCCGAGGCAGAAAAATGATTATTAAAACAATCAAGTATAGTAGCCCTGTCAGTTACAGTGGTAACGTCATTAGCAATACAGGATGGGAGTTCACTATGATTATCAGTGGCTGAGATAGATTTGATCACTTTCCAAAATTTCTTAGGGTCGTTTAGATTTTTCGTTATTGTAGAAAGATAAAAACTGGACTTTGCTTTTTTGATAAGAAAGGTAAAACGATTTCTGAGTTGCCTAAATATAAGTTTATCAGCCTCAGACTGAGTCTTTCTGGCTTTAGCCAAGGCAAGATTTCTATTATGCAGTAAATCGGCTAAATCAGGCGTGAACCAGGGATTATCCCTACCCTTAACCCTATATCCTCTGAAGGGAGCATGCTTATCAAGCAGGGAAGAGAAACCCTCAGAGAAGAATTGCCATGCAGTCTCTATATCATCAATCAATTCAATACGGTCCCAGTTAAAATTATATAAATCATGGAAGAACCCCTGTTCAACAAAGGCCTTCATATTACGTTTTATCAAAATACGAGGTTTGGATTTTGGAATTTTGGCATTTCTGACTGCAGCAATCACACAGTGGTCACTTATATCGTTTGCAAAGACACCTGACATAGAGTACTTGTGCGGAGCATTAGTCAAAAACAGGTCAATTAAAGATGATTTTTCTGGACACTTCAAGTTAGGGTGTGTGGTGCTTTCAATGAGCTGTGTAAGATTTAATGAAACACAGGAATCCTTGAAGGCATCGGATTTAGAATTTAGCCAATCCCAATTTAGATCACCAATTAATATTATTTCCTTGTAATTCAGGTCAGCTAAAAGCTGATTCAGAGAAGTTAGCGCTTCAGCAGTAGCTGATGGGGGTCTATAACAGCCCGCAACAGTAATAAAAAACCCATTTGAAATTTCAAGATTTATGGCCAAGAACTCAAACTGTTTACTGATTGATTTGGACTGCAGGACATTTACATTAAATTTTGATTTACAATAAATTGCAACCCCGCCCCCTTTCTTGGGGCGGTCGGCCCTAAATACATTATACCCTTTGATGGAGATGGCTTTGTCAGAATAAGATTTGCTAAGCCACGTTTCAGACAAAACAATGACATCTGCATCAGTTGATTTTGCCCAGATGTGCAGCATATCAATCTTTGATGGCAGACTACGAATATTCAAATGAATTACACCTAGCCCGGTTCTATCCTTAAATTCAGCAGGTGTGTTACAGATAGCAGTACCAGGACCAGGGTTTGGCTGAATACCAGAGATCAAAAGTAAAATAAACAACAGAAATCTTTTCCTAGTAATTTCAAGGTTGCTAGGTATTTCTGTTTTGGAGTGTAGTCTAGCATGCAACATGACAAGAGACTTATCAGACAATATGAAGTTTGATTCTAAGACAGAGGTGCAAACAAGACATAACCATTGTGCAAAGATAAAAGAATCCATATAAAAATGAATCAGCACTTGTTCACTTCGTTCACTAAGCAAGTTATTGGTTTCAGGGTTTGGAATAATTGGAGGAGAAAGCACAATAGCTGATGTGCACTCCCCATGGTGGCTGGTTAACCCAAAGTCCAAGAGAGTCACAGTAGCGATGAGGACCGTGAAAAAAGAATGCATAGTACCTGCACAGAGTCTAGTCCCAAGAAAGAAAAACGACGTGCAAGGAAGCGGTGTATCGCAGAGCAGGGTGGATGGAGCAGGCCGCAGGCTGCAGAGCAGGGTGGATGAACCAAGCCGCAGGCTGCAGAGCAGGATGATGAAGCAGGCCGCAGGCTGCAGAGCAGGGTGGATGAACCAGGCCGCAGGCTGCAGAGCAGGGTGATGAACAAGGGTTCAAGCTGCAGAGCAGGGTGGATGGAGCAGGCCGCAGGCTGCAGAGCAGGGCGATGAACCAGGCCTCAGGCTGCAGAGCAGGATGGCAGAGCAGGCCGCAGGCTGCAGAGCAGGGTGATGAACCAGGCTTCAGACTGCAGAGCAGGGTGGATGGAGCAGGCCGCAGGCTGCAGAGCAGGGTGATGAACCAGGCCCCAGGCTGCAGAGCAGGATGGTGAAGCAGGCCGCAGGCTGCAGAGCAGGGTGATGAACCAGGCTTCAGGCTGCAGAGCAGGATGGTGAAGCAGGCCGCAGGCTGCAGAGCAGGGTGATGAACCAGGCTTCAGGCTGCAGAGCAAGATGATGAAGCAGGCCGCAGGCTGCAGAGCAGGGTGATGAACCAGGCTTCAGGCTGCAGAGCAGGGTGGATGGAGCAGGCCGCAGGCTGCAGAGCAGGGTGATGAACCAGGCTTCAGGCTGCAGAGCAGGGTGGATGGAAAGGCCTCAGGCTGCAGAGCAGGGTGGATGTAACAGGCCTCAGGCTGCAGAGCAGGATGATGAAGCAAGCTTCAGGCTTCAGGCTGCAGAGCAGGCCGCAGGATACAGAGCAGGGTGACTGGATGGAAAGGCCTTAGGCTATAGAGCAGGATGGATGGAGCAGGCCTCTAAAGCAGTGCAGGATGGGTGAGGTGGATCCCGAGCCCCAAAGCAGTGTATAAGAAACTGCTGTGTGCTGCTGTGATTTAGGACCAATCTCAAGCCCCACCACAGCAGCTCCAGGCAGAAAGTCAATCGCACCTCACAGTTTCAGAGAGCTCAGAACAAGCCACGGCTAGCAACCAGTCCACAAGCAGAAGGAGCAGGCCGGAACATAAGGCAGAGCAGTCTTCCAAAGCATACAAAACATGAACAATCCACAGACCTTTGAGAGTTGGCCATTTATCGGCGCAAAATCCTTAGATAAAAATCCTTAAAATCCACTAAAAACACTAAAACAGACAGACACCTGACAGAGACAAAGGACATGCTGCCATCTTGGATCAAATTAGTGATTGAGTGATGAAAAGACTTAAATTCTCTGACATTAAAGTCACAAATGAATGAGCAAAAAAAAAAAAAAAAATCACAGGAAAACAGTTTAATATGCTCTGACATTAAGTCATAAATCTGTGATGAAAAACTTTCAACCTAATAAGATGAAATCAGGGAATTTTGACTTGTATTTTTATTACAAAACCATCGAATGATTGCTGATTAATTTAGTTAATAATTGTTGCAGCTCAACTAATATGTTAAAAATTAAATCAACTGTAATGTCACCTGCTTTCCAGGAATGAAGAATCTTTCTGCATTGAATGGGTGTGAGCAGATGTTTGATGTCATCTTCTTTAATGAACTGCAGATCATCTGGTCCTTCAACACCTACTTTGGTCACCAACTCATTGACCAAAGTTTCAAGTTTCGCTTCATCTAGCTGTGGTAGCACAGTCTGTTTTGCCTTCTCAATGGAGTCCATTACTCATTCTTCTGAAACACAGAATGATGCAGAGCAACAAGATTAAGACCCAAATGATTATATACAGAAAGAGGGTAATAATCTGCTAGTTTGTCTACAGCCAAACACTGATACTGTGCTTCTGAGTTGCTTTGTAAGCAATACGCGCCAAGATCCACCACAGGCACAGACTGATACTGCTGGACAACAAAATGCACGTTTGACTCATTTATCAGTATCAACAGTATTTTCCCAAATAGATACCCTGTGTCATTTTGGTCCACTACAACAGTCATGCCTCTTTTGTACAGAGTGCCTTTGAAAGTGACAGAGTGTGTTTCCATAGTGTTCTGGGCGGAGACCCTTGAGACTGACAGCTCTCTGAATGCCAATCTGGTACAGTTGGTCATCAAATTTACTTGGCTGGCCCATTTGCAGAGTTGGTGGAAATAAGCTACCAGAATGTAAATATCCTTGTAGCAACTGGTGTCTTTCTGCTAAGGTACTGCAGAGGTTTTTAAAGTTATGCAGTTTCCTTGCACATTGCTTAAAATATGAGTGCTTGCTTTCAAAGCGCAATGTCCACAATCTAATGAGGGGACCAAACCGAAGAATGAGTTACGGGTAATGGACAAGATAGTGGTGCTTGGCTTTTAGTGTCTTTTCTGGGAATGTGGCAGTTCTTAGCTGGGTGTATTCCTCAATGAGAATCTTCAGATATGCTACTTGATTGGTATGGATCTTGGGTGCACATATCAAATCCACAATTTCTCTGAGCTTTAAACACAACTGCCACACCTCATCATCAAGAGGATTTCTGATTCTGTCTCCAACCAGAATAGGAAAGAGACGTAAGAGGCACCAGTTTTGAGCAGCATGCCCTCCCAGCTTCTCGCCATCAGATTTGACCTCACACGGCTTGTTATTTGCATCACTGCCTAGGTATGTGAACTGTGATATAGTCTGATTCAGTTGACCATATGTGAAGTGTTTGCCCACTTTCACTAAGTGTTTAATATACATAGCAAGATCAAATGAAACAACCCCTTCAAACAGGTCATGACCCAGACATGGAGGGAGTCCTGGCTGGCAAACATGATAATATTTCAACTGATTGAAAACTGAGTCAAACTTTATTCCATCAGTCATTTCTTGGTTTGAGGCTGTCTGTGCCACACTGTTTTTGTAACTCTCTATGGTTCTTTTAGTACCAGATTTGGTGGGATCTGTTTGAAAAGATTCTCTGTCTATGACACAGTACCAGCAAAAATTTGTGCTTCTACTGAAGTTTTCAGTAAACCCACCAATACTGTGGGACCCCAGATTATCTCCAGTAATGGCAATCACAGAGCCTTTTACCATCTCCCCGTCACCATATTCAATTCCATTTTCCTCCATTTGTTTTAAGTCACTGACTAAAGTGGAGAACACTTTTTCTTGTCCGAAAAATTGGAAATCCTCCTCTCTGCACAACATAACAAGTTGTGTGGCGCAATCTCTGCAAGTGTCATGTACATAGCCAATATTTTGTGTTTTTTTCTGCCTGAGCCCAGTGGGTTCGCAACTTCAAATGAATCCTGATACAAGATGACAGACAATGAAGATGGTGATTCTCGTAGAAGTATATTCTCTTTAATGTTTCTACCATCTCTCACGTCTTCCAGAACATCAGGAGTTCTTTCTGTGTCAGCTTTACTTTGGGCATACTGCTCTTTCACAGAGCTCTGAGTGAGGAAGGATTTGATTGTATCCTTGATGGGCACATACTGATAAAACCTCTCTTTGCCTTTAGCATCAATGCCCAAGTAAGTCTTAACTGGCTCAACATATTTAAATCTGCTCTTAAAGAAGGATTTACGGGTTTGATCTGTTCTAAACACTCCTTCGTTGCACATTTTCAGAAGGTTATCTTTTGAGAGATCATCAAGGAGTCTCTTAATATCACTTTCAGCCACATTCAGCTTTGTTAACTCTTTATGCATCCTAGACAAAAGATGAGTTAAACCAGCGTTGTGCACCCCTTGTATTTCCTCAATCAAGGTCTGGATTGTACTGGCTGGTAACAGCATTTTAGCCTGCATTCGGAGATAAAACATAGCCAGATTGTTCATAAAATCATCTGAGTCCACTACATCATTGACATTATCATTATCATCATCAAAGATTGTCTCTAAAGTGTGACCTAGTTCACAGTCTGATGATGTATTCACACAGGCACTAGTGATGTTAGTAGCACTGGTAGAAGTTTGGCTACCACATGGAGAACTAGAGATCTTTTTGTGCTTCCGGCTCAAATGTGAAGTAAAGGATGAACGCACACGAAAATACTTTGAACAGTCAGTATAGGGACATGCAACTTTTTTGCCATCTTTAAACCAACACTAAGTAACTTTTCAACCTTCATAAAATATTTTCATAACTTTTGTGATGATACATCAACTTACAACTAGTTGAATGACACCTCTGTCATGGCCTGAGGGGGTCTGTATTGCTTTCACTGGCACTAAGCAACTTCGAGGAGGGTGGCAGTAACCCTGCCACACAAAAAACTACAAATGTGTTGACTGCTTTACGGCATACGTCACTTCCCCCTTTCCCCATTCGTTACAAAGACGGAAGTCGATGCGAACGCCTACGCGCAATTACTGCTATCATGGCAGAAGCTGCAAAACAACCAAAGAAACGAAAAGTTTTGTCTGAGGAGGCAAAAAAAAGAAAAAGAGAGGCTACTCAGATAAAAGGACAGTCAAGGATCAACATTGGCCCGGCTTTCACTCGCTGGCGTGAGCTCAAAGACGAGGAGGGATTTCCGACCGATGCTGCCTTGGCTCTGTTCCTGCTGGACTAGTAAGTAGCTTACGATGCTCAAATCAAAATGATAATGCTGATGTTAGCTATCGGAAATATGCGTGGTAGCAATAAATTGTTGCGTGGCTGGTCGTGTCAGTGTGGAACTAACTCAAAAGTACTGTATAAAGAAAAAGCAATGCGATGACAAACCGCAAATATAGAGTTTGAGTAAAATATGTAGGTTCCTATTGTGGAAAGATCAGTCATACTGAATCATTGTGGTGTTATCATGTCAGTTTGTATGTACGTGACAGTAGTTTCTGATGATTGTTATGTAATAGTTTCAGAGAAAAACGGGATTCTTGTCGTGTTTTTGTTGAGTTGACTACAGTGATTGCAAAAGAAGTCAACCCGTGTTGCTTGCTCTAAATAATCGGTAAAACAAAACCCGTGTGCAATGTGCATTGAGTTATGACTTTTCATGGTCCTGCTTATCAATAGCACCTTGTGCTGAGTGTAGCTAAAACTACAGGGATTGTTGCATGTTTAAAATTCTCCATGTAATGTTTATTTAGTCAGTCCTGAAGGGTCTGTGTGTAGCTCACTTCAGTAGCACCAAGCACCTAACTTTGAAGGTTACAATCTCAGTTAGCCAGTAAACTTGACATCTTCAAGTCAGTCTGATAACAAGATATTTTTGTTATTGTTATGTGTCTATTGGACATTATGTTGTGTAAGGTGTACGGTGTTGTTCCATATTTATTTTTTTCATGTTATTGTCTTTTTATATTTGATGTTGTATTGCTAATTATTGTTATTCTTATCTTATAATTCTAGTATAACATAGATGATGCATTTTATTACATTGTGTGATGTTTATATAGTGCCTTTATTTCCAGTGTGTATACTTTTGTGTTTCTCTTGCATTACTCTTGATCCATATAAATTTCTTACGTTATTTCTCTACAGCTATCAAAAGAAGCAAGTAACGTCTACTCCCCACAAGCAACACCTCCAACTGCTACAGCCTATAGTTTCCAGCTTTACAGAAGAGTCGGACCATGTTAGGTACTTTGTGTTTCCCAGGGCCTGCATTGTTTGTTTTGGGCAACGTTTAGTATTTTTCAACATGTCCTATTTTCTGTTTTGACTCAGGGGAGAACCGGAGAACCTGGAAGAAGGCGCTAGGGCAGAATCTTACAATCTACTCTATCTGCAGCATGCATTCTCTGAGTGTTGTGGAGGAAGAAGAGCGGCATGACTCTCCAGATGACTCCAGATAACTTCTAACATTGTCACACAGGTTATTCAATGTTTCTTATTTTAACTGTCATAGTTTATTTTTATCCTGCTCTATTTTATCCATGTACATGCATCACACTCCCCTTTTGTTTTGTTTTTTTATTCACAGTAATTTTTTTCAACTGTCATTGACCTTCATTTACTACCACTGTAATACAGTGTTGTTGTGCCGTTTATTTATTCAAATCATACGCATATCCCGTCATTGCAAAAATGTACATTGCATTTATGCCACCCTTTTTTTCATGATATTTCTTGCGTAACACTGTGCATGTGCCTGGAAATGTTTTTCTTTTTTCTCTAGGTCGTAGGTAGTATGTTTTACTTGTTACTTCCTTTACTGTGAAGGGACAAGTGGCAAAATAACAATTTGAATGTGTTGATTGTGACAAAGTACTTGAATTTTGAAAACTGTGAAAGAGGGTGTATAAATAAAAGTTTGTCTGGGTCTGTCTGGGTCTCGGGGTTCAAGTCCTCTGGTGTCCTACTTCTTCCCCTCCCTCTCCCTCTACCTCTACCTGCACCTACTCCCCTCCCCCCTCTGCCCCTGCCTCTGCCAGCACTAGTGTGTGGGGGCTCAAACTGGTGGAGGTAGTGTCCTGGACAGCAAATTCCTG
Source organism: Epinephelus cyanopodus (assembly GCA_026686955.1). Taxonomy (NCBI): domain Eukaryota; kingdom Metazoa; phylum Chordata; class Actinopteri; order Perciformes; family Serranidae; genus Epinephelus; species Epinephelus cyanopodus. Next base: position 41,632,689 of record CM048923.1, on the reverse strand, counting down.
ATAAAACAACAGACAGAAATGTTATGTTACAAATGTAAAAATTTTTGATGTTTAATAAGCATCAGAATCATATTGAACTTTATTGCCAAGGACATACAGGAATTTGTCTTGGCTTTTAGTAATTCAGAAATGACAGTGACAATAACAGACTCGCATAGAGTAATTTTAGTAATAAATGTATGTATAATTCTCAAAGAAACTGTTTAGAATGAATAGTAGTACTTTCTCTGAGAGACTGAACTGTGAACTGCGAATTGTGCAGGGCTGATATTCAGGCAATGCGGCACCTTCCTGCCAGTATCTGTACGTGTGTTTACTGTGAAATTATCCAACATAACGTTTTATTTATCTGTTTCAAGGCTCTAAACTCGTCAGCCGCTCGCCGCTGACGAGTCGGGTGAGGGGGGGCGCGGTGGGGGAATAAGGTTCTAAACCAAAGTTAAACGTTTCTTATTTTCAGCATCGTCATATGATATTGTTCAGCTACAATTAGATTCATTACCTCATCGCTATTCATCCTTCACACAGACACTGGAAACAGAAATGTAGTTCAATCCAAATGCAGGCGACCGGGAGATCAGGGATTTTACGACGCTATGCGCTGGTCCTCATGGGAAATGTGGTCTTCCTTCAGGCAAAACACTACCGCTTTGGTCCACTGGCGCCACCAAAATCAACCAAAACTGAAAGTTCTTAAGTATTGCTTTAATATGCCAATAAAGATGTTCACATAAGGTTGAAAATGTTGCTGACACAAAGCTACAACCTTCAACAGTGCAAGTCAAATCAACTCCATCAATTTGCCTTTCAAGTCCTCGTTTAGCTATCTTCTTGTGAAAGCGGTACATGTGGCTTTGAACTGCCTTACATGTCAAAAAAGTAGTGAAACATTGTGCTACCCCACATCGAAATCTAAAGTTTGCTAGATTTCTGTGAATCCTCAAATGACCAACAAATGCAGGAATTGAAGCTGTGGTGAAATTACAGTGGTTGCACGAGTAATTCATTTTGATAGCAAGCTACCTGTGGTTCATCACAGCCTGACAAGGGAGGCACAGATAGCAAAACTTTTTTTTTTGGCTGCTAGTGATGGTACTTACCAATTTTCTGGAAGTCCCGAAGTGTATGTGGTGGCGGCTCCCTGATTCCAGGATGGAAACTCCCACAGAGGCCAAGTGTGGGAAAAAAAACCTCTCTTCTCCCACGCAGCCAAACAATAAAAAAAACGGCACAACTCTCCCGGAGCAAACAAATCTCTGTGTCGGCTAATGTTAAGTAAGTTTTTAAAAAGCCCGTCTGGACAGTTAGTGCTATCAGTATGTAATAAGCTAACGTTAGCTAGCTAGCTAACGTTAACCTGTAATGGCTATCAGGGCGTCTCCATATGAGCTCTCTGAGACGTTTTTGCTGAATTCGTCTCGGGCAAAAGTGAAAGAAATCGACACAGACGACGCAAACAGACACAAACGCAACAAAAACTAAGACAAGCTCAAGACAAAGCCTCATGTAATGAACCAAAGTCTGAGTGCTACTGATTAGTCACAGAGCTTTCCTGTCGCTGTCGAGTCGGAGCTGCGGATGCAGTGTTGGACTTGTCCTCTATGCGACGACGTGACTGGCCCATTCAAAACAAGACTGTTGATCTCTCTTGATCCTCATTGGATAAATTTATGTCAGTCCATTTCCATCAGTGAAAGAAAAAAAAGGAGAAAACTTGATAAAAAATGAAAATCCCATGTTAAGTCATTTTAAGTTACAAGTCATAATTATGACATAAGAGGTCATAAATATGATATAAATGGTTAAAACTATGATAAAAAGTAAAAAATTAGATTAAATGTTGAAATCATGAGACAAAGGTCAAAATTATAAGATAAGAGGTCATAAATATGATATGAATGGTCAAAATTATGATAAAAAGTAAAAAAAAATATATTAAATCAAAAGTCGAAATGCTGAGATAGAACTCAAAATTATGAGATAAGGTCATAAATATAGTATAAATGGTTTAAAATTATAATAAAAAATTTAAAAAATCAGATCAAATGTCGAAATTATGAGATAAAAGTCAAAATTGTAAGACCAGAGGTCATAAATATATAAATGGTCAAAAAGTATGATAAAAAGTAAAAAAATATTAGATCAAATGTTATGAGATAAAAGTCAAAATGATGAGTTAATCGTTTTTATTATGAGATAATCTTTTTACACACACACACACACACACACACACACACACATATATGTGTGTGTGTTTGTGTGTCTGTAATATAAAAAAAGGAAAAATACAGTAGTTTACTGTACTATTTACAGTACTATATTGGCCACTGTGATTTCCTTTGCAGTAACACTTTGATTACTGTGATTTGCACAGTAACACTGCAATTACTGTGATTTTGTCACGTGGACAAGGGTTTATTGTAAAATTTACAATATTCTACTGTAAAAATATTTCACAGTAACATTACTGTGTTTAATACGGTAAATAACTGTAGATTTCACAGCCATTTTTTTACAGTGTATCAGATAAAAAGAACAGCTAAAAAGGTTTCTGCCAATTTTTTGTTGTTGTTTCACTTTCATGCAATTAAGGACAATTTTCCTCTAGTTGCATGCAACTGATAGAGAAAATGTTTACAAAAAATATGCAACCAGTGTGAAAGTACAATTTTAATTTAAATTGTTTACACTTTTTCAAATAACCAGGTGAGACAAGAAAAAAATATTTACACTGGTGGCCTGGCAGAAAATGTTTCAAACCAAAAACTTGTTTACATTTTTTTTTTTTTTTTTTTACAAGCAGTGCTATCTTTGATATCTTATCATGTTATTATCAAGCCCCAACCTCCGGTGGAGACGAGTGAGACCAATGCGGAAGTGCCAAAAACTGCAGTTCACCGACTGTCCACTTGAGGCTGGCTCCGAAGTGAGCAAATTCCCATAGACCCCCATGTCAAAATGCCCAACTTTAGACCAGAAATAAACATGTTTACAGCCTGGTACAAAAAATGGTTTTGGTCTCTATAGTTAATTTCCCCTTTCATGACAACTCTGAGGTGGCACTGTCACGGGTGGCTAACTAGCAGCTAACTAGCCGCTGGCTCTGCTGTGCGGAGCTGAGCTCAGACTCGCCGTCTGCTCGGCGTCATCTCAGCCAGTTCGTGTCCATGTTCAAAGCATTGAACCTGTCCTCTCAGCCGGGTCTGTGCCTTCTGTGTATTTTTTCTAAGGCAAATATTGGAGTAATATGGCTTACTGTTCGATTAATTATACCAACAGACCGTCCAAGAAGTCTGTGCTCCAGGTTTTTCGGTAAGTGAAATTCGGAAATTCTAGTATTATTTTAATTATGTTTATATGTTAGCACTAATTAGCGGGTGTCGGTGTCTGCGGTCACTACGGTCACCACGTAGCTTGTCAGCAGCGTGTATCGGTGTCTCCGGTCACCACCTAAGTTAGCTGTCAGCTTATTATTATATTATTAAGCCTTTATTTAATACATGTAAAATCACGTTGAGATCAGAGGTCTCGTTTTCAAGTGCGACCTGTATCACAGCAGCAACATCCACATCAAGTTACAGAGCCACAGACAATACGATACAACACAAGCTTAGCTCGTTAACTAGCTAACCAGCCAGCTAACATTTAGCCTTCGAGCAAGACGCCAGTATCGAAGTCAGAGCCTGACAGAGAAGTGTTAGGATTTAACGTTAGGCATTTATGGAGAGAATATTTTGAACAAAAGGCTGTGTGAGGTTTGAAAATAAAGGTCCACCACGTTAGTTAGCTAACGTGATGCAACGTTAACGATGTCATATGAGCAGTGTAACGTTAACGTAACGTTAAGGCTATACTTGTGTATGTAAATTAAAAAGTGGCGAACTGTGTGAAATTACAATAAGGTGTGTAACGTAATTAAAAAAAGCTAATGTGACATTTGACTGTCACATAAAATATTAATAAGATCAGTGTATGATATAGACCTGTAGCTACACCACAATAGATAATGCACAGACAGAATATGGGGACTGTGATGGCCACCACCTTTTTGTTTTGCTAAATTAAATTGATTATGATCTGTTGAACATTGAAGTAATTTAAATTGTATTGTTTGCATGTAAAAGTGTCTGTGACGTAGGTAGCTAACACATATATTACTTTGAATATCTATTTGTCTGTGGAAAGTTTTCCTCTAGGTGACCCAGACAGACTGGACCAGTGGACACTCAACACCAGAAGACAGAACTGGACTCCAAACAAGACTTCCCAACTGTGCAGTGAACACTTTGAGTCACCACTTCAGCACTGACTCCAGGATAAAGACACCTTTTTCATACAGTACCTCACTAAACTTATTAGTTTGAAATGATGAATTATTGTCCATAATGTCCCTACTTAGTAATGTATGACAATTAAATGCATTACATATATTACTAATTGTCATACATTACTAAACTCGATTAGGGCACAGCTTGCTCCGTATTATTACTGATAAGGTGAAATGACACACTGACACACCAGTGCAGTTTAGTGTTCCCCTGATGCAGAAGGCCAAATGAAGATTTTATCAATCAAGGAACATGACATGTATTTACCAACTTAAACATTTCAGTGCTTTTTATGCAAAGACCCTTTATCAAAGTGAGAATTACTACCTTTTTCCCCACACACAGTCTGTGAAGAACCAATGGAAAAAATATTCTCATAATGAGACAGCCGAACATAGCATGATTCCACAGTGGCAGTGAGCTTTGAGAACAGTTCAGTTTCCTTTTGATAGCAACAATGATGTTAATGTGGATGAACTGCATACTGTACATTCATACTCCAGTTGTTTTGATAGTACAGTTAAATTTAAAATCAAATTCAAATATAAAGTCAAATATCTACAGAATTTAAACACAAAACTATTTTATGAATGACAGCCACTTACTCAGCAATAAGATCATTTTGGTGGTGAGTGGGCTTTTAACCAAGACAGGCTGTAGTCAGTGTTTTCTACCTGTGTTTTTAACCTGTCATCTTTCTCTCTTGTAGGACACTTGAGGAAAGTTACAACACCTCGACCAATGTGATATTTACTCCACAGTAAAGAGGTTGTTTAACAAGAAATTAAGATTTTGCAAATTATGACACTGGGTCCTAATTCATATGTTTTATAATTAGTTACAAATCTTTTCATTTATTTCATGTGTACTTTTTGTAACCTTCATAGTGATGATTTCATGAATGCAAGCTTTGACTTAATTTTGTTAAACTGTTTGTGTAGTGGTTAGAATTTTTGTGATATAAAGTGGATCAGACAAAAATTACTTTAGAGTAAAAGCAAATTTTTTTGAAAGCTGTCATTCATCAGTTTCCTGTGATGATTGGAAATGTAGTGGTGATTTAAACCATTAACAAAATGTAATCGTTATTTATGGCATCTTAATGTTTTCATTTATATCTTAACATTTACCCAAGTTTGCATTTATCTTAGCAGAATGTAAAAAAGAAATGAAAAGCTGATGTTATGTGCTGGTTTTGTTTGAACATTTCTTTAAGACAAATGAAGAAAATTCACTGAATAACGATTCTCCTTTTGTGAAAAACACGGAAATATCTGCACACTGAATAATTTTAAGTCCCATAGGAGGTATTATTTATTTGTGACATTGTGACATGAGAAAGTTTCTGTGGGTATTGCTTGGTATTGTGGCTTATATAGTGAGGCTAAAAAAACAATAACACATAATTGGCTGATTATCTTTCTGTTTGCCTCACTATAAAACGTCACGATACCTTTGCCTGAGGAAGACCCTTCAGAGTTGGCAACATAGTGAACAAGTGACATGTCCTTGGGGGCTTCAAAACTATTGTGTCCAGCTAATTCTTTGTTTTTCATTTTGAGCCCTTTTATCCAGTCAAGTACAGGGTTAAAATAATCAGGCCCACACAGCAATGGACTGCCTAATTTTTTGCCAGTGACAATGTTAAACATTAATGCTTTATGTTTTATCTGTAGTGTATGATTTGTTTGCCCTTTCAATTGACAGTCAGATTTGATTGTGAAATACAACATTCAGTCAGTAACAAAGACAAAAGGAGTGCAAATATAAATAGAATTTATTGAAATTTTAAACAAGTTATAGATGAATATAAAAAGTCAACATTGGCCATGACAGTCAGGGCTATGTTCACGCCTAACAAAATGTGTCCTAAAGGCCAAATTCAAAAGCAGTGACACTGCCAACTGTAAGCAGTTCACTGCATTTGGAAGTGGTCTTCAAGACAATTAACTAATTTACTTAAAAACATATAATTTCTCCTAGGTGTGAGATGAATGTGTCTGATGTGAGGGTGCTCAATTATGGCACCATTTAAACTATGAACACATGTAGAAATAACACTGTAAACACATTTCCTGGCCTTATCAATCTTTGCTGGATTGCCACCAGCCTCCCACCTGCACCTTTGGGCCAGTGAAGAAAACATTATCTTAATGCCAGGATGCTGGAGGTGAAGCTGGTGCAGGTCCTCCTTCATGATGCTGACCAGCTTGACACTGCTGACCTTCCCCATGTCATTGCCGCCACAGTGGATGACGAAGACATCTGGTGCTGCTCTTCCTCGCAGGGAGTGTGGAAAGAAGGAGAGAAGACCTCTCTGCAGTCCACCCCAGCCAAACCAGCAGACATGGACGCCCGGCATGCTGAGGGTGCTTCCCTCTGCAGCTCTCTGGGCACCACGCTGGACACAACTGTCACCAGTGCTCCACACTGCATATGAAAGTAAAATAAGTGCAATAAATAATAAGCATTATATATTTTTTTAAAAAGTTGAAGCGTTTTTTTTAAGATAACAGCTGAATCATTGTTTCAAGGTTTGTTGTATAATGTTAATTTAAGCCAAACTCAACTTACCTCATGTTTCGTGAGGGAGCTGCCACAGCGCTAGCCAAAGTAGCGTAGCTTGTTAGCCTCAGCTAACTTAGCAGAAGAGAGCGAGGTGGGCGTGTTTAAGCAGCCAGGCTTCCTTCAGCCCGCCTCTTTGCCCATTTTTGATTGTCCAGGAGTTGGGCGGAGTCAGGCAATGCCAAGATGGCGACGTCCAGAGCGGAGTATTTTGAGCTTCAAATCCATTCTTCAGAAACGGATGTGTGACGTCATGGTGACTACGTCCATTATTTTATACAGTCTATGGTTATTATGTATGTCTTATTATGTCTAAAAAGACCACTTCGCCACTAATCACTGTGTTTTATTTACAGAGCTAGAGAGCCTAAAGTGATATTTTGTTGAGAGAGGCATAGCCCTATACAAACGCACAGAAAATTTTGAAAGGTGAAGTGGTCTTCACCTAGATACAAGTTTGTTTTGCTGGCCTAGTTTAATTGTTCCTCTCAGTAGCCATATGTTTGTACAATTTTGTAAGTTTGTACTGGCAGTTTTGTTTATTAACCTTTTTTATTGTCCAAGAACACTTCACCATGTACTATATCACAGGTAGACAAGTTTACAGAGTCTCTGTAGAAATGCAGAGCACCAAAGTGGTGAAATTCTCCACTACCGGAAATGTCCAGTGCGAAGGGGGTAGAGTCTAGCCATATACCCCGGAGTGCGGCCGGGAGTGGGGATTTCAGCACCACGGACAGTGCGCGTAAAAAGACTTGACAAGTGTCTCCTTTTAAATGTGTTTGCTGCTAGCAAAATTATACATAATAAATGAAGACAGTAACATATTTTCAATAAAAAACAATGAGTTGAACGTTCATTTCAAGCTTTTGTAGTGCATTTCAGAATTGTACGAGTGCAGCCAGAGAGCGGGCAGCAGTGTTTGATGCAGAAAACTTGATATGGACTTGAAAATCAGTTTAGGATTGGGGGGGTTTGGGAGTGGGGGTGGGTCGGAATGGTGGTGTTTCAGAATGGAGGGCTGTCCCCCAACTGTACCCCCATGTTACAGTGCGATGGTCTTGTATCTTTGTCCGCTATGCAACATGTCCACACCCCCTCCTAATCCAATCAGAAGTCTTCCTGCAGTTAAATTCCTCCCAACTCGATTACATACAATTACATACACCCATCCCATGTAAACAGGTTGGCCAATCGGAATGACTTCAATCGGAAAAGTCCTCATGTAACCGCACCTATTGAACGTCACAACCCCTAGCAAAATGACTTGCTAGGATTTAATCCATTCCGTCGGATCACATCTGGAATGTCTGGAAGAGCTGCAAGATTGAATCTTTTTATCCCCATTCGAGAAAACAGTGCAGAGCCCTGCACGGGTTCCCGAATCTTGGCCCGTAATCCGTTTTTGGTTCTGGAAACAAATTGAAAAAACATATTTGGTTTTATTTTCAAAAACAAATGAACGAATGATACACGCATTCTTTTTGAAAACCATTTAACCCATAAAGCTCAGTACCAGAACTGACCCAGTACCCATCATTATGTCTAGGTCAAAGCCACACTCGCCCACACCCAATAAGAAAAGTCCCACCACTGACCCACACCCTTGATTAAATACACACAGGCTGCAGTCACTCACGTTAAGCTAGGTTCTCTGTTCTTGAATTACAAATCCAGCAGTGGAAGCCTCTTTCACTGGCTGCGCTCAGTGCAAGCATGGTGAAAACTTTCTGCGCAATCACTGTCAGGTTAGGAGACATTTTAGCATGCTCCTTCCACCACCATAAAACCTCAAAAGGATCCTCCTTGGATGTCCTGAACTTGATGTAGCCTGCCACCTCATCCTCGGGCTGCAAAGTTTCATTGCTGGAGTCCTTCACGTCAGTGACAATGGGGTCAAAGGTTTGACCTGTTTCACTGACTTTCAAAACAAAAGGAATTGTGCCTTGATTACAGTGATTTAGACGTCAAAATATTATACATATACTGCGCATCTTTTTCATTTATCATGTACACATATATATATATATATATATATATATATATATTATAGGCTGTTGAGAGTACCCAACCTGGTGCAGGACTCTGGAATGGAGTGCTAAACCGGAAGCAGCCAGCTCAGCTGATGGAAGTATCTAGTGTGCTTGCTCTATGGGCTACACAGTGCAGAAGCAAGGCTAATCATCCGGATTATGTATACACAGTAGTTGAATCATTTTGGCTTCATGCACCACTGAGCAACTCTATTAGAATGAACAGAGTCCCGCCTCCAGCGCTGTATCCAGGTCTCTTAATGCATCCATGATCTGTACTGACAGCCTGCTCTGCACTGAAGTTTTAAGGTTCCTTTGTTGGTGTGTCTAAGTCCGTTCTCCCCATCTATGTTTCCCATATAAGACAGTGATTGGCTTTGGTATTATTGATGTACATTTGAATCTTAAATTTTAGGGGAGTGAACAGACATCTCCATTGTCAGTAGAGGACTGTGGAAACATCTCTCTAGTGACAAACTTTTCATATATACATGTCAGCATCTTCAAGGTCATACATTTTAGTTTTGAGAGGAGGTGTGCTTTAACCAACCAGGGATAGACAGGTTAAAGAGTCCGCTGCATCTGCTGTGAGCAGACAGTGGTAAGAGAAGGTGGTAAGAGAAGTAAGAGAAGAGAGTGAACAAAGGGCAACCATAGGTTTTGTTGATAAGGTCACAGGTCAGCAGCTACAGTAAGCTATAGGTCCTGTAGATGTTGGGTCCATAAGAGTTAAGGTGGGGGTGTCGGCTCTGGGTAATTTAATTCATTCATAGGCAGAGGCTACAGTTACAGGAAGTGACAGTTTACGTCTCACAATAAAAGTCCAATTTAACCCTTTAAAAACACACGGCCATGGGAGATCATTGTTTGCATGATTGTGTTTAAATGTATCTAAATTGAGAACCATAATAGCTAGAGCATTAATTCTTCATGCAGCAGAAAGCTAAGGTTTCTGTCTCTCCTATCATCACCTCATGACCTTACGTTACCTTACCTTATGTACTGTGCAAACTCGGTTTTAAGATGGAATTTCCCAGGAGAGGCCTTGGGAGATTGTTGTTTGCATAATCCTGTATATAGTGATCTACAATAAAAAAAACATTAGAGCGAACAAAATGCATTCTTTTTGCAGCATAAAGCTAAGGCTTCTGTCTTCTCTGGCATTACGTTGAAAGCTTGTAATAATGTCTATGTTGAATGTGGTGCGAAAACTCATGAAAATATGTGGTGGTGCCAGAGGAAGGAATGACTGCCTTATAACTCTGCCTATAAAAATGAACATATATCAAAAACTACAAAAAAAAAAAAGGAAAAGTCCAATTTAACCCTTTAAAAATGCCCGGCCAAAGGAGATTGTTGTTTGCAGGATTGTGTTTAAATACATCTAAAATGAGAACCATGATACAGAGCACCCATTTTTTCTGCAGCAGAAAGCTATGGTTCCTGTCATCACCTCATGACCTTACGTTACCGTACCTTATGTACTCTGCATACTGTATGTGGTATTATGCCGGAATTTCCCCAGAAGGAGGGGAGATTGTTTATGGTGTTGTCTGTATATAAATATCTAAAATAAAAACTATAACAGCTAAAAAAAAATCATTCTTTTTTCAGCAGAAAAGACTGTCTTCCCTGTCATCATGTTGTATCCTTGTAATGATGTCACTGCACAAAGTTTCATGCTGTGCAAAAACACAAAAAACCATGTGGTGGCACCAGAGGAACAAATGACTATAAACATGAGCAAATCTGAAAGACTAAAAATGTGCATAGTTCAAATAACTGATGGAGTGTTGAGAAATATTTTGTTTATATTTCTACACACAAGGAGAGCCTCCAACACCATTCAAGAAAGCCCACCCCAGCCAACAAGGGAAATCAAGTGGCCCAAGATGAGTGATGGAAAGGAGTGGTCCATGTTAGATGAAGATCTGGACAAGGTGCTTGGAGCGGTTCAAGCAGGATCAGCAGAAAGGAAGGTGGATTCACTGACAGCCATCACCTTCAATATGGCAAAAGAACAATTTGGAACAATGCCAAGGAAAGAGAACAAAGCCAGACCAGAAAAGCAGGACAACAGAAGAGAAAGAAAGATCAAACAACTTAGGAAGGAGATCAAGACCCTGAGGAAGCAATTCAAACTGGCAAGCACAGGAGAAAAGGAAGGAATTAAAGAGCTGACAGCCAGCCTCCGTGAGCAGCTCATCAGAATAAGAAGAGCTGAGAGGTGTTATGCCCCGGCCTAGGGAACCTTTGGCACAACATGTAAAGGTGCTCCCCCAGTCTTCCCACTCCAAGAAAGGCCAGCAACGTCAGTGAGCAAAGTCATAATGAGCAGTTTTATTATTTTCAGAAGGAGAATAAGCCAACATAACAAACAAAACAATCTGAATTAGCCCTACCTTCCCTAAACAAAAGGAAAAGTAAATAAATGACAAATGCTTAACCTAACTCCTACCGAATTAATAAACAAGAGAAAAGAAGGTTAAAACAAAAGGCTTCCCCCTCCTACTACAGCTGCTCTTTTAGTATTTACAGGTATTTACAAAAGTCATATTTTAAGGTAGTCTGTACAACGTCACAAGGCTTCACAAGAAGACTACACAGAGCATCAAACTATCTGATCACAATTTATCAGCTTACTACAAGACCACAAGAAAAAGGTACAGCGTGCTGACGTTCCCTGGGGTGGAAAGGCTGGAGAGGAGACAGACTGCAGTCGGCAGGCTGTTCAAATAGGTTAGGGGATCCGCCCCCTGACCAGTCACATGGCCGCAATCGGGCGAGGCAGCCAATCAGCAAACACCACCTGCTCCTAATTCACTCATTCATAAAACACACACACCAAGGAGAGAGAAAACACTGCACCAAAAACACAGAATCACAAATGACCCACAGGGTCATAACACCCCCCTACCTAATAATCGGACATTTACCCCCTACAGTAAATGTGCGATTCAATGCGATCGAGACAAGGTATCAGCAATTACAATCTCTAGGCCCTTTTTATAACAAATCTCAACATTAAAGTCTTGGAGCAATAATGACCAGCGCATCAGGCGTTGGTTACTGTTCCGCATCCGAGTCAAAAACACTAATGGGTTGTGGTCAGAAAACACGACGGTTGGCACCGAGCTGGATCCAAGGTACACTTCAAAATGCTGTAAAGCCAATAACAAGGCCAGTGCCTCTTTTTCTATGGTACTGTAGTGCAACTGGTGCTTTTTGAACTTTTTGGAAAAGTAGCAAACCGGATGATCAACGCCATTCTCATCCTCCTGCAGGAGCACCGCGCCCGCGCCGAGCGCGCTAGCGTCCACCCAGCTTGAAGGGGCGCGCGAAGGTCGGAGCTGCGAGCACAGGAGCGCTGCAGAGGAGAGCTTTGGCAGCTTCAAATGCCGCTTGACAAGTTTCTGACCACTGGAACGGCGACTTGGGGCTTGCTAAGCCGGTAAGCGGAGCAACGACGTCAGCGAAATTTTTACAGAACGCCCGATAATATCCAGCCATCCCCAAAAAAACGGCGGAGCTCACGACGGGTTTGGGGAGCAGGAAAATCAACAATGGCCTGGACTTTGGCCATAACAGGGCAAACTTGGCCCTGACCGACTTGTTTACCTAAGTAGGTAACCACTGCCTTACCGAATTCGCATTTGGCTAGGTTAAGCGTCAGAGAGGCGGCACGCAAACGGTCAAAGATCTCACGAAGGGTTTTCAAGTGTTCAGTCCATGTCAGTGAATAGGCCACTATATCATCGAGATAGACCTCACAGTTACTGACATTACACAAAACAGTATTCATTAACCGCTGGAAAGTGGCTGGTGCGTTACGCAGCCCGAATGGCATGACTGTGTACTGTAAAAAGTGATCGGGGGTGACGAAGGCGCTGATCTCGGATGCGCGTTTAGTCAGTGGGACCTGCCAGTAGCCTTTAAGGAGGTCTAATTTGGTGACATACTTGGCAGAGCCCACACGATCAACACAGTCATCCATTCGGGGGCAGCGGGAATGAGTCAGGTTTTGTGATTGCATTGACCTTGCGGTAATCATTGCAGAAGCGCGGGGTTTGATCAGATTTTGGCACAAGCAGCGAAGGAGAGCTCCAAGCGCTACAACTCGGGACGGCGAAACCATGATCAGTTAAATACGTTACCTCTTTGTGCATCACGGCACGTTTTTGTCGGGTTAACGCGATAAGCATGCTGCTTAATAGGCGTGTGATTTCCCACATCAATGTCGTGTTTCAATACGTTTGTCTGAGAGGGAACATCACCAAACAAGCTTGGAAATTCTCGAATGAGGGCGCAAACGTCAGAGCGAGCAGAGTCGGAAAGGTGCGCCAAATATACATCTAATGTCGACAAAATCTCAGAGTTTCGAAGGCGCGCACAGGACACGGAGCTGTGCCTGTCATCCAGCCCATCATCACCGGGATGGTATGGGGGCTGTGTGACAGACACAGAAGCAACAGGGGTAACAACTAGCGGTGGTTCTGCACAGTTTTCACGATCAACATACCTTTTAAGCATGTTGATGTGGCACACACGTGTCTTTTTCTTACGATCGGGGGTCTGGATTAAATAATCCGTTTCACTGAGTTTTACAATCAACCCATACGGGCCGGAAAATTTCGCCTGCAGTGCAGAACCAACAACGGGCAGCAAAACTAAGACGCGGTCGCCGGACTGAAATGTCCGCGCAACAGTCTTTTTGTCATACTTTGTTTTCATTTTCTTTTGGGCGACAACTAGCGAACTACGAGCCAAATCACAAGCATGATGCAGTCGCTCACGAAAAGAGCTGACATAATCCAAAATGTTTACTTTGGGGCCGGTTTTCTCTGCGAGCCATTTTTCACGCAGCAGACGCAGAGGACCGCGCACAGTATGGCCAAAGATTAAGTCAGCTGGACTGAATCCAAGCGACTTGCGGAGTTTCCCTTACGGCGAGCGGCAAGCCGTCATCCCATTCACGGTTGACTCAGTGCAGAACTTACGAAGCATACTTTTTAAGGTTTGATGAAACCTCTCCAATGCGCCCTGGCTCTCTGGATGATACGCACTTGAAATGTGATGTTTTACGTTCAGCTCAGACATGACTTGTGCAAAGATTTTCGACATGAAATTTGACCCTTGGTCACTTTGAATGCTTTTCGGGAGACCAAATGTAGAGAAAACTTCACGAGCGCTTTCACAATGGCACGGGACTTTAAAGAGCGCAAGGGGACAGCCTCAGGGTAACGTGTCGCAGCACACATCACAGTGAGGATGTACTGGTTACCGGACTTTGTTTTTGGAAGAGGACCAACACAGTCTATGATAACATGCTCAAATGGTTCACCGAGGACAGGGATTGGCTTCAAAGGAGCAGCGGGAATCACCTGGTTCGGTTTACCAGAGACTTGGCAGGTTTGACATGAACGACAGAATTTCACAACGTCGGACTTAAGCCCTGGCCAGAAGAAAAAACGGAGGACACGATTGTACGTTTTTTTAATTCCTAGATGCCCGGACATGCAATGATCATGAGCTAAACTCAGAACTTCTGAACGAAACGGCTGTGGGACTACAATTTGGCACACGGACTCGTGCGTAAAACCAGAGCCAGGAGACCAGTGGCGCATGAGGACACCCTCATCGAGGCGGTAAGACACAGACTTTTCACACTTTGGATTTTTCATCATAGAAAAACAATGGGACAAGGTAGCGTCAGAGTTCTGGGCTGCCATCAGTTGTTCTTTGTTTACTGGCAGCGCAAGGTTTTCAACATCAGGCTGAAGCTCAACAGAAACAGGTGCGTCTACTTTACACTCTGGAGACGTGCTTGTTGGATCAGGGGAACTCAGGAAAGAGTCACTCAAATCCACCAAGTCACCAAATTTTCGTGCCTGAGCACGAGTGACTGCACACATGGGAAACAGGGGCAACACGTCTGGCCCAACCGGGTCAGAAACACACACATCCGCGCACGGATTTTCAATAACCTCGGGCGAAGGGAAAAACTTTTCCACCGGCCAAATCATTCCCGAGGATCAAATCAACCCCAGCTATCGGTAGCTGTGGTCTGACGGCAATTTTGAATTTGCCTGAAACGAAGCGAGAAGTCAAGTTCACAAAATGCAGAGGGGCGCGCACCTCACTCAATTTAACTCCCCATGCTAACACATCTGAGCCACAATAAGACTCAGCTGAAAAAGGAAGAACGTCACCGCGAATAAATGATCGTTTTGCTCCAGTATCGCGCAGGATAGTGATAGACACCGGCTCTTTATTTCCCACCAATGTAACAGAACCATCTGAAATAAATGGTCTGAAATCAGCATCAATTTGGTTCTTTTTTATTTCTGCCAAATTCATGTTCTGCGTGGAGGAGGGTTCAGTCTGAATTAGACCGATCGGAGACGGTGTTTTGACATTTTTGACTTGTTCTTTTCTTTTAAGAGTGGGACAGGAGGCGATCAGGTGTCCCTGCTCGTGGCAGTAATAACACTCGCGGGTTTCCGTAGTTGTAGAAGCAGCAACAGGGTTGCGGCGGTTACTTTTAGGGGATCTAATTCTTCGGTCAGCGGGGACCGGATCACGACAAACAAGAGAAAACATTTTTGTGCGTCAGAGCGAATTCATCCGCCAACACAGCGGCGTCAGCAAGACACGTCGTTTTTTGTTCATTCAGATAAATCACAATTTTCTCAGGAAGCCGACTCTTAAATTCTTCCAGCAACATGAGCTCGCGCAGATGATCGAAGGTTTGAATTTTGCTGGCCTGACACCATTTGTCAAACAAAACACTTTTCTCCCTCGCGAACTCTACATATGTTTGGGTGGCAGTTTTTTCACATTTCCTAAATTTTTGCCGATACGCTTCTGGCACTAATTCATAAGCACGAAGGACGGTGGCTTTCACAATGTCATAATTTAAACTGTCCTCAATCGACAGAGAAGTGCACACTTCTTGAGCTTTACCCACCAGTTTACATTGAAGCAACAGAGGCCAAACACTTTTAGGCCAATTCAGTGTAGCAGCAATGCGTTCAAAAACACTAAAATATGAATCCACTTCGGATTCTCTAAAAGGTGGGACTAATGCGATGTGCCGACTAACATCAAAGCTGTCATGGGGCGTACTAGTCGGCGGTGACTGTGAGGTTGAGGGACTGGCTGCCGCAGCAGCTCCCCGCTCTAGCTCCAGAGCTTTCAACCGTAAACACATGGCCTCCACCTCCAACTCCTTATGTTTCACTTCAACCTCCTTTATGCGCAGAGTTATTCTGAGTTCTTCTGCCGTCATGACAGGTTGAACTGGGGAGGTACGGAGTGGGGCAGGAGTACCAGACACAGCACCGAGCTCAGCTCCCTCTGCAGGGGCTGGCTCACCGAACAAACCCCTTCCACCTAGCTGTGTATGCAGAAGCTCTTTCAACTCCTGCTTTTTAATGTTAGGTGGCACAATCACATCAAAAGCATTGGCTATCAAAACAAGATCACTTTTGTTGCACTTCTCAAGTTTATCAACTGTTGGATTAGTAGTAAAATCATCCACTTTAAACTCCATTTTCGCCACCCCCACAAAAGAAAAAACTGCCAACCAACAATCAGAGACAACGAGGAAGAAAAACAAATCACACTTACCAGGCACAACGAAGGACGACGAGAAAAAGAGCGGACGAGCCCCCAAATCATGTTATGCCCCGGCCTAGGGAACCTTTGGCACAACATGTAAAGGTGCTCCCCCAGTCTTCCCACTCCAAGAAAGGCCAGCAACGTCAGTGAGCAAAGTCATAATGAGCAGTTTTATTATTTTCAGAAGGAGAATAAGCCAACATAACAAACAAAACAATCTGAATTAGCCCTACCTTCCCTAAACAAAAGGAAAAGTAAATAAATGACAAATGCTTAACCTAACTCCTACCGAATTAATAAACAAGAGAAAAGAAGGTTAAAACAAAAGGCTTCCCCCTCCTACTACAGCTGCTCTTTTAGTATTTACAGGTATTTACAAAAGTCATATTTTAAGGTAGTCTGTACAACGTCACAAGGCTTCACAAGAAGACTACACAGAGCATCAAACTATCTGATCACAATTTATCAGCTTACTACAAGACCACAAGAAAAAGGTACAGCGTGCTGACGTTCCCTGGGGTGGAAAGGCTGGAGAGGAGACAGACTGCAGTCGGCAGGCTGTTCAAATAGGTTAGGGGATCCGCCCCCTGACCAGTCACATGGCCGCAATCGGGCGAGGCAGCCAATCAGCAAACACCACCTGCTCCTAATTCACTCATTCATAAAACACACACACCAAGGAGAGAGAAAACACTGCACCAAAAACACAGAATCACAAATGACCCACAGGGTCATAACAGAGGTTCAAACAGAGGTCGGAAGAAGCAGGAAGCTGCACAAGCCCAGTTTATAAAGGACCCCTACCGCTTCACCAAATCACCTCTTGGGGAGGCAAGGTCTGGGACTCTAACAAGTTCCAAAGAGGAGGTGGAGCAGTCTGTTGAGGAGACATTCAGTGACCCTTCAAGAGACGATGCCCTAGAAGGAGATCATGGGCTTACTAACATTGACCCACCCACCACATCCCTCAGCACAGAGTGTCCATCATGGAGAGAGGTTCAAGAGGTAGTCAGGCATGCAAAATCATCTTCTGCTCCCAGCGGTATACTGTACAAAGTATACAAGAAATGCCCTAAGCTCCTCCGAAGGCTGTGGAAGCTTATGCAGGTAATTTGGTCCAAGGGAACCATTCCAACAAGCTGGAGAAGAGCGGAAGGGTGCTTTGTGCCCAAAGAACAGGGATCCACACAGATCAGCCAGTTCGGAACTATCTCCCTACTTAGTGTGGAGGTAAAGATTTTCTTTTCTGTGCTTGCCAAGAGAATGAGCGTGTTCATGACCCAGAATGGATATATTAACACCTCTGTCCAGAAAGGCGGTGTCGAAGGGTTCTTCGGGTGCTTGGAGCATACAGGCGTCCTAAGCCAACTCATCCAAGAAGCAAAGGAGAAGAAAGCCAGCTTGACTTTGCAAATGCACGTGGGTCTATTCCCCATAACTTGATCCAAGTTGTTTTGGACTACTACCACATCCCATATAACATCCAGGGCATGATCACCAGTTACCTGAGAGACATCAAGCTATGATTCCAGTCTGCCAAGTTTACAACAAAGTGGCAGCCAGTGGAGAAGGGGATAGTGACAGGATACACAATCTCTCCCATCTTGTTCATCATGGGAATGAACCTGATCATCTCTGCAGCGAGTACAAAGTCAAGAGGGCCGAAGACCGCTGCAGGATGTCAACAGCCAGCAATCAGGACATTCATGGATGACACCAACTCACGTGCAGGCAAGATGGGTCCTGGCAGAACTGGATCACATGGCCACTTGGGCAAAGATGGTCTTCAAGCCTGAGAAGTCAAGGAGCCTGGTGATCCAAAAGGGAAAAACAACTGGAAGGTTCAAGCTACTTGTTCAAGGGGAAGTGATCCCGAACATCCAGGGGAACCCAATTAGATGCCTTGGAAAGTGGTATGATGATTCCCTGTCAGACAAGAACAGCATGTCCAACACCGGAAAACAAATCGAAGAGTGGTTGAAGAAGATGAAGTCTGGCCTGCCTGCTGGATCTACCAACATGGCCTGCTTTTGAGACTCATGTGGCTTCACAGTGCAGACGCTCTGCTGCTTGCGCTCCGCTTTGCTTACATTCTTTTGCTTTCATTCTTGTTTTTTCCTGCTAAAAGCTACAGAAAGCAGATCCTGGATACTTATAAAGCATTGGGGCCTTAATTTGTGAGAGATACAGAGGACTACTGCCATATTTTCACAACTTTAGTACTGTGTGAGCAGGGCTGAGGCACAGTGCAAGCCTGAGTGGAGCCGACTTGTGAAGCAACCTGTAGCAACTTAGCTTGGTTTGCTAAGCTAATGGCTACATCCAGCCCTCCCCATGAAAACCAGCAACTTGTTAAGAAAAACAGGATCATTGCCAACCTCAAGGAAGACATCCGAAGGCTGTCAGCGGAATTCAAGTCCCAATCTGAGCTGCTGACAAACACCCTGGATGTGGCTCACGAGCAGTCTTTACAGATCGCCTCGTTAAAAGCTGCTCTTCAGGACACAGTAGCCTGGGATCCTACCTCCTCTCCTCCGCAGCCCAGCAGTTCAACGCCCTGTCGTAAGCCACAATGGTCGGAGATGGTGTTATGGAGCAAAAAAAGGACCTCACTCGGCGTCGGTCTCTCATCCCACCTCAGCCTTTCCAACAGATTTGAGCCTTTGTCATCGCAGGTCGAAGCGCTGGACTCCGATGAGCTGAAGGATGATGCAGCCCATCCCACGTCTCCCAGTCCGGGAGTCATCCTTTGCCGGCAGCTCCCCTCCCGGCTAACAGCTGGCAGCCTCCCCACACGGACAGCTCTGTGTCCCCCCTCGGAAACAGAGTGGCAACAGAGGAAACAGAGTTGCTTAACTCATAAAAGGTGAGACTATGAAACTGAGCAATAACAAAGTTAACGGGTCACAAGCCAGTGCCAGGCCAAGAGCTAGAGAGCATTCTGCCAAAAACAAAGCTAAGAGGATAGATGCTATTCTGATTGGGGATTTTATAACAAGGCAGGTGGAAATGGCCAGGACTGAAAATCTAACTGTGAATAACACATCAGTCAGAGAGGTGGCAGCTATGCTACCAGACATTATGTCTACACGGCCACATATTAAGAAGATTCTTATTCATGCTGGCTCATTTGACATCCTTATGAATAAATCTGGGTCTGAGACCCTAAAGAAAGACTTTTTGTTTTTATTGGAAACACTTAAAAAACTTCACTCAGGAGTGTCTTTCATCTCTGGACCTATCCCAACACTCGGCAGAGGTTGCGAGTCCTTCAGCAGACTCCTTGGCTTAAGCACCTGGCTGTCATCAGCCTGCCTCTAGCAACAGGTTGGATTTATTGACAATTTTGATATTTTTTGGAACATAAAAAGCCACTTCATGTCAGACAGGGTTCACCCAAACAACCTTGGCTCCAGACATCTTGGCTGCAACATACGTCACACCGTCGAGTCATCTTATCAGAACATATATGCACTGTAAAGCAGGAAGGTCAGCACACAGGGAGCAGACAGACAGACAGTTACTGCTCCAAAAAAAACAACAACCGCCTCCCATGATGATGACGTCACGGTCTGTGGCTCTGTCCTCCACGTTACAAAAAACCTGCAGAGGTTGTCTCTGTCCAAGCAAGAATGTCAAGAAAAGAAGAGATAGGACAGTCACCATGCTGCTTTCCCCCTTATGCCGGCAATTTCATTCAGCCGGCGGCATGGCGAAAATAAAAACAACTGCAGAAAATCAAGAACAGTCAACCCATCAAATCTGATATGTATCTCATGTCAAACACAGTCTGTCTCTAAACTTATGCCAGATAACGTTTCACAACTAGCACTTCTAAATATCAGGTCTCTGGCTGGCAAATCCTTCTTAATCAATGATTTTATTAACAAGCACAAACTTGATTTTATGTTTTTAACTGAAACTTGGCTAGGCCAGGAAAATAGTGCAGCAGTTTTAATTGAGACAGCCCCTCCAAATTTTAGTTTATTTCGTGAAGCAAGAATACATAAGAGAGGAGGCGGAGTTGCCACTCTGTTCAAGGACAGCTTCCAGTGTAAGCAAATGTTTTATGGTCAGTTTGACTCCTTTGAATATGTTGCCACTCAGTTAAAATCCCCCTGTCGAGCAATTTTAGTGACCATCTACCAAATATGATGCAAGGTTTTTTGATGAGTTTGCCAAATTGCTGTCTATTATGTGCATGGATTTTGATTATGTTGTTTCAGTGGGAGATTTTAACATTCATGTTGATACTCTTACAGATGGGTGTGCTAAGGAACTGTTAAATATTCTGGATAACTTTGGGCTTTCTCAGCATGTCACAGAACCGACACATAACAGAGGAAACATATTAGATCTAATTATTTCCAAAGGTCTTAATATCTCTTAGGTTATGGTGAATGATGTTGCTTTATCTGACCATTACTGTGTTTCATTCAAAATTAACACCCTTGCTAATCCTATGAAAAGTGAAGCAGAGGTGATCAGAAAGCGTTAGATAAATGATAACACCTGTGCATTATTATTCACCCAGCGTTTTACACCATCACAAACCCTGCCCTCAGCTCTAGTTGATGACCTTGTAAGGAGTTTTAATTGGTAGTGTCAATTGGTAACCATGAATCTGAGCGAACTGCGATCACATGTGGGGTTCCTCAAGGGTCCATTCTCGGACCACTTCTATTCAACATCTATATGCTACCCCTAGCCCAGACTATGGAACATCACAACATCTGCTACTACTGCTGCTACACAACAGAGCTCTGTAAGCCTGCTTTTATCCAGTTTTAAAACGTTTTAAATCACTCTAAACATTATGCCTCTGGCTAATGTTTGATTTTAATGTTTTATTTTTTACTGGGTGAAAGTTTTTTAGTCATCGGACGTTTGGATCTTAACCTTTTAAAGAAGGGCCTGGTGAGCTGCCATGGCAACACTGGACACTTCCGACTCACCTGGAAAACTGGAACAAATGCTGAACAAAGCATACAAAAAGATCGCTAACCTTCTCGAGGACATCGAGCGGATGTCGAATGAGCTCCAGAGGAAGGATTCCCTGCTGATCACCCTCAGGTCCCGTTTCCCGACGCTGACCAACTGGCTGGAGACCTCACGGACCGGTGAGTCCGCTCCACAGAACACCACCTCCGCGCTCGGGCAAACAGTTCTCTGGGACCCGTCCTCCTCCTGTCAGCGGCCCGCCTGCTCCACTCCAAACAGGGGGACCCCCTGGACCGAAGTGGTCGAAGAGGGCTCCGAGCGGGGCTAACAGCAGGGCTCACAGCGGGGCTCCTTCTCCCCCGATACCGCTCTCCAACAAGTACGCTGCTCTATCCGTGAGCGAGAAGCCGGCGACCCGGGACCCACACCAAGAGACTGCACCTGTTCCTGCGGCCACAGACACCATGCCCCCGCTGACGGACACCACAGCCTTCCCTCCACTCACTGGTAGCTGCCCTTCAGCAGGTGGGTGTCCAACAGGGAGCCGTCCGCCTCAATACATGGCTTTCCTCTGCCTGCAACTCCCACCACGTCGGCTTCATCAACAACTTTGATGTTTTCTGGGAGAGACAACACTTCTTTGGGCCAGACGGGCTCCATCTTAACAGGGCAGGTGCCCGCATGCTCTCAGCCAATCGGGCATACGGTGTTCAGCATGCAATTTTCCCCAAACCCACACCAGCTGCTCTGTCCCACACCAATTGACGTCCCCCAGGTCCATGCTCCTATCCACTCAGTTCCACCTCTGACCACCATACACACAGTACCGGACCTGGACCTCATATTCACACCAACACCTCATCCATTCCGGTAATCATTACACTGCATCAACACATCAGACACCGCCATACTCACTCTGTGAACCTCCATAACCTTCGACCACTCACAAAACACCCACAACCCACCTCCATGATCAACAAGCCACCTGTCACCATCAATGTGGCACTTTTTAATGTTCGCTCTCTTTTAAATAGAACTTTTTTAATGAATGACGTGATTTTAGATAATAAGTTAGACTGTCTTCTTTTAACTGAGACATGGCTTGGCACTGACGCACCTGTTGTACTCACCGAGGCCTGCCCACCAAATTTTAATTTTTTGTTTTCTACTAGAGAGGGTAGAAGAGGAGGCGGGACGGCATCCATTACAAATGACACACTGACCTCAAATGGAGTGTCTTTTAACAGTTACAAGTCATTTGAGCACCATGCCTTTACTTTTAGCAGCCCTCCGATTCTTTGCATCACTGTTTACAGACCACCCCATCACTCTAGTTCTTTTATCAGCGAATTCTCTGAACTTTTATCAATCATTCACACCTCTTATAGCAGGATTTTAATAACTGGTGATTTTAATCTACACGTTGATGATACCTCGGATCCAATATCCAGAGAGTTTTTAAACCTTTTAAATTGTCTTGATTTTAAGCAGCACGTCACACAGCCAACTCACAACAGAGGACACACCCTGGACCTGGTCATAACCTATGGCCTGTCCACTGGTGTGTCCTCTGTTGTCGACCTGGCTGTGTCTGACCACTACTGTGTATTTTTTAACACTACCAGTTTTAACCAGGAGGATACCCCGGTGAGAACAGTGAGGAGGCACGATCTTACTTCTGAAGTGGCTGCAAATTTTATTGAGATTTTACAGTGCACTCCTGCTGAAGTTTTGCCTGCACCTTGTGATTTTATCGTTGATAATTTTAACAGTAAACTGAAGTCAGCTCTCGACTCAGTAGCTCCACCTGTAACGAAAACAATAAAAAGAAAACCTACACCCCCGTGGAGAAAAAAACGATGAAATTAATAAACTGAAAAGACAATGCAGGAGTGCTGAGAGAAGATGGAGAAAGAGTAAACTGACCGTTCATTATGAGATTTTACGTCAACTACTCAAAACCTACAATAACGCAGTCAAAAAGGCCCGAATTTCCCATTTCTCACAACTCATCACCAACCATAAAATCAACCCCCTGTTCCTCTTCTCCACTTTTAATAATTTAAAGCAATACTTAAGAACTTTCAGTTTTGGTTGATTTTGGCGGCCCCAGTGGACCAAAGCGGTAGTGTTTTGCCTGAAGGAAGACCACATTTCCCATAAGGACCAGCGCATAGCGTCGTAAAATCCCTGATCTCCCGGTCGCCTGCAGTTAGTGGATACTACTACATTTCTGTTTCCAGTGTCTGTGTGAAGGATGAATAGCAATGAGGTAATGAATTTAATTGTGGCTAAACAATATCATATGACAATGCTGAAAATAAGAAACGTTTAACTTTGGTTTAGTACCCCCCCCATACACCCTCTTTCACAGTTTTCAAAATTCAAGTACTTTGTCACATTCAACACATTCAAATTGTTATTTTGCCACTTGTCCCTTCACAGTAAAGGAAGTAACAAGTAAAACATACGACCTAGAGAAAAAAGAAAAACATTTCCAGGCACATGCACAGTGTTACGCAAGAAATATCATGAAAAAAAAGAGTGGCATAAATGCAATGTACATTTTTGCAATGACGGGATATGTGTATGATTTGAATAAATAAATGGCACAACAACACTGTATTACAGTGGTAGTAAATGAACGACAATGACAGTTGAAAAAAATTACTGTGAATAAAAAAACAAAACAAAAGGGGAGTGTGATGCATGCATCCTGGTCAATCTACCAGGAATCCTCGCAATCCTGAGAAGTTTAACACACAAAACTTCACCCTACGGTTGATAAATGTACGCTTATACTACAACCGGGTAGATTCCTGGCAAAAAGTGGAGATTGTGAACTAAGAAGCCAACAACCACTGGGCTACGACTAGGCTCAACCAAGAGCCAGGCCCAGGCCCAGGCCCAGGCTCAACCACCACCACCAGCAGCAGCAGCCAGGCCCAGGCTCAACCACCACCAGCAGCTGCAGCAGCCAGGCCCAGGCCCAGGCTCAACCACCACCACCAGCAGCAGCAGCCAGGCCCAGGCTCAACCACCACCAGCAGCTGCAGCAGCCAGGCCCAGGCCCAGGCTCAACCACCACCAGCAGCTGCAGCAGCCAGGCCCAGGCCCAGGCTCAACCACCACCGGCAGCAGCAGCAGCCAGGCCCAGGCTCAACCACCACCAGCAGCTGCAGCAGCCAGGCCCAGGCTCAACCACCACCACCAGCAGCTGCAGCAGCCAGGCCCAGGCCCAGGCTCAACCACCACCACCAGCAGCAGCAGCCAGGCCCAGGCTCAACCACCACCAGCAGCTGCAGCAGCCAGGCCCAGGCCCAGGCTCAACCACCACCAGCAGCTGCAGCAGCCAGGCCCAGGCCCAGGCTCAACCACCACCGGCAGCAGCAGCAGCAGCCAGGCCCAGGCCAAGGCAGCAGCCACCACCACCAGGCCCCGGCAGCAGCTACCACCACCAGGCCAGGAGCAGCCACCACCATCAGGCCAGGAGCAGCCACCACCACCTGGTCCAGGCAGCAGCTACCACCACCTGGCCCAGAATGTCTCCAAGAAAGCCATCAGGGTTTAGTGAGGAAATGGAAGAGATCAAGCAATCTCTAAATTTCATGTCAGATGAAATTTAGTGGCGAAACAGCAAACACAACTGCTTGGATTAATGAATGAAGTGTGTGAATTACAGAAAATGATCAGGGAAAAAGACGAGAAAATAAGCTACTTAGAAAGACGAGTGGATGATCTGGAACAATACACGAGGATGGATGATGTGATTGTGAGCGGGCTCAACACCAGACACCGCTCATTTGCCAGAGTTACAGCTGGAGCCAGTGGCCACAGCGGCGAGGATGACACACAGGGGGAAATACACTCCTTGGAGCAACAGGTACTTAAGTTCTTCGCATCCAAAGACATTGATATTGATAGCAATAATATTTCAGCCTGCCATGCACTTCCAAGAAAAGACAAGGCCAAACCAGCTATTGTTATCCGGTTCGTGAATAGGAAAGTTAAGATCAACTTGTTGCAACAGGCCAAAAACTGAGAGGAACTGACGTATATCTTAACGAACATCTAACTAAGAAAAATGCTGACATTGCAAGGCAAGCCAGGGTTCTCAAGAAACGAATGAAAATTCAAGCAACCTGGACGAGGAATTGCAAAGTGTGGATTAAAACAAATGGAACACCAGAGGATGCAAAAGTCAGCATAGTAAGAGAGCTCGCAGATCTGGACAGGTTTGAGTGAGTGAGGGATGTTCACATCTCAGTACTACTCAAGTGAGTGAGGGATGTCTATATCTCAATGACACACAATATAACCACAACAACAGTGCTTGACAGTGACGATACCTTTCCATTTAGCGATACAAGTGATGATGAATCAGTTGAAGTACCACCAATAGGCTGTATGAGTAGTGATCATCAGAACTTTGAACAATTGAACTTACAAACCTTTGAATACACGGAACATAAAATGTATGAAATGGAGAATGGTATTGACCCAGAAAATCACCACTACAACAACATCAACTGCAACTGTGAGTACTATACAGATGAACAATTTATAAGAAAGAAAATAATGGACAAAAAATTTTCAGTAATACATTTCAACAGCAGAAGTTTGAATAGAAATTTTTCTAAAATCAAGGACTATGTAAAAAAAATTCCCCCCTTTAATGTGATTGCAATTTCAGAAACTTGGCTGGACAATGAGAAGGAAGTTGATATTAACCTGGAGGCTATGAACTATTCACCACCAACAGAGTCAATAAGAAAGGAGGAGGAGTGGCACTATATTTGTAAATTGTGATTTAAAATGTAAAAAAAATAGAGAGTATGTCAGTACAAATAGAAAATATTAGGAGTGTGTCACAGTAGAAGTAGACATGGATAAAACCAAGAAATATAATAATAAGTTGCATCTATAGAACACCTGGATCCTGTATTGAGTTATTTAAAGAAAAAATTATTGATATGTATGATAAGATGAATGATAAGAAAACGATTTTTGTTTGTGGGGACTTTAACATAGACCTGTTAAACTCACAGGACCACAGTAAGACAAAGGATTTTATTGACACATTGTACTGTGTAAACTTATTCCCTACTATTTTAAAACCAACTAGAATAACAACTGACAGTGCAACGTTAATAGATAACATCTTTACCAATACAATTGAGCAAAGAATAGTAAGTGGACTGCTTCTTAATGATATAAGTGACCACCTTCCTTTTTTACAACGGTGCAGTATTCATATGAGACTCAAACCCAGACAAATCCTGATTCTCACAAGAAGATTCGGTATAGAACACCCAAAGCCATTGAAGCTCTTAAAGGGACTTAATGGAGCAAAGATGGACAGACATTTTTTTAAATAAAGATCCAACAAAGCATATGAAGAATTTCTGTCTGTTTTACCACCTTATATGATAAACACTGTCCCATAAAACAAAAAAGAAGAAATATGATGCCAAGCCCTGGATTACGAGGGATTAGAAAATGCTTGTAAAAAGAAAATTTACTTTACAAAAAGTTTCTAAAATTGAGAACAAAGGAGGCTGAAAATAAATATAAAAAATAAAAAAATAAATTAACAAGTATAATGAGATTTAATAAAATGGATTACTACCACAAACAGCTAGAAGAGCATAAAAATAATACACAGGGTATATGGAAAGTGCTTAACAGTATAGTTAATAAAAGTACAGGAAAATCAAATTACCCAAATTATTTTATTAAAAACAATCAATCAATTACAACCAAAACAAGGGAGATTGTAAATGATTTCAACAAGTATTTTGTGAATGTTGGTTATAATTTAGCTAAAGGAAATTGTGAACCCAGTAGTAAAAAATGATGTAGACGAAAGCACTATTAACATAAACCCAAATACCATCTTTCTTAAAAAGATAACTGAGAGGAACTAATTGATGTGGTAAAAACATTTAAGAATAAAAAACTACTGACTGTATTGATGTTGATATGGCATTAGTAAAAGATATTATAGATAGTATAGCTAAACCTCTGACCCATATCTGCAACCAGTCATTCCAAACCGGTATATTTCCCAACCAAATGAAAATAGCAAAAGTCATTCCAATATACAAAAATGGAAATAAACATCAATTTGAAAATTACAGACCAATTTCTCTACTTCCACAGTTTTCAAAAATCTTAGAAAAATTATTCAGCCATAGACTCGATCATTTCATAGAAACACAAAACTTACTAAGTGAACATCAATATGGGTTCAGATCTAATCGATCCACCTCAATGGCTGTAATGGAACTTACAGAAAAAATATCATCAGCAATAGACAATAAGGAATACACAGTAGGTGTGTTCATGGACTTACGAAAAGCATTTGACACCATTGATCATAATTTGTTAATGAGGAAGCTGGAAAGATATGGGATCAGGGGCATAGCATATACATGGTTAAAAAATTATTTAGACAATAGAAGACAATATGTGCAATTAAATAATGAAAAATCTGACTTGTTGAGGATCACATGTGGGGTCCCACAAGGTTCTGTGCTGGGTCCAAAACTATTCATTATGTACATTAATGATATTTGTAATGTGTCCAAGTTATTACATTTGTTTTGTTCGCTGATGACACCAATTTACTTTGCTCTGGTAAAGATCTGAGGCACCTTCTGGACACAGTGGAGAGAGAACTAGGAACGATAAAAAGATGGTTTGACATTAATAAACTCTCACTAAATTTAAATAAAACTAAATATATAGTATTCGGATACCGAAGAATTTTAGATCAAACACAAATTATGATAAATAATACTGAAATAGAAAGAGTTATATAAATACATTTTTAGGAGTTATTTTGGATGACAAACTAAGTTGGAAACCACATATAAATCATATAAAGAACAAAATATCAAAATCTATTGCAATATTAAATAAAACAAAATACATCCTCAACAAATACTCATTACATTTGTTATATCGAACATTTGTTGAGCCATACATTACTTATTGCATAGAGGTCTGGGGGCATGCGTATAAAACAATTACAAAACCAATTTTCATATTACAAAAGAGAGCAATAAGGATAATCAACAGGGCCGATTATCGAGACTCAACAAACACATTTTTCATAAACCTACAGATCTTGAAATTTAATGATCTTGTGGACTATAAAATTGCTCAAATTATGTATAAAGTAAATAATAATCTGCTTCCAGATGGTGTCCAGAGGATGTTTCAGACCCGAACCAGTAGATATGAACTAAGAGGGACTCATGTGTATACAAAAGCAAAAGTACGAACAAATGTGAAACAAAGATGTATATCAATTACAGGAGTCAATCAATGGAATAATCTAGAATTAGAAATCAAACTGTGCAACACACTTAATAGATTCAAAAAGTTATTTAAAAATAATATTATTAATAAATATAAAACTGATTTATAAATACCAGTGTGCTTATAAACTGCTCTATGTAGAATATGCAGGGTTTTTTTCTTTTTCTTTTTGTTGTTGCTCTGTAAAAAAAAATAATAATTTAAATTGAGTGAACGGAAAATGTTAATTTAAGAAGGGTAGGCAAAATAAGCTGATGCTTCAGCCTACACCTTTTCGGTCAAAGTAAATTGTTTTGCTTGTTGTGTTTCTGTTCTGATTTGTTTTGTTTTGTATTTATACCTTTATATTTGTCTATTGTATTTGTTTTTATGAGACCGAAATAAACATACTAACTAACTACATGGATAAATAGAGCAGGATAAAAATAAACTATGACAGTTAAAATAAGAAACATTGAATAATCTGTGTGACAATGTTAGAAGTTATCTGGAGTCAACTGGAGAGTCATGCCGCTCTTCTTCCTCCACAACACTCAGAGAATGCATGCTGCAGATAGAGTCGATTGTAAGATTCTGCCCTAGCGCCTTCTTCCAGGTTCTCCGGTTCTCCCCTGAGTCAAAACAGAAAATAGGACATGTTGAAAAATACTAAACATTGCCCAAAACAAACAAATGCAGGCCCTGGGAAACACAAAGTACCTAACATGGTCCGACTCTTCTGTAAAGCTGGAAACTATAGGCTGTAGCAGTTGGAGGTGTTGCTTGTGGGGAGTAGACGTTACTTGCTTCTTTTGATAGCTGTAGAGAAATAACGTAAGAAATTTATATGGATCAAGAGTAATGCAAGAGAAACACAAAAGTATACACACTGGAAATAAGGCACTATATAAAACATCACACAATGTAATAAAATGCATCATCTATGTTATACTAGAGAATTATAAGATAAGAATAACAATAATTAGCAATACAACATCAAATATAAAAAAGACAATAACATGAAAAAAATAAATATGGAACAACACCGTACACCTTACACAACATAATGTCCAATAGACACATAACAATAACAAAATATCTTGTTATCAGACTGACTTGAAGATGTCAAGTTTACTGGCTAACTGAGATTGTAACCTTCAAAGTTAGGTGCTTGGTGCTACTGAAGTGAGCTACACACAGACCCTTCAGGACTGACTAAATAAACGTTACATGTAGAATTTTAAACATGCAACAATCCCTGTAGTTTTAGCTACACTCAGCACAAGGTGCTATTGATAAGCAGGACTATGAAAAGTCATAACTCAATGCACATTGCACACAGGTTTTGTTTTACTGATTATTTATAGCAAGCAACACGGGTTGACTTGCAATCACTGTAGTCAACTCAACAAAAACACGACAAGAATCCCGTTTTTCTCTGAAACTATTACATAACAATCATCAGAAACTACTGTCACGTACATACAAACTGACATGATAACACCACAATGATTCAGTATGACTGATCTTTCCACAATAGGAACCTACATATTTTATTCAAACTCATCGCATTGCTTTTTCTTTATACAGTACTTTTGAGTTTGTTGCGTGGCTGGTCGTGTCAGTGTGGAACTATTTATTGCTACCACGCATATTTCCGATAGCTAACATCAGCATTATCATTTTGATTTGAGCATTGAAAGCTACTTACTAGTCCAGCAGGAACAGAGCCAAGGCAGCATCAGTCGGAAATCCCTCCTCATCTTTGAGCTCACGCCAGCGAGTGAAAGCCGGGCCAATGTTGATCCTTGACTGTCCTTTTATCCGAGTAGCCTCCCTTTTTCTTTTTTTGTCTTCTCAGACAAAACTTTTCGTTTCTTTGGTTGTTTTGCAGCTTCTGCCATGATAGCAGTAATTGCGCGTAGGTGTTCGCATCGACTTCCATCTTTGTAACGAATGGGGAAAGGGGGAAATGAAGTATGCCGTAAAGCAGTCAACAAATTTGTAGTTTTTTGTGTGGCAGGGTTACTGCCACCCTCCTCGAAGTTGCTTAGTGCCAGTGAAAGCAATACAGACCCCCTCAGGCCATGACAGAGGTGTCATTCAACTAGTTGTAAGTTGATGTATCATCACAAAAGTTATGAAAATATTTTATGAAGGTTGAAAAGTTACTTAGTGTTGGTTTAACAGGCACTGATTTTTAATAAAGTTCTTAGGACACCAACAGATGATCTTTGTGAAGACTTTGCAGACCACTTCAGAACTAAAATCAAGGACATCAGATCCAGTCTGTTATCCAAGAAAGTTCTGTCTGTTACCACACCTGGACTGTTGTCCTTGCCTGAGGAAACACTGGAGAGTTTTGCCCTGGCTGATGCAAGGACACTTGGTCGAGTTTTCTCCCAAGTAAACCCAACAACCTGCCTTTTAGATCCAATTCCCACATCACTTTTAAAGACGTTTTATGGTTTCTTTGAGGAGCAGTTTTTAAACATCATGAATTGCTCTCTTCAGACGGGTGTCTTCCCCACAGCCTTTAAAACGGCGGTGGTGAAGCCCCTTCTGAAGAAGAGCAACTTAGACCCCAACATTCTTAATAATTACCGGCCTGTATCCAACTTACCGTTTTTAAGTAAAATTTTAGAAAAACTGGTTTTTAACCAAGTTAATGACTTTTTAAACAGAAATACCATTTTAGAGAGGCATCAGTCTGGTTTTAGGAGGAACCACAGTACCGAGACAGCCCTTCTAAAGATTTTAAACAACATCAGGTGGAATTTAGATAACAAAAAGCTCACAGTGTTGGTTCTACTGGATCTAAGCGCCGCTTTTGATACGGTAGACCATCACATTTTATTAAAAAGACTCAGACACCTGGTTGGCCTCTCCGGTACTGTCCTTAACTGGTTTTGTTCTTATCTCACAAACCGATGCTTTTATGTAAGTATGGATACATGTTCCTCAGGAACATTACACCGGTTTTAGAGTCGCTGCATTGGCTCCCCGTCCTCTTCAGGATCGATTTTAAGATTCTCTTACTGTTTTTTAAATGTCTTAATGGCCTTGCGCCCTCTTATTTATCTGATCTGCTTTTACCATATCAACCCTCGCGGACCCTGAGGTCCTCCGGCACTGGCCTTTTAACCATACCAAAACCCAGAACAAAAACCCATGGTGAGGCAGCATTTAGCCACTATGGCCCCCACCTGTGGAACAGCCTGCCGGAGAGCCTCAGGACTGCAGAGACTGTTGATATTTTTAAAAGAAGATTAAAGACACACCTTTTTAATCAGGCTTTTAACTAATATTTAAACTCTTCTTATGTTCTTATCTGGTTCTATCGTATTTTATGTTGCTGCTTTTATCTTGCTTTTTAAGATGATATTAATCTTAATAATTTTCTGTTTTTATTTATCACTGTTACTTTATTTATTCTATTTTATTTATAATCTTACGTATTTTATTTTTGGTACTGTATTTATTTTATTTTATTTATTCTTTTAGTCCTATTTTATGCTTTTAGTCTTTAGCTTTTAACTCCAGTGTTTCCTCAGGGGGTCCTCCACACTGGGAGCTGTGTCAGGTCTGCTAGTGGGGGTGCTGTCCTTGGGTCCATTCGGCCCAGCTGGCTGGTGGTCCCTCCCTTCGATGTGGGGGTCCACCTGTCTGTCGGAGTCGGGGGGCCTGGGTGCTGTCCCCCCAATGGCACGGCCTGCTGCTCCTCCCAGTGTGGACGACCCCAAAGGTGGCGTTTCCTTGATCCTCAGTGCCATGCCATGTCTCCCTATTGTGTGTGAGATTGTGTGTGTGTGTGTGTGTGTGTGTGTGTGTGTGTGTGTGTGCGTGTGTCTAGTATGGAGGGTGGGAGGGAGGGGCTTTCTTTGTAATTTTTTTTCTTTCTTGTGTTAATTGTTTTTAATTCTGTAAAGCACTTTGTGTTGCATGTCCGTGCAGGAAAAGCGCTCTACAAATAAAGTTGATTGATTGATTGATTGATCTCCTATCATATGTATGCTGACGACACACAACTCTATATCTCAGTGTTATCACATGACTATAGTCCCTTACTCCCATTGAGTAAATGTATTCATCAAATCAATGACTGGATGTGCCAGAATTTTCTCCAGCTAAATCCAGGAAAGACAGAGGTATTCATTTTTGGCCTTAGAAATGAAAGGGCAAAAATCAGCACCCACCTTGGCTCTATGTCATTGACAGCTACAAATCAAGCCAGAAATCTAGGTGTTATTATTGACTCAGACCTGAACTTCAACAGCCATTTAAAGTTTATTACTAAATCTGCCTATTACCACCTGAAAAATATAGCTAAAATTAAGGGGTTTCTGTCTAAACAAGACATAGAAAAACTTATCCATGCTTTCATTTTTAGTAGGTTGGATTATTGCAATGGCTTACTTACAGGCCTTAACAAAAAATCAATTAGACAGTTGCAGCTGATTCAGAACGCTGCCGTCAGAGTCCTTACAAACACCAGGAAACTGGACCATATTACACCGGTCATTAAATCGCTACACTGGCTTCCTGTGAGTCAAAGAATAGATTTAAAATCTTACTGCTGGTCTACAAGCCTAAATGGTCTCGGACCAAAATACATGCTTGATCTACTGGTTCCCTACGAAGCATCCAGACCCCTTAGGTCATCTGGAACAGGTTTGTTGTGTGTTCCAAGAACAAGAACCAAGCAAGGTGAGGCAGCATTCAGTTATTATGCTCCTCACCTGTGGAACAAACTTCCCGTAGATCTGAGGTCTGCTCAAACTGTCAGCTCCTTTAAATCAGGGCTAAAAACACTATTGTTTACTGAAGCGTACTCTTAGATTAAATACTTACCTGCTGTATTCTACTGCCCGTACTTTTTAACTACACACTGCTGATTTATGCCTTTTATTATTCTACTTCTTTTCTTATCCTGACTGTTCAATGTATTGAGCCTGTTTTTATTTTATGTTACTGTATTTTATTATTATCACTATCATTCTCAGTTTCTATTTCCCTTTTTAAATGACTGTTTTTATTGTTTTACATTGTGTCTTGTTGCTTTTAATGTCTCTGTAAAGCACTTTGAATTACCTTGTGTTGAATTGTGCTATACAAATAAACTTGCCTTGCCTTGCCTAAGATCGGGCCAGCTCCAGCTTCCCCTGTCATCAGTGGTGGAGGAGTTTAAAGTTGCCAAGTGCAGACTGTCCCTGACATATAGGGACTCTCAAGACCAACTCACCAGGGAAGCAGGAGTCAGAACAAGATCTGGCTGTAAGGGGGCCGCCAGCATGGCAATTAACCAGGCCGAATGTTCTCTAAGGACCAAAGACATCATCGGAAACCCTTGCACTGGAAGACAAGGTCTAGGTACAGCACATTTCCAGCAGTGGTCAAAAAGGAACAATGGCGCACATTCTGTCAGGGTGCAAGATCGCATTGACACAGGGGAGATACAGGTGGCGCCATGACAAGGTGTTGGCAGTGCTCGCAGACATCCTGGAGAAGGAGAGGAGAAAGAAACAACCAGCCAAAGCAAGGCCACTGCTGAGCACCGTCGCCTTTGTGAAAGAGGGTCAAAGACCTGTCGCCCACAGTCAAGCCAGGCAGAATCTCCTGCAGGCAGCCCAAGGATGGGAAATGGAGGTTGACCTCGGGAGGAAACTCCGCTTCCCAGAGGCGGTGCTGTCCATCACTCAAAGACCCAACATCATCATGTAGTCTCCAGAGGGAAAGAAGATCATCCTGGTGGAGTTGATGGTGCCATGGGAGGAGGGCTGTGAGGAAGCTGCAGAGAGGAAAAAAGCCAAATACCAGCAACTTGTCCAAGACTGCTGGGATAACGGGTGGACAACATGGCTGATGATGGTGGAAGTTGGATGTCGAGGATTCCCAGCTCAATCTGTATGGAATCTAGTGACCAAGGTTGGACTGAGAGACCACTTGAGGAAAGCAGCCATTTGTAGGCTGGGAGAAGCATCAGAGAGAGCCTCCTGTTGGCTCTGGCACAAGAGAGAGGACACAAGCTGGAAGCCAGGAGGAGAGAGGCAGTGACCTGACCAATCACTGCTGACCCACCAACTGGAGGGTGTTGTGGTTAAGGGTCGAAACACCCAGAGAAGGTTGGGGACCACCTGATGACCTCTCCTCCAGGCCAAGGCTTCACCCATTAGAAATGGGTGTATGTTAGCATTGTAGATGTATTATTCAACTACATTTAAAAAAATTTTGGATCAATATTTTTTGTGTCTTATATTGTAACATCTGATGAAAACAATATCCATTTTTAATGACATTTTCAGTGGTGTTAATGTTAATTATTATGGTTTATTGACTTACATAACCTTTTATCTTAGGTTATACAGATTTTAGGGATAAAAGCATTTGAATGTTCTCCAATAAATGACATCAGGATAAGCAAAAATACCAATCTAGGCACTGGTGTACCAAGGAGAGTTCCAAGGATTAAGGCACATAAAGGCCTCACACACATACACTCCTATCACCTGCCACACCCATACTCACACTGACAATCCTCTTTTCTGACATCATTTAATTGGTAGTTATGTCTTTTGTTTGATCTTAATTATAAAATATACTAGGGTTGCACAATAATATCAGCATGTCAATATCAGCCAATATTGGCTTTAAAATGAATTATAAGACAGCATGCTTTTTCTTATTTTGCACAATGAATGAATATTAAACACATTGAAAAGCATTGTATTTCATGTCTCCATCTGCTGGTGGGCCATCAAAATAAGAGTATGCATGCATATTATGGTGATGATTTCACCACAGAAGAGACGTGATGATCGCTAAAATTAGGTGGGGAAAAAAAGGTGGCTATCAATATCACTCATCGGCCAAATATATTGTTAAATATCGGCATTTCAGATGTCAGCAAAAAAATCCAATATCACGCATCCCTAAAATATATGACAGATTAAAATTCCTATTCCTATTCATGAACTTGAGACAGTCTTCTGTTTAAACTGGGGCAAATTAAATCCCCGATGTTCCATGGGTGTTGTCCAGAGATCTTGGCTAAAATTCATCTGTGTCAACATGTCTTAATAAGAGTTTAGCTGCCTGTTATTATCTCCTGTTAAACATTGCCACTCAGTTTAATGAGATCATTAATAAGGACAATCAAAAACATTAACTTTAAACAATATTTCTGTGCAAACATTCTAGACCAACATCCCTGTCTTTACATAGCCCATGAGAGGCATTAGTATTAACTGCGTGTCTTTATGCAGAAGATGGTACATGAGCTAATGAGTTTTTGCTTATTAATATTGAAATTAATGCAGCAAGGGACTCTGAAATCTAATCAAATCACCTGCTCTGTAGGGGGAAAGGGGGAACCTGTGGTGTAAGTGTGAAGATAGAACACTGTGTTGACAAGAATGTTTACACACCGACTGTGGTAGTGAGAGAGACAGAAAAAAAAAAAAAAACTTGTTGTATTTCTGCTTGTCAAACAGTTAACATAGAATAATCAGGCAGTGCAGAAATTTGACCATCTCCATCCTTGTGTCATACTCTTGTTGTCCATGGGTCACATTGTTATCCACTGTGCTCGTGATTCGCATTGATCCAGTCATGTCAATCTCTGTCTCCTGCTGAAGACAATATTGCTCCTATACATCAAGTCCTGGGGCTTTGGCCATCAGGATGGATGTGTGGAGACTGTTGGAGTGCACATTGGGAATTTGTGAGGGAGCCTTGAAACGTTGTCAGGTCGATGAGAGGGGCAGCAGCAGCCATTTTTCAGCTCAGAGGGCCCTTGAAAAAAAAAGAGATGAGAAAAAAACAAAACTCGTCAATCAATACAGGAGCCATCAGAGTCTGTCAGAGACACATGGGCAGAGAAGTCATCCATTATCACCTTTAGGCAGGGGACACTGTAGAGGACACTCAGAGTACAAACAGCTTTTTAAAATGCACTGTATCACATAGCTGTGGTTTGGGTCAAATGTTTGTCTCTCTGAGGTAATATGAGGTAATACATTTTTACTTTAATTGAGATGCTTCTAGCTGATCTTGCTAATAACACGGCATCTTGTAATTATATGCTTTTCCTACAAGGAATATTAAGTTCAAGATGAAGAAACTTGTTGAATTTAAAAAAAGTTAAAACATGAACGGTGTGAAGAAGAAAAAAAAAAAAAACCTGGTCCAGTGTGAGCATTAGTGCTATGCCCCCAAACAGCCATGGTACACTCACATAGGTGTTTACAAGATCAGACTTCTTCTCAGGGCTGTGTGGGAGTGTACGATGGGGGTGACATAAATCTATTTTTACCTGTTTGTGGCGCAAAAATATCTGTATTTGGATTTATACAGGAAGTGGGTGTGGCCCATACTGGAAGTTGTTTGTTTACTCTGCCCTACTTTCTGCCACACATCGTTTTCTGCTGCCGCTTAGGCTTCTCATACACATACTCATATCTTTTTAAAGAGGAGATGAACACTGAACAATATGACTGTGGTTTGTTTGATTTCTACCTTAGGCAACATCTGACACTGCAGTCAAACTTGAAATTCACCTAGATTTGCTAGAAATGTAGATTGTATTTGATGTTTTCATTGGCAGCCATCTTACAACAAGCTAGCTGGTGATGTCACTGGGTCGGTTCATTTTTATTTATTTATTTATTTATTTATTATTATTTGCAACATAGATTTTAATAATAACTAGATACCGACCAAATTCCAAGATGCTGCTGATTCTTTCCAATGGAGCAACTCGCCTGGTGCATACACAAAAAAGTTTTATAGCTCTTGGATTTACTTCCACAGTATGAGGCCCACTGAATATGCACTGTAGTGTTTATCCTGCTGGCCCCCAAATCAGGGTAGAAAGCGTCAAAATTGATCTCATTTGCAGTTTGAGGTATCCTGTCAACAGTTATACAGACGTCTCTTTTACAATGGTGGGCCATTGGGAAAAATGCTTTCAGGGTTTAGGGTGGGATTTTTTTCGCCGTAATACCACAAGTTGAAAAATGTACTGCAAGGTTGAGCAGCATCAAAGTGGTGCAGAGACATTGCATCACCGGTCCCTGGTAGCAGTGCAGGCATTGGATGCAGGTCCAGCTTACTTGCTGTTTTGATGGGAGAATTGGTGTCTGAGAGTATTTATTTGAATATACAATACCGGGAGAGGACTTTTATGAAGGCAGGGAGGAATAGGTAGACTAAAATCTGAGGAGCTAAGATCATCAACTAGCCTGAAGTTATAAGCCAGTTCTATCCCTGAGGAGGGAGATCTTCATTTCCAAAACTTTACTGAAGAGCCAGCAACATCTTGGTGTCCCCATATCAAGGATAACAGTCTCTTATGTTCATAGAGAAGAGGATGGGCTCACAAATGCTAAACTGTACTAGCACCACCAGCTATCTCACTGGGGCACGCAGGGGAACGGGACAAATGACGCTCTACCCGGCAGTTCTTCTGATGCTAAGTCATAAAGTTTTTTTTTTACTATTGTTTGTGATGCAGCACTTGTGGACATTTGACTCGGTTTCTATCGGTGGTGTTGATCATGATAAGGTGGCTTGTGGATGTGACTGCTGGGTTAAGCTAATATTAGTGAATGTTAATGATATAAGCTGTGACATAATAACGTCAACGCAACATCATAAGCATCTGGTATTGTTGTGCTTGGCAGTGGTAGAGCACATATTTGGTGTGAAGTGTTTTGTCTGGTTTGTCAGCTGCAGCAACCTGACATTGAATGTAATGTTTGTGAAGTTCAGGTAGCTCTTCACTTTCACTTTCTCCACTACCATCCAATTCCATGGGATCAGCTCTTATATTCATATTTGGTCTGACTGGCTAAGATAGCGTTGGCAGTTTGTTTTTGACTTTGCCCTTGGTCCTTCATCAAAACTCTAGAACTCCACTGTATGAACACTTATTAAGTTAAAGAGGATGTGTTAGGCTTTTAGGGGGTTTCCCTCCTCTTTAGTGTGTTATATAGCTAGCATTTTTCTGCCTCTATGAGGTCTGCTAAGTAAAAAAAAAAAAGTCCAGGCTACAGGGAGCTCTCTCTCCCAACACACATACAGCTCCTTAGCTGCCTGAAACAGCTAGTTTGAATTTCCTGCCTTTACTTCCATGACTTTATTTGCTCACAAAGTAACAAATTAGCAATGCACACAGTACAGGCCACTGAGCTGCACCCCCAAACAAACCTGCTCCAAGCAGAGCTCGAGCAGAAGCTGCAGAGAGTTTGAACTGTTGAGGAGCTGTTGAGGAGACCCATGTCTAGGAGACACTGCTTTTTTCATTGTGACGAAAAATAGCCCTTGTTTCGACTGCCAAAGGAAGGAGGAACAAAGAAGTGGTTGGAATTTATTTTCGATACAATTCTTCCACAATACAACCCAGGCATTTTATTGTGTTCCCCCTATGTTTCTGAGGACTGCTTCACAAACTGGCAACAGTTTACAACTGGATTTTCATAGCAGTTACATGTGAGAGACGGAGCAGTTCCCTTTGTTGGACAAATCTCGAGATTCAGGATCACAATTTGTTAGTATGTTTTAGTTAGTTATTCCTGTAAGCTCCTCGGTGGAGCATAGGGCTGCAATCACACCCCGCCAATGGACTCTGTTTTGGGCAGTTTTCTTCAACAGGGCCCATGTCTGGGCTTTTTTTTTTCTTCTTGCCTTTAATGGACAGGGCAGGTAAGCGTGAAGGGGGGAGAGAGAGAGAGGGATGACATGCAGCAAAGGGCCACAGGCTGGATTCAAACCCGGGCTGCTGCGGCAACAGCTTTGTACATGGGGCGCCTGCATTACCCACTAAGCCACCAACGCCCCAGCTGGGCCCATGTCTTTCCTCTTGCCCTGTGGATTCCAATCCAGTGCTTGCCTTGTGATGTTATCGTCTGGTTTGCATAAGGTGTGTCATATCCACCCCCACTTTCTCTCCTTCACATCCTGGCTAAAGGGATTCTGATGTGTTTTTTCCCACAGGCTGACATTTGAGATCCTATCAGGCCACCTGATGTTCAGGATGTGTCTAAGGCATTTGTTGATGAAAGCCTGGAGTTTGTTGGTGGTGTTGTAGTCACTCTCCAAGTCTCTGATCCATACAGGAAGACTGCCTTGACATTGGTGTTGAATATCCTGGTCTTATTTCAGAGGGACAGTGCATATGGAGTTCCAGATGGGTTGCAGTGTGCATGTCTTGCCTTGTTTATCCTGCTCTTAACGGCAGTCTGTTTCTTTGATGTTTTCTCCATGTATGTGGATTGGGAGATTCTGCTTGTTGTTTCGCCGCATTGCTTTAGACTTCTTCACATTTATTTTCAGGCCAGTCTTTGCTGCCTCTTCTCAGCTTTGATTGCGCATGTTGATGTTTATGGGAAAGGAGGCCGATATCATCTGCAAAGTCGAGGTCTTCAAGATGTTTAGTGAGGGTCCACTAGATGCCAGTGTTACTGGCCATGGTTGTTCTTTTCATGATCCAGTCAATGACCATCAAGAGTAATGTTGGAGAAAACATAAAGCCTTGTTTCACCCCAGTCTTCACTTCAAAGGGGCTGGTTAACTTCCCGTTATGAATGATTTGACAGCTGGAGCCCTCATACAGATGTCGGATGATGTTGATAAATGTAGTAGTAGTGGTGCATCAGCTTCCACATCGTTTCTCTTTCCACACTGTCAAAGGCCTTCTCAAAGTCCACGAATGTTACATAGAGAGAGGACTGCCATTCGATGGACTACTCAATGATTATGCGCAGGGTGGTGATATGGTCTGTGCATGATCTGTCCTGGTGAAATCCTGCTTGCTCTGGTCTAAATCTCTTATCCAGGGCCTCCTTCAATCTCTCCAGGATGACTCTGGTCAGGACCTTGCTGGGGACGGATGGGAGAAGGATACCTCGCCAATTTCCACATTGGGAAAGGTCATCTTTTTTGGGTAGTTTCAACAGGTGGCCTTTCTTTCAGTCAGCTGGGACTTGTTCCTGCTCCCAGATCTTTTTTAGGAGGGGCTGTAGCAACATCCACTGATTTTGTTGGGTTTGCCTTGAGCACCTCCGAGGGATACCATCTGGACCTACCGCCTTCAATGGATGTTTTCAATGGCCTTGATGATTTCAACTTTGGTTGGGCTGGTGTTCACACTAAGCTGTTCGGTTGCTGGTGGTATATCTGGAACAGTTATTGGAGGTGGTCGGTTTAGAATTTCCTCAAAGTGTTCTACCCACCAAGCTCTCTACTGTACATCACTGGTGATGGTCTTGCCATCTTTACTGGCATACTTGGGTTGGCGTTCTTTCCTGACAGAGTTTGTGTTATTTCGTACAGTTTT
This sequence comes from Epinephelus cyanopodus, assembly GCA_026686955.1. Lineage (NCBI taxonomy): Eukaryota > Metazoa > Chordata > Actinopteri > Perciformes > Serranidae > Epinephelus > Epinephelus cyanopodus. The sequence goes on along the minus strand of CM048923.1, from coordinate 41,591,563 downwards.
TTCTTTTTTCTTTTTTTTAAATTGTCCTTTTCATTATCATCATCACAGATTACATTACACAGCTGACATCGATCTCTTGGTTCAAGAAACAAAACTAACTAAAGACAGAAACGAAAAGTGGAACAACAAAAGAACAATGATGAATTAAAGAGGGGTGTATGGGCTAGTAACAACAGGTGCATTCACTTGTAGGGAGATCATCAAGTATATTGCCTAGGTTTTGAAATATGCTAGTTCAGAGACCAGGAAATCATTTTCAAACCATCAGAGAGATTGATCAATCAATCAATCAAACTTTATTTGTATAGCACTTTTCATACATTAAAAATGCAGCATAAAGTGCTTCACAGAAAAAAAACAAACAAGGGCAGACCGGACACACTTCCCAGTGTGGAGGCCCTCCATGAGGAAACACTGGAGCTAAAAACTAAAAGACTAAAAGAATAAAAGGCAATATGACAAGATAAAACAAGTATGAGATAAAATAGTGATAAAATGCATAAAAATGTAAGGATTTAGAAAAAAAAATCAAGATATAAAGATTAAAATAATATTAATAATAATAAATAAATAAAATAAGATTTAGAAACTTAATAATAATAAAATACATAAAGATTTAAAAACAAATCATATAAAAGCATTAGAAATTAAAAATAACATATAATAGAAGAATTAAATCAGTTAAAAGCCAAACTAAAAAGATCAGTCTTGAGCCTCCTTTTAAAAACATCAACAGTCTCTGCAGTCCTGATGCTCTCCAGCAGGCTATTCAATAAGTGTGGGCCATAATGGCTGAATGTAGCTTTTGGAACAATTAAAAGGCCGGTGCCAGAGGACCTCAGGATCTGCGAGGGTTGATATGATAAAAGCAGGTCAGACAAATAAGATGGCCCAAGACTGTTAAGACATTTAAAAACTAATAAAAGGACCTTAAAATCGATCCTGAAGCACACGGGGAGCCAATGCCAATTAAAACCGGTGTAATGTGCTCCCGCCCTCTGGTCCTCGTCAGTACTCGTGTGGCTGAGTTTTGGAGTAACTGCAGGTTAGAGATGGTCTTTTTGGGAAGACCAGAGGGCAGGGCATTACAGTAATCTAAACGACAAGAGATAAAAGCATGCATCAGCACCTCTGTGTTAGCCTGAGAGAGAAATGGGCAGACACTGGCTATATTCTTAAGATGATAAATACCTCTCTTTGTCACATTTTTGATGTGTGGAATAAAATTAAGCTCAGAGTCGAAAATGATGCCCAGGTTCTTCACACATTGTGAAGGTTTAAAACCTTGTAGTTTTGGTAAAAGTTTCTCTCTCTGGCCTTCAGGACCAATGACTAAAACCTCTGTTTTGTCCTGTTTGAGCTGTAGGAAATTCACTGCCATCCATGACTTGATATCTAAAATGCAGTTAAAAAGGGTATCAGTTGGCCCTGTGTCATCAGGAGACACGGCGATGTACAGTTGTGTGTCATCTGCGTAACTGTGGAAGCTGATGCCGTGCCTCCTGCTGATATCCCCAAGGGAAAGCATATATAGATTAAAAAGAATTGGACCTAAAATTGACCCTATACATGTTCTGGAGGAACATGTATACTTACAAAGAAACATTGATAAGATAAGAGCTGACCCAGTTAAAAACAGTACCAGAGAGGCCCACCAGTTTTCTGAGTCTATTTAATAAAATGTGGTGATCTACTGTATCAAAGGCAGTGCTTAGATCCAGTAGTACCAAGACTGTGAGTTTTTGTGAATCAACATTAAACCTGATATCATTTAAAATCTTTAAAAGGGCTGTCTCGGTACTGTCGTTCATCCTAAAACCAGACTCTCTAAAATATTGTTTCTTTTTAAAAAATCATTTACTTGGTTAAAAACCTTTTTTTTTTCTAAAATCTTACTTAAAAATGGTAAGTTGGATACAGGTTGGTAATTATTAAAAATGTTGGGATCTAAATTATTCTTCTTCAGAAGGGGCTTCACCACTGCTGTTCTGAAGGCAGCAGGGAAGCCACCCATCTGAAGAGAATAATTTACTATATTTAAAATCTGTTCCTCAAAGAATCCATAAAATGTTTTTGAAAGTGATGTGGGAATCAGATCTAAAAGGCAGGTTGTTGGGTTTACCTGGGAGAAAACTCGACCAAGTGTCCTTGCATCAACCAGGGCAAAATTCACCAGTGTTTCCTCAGGTAAAAGCAATGATCCAGGTGTGTTAAAAATTACATTCTGTTGGGATAAAAGACTGGATCTGATATCATTGATTTTACTTCTGAAGTGGTCTTCAAAGTCCTCGCAGAGTGCGTCTGTTGACATCTTGGATGGTTTATTGGTGTTGGTTAAAAGATCGAAGGTGAAGAAAAGGAATTTGGGGTTGTTTTTAATGATGGGAAATGACTGTTTGACTGTTTTATTGTAGGATTTGAGTCGATCGCGTAATATTTCATAATGAACTGTCAATTTGTTTTTTCTCCACCTCCTCTCTGCATTTCTGCATTTTCTTTTCAGTCTTTTGATATTATCATTTCTCCACAGGGGTGTAGATTTTGTTTTTATTGTTTTGGTTATAAGTGGAGCCACTGATGGGGCGTCGGTGGCTTAGTGGTAGAGCAGGCGCCCCATGCACAAGGCTGTTGCCGCAGCAGCCCGGGTTCGAGTACAGCCTGTGGCCCCTTGCTGCATGTCATCCCCTCTCTCTCTCCCCCTTTCACACTTAACTGTCCTGTCCATTAAAGGCAAAAAATGCCCAAAAAAATATCTTAAAAAAAAAAAAAAAGTGGAGCCACTGAGTCAAGTGTTGACTTTAATTCTTACTGTTAAAATTGTCCACAGTAAAATCACAGGGTGCAGGTAAAATTTCAGCAGGAGTGCTCTGTAAAATCACAATAAAATTTGCAGCCACTTCAGAAGTTAGGTAGTGTTTCCTCACTGTTCTCACCGGGGCCTCCTGATGGCTAAAACTGGTGATGTTAAAATACACAGCCAGGTCAACAACAGAGGACACACCAGTGGACAGGCCATAGGTTATGACCAAGTCAAGGGTGTGTCTTCTGTTGTGAGTTGGCTGTGTGACGTGCTGTTTAAAATCCATGCAGGTTAAAATGTTTAAAAATTCGAGGTATTAAAAGCATGTAAATTAAAATCACCAGTTATTAAAATTCTGTTGTAGGTGGTGTGTATGATTGTTAATACTTCTGAGAAATCTGTGATAAAAGAGGTGGAATGGTGGGGTGGTCTGTAAATGGTGATGCAAAGAATAGGAGGACTGCTTAAAACAAAGGCATGATGCTCAAATGATATGTAACTGTTAAAAGAAACTTCAGTAGAGTGCAATGTATTTTTGGTGACATGATGCAGTTCCGCCTCCTCTTTTACTTCCCCTAGTAGAAAATAAAAAATTAAAATTTGGCGGGCAGGCCTCGGTGAGAACAACAAGTGTGTCAGTGCCAAGCCATGTGTCTGTCAAAAGAATACAGTCCAACTTATTATTTAAAATCAGGTCATTTATGATAACAATTTTATTTAAAAGAGAGCGCACGTTCAGCACGACCAAGTTAATGTTCATGTCAAACGTGCTCATCATCACAGTGTGGTGAGTGTGAAGCAGGTGTGACGGGAAGGCCCAATCCCAATTGCTATCTTAACCCTCAATCTTAATTCTCAAGCTCAACCCTCAATCTCACTAGCCCTCAAAACCAAGTGTTAAGGGCTATCTTATGACTTTAAAATGGGACACCCCTCAAAGGCAAATATGTCTTAAGACTGTGGGGGGCTAAAACTCTGTCCAGTCTGTCAGTTCAAAGAGGAAGAAATATACATCATCAGTAGTCGTCAATATAAAGATGCGACGTTTTTTTCCCCCAACACTTTATTTCAATTCTTGTACAAAACAAGCTGTGACAGACATGAACAGAACAAATATGCCAGGGTTAAGAGAAAAGAACAAGAAATAAAATAAACAAATAAATAAATAAATAAAAAAATTAAAACCATTAAATTGTTTGTATATTTTCAGAGTCTTTATAGCTTTGGAGTATGTGGAGTGCTGAAATTTACAAAATTTACTCTTATGAATATAGAATTTCGCTATAGATAATAAATAAATGAATGAAATAGAATTGTTTTTGTTTTGAAATACTGACATCATGAAATCCAAACAGCACATCTTTGTACAGTAGTGAAAATATAACATAAATGTTAATACTCCACAAAATCTTTCCAAAAAATGTCACTTTATATAACTGTGTCAACTTCCTGAGCTCATGCATAGATGGGATACCATTGCAGGTCATGTGTACAACGTGAGTGCATACACAAGGATGCAGGTTACTCAAGAACAAGGACTTAAAGCTTGGGTTCTTTTCTAAGCCTGGTGCATTCTTGCCCTGAAAGTATGTGTGTCTCAAACGGTTGTAATATTCCCTAGGATTCTCAAGACGTGAATGTTTAAATGAGTTGCGGTTATCAAGACACAAATTATATGAGCTGGCACGACACTCTTCATCTCTGATATACATTATAAGCAGCCTAAGGTCCCGTTTATGGGTCAGTGACAAATAAGGGTTGGCAAGATGAGCAATTCAGAAATATCTTCAAAAATAGTTTTCAAAGCATGCATCAGATTTGTTCACATGTACATTCTGTATTTTTGTTGGTTTTATGTCATTTGAAATGACATTTGCACCATTTTTTTATGAAAAGTAAAACTGAATGCTCCTGAAAATGTCAAATGGTGTAACCACAAAGGAATGATAAATATTAAATATTTTATCCACTTACAGTAGATTTAACTGTACTTATAAAATAAAATCTTTATTTCAAATGCATTAAATAGAAATAAGATATTTTTGGAGTATTTCTACATTTAATGTATTTTGTCAATACTGAGCAGGACATTTCCTTTTTTTTTTTTTTTAAATAAATTATGCAAAATTTGTTTAAAAAAACAGTGTTGCACTGCAAAAGTGGATTACATTTATTCCACATTTTACTCCACATTTATTTTCCTGTATACAATCATATTTTTATGAAAAAATACCAGTTACACCAAATTACACAGGGTTGTGTCAATTGGTGTAACTGGTATTTTTCATAAAAATATGATACACTGCCTGACCATGTTGCCTCTACAGTCAAGCACCACTGTTTGGTGAAGGAATTGACACTGGAAATCAAATATGACAGTCAGCAAGGTTAAGTGAACTTGTTTTTTTCATGTTATTTCAGTTAAGAAAAAAGAACATCTGACAACAGTGAGCTAATTTCTTCTACTGTGAATTCTTTGCTGAAAAAACATTTTACAATCATGTTTCATTTTAAAATTTAACTCATGTTTTCTATCTGAGGTTGTGATAAGAAAAAAGTCACCTGACAACAGCTCATAAGGGTGAACTGGTCTACTGTGAATACGGCTGATAAAAATTTAATGAGAGAGAAAGTTCAGAAAAAGGAACATCTGACAACAATCAACTAATTTCTTCTATTGTAAATTCTTTGCTAACAACAATCTTTTTTTTTTTTTTTAGGTGTGTGTCTGTTTTAAATTATGATAAGGGAAAAAGTTACCTGACAACAACAACTCATTAGGACATAATTTGCCCTTGCTGCAGCATAAACATTCATTAGCATTTATTTGCATTAGCACTCTATGATGAGCCACTTTTTGCTTTTTTTTTTTTGTTGTTGTTGTTTTTATTTGCACACAAGAAAGAGAGTATAGGATGTCAATAAGAAGAAACAGAATACATACAGTATTGTAGGGTGACCATATATTGATTTCCACGACATAGCCTATTTAAATGATACTCGCAGTTTACTCAAAGATGCCTTATCATTTTAAAATATTTAAAGTTTATATGTATGGATAGAAAATTCAGTTATATTACAAAATAATATCTCTCAAAGACAGAAATTCAAATAGGCCCCTATAGGGGACACATACACACAGTACAGTGTGGCGATCCAAGCCCGACAGTACCCGAGGGTTGGGCCGGGTTTGGTCAAAAATGTAGCTATAAATTGTATTCAGGCTGGGGTCGGATTTGGTCAGCTTTCAGTGAAAATGTAGTGTAAAAATAAATGAAATCCTATTGTCTGTCCTGTTTATTGCTTGGGCATTGTTATTTACGTGACAACACCTGAACATAACACACACAGACACACATTGGCTGTTTGTTTCTACCTCTCCCTTTGCTGGAAGTCTTGGACCTCCAGCTGCCAGCCTCCGCCTTGATTAAACACTGAAAATAAAATAAAAGAGTGAGACAGGTTTATCCTATTTTATCTTATTTTGTTTTAAGTTTCCCTCTCCACTCGCAGGAAGCATCGGACCTCCTGCCTCCCGCTCCTGTCTCAAACATGGAGGTCACATCAGTCATAGCGTAGAGATAGAGATATTCAGTAATGAATACGGATATTCAGTAATGAAAAAAAAATAGGAATTTTGATAGGGACACACAAATGTTTTTGCATGCATGTGCCCCAGAAAAAAGTGTCTGGCGACGTGCCTGGACATGGACAGTGCAACAGGTACCAGAGCTCTGCAAAGACATTTTAGAAAATGCTAAGTTAACAATAGTTAAGTAATTTTTTAAAAATAAATCACTATTTGCTAAACTGAAGGCAAATTACTTTCGGAGAGAACCAGCCTTGGCGGTTAGCCAAGAACAGTCACTGGGACTAACCACAGACTGTCTATGGAACTAACTAGCTTACTGCTACTTCTGCCCTCTCACTTCTCCAGAATCTGTGTAGGCCAATCAATTGAAATTCAAAAATTAAATTTATGTTTATTATTGAGGTCATAGTGGGAGGTGCCGGTGTACTAGAGCGCAATATATTGAGAGGTGTTCCTAATATTTTGTCCCCCTCAATGTATGTTAATGTGTTGGACAATAGTACAGTATAAAGACCACAGCTCAATATAATGCACCACCAGCATCCACTATGACCTCAATAATAAACGAAATAAACAAAAATAAAGTAGAATGATCACTTTTCCGACAATGTCAACAAAAACTGACAATGTATAAGCTTCATAAAAATAGAATATATGGCAGAGCTGCTGCATTGGATTGCATTAGATTGCATAGGTGTACCTAATGTAGTGGACGGTGAGTGTAGGTGTTATTTTATAGGACATATAGCTCTAGTGCTAAGAAATTAGAGGTGCTGGTGGAACAGAGTTCCAAGTAAAGGATCCTACATCAACTACACATCTGTAAATCACAATGCTAAATATGTTATTTAAGAAAAAAACTTACATTTGATTTGTGTAATATATGAATAATGTACCTGTGTAGGAATTCAAGCCATTTTGTCAAAGGGATGTGAGACTTGGTGAATACTGAGCCACTGTGTACAGACTGTGGGCAACTTTTATGATGCTTACAGACCCTGAGGAAAAAGAAGGCAAAATGCTGAGAAGTAGGCTATCACATATATGAAATAACATATTATATGGGCTACCTAGAACATACTGTAGTGATTTCCAAAAGTTTTTTATAATGTTGCAGTAAGTCAATGCCAATTTCAGTCCTCTAGCGCATTAATAAGACATGATACAGTTGTGAAAAAAGGTGAACGAGGACCAATTATAACATTATGTTACACCCAAACGTTACTACCTGCTGCTATGTTGTGCACCTTGATGGCTTTTAACTTTTCTTAAATAACAAACGATAATACAGCTAAATTAATAGTGGAGCTTCTGCTCACAACCACAATCCATCCTTTTTAAGGCATGTCACCAGATGCATGCTACAATTGCATTTTGCACACTTCATTGTCCTCTTCAGGACACCTTGTTTCTGCATCCATCTAACTATTCTTCTTCTGTTCTCCTTTATATCCGAGCGCCTAATTTTTTAGAAGTCCTTCAATCAGTGCCATTGCATCAACAACTGTCCACCTGTCTCTGATATGATCAGTCATCCGTGTCTGTCCCGGTGTTGTGGTCGCGCCTCTTTTTGAGCGGCAAGTCAGTCAGGAAGTATGTCACTTCATCTTCCTCGTCGCTCTTTTATCAGACAATACATACTCCACCAACTAGACAGAACAGCGACACCACATGTGCATGGAAATGACACCTTCATTTATGAAAACAGCTTGCAAAATTCACCAGTATTCAATTTCAACAATGTTAGATCAGTTCATTGAGCTTAGGAAAAACTTTCCCAAGTGTTATGAGATTTCAAATGCAGTAGGCTTTTCTAAATATAACATTAATATGAATACCAGAAGCAAATTATGTTTCTGAAGATGTATAGTAAATTCCACTCCTTCTCTTAAATCAACCTTCACAATTTCCTAGAAATCATATCTTCTGTTAGAGGACACACAATGCCAGACAGTTTCAATTTTTCTGGGACACCTAAATCTGTAATAAGATAAAAGCTAAAGAAATAAATTAAATGAGTAAAACATTCTTGAACATGTGCTTTTGTTAATAAAAAATATAACAACAAAACATTTTTGAACAGGAGTGGCAATCTAACGGTCTCATCATCAAGTAGGCTACTATCTGTGGAACAGTAAAACAAACACACTATGTAGTATAAAATAAATTTGAAAAAAAATTGAAATCTTTAATCTGACTCTTTCCCCTGCTGTAACACTGGAATTTCTCAATTGGGGGATATATACAAAAAAAAATAGTTAGTATTTCATCACTATTTAGGAAGTCGGAGGTATGACTGTGGTAACCAAATGTAACTTTTACTTTTATGTTATCCTTGGGTTATATATAACACACACATACACACACACGCACACACACACACACACACACACACACACACTCTTTATTTACGCACACTTTGTTAATGCTTTGGCAATACTGTTGTATTGTTGTGATATTCATGTCAATCTGATGCCAATAAAGCAAATTTGAATTTGAACTGAATGTGTGCGTAGATTAACATCCAATGACAATTATAGATCCCTATGCAACAGGACAGGAGTGCATCAGTGCAACCCAAAAGGAGACAGCAGCAACAGCAAAACGAAGTACCCACAAAGTTTGCTATTTGAGGTAAACTAAAGCCAAACATGTAATTTGGATTTTATCTGGGAGAACATAATAACACTGAAATCAGTCTTAACTGTTCCTGGTAAAGTTAGCTTTCAGCAATTAATGCTAATTAGCTTTCACCTGCTAACTCCGTAACCGTTAACTTACTAGTTATCAGTTTTCATCGAGATTATTCTAAACAACTAATGTTACAGTTTCCAAAACTGCCTTAACTAATGTAACATTAGCTGACATGACATGGTGATTGTGTTATTTGCTTTACACAACTGTAGAAATGGAAACCTGTTTCAAAAGGATGCAGCTTCCGTTAGCTTCCTCAGCTAACAAAGCTTCCTCGGCTTCGCCTTCGTTAGCCGAGGAAGCTAACAAAAACCTGCTACAAGTGGAGGAGGCGAACAAGGACCAGGATGTGGAAGAGGTTCCTATTTGACCAAAGAAAAAGAAGCCAGTCAAATATTCCCAGAAGACACTAAGTCTTTTTTTAAATACATTCACCAGTAGAGCTTGAAATTAACACCATCCCAGTAAATAAAGAAATTGCTCTGCAGCAGAAGGTTTGGCTTTGGCTATTAAATCTGTCAATTGTACTAACTTAGCCACTTTGGCAGCAGATTGCCAACCTGTGTTCACTGTGTTTATTTACAGTCCTTTGGCTGATTGGGGCACATAATATTTCTTATTTTCTACATTAACTAACTTATATACAAAATTTGGGACACCTGTGCAATCTAATGAAATCCAATACAACAGCTCTGTCATTCTACTTTATGGAAGCTTTTACATTTTCAGTTTTTGTTGATATTGTCATAAAGGTGATAATTATACTTTATGTTCATTATTAGATGTAATGTATTACATCAGTGTACATCTCCCAAACTATCTTGCCAGTAATTGGCACGCTTTTTCACTTATTCAAATTTTTGGTAATAACATGTGAAGTGCACATACTGTATATTGTTGGGAGAGTTCAGATGTTTTAGAAGTGGGATTGTATGCTGTACTTTTTCATTGTCAGTATATTTCCTGCAGTAAATGTGGGTTTGCATGCCATCAGAAAAGTAGACAGAAGTACCAGTGCAGAAGCTTATCTACTACAATCCGTCAGACAGAACTTTCCCTTGGCCCTACATTTTCTCCACCGCAGAACTTATGTATTTCTATGCATGCCACATACTTAATTACACTGCTGATCAGCTGTTTGGGTAAGAAAGTGTTGATGTGAGATCAGACATCTGATCTATAAATTATTTTTAGCTAAATGTATCGATAAAAGTAGTGAGTGTGGCCTAATGTAAAGGAGTAGAAATATGTATCATATTATATCACAAATGTACTTGACGAAGAGTAAAAAGTATTCTGTAAAAAGTATTCTGCAAAACAATTACTCAACTGCATTTACAGTAGGCTATAGGCCTATTTATCTTCTAGGACGTAAACAACTGTAACATAACCCATTTTTCCCTCAGCAATCCAAAAAGTATTTCTGATTCTGATCCATAAGCCATTGTATCTGGTTGACAAAGATTTTTTAAACGCCCATGAAGTGAAAAAATAATTCATTAGCTTATTACCTCATGGGCCTAAAATATAAATGATGCCTTCTGAATATCAACAGTGGTGGGCTATCCGAACCTCAGCTCAACAAATGAAAATTTGATCAGAATAGTTTGAGTCAGCCCTGGTAATAATGTTTTGTCCAGGTAATATATAAATACAATTTTGTTTATTGTGTTACACTTTATAACAGCCTATTACCCTGTTACTTAACAGTTATCTGCCTGCACCTTATGGAGCAAGGGACATTCGATGCTAGATTTAAAAAATCCGAATTATATAAAATCTCATTTGTCAAGGATTTCCTACTTGCCCCAAGGGAGCCCCAACCACACCTGCATCTACAGGGAAATCAGGTAAAATGCATTGCAATTAACACTATCCCGTAGTACTAGATGTTCAGGGAAGTTGTGGAGGAGAAATTGAAAGAGGCTGTTTTTTCAGGAGCAGAGTGTATGTATAGATAATAATTAACAATTAATAATCATTGCATTGTTGTAACACACCTGGGATGTCCATTTGATTGGAAATACTGTTTTCCAAAGCCGTTTTCCCACGGGACCCTGACGTAGGTTTCTTATGATGTGGTTGCTACACATAAACTGATATATCCTTGCCTAGCTAGTAATGTTAGCCACTGAGATGGACTTAGCTCTCACTGCATGCTACAGCTACTGCCCTAACATGCTAACAGACACACCAGACACACACACACACAGACACACACACACACACACACACACACACACACCATGAGGGGTCAAACGTTTCACCCAACCACACTACAACGCGTCACTTGTGCCTACTCAGGACACATCAGATCTGATCAAACCGCGTGAGTGCACGCCTACATTTTACACAGGGTTACTATGGAGACACGAGTGTTACACACACACACCCGCTACATGACGCGCAGGCGTTGTTCGCTCCACTCACATGACGCGCTCACACGGCTTATCAGTTTGCGTGCACAGCACGTTACAAACGCCACACATACACTACACTTACATGTGCGTCGCTATGCTAACTAGCTTGCTATGCTAATCAGACGTGCGTGCGTTTACACGTCATGTGAGCACAGGGGTCAAAAGTGTCAGCTGTGAAGCAACAGTGCGTTGTGTTACGGACGTGTGACACGTAGCATCGCTATGCTAACTAGCTTAAATAAAGTTTGAGTTGAGTTGAGTTGAGTTGAGCTTGCTATGCTAATCAGACGTGCGTGCGTAGACATGTCCTGTGAGCGCAGGGGTCAAAAGTGTCAGCTGTAAAGCAACAGCGTGTCGTGTTACGGACGTGTGACACGTAGCATCGCTATGCTAACTAGCTTGCTATGCTAATCAGACGTGCGTGCGTAGACATGTCATGTGAGCACAGGGGTCAAAAGTGTCAGAGTGTGAAGCAACAACGCGTCGTGTTACGGACGTATGACACGTAGCATCGCTATGCTAACTAGCGTGCTATGCTAATCAGACGTGCGTGCGTGCGTAGACATGTCATGTGAGCGCAGGGGTCAAAAGTGTCAGCTGTGAAGCAACAGCGTGTCGTGTTACGGACGTGTGACACGTAGCATCGCTATGCTAACTAGCTTGCTATGCTAATCAGACGTGTGTGCGTAGACATGTCATGTGAGCGCAGGGGTCAAAAGTGTCAGCTGTAAAGCATGCGCCACTAACCCCAGGCCTTTTTGAACTTTGCCCAATCTTTGCCCAATCCTCGCATGAACAACATGAACACAAACATTTCATTTCATTTCATTTCATAAACAGCTAAAAATCTAACTGTGTGTGTGTGTGTGTGTGTGTGTGTGTAGGCATATGTGCCGCTAACCCCAGGCCTTTTTGAATTTTGCCCAGTCTTGGCTGGTCAACTTAGAGTAGCGTGAGGTTGCTGGCTCAGGTTCTGCAATGACAAAGAGAACATCTTTCTTGAAGTAATATATAATGTCTGGCACTTGTGGCCACAGGAACAAGTTATTTTCTCCTGACTGCCGCATGGAGGTAACTTGTACTTCCTCTCCCACAACCTGAAGGACCTGGCCTACATAGGGAAGTTCATCATAGGTGACGATGACAAACTTCCCACTCAAGTCTTGAAGAGGTTGTTTCTTTGGTAGCTCAGGAGTGCTTAAGGGATCATCGGTGGTGTCCCTCAAATCTACTTTCACTGGCTGGTAACATAGGCATGTCTTCATTTCTGCATGCTTGCAGAAGCATGAAACCTCCCTGTGGCTGATTTGTGCAGCTTGTGAAGACAAAACCTGGTGTATTTTTAAGGTTCCCTTCACAGCCGTCAATTTCCCTGGAATCAGCTCATCATATTTCTGGATGCTTTCTTCGCTTACCCAGTAATGAGTAATAGTTGACCCTGATTTTTTGGTCTGCATCTCGTACAAATCCAGTGGAGTCTGCAGCTCCCCTCCCCGACAAACATAGAGATCTGCATCCCTCTTCACGGCACCACCAATACCATCTGGGGCACCCTTTCCATGGGACTTTTCTGAATAGTTCCATGTAACGTGGTTGAACCCAGAAAGAAAAGGCACAGTACTGAGGAGGTAAAAGTTAGCTTTCTTCCTGTACTGTGTAACAGGTCCATCACTGATTACATGTAGGGCTGTAATCTCTGGGTAGGTTGCCCGAAGCTCTTTCAGTATGGACTCCAGGTGTGCCCATACTGCCCGCTCATCATGGCGGAGGCTGTCTGATAGTGTTGTATAGGATTTAGTTCCATGGACTGTGTAAAGAACAGCAGTGTGTATTGTGGCCTGCTTTCTGCTGCCTCCAAAATGATAAGCTTGTATTTCTGTACTCATCTTGCAGGCGTAGTTTTCCGAAAAATCAATGTGAAGCACAGCTTCAGCCTCTGTGAGATTTTGTTTTAGGCCACGAAACTGTTCCGTTTGGTGGATCCAGTTGAACTGATGTATGGCTAAAGATTCTAGCTTTTTGTGGAACAGCACTTTTAAGTCCTGGATTGTCCCTGTATGTGTTTGTTTTGAAACATTTGCAAAGACTTTCTCTCCATTTGTTGAAGTTACTCGCTCCCATTGTTCCCAAGAAACCTCAGTGCAGTCAGTCTCAGCAAAATCAACTTCGTCAAAGCAGCACTTTGGGCATACACGATCCATACATGCTTTGTTTTTGCTGGTTGTCTTCAGCAGCCCTCTCTTGGCGAGTTTGTTAACCAATAGCCGGATATTCTCATGTTCCAAACATGAACATGTATCTCTATCACTGGTCATCGGCTCTGTGATATAAAAAGGCCTTCTTCTGACAAATTGTCGGTAAGACATGGAGAGATGCTGTTCCACCTCTGTTTGATACTGAGCATGGATCTCAATCAGGGGCTTTGTTAGAACTCTTCTTTGCATTTTCTGTTTATTTTTGGTAATGGTGTCTTTTTTCCCTGCTAAAAGACGACTGTTTTCATCTCTGGACAGAAAATTGATTACAGCTTGCTTTCTCTCTGCTGAGAATTTCTTGCTCCCCTTTTGCTTGAATTTTTCACTTAGGCCTACTGTTTGTTTTGCCATTGACCTCTTCTCACTCTTTCTGGATTTATCCCTTAGTTTTTTCATCTCTGCTAGCTGTTTCTTCAGATGTAAGACCTGCTTTCTCAGTTGACACTTCTCTTTCTGCAGTTTTTTGCAACGTTTCTCTGCTGATGTATTCTTTTTTTTATTCCTCTCTGGTGTGGAGGACACTGGTGGATTAAAATCCTCATTCAGAGGCATGGGGTCTTCCACAGCTTGACCTGCATTTTCTGGCTGCTCTTGTGCTACATCTACATCAACCAGAACTGCTGGGATGTCCTCCATAGATGGTGGTGTGATGTCTAACATGGCATTCTCCATCTTTCTCCTTTCTCTGTAGGCACAGGATGCAGCCTTCCATTTCTTTCTCTGTTTGTTTCTCATTCTCTCTGGCAGCTCACTTGACTTCACATATACAATCTTTCCCTGCAGTTTCCTTCTCTGGTAGCTGGAACAATAATGTAATATAGTGTCATGCCATAAATCCCTAGTCTATTTTTATTTTGGACAACTATTAGATGACAGTGAACATGTTAATGAAAAAAATGTCCTCCAGGTAATGAAAAACACACAGAAATATGTACTGCAAGTTGCTTCATTTATTGTTTTCATTTTTGAAAAATTTTAACACACCTTTCTCTTCTCCTGGCAAGGTACTCTGCTCTTGCTGCGGGGTCAGAGTTGACACGCTGCCTGTGGCGAGCGCTTTTTATTTTGCTTGGCAGTGGTATCTGGTGAAATAAATTAAAATGAGTTAAATAGATACATAATAAATTGCTAATAACTGCACAATTACCCAAGTGAAATGGCATGCTTTTAATATTTTTTTCTTATATTGTACAAAGATGAACTAACAATTGTTTCTGAAATATTAGCAAAATGACTCAAATATCAAAAAAATATTTCAAATAATACTAAAAATTAAGTACTTAAAGTTTATCAATCATCAATTGAATATAAAAAGCACAAAAACTGCCAATCTAGGACATATATCTATGATGGAAAACAATCTGCAGTGGTCGCACCACATGATCACTGGTCGCACCACATGACATTTTCAAGTTCAGTTAAATCTTACTGAGACAGGATTAGCCACATAAACAAAGCTAGCTAGCTTCCCACAAAAGGTCACTCTGAAATTTGTAATAAAAATACATATTTGTGGAAATAACTTAAATTGATTGTTTTTTTAAGGTCATACCACATGATATCCAAATGTGGCAACTCCATTACAGCAGTTAAAAACTTTTTTTTTTTTTTTAAACTGAGAGTCACAAACCTTCTTTCAGCTTCCATAGCTCTTTGACAAAATGGTGGATGATGCAACTTCCTGTCTTTGAGTAGATTCCAAAATAAAAGTTCCAAAAGTGGTCATTTCTTGATGGTCGCACCACATGATATTTGATGAAATGGACATCATTGGACAAAGTTTGTTTGTATATTATGAGTGAAATATAACTGCAAAAGCTGTGCAATTTTACACAGGAATACAAAACACTTTGTAAATCATGCCAAATAGGGCAGAAAACAAATTGGAATAGATTTAGATTAATTTATAAGAAGTTTTCAAAACAGCAGTCATGGCTGGACGGTCGCACCACATGATATTTTGACACTTTAAATTACAGAAAAATTACAAATAACTCCTGATTTTTGAAAAGTTGAAGTGACTACATATATAGGAGATATACTACATATAGATTGTATATTTTTGTACATTTAAACCTTTTTTAACTTTAAAAAAATACAGCCGGACAGAATATTTAGGCGTCACGTCATTGACCCAGATATAGATATAGACACTAGCTGTGTTCGAAACCGTCCATTCACTCACTCACTCACTATTCCCTATTTCGTGTTTACTATATAGTGCACTACATGGGGAGCGACTGAACGAGATTTCAGACACTAACTGAAATTTTCTGAACGTCGTTGCGTCAGTAGCTGCGCCGCATACTTCTGTGACGCAAGTGGACGCGCCGAGCATCATGTAAACAAACCAGGCGCTTCGAGGATGACCGAACTGTATGGTGGTTGTACTTTTTGTCAATAAATTGTTGAAATGTCAATGGTGTGGACGTTTGGTTTTGTCAGCTACAGTTGTGTGTCTGCATTGTGAGCTGTAATAGCCCACGATAGTGCACGAGCTACAAGCTACCTGGCTCGTGCGAGCTAAGTGGCTATTGTTAGCTCATGAGCTAACGTTACCGGCTAGCATGCTATTCGTTTCTTTTCTCTTTGCGGTTGTTCTTCTCCTCTGGCAAAAGACGACCGCATTGCATTGTGGTATACAGGAGTAAAATGTAGGGTACATCGTTTGTTCACTCACATTTGCTGTGCATTGTGGGTATTTTATAGTCCACTATATAGTGAATGAAATTAACAGCGGAGAATTCGAACAACACTACAAAATGGCGAACACACTATATAGTGCACTATATCCGTGATAGGGTGCGATTTCGAACACAGCTTCTGTTTCACTGATGCTTTGTTGCTAGGGCAACAGCTTTGGTCAGTTACTGCATTAACAAACATTCTATACATACATACATATGTATGTGTATATATATATATATATATATATAGATAGATAGATAGATAGATAGATAGATATGTGTGTGTGTGTGTGTGTGTGTGTGTACCTACTGTATATAGACCATTTCAAACTTGACAACATAAACATTCTAATGAGTCCCTTGGTACTGCCTGCTAGAATGTTTTTATAAATCTATCTATGTATCTATCTATTTATTTTCTTTCCTTGTTCAGGCACTATTTTTAACACTTCTATAACAGATCATTTGTTAGCCTATAATAATAAGGATACTTGCAGCTTTATATCAAGGGGAAGAAATTGTGTCTCATGAAATTGTTATTTTATTTATTATACCTACTTATACTTATTTCCACAGCAGTTGGGATGCTGTGTGTTGTTGCCTGTTCTTGCCACAAGGTGGAGTCTGGTTTGAGTTACCTCCCTTTTTCAAACAGACTGAGTTTTCACTAAACCTGCTTTGTGAAACGGACCCCTGGTGATTTGCTGAACGATTGTGACGTCGCTACGGCTGGATTGGCTGAGCAAGGGGCTCGACCTTCGTGTCAACAGTCACCTGGGTAACGAGCGTGACGTCACCACTGCCGGATTGGTTGAGTGAGGGGCTCGGCCTTCATATTTCCGGCCACATGGAAGCCATCTCTTCTCTCGTACATGGCAGCAGCGCATCGTCCTTTGGTTTTTGTGATTGATAAGTGCTTCACTACGGAAGCGCATTGTATTCACGGGATAAAAAAAAATTAGACACCTTATCTCGTAATTATGACATCCTGATCTCGTAATTATGAGATCTTCGTAATTATGAGATCAGGAAAGGTGTCACTGTGGCCACTGCTTTGCTCAGAACCACATACTGCACATCCACCAAGGGGGTTCAGAACTACTGTAACCAGCTGCCACTTGGGTTGTGCCATCTTGATTATATCCCATATCTTTAATATAATGTGTACATATTGTAAATTACGATGGAATATTACATTCAGCAAGGACAACAGTGCGCACCGTATATATTTCGATCTATTTTATACTTCAGATTTATATTGTTTGGCATTAATTGGTGACAGAAAAGAACGAATTTCATTCTGCAGGGAAACGCATGTCCTCACTGTGCATATTGGATCTTGAATCTATGTTTAATGAAGACCCTGTGTGCGCTCAGAGCTGTGGCACAAGTTACGCACTGAAATCTGGCGGAAGAATAATAATAATGAGACGAAAAATAAGTCAATATATATATGTATATATATATATATATATTGACACCATATTCAGAAATGCTGCAGACAGCACCGAGTCCGTTTCATCGTGCATTCCTTTACAAGGAGGTCCGGGCCGCACATCTGAGGTGGCAGGAGTGGGCCGTGAAGAAGAACCATCGCTGTCGGGCGTTGTTGGAGTCGACGGAAGAGGACTAGGAGGAAAGCCCTGGGACAGCTGCGGCGGCGGGGAAGGAGAGGCCCAACGCCTCAGCGAGGGTGGTGCAGAAGAAGGCCTGATAAGGGCGGCCT
The DNA here is from genome assembly GCA_026686955.1 of Epinephelus cyanopodus. Taxonomy (NCBI): domain Eukaryota; kingdom Metazoa; phylum Chordata; class Actinopteri; order Perciformes; family Serranidae; genus Epinephelus; species Epinephelus cyanopodus. The sequence goes on along the minus strand of CM048923.1, from coordinate 41,573,389 downwards.
CTGGTGATTAAGGAGCTGGTGAAGGCCTGATAAGGTCGACCTCTGGCGATGAAGGAGCTGGCGAAGGCGGGAGAGACATGTCTTTTCAGATTCTTTTGGTCGTTTTTAACTAGTCCACCCTGTCATAGCTTTTTTAAACGCATTGGTATGGAGGGAGGGAGAGAGGGAGGGGTTTTTGAAAAAGGAGGAGGAGTCTTCTAAAACAGCTTTTTTTCACAAGCATAATGTCTCTAGAGCTCCGACTGCTGGCAAAGAGTCCCTTAATATTTTCCGCATTTTCCTCCATCATTTCCAACCAGTCTGTGAGAGGAATGTGCAATGATGCCTGGAATACGCCGCATTCAGAACTGAAATACTCCAAGACAAATTCGTCCGGGTGTTTGTCCTTCAGCGACACCTGACGGCTGGCTCGATAGAACCATCTGCCTGAAGCCGAGCTTTTTGTCTCCCACACGGTGTTGGCCACAATTTTCTTATTCTTCTCTGTACCCGGCGGGCTTTCTTTCAGCCTGTGCGAGGAATTTGCTTCTCTCGTGTCTCTTGTCTCAGTTAATCCCACCATATTTAACACACTCCAGTCTATTGGGGTGAGTGTTGCTTGAGCCACAAGAGATCCAAAAGTTTCCCCTTTCTCCAACTGATAAAAACACACTTTGTTCGCTTTATAGTTGAACTTGTAACCCCACGCACCTCCGGCATCTAAACTCCATTCCTGCATAAGAGCGGAGGCCGGAGGCATCTGCATGCGTCCGATATGCCTGACACGCTTCTGGGGAGCTGGCCACGATTCACGGTGGGTGAAGTAGGTCAAAGGTCACCATCCATCATCTTTAAATTAGACAGAAGCTGTATTATTCTACTCTCTAATATCGTATCTTACGATGTGTCTTGCATGTGCTTCTCCCTGTCTATCCACATTTGTAGTCTGGCTTTCAAGATGCAAATATCTCCATATTGTCCAGTTGACACTCCATCAAACTTTGTATGACAAGACCAGCCACTTCACCTTTGCGCACCCAGACAACTGTAGCCTAATTATACATGCCTGACAGGGCCATAGTCAATTAATTCAAATTTACCCATTGAATGGGTCACCTCAGCCATCATCACAACAATTGCCCCCCTGAGAAATTTGGCAGGAGTCACCACTGCCTCATGGCATTGATAGTTGATGCGATAAAGACAGAATTGGTGACAATCAGTGAGGAAATCAACACCACCAGAAGGTTGGTCAATAGACCGAAACTTTGACCAATGACCCAATAAATAGAGCTTCAATGTGTGTGTGGGAGCAAAGTGTGATTTTTCCAGTGAACTTGTCTGGGGATCTGCTCCCAGCACCACCCACTTCAAGAGAAGGAGAATGTGCATGTTGATTGAGTCTAGTTAATCATAGGTGGACATGAAAAGGTCAGATGGAATGGGGTCAAGGAAGCAAGTAGACAGTTTCCTACTGAGGATAGTTTTGTGTAGTTCATCTTCTGTGATTAAATCAAAGCTAGTCATGAAAGGGTAATTTGAAGGGGGATTCTAGTGGCTCCTGGAATGATCTGAATGTTGAGCCTGATATTATATTTTTTTCTTTGAAGAAAGAGGCAAATTCTTTGCAAGTAGCGAAGGAGGCCTGGTCTGTTAGGTTCAATGTTGAAGGTGGATTAAGAATGCTATTTATGGATGAGAATAATATTCTGGGGTTGTTTGAGTTGGCTGTTGTAATATTAGAGAAATGGGGACGTCTCTCATCCTGCACTGCTTTATAAGAATCAGAATCAGAATCAGCTTTATTTACCAAGTACATGTGTAAGACAAGGCAAGGCAATTTTATTTATATAGCACCATTCATACACAAGGCAATTCAATGTGCTTTACAAGAGAAAACATTAAAGGAACAATAGATCATTAAAAACAAAAGCTAAAAGCAAGACAATAAATAGTTAAAAACAGTGCAGAAAATGCATTTAAAAAGCAAACATAAAGCCAAAGCAACGGCAGACAAATATAAAAACAATAGCTACAGATTATCCTAACAATAAGTTATATATCTAGTTCACTGGTAAGCTGCAGTAAATAGCAATGTTTTAAGCCCTGATTTAAATGAGCTGACAGTTTCAGCCGATCTCAGATATTCTGGAAGTTTGTTCCACAGGCAGGGAGCATAGAAACTAAAGGCTGCTTCACCGTGTTTGGTTTTGATCCTGAGAACACTGAGTAAACCTGTTCCAGATGATCTGAGGGGTCTGGATGCTTCATAAAGTAAATCAGAGATGTATTTAGGCCCGAGACCATTTAGTGCTTTATAGACAAGACTTAAGCACTGGTGTAATGTGCGCCACCCTCTTGGTGTTGGTGAGGTTCTGGACGAGCTGCAGTTGTCTGACTGATTTTTACTCAGGCCTGTGAAGACACCGTTACAATAGTCCAGCCTGCTGAAAATGAAAGCATGAACAAGTTTTTTTTTATCTGGTTTAGACAGAAATTATTTTATTCTTGCTATGTTTTTAAGGTGGTAGTGTAATGTGACTATTGAAATTTAGATCTGAGTTCAGAACTACACCAAGATTTCTTGCTTGATTTGTAGGTTTTAGTGTCATGGCGTCAAGGTGAGCACTGACTATTGATCTTTGTTCTTTGGGGCCAAAAACAACTATCTCAGTTTTGTCTGTGTTTAGTTGTAGAAAATTCTGGCACATCCACATATTGATTTCGTCAATGCACTTATTTAGCAGATGTAGGGGACTGTAGTCATCTGGTGACACTGTTATGTAAAGTTGTGTGTCATCTGCATAAGTATGGTAGGAGATGTTATGATATTCCATAATCTGAGCAAGAGGGAGCATATAGATGTTGAACAGAAGAGGCCCAAGAATGGACCCTTGAGGAACTCCACATGTAATTTTTGTTCGCACAGATTCATAATTGCCAAGTGACACAAAGAAATCCCTGTCTTGTAAATAAGATTTAAACCAATTTAGCACAGTGCCAGAAAGACCCACAATGTTTTCTAGTCTGTCGAGCAGTATCTTACGGTCAACTGTGTCAAATGCAGCACTGAGGTCCAGTAATACCAGAACCGAAATCTTTGATGCATCACTGCTCAGATGAATGTCATTTAAAACTTTTACAAGTGCAGTCTCAGTGCTGTGATGTGCTCGAAATCCAGATTGAAAGGCATCAAAGGAATCGTTTTGATGGTCAGAGTCAGTCCTTTTACTGAAGCAATCAGAAGGTCATTTGTAATTTTAACTAGTGCTGTCTCAGTGCTATGATGCACTCTAAATCCTGACTGAAATTCCTCAAATAAATTATTATCATGGAGAAAATCACACAGCTGGTCTGCGACTATTTTCTCAAGGATCTTTGAGAAAATCAATCACCTCAATAGAGGTGTGACTCTCAGTCAGCCTGGCTGCAGTGCTGAAAAGAAACCAGGGGTTATTCTTGTTTTCCTCTATTAATGCTGAGTAATAGTTTGCTCTGGCATTGCGGAGGCTGCTCTTATATGTTTTGATGTCAAGGGATACCAATGCAGAACCATGGTCTTCATTGGTCTTCAAATGGGGGACATTTTGTATGACAACGCTCCTCCTGACCTTGTCTCTAGAAGGTTTGGTGGTGCTATAATAACATCATGCTTTGTATGTCTTTGCTCCTGAGGGATCAAGTATCAGTCATCACATGACAGTGATCACATGATGATAAAATTTAGATGTCGGTCATTTTAGGGTTCAACCACTGCTTCCAACTAAGGCTGTTGTTATTCTGGAAAGGGCAGCCTTTATGTGCACCATACTTGACAAAGACAACATTCCAGCTCTTCACAAGCCAATCTGCATTTTAAGACATTAAAATTCAAGGCAGTATATGATAGGAACTGATTGCATGTTTAATTTTGAGAGTGTAATTTTATAATCATGACAGAGAAATATTGTGTAATAAGAAAATACATGAGTAAATAATCCTTTTAAAAAGGATTTTTGTCCTTGTGACACTACTGTCCTCTGTGCTCTTCTACCCTAAGAGTTAGCATCAGTCATGACTCAGTGTTGACGGAGCAAGCAGCAGTATTGTCTTAGCGATGTTAAATTAACAAAAAGACATCCAACGCCATCAGGCGAGAGAGGCAGAGAAGGGCATATAGAGAAGGAGATGTCACCTTAAACCAAATGAGAGAGGAGATTAGAGATGGTGAGGGAAAGGCATTGCCCCCAGCCAGAGTGAGAGGGAAAATTGAAGTGACACACAGAAAAATGTTACCCCACAGCTAAAGGAAGAGAGAGGCCACTCAAAGAGAGTAGCTGAGAGACAGAGAAAGGCAGAAGGGAAGTTGCCCACAGCTGAAGGGGAAGTGAAGCTTTGAGAAACCAACAGAGGGTCAAAGTGACTTCATCAATCACAGACGACAGCTCAGTGAGACACAAGAGGGAATATGCAGAGTTAAGACTTGGGGAACTCTCTGATCACTTGTGTTATAGCACAGTGTTGTTGTGCTGTTGTGCGGCACCCTGGGTAGCTTTCGTTCAAGACAAGACCAAGACAGGTTGATAAGTTCAGCTAGTTTTACACAGCAGACCTACTGTTTGAGGTTGCTGGTGTCTGTTAAGGTCCACATGGGAAATGGAAAGATTTAATTTGATTTTTTGAGGATAAACTTACAGAAATGTATAACACAATCAATAGCAATAAGCTTCTGTTTGTCTGTGGAGACTTCAATATAGATTTTCTAAATCCACATAATCAATCACAAATAATGAAATTCATTAACTGTGTGTTTTGTATGGGACTGTATCCAACAATTATCCATCCAAGCAGGATAACTATGAACACAGCTGCACTTACTGATAATATATTAACAAATGTCACTGAAGGGAACTTAACTGGTGGTTTACTTATAAGTGATGTTAGTGACCATTTGCCTGTTTTTGTTGCACTTGAATCATCTGCTGAAAAAAAAAGATCATTGTGAAACTGCACATCTAACAAAGAAAATAACAGATGCAACTATTTAAAAACTTAGAAAGGACTTATTGCCTCAAAACTGGAACGAAATTTATGTTGATGATATTGACAAATCTTAAGATTCATTTATTTACATTATTTCAAAGTTATATAATAAACACTGCCATCTTGTGGCCGAAGCAGGTATATGGACTGGAATAATTTTGATATGTTTTTGATAAAGAAAATTATTGATTGTATTGTTAAACCCTTAAATTATATTTCTAACCTGTCTCTAATAAGTGGAAAATTTCCATCAAAAATGAAAATAGCTAAAGTGATGTCGCTGTTTAAATCCGGTGACAAACATGTCTTCAAATTATAGCAAGAGTACCCAGCTGCAGACAAGATGGCAGACAAGGGCGCCGCCATAGATATACATAGAAAGGCTAGATGGCTGATGGGACTTTTGCCGGCGACGTCACCGAGCGGCCATCTTACCTAGGGGGACTTTCCCCGCGCACTCTACAGTAGTGGACGGAAGGTGAGCGACCGACACAAACAAAAATACACTTAACTCGCTGAAATCTTGACGGATTTACAAACGGTTTGGTTTATTAAAAACCTTATTAACGTGGCTATGATTCAGGCTGCGTGGACATGCTGAAAGTGCAGCTTTTCTTTTCGAAAATCGATTTCATTTTGCTGCATAGTTGTGTGTCTGTCACAGTCATTTGCAAGGCTGCAATCTGAGAGTTTCAATTATTATATAGGTTTCCGTGAGACCAATAATAATTTTGTGACAGCCACATATTTTGTCTAAATGACGATTTGTGTGGATGTAGTTGTGTTTATTAGCTAGCAAAGAAACAAGAGGTTGTGAATGTGACATAGTGGGCCACTGGGACTATTACAAAGTAGCCTAGACATAATTCTTTACAGGTGGGAAAGGCAGAATTATTCCTTTATTTTAACATACATAATATGATTTCCAAGCTGTTTTAGTAAAATATATCCTTAATTTAGATTCATTGTGATACAGTAAATGCCTGGCTTTGTGTTTACAGAAATACTCAACACAGTTCAAGATGCCAGACTTTTGTGCGGCACATGGATGCGCAAATGAACGTTCTGTCCACATAAGAGCCCGTGGAATCACCTTTCACTCGTAAGAAATGACTTGAGGGACATATTTAGGATAATTGTTACTAACGTAGTTAAATTTGTACTTGTACAATACAAGTTATTTTCACCCTGACGTTTTAGAAATGCTTCTACCATTTGTTTACATAATAATCATTGAATATTTCTTTTTCACATTTTTTAACATGTTACTGTTATTGACTTATTTAAGTTTACATAATGGCATTCAAGCATAGGCTACATGAATTACCCCAACAATATCATAATTTAGCTCTGTATTTTTGTCTTTACCATTAATGTTAAAGGTAAGAAGGGTGTAAATGTTGTCAATAATTCATATCTCGGTATCTTCTCATGTATTTAAGGTTTCCCCAAAACGCAGAGAGGAGGAGGCAATGGGAACTTGCTCTACGAAGGGAGCGTTTTGTTGCAACTAAAAACTCCAAACTATGCAGCGAACATTTCAGGAGTGAGGATTTTGACAGGACAGGGCAGACTGTCCGGCTTACAGCTGGTGTTGTGCCAACCATTTTTAACTTCCCTGCTCATCTCCAAAGGGTATGTGTACCATTGGCCAACAAGAATTCAAGCTGTTAAAGATGGATAAATCAATATTTTATGATTCTGCAAGTTTAGGAATACATAAAGTGTTGTGCATTAAGAACATTTTAATATTTAACCGTTTATTTTAGCCGGTAGCAACAAGAAGCACAGCTGCCTCTAGAAGCAGCAGAAGAAAACCTGCCCATGGACCTGCACCAGGATGAACCTCCGCCTGATGTTGTGAGTATTTGTACACATGTGGAATGTCACTTACAAATAAGAGCATCATATGGCTTATCATTAAATCATTTATCTCAGTGGTGCCCAGGAAGGGATATGATGGTGTTACTAGAAAAACCCCAGGCTGTCACTTGCTCATGTCACTCATACACTTTTATGAATAAGCATGTGCAAACTACAACAAGGTGTAGGGAACCTTTACAATCAAAACTGACATTTTTGTCAAGAGACACAAAACATAATTTTTCCTTTAGACAAGCCAATTGATTAAAATCAATTTATTAAAAGAACACTGATTTGGGTTTTTTTTGTAGATTTAGAGAACATAACATTGTATTGAACAGCATTGATAGGTGAACATGAATTGTTAAAAAGTTACTGTTAATAACTTCCTCATTTATTATTATTATTATTATATTTATATATTTTTCCAAAGCCTCAGGCAGCCACTGGGAGAGGAGAAGAGCCGGAAGAGGAAGGCCCCTGACCACCTGTATGCATTGCCTTCCTGCCCCAAGGCTCTAAAGGCCAAACTCGATGCAGCCTTGGCAACAGTGCGGAAACTGCAGCGGGAGAAGAGCAATGCCTTGGCGAGGGAGAGGAGGCAAAGAATTGTAATTGTAATTGTAATTGTGCACATCTGGTTAATAAAAGAACCTTTATGTCATGTTACTGAATGTGTTTATTTTAATTTTTATATTAAAATATATGTAGCAGAACGGGTAAGATGAACGAACTATCCCCTTGATCTTTAAAACTATACACGAGTTGTTATGTGACCCTAAAATAACACAAACATAATTTCCAACAGGCCGTGGAATTTTTTACATTTGTGGTATAATTATTTTTATGTTAAAGCAAATAAAAAAAATAAAAAACACTTACAATTTAATATTAACTGTGTGTGTATGCGTGCAGCTATGGCAGGTATTGCTCTACTCTCTACTTTTTTAATTTAATATGAAAGTCCATGGTTATAATTATCCGTAAATATGCAGAAACATAACTACATCTCTGGTGTTTATAACAAACCAATCCGTTTGAAAATCAGTTGAAATTTGAGCAGGATATGGTCATTGAAACAGTACATGCACCATAGACATTAATGTTATCAGTGGGCCAGCAGCCCCGAGGTAAGATGGCCGCCGTGTGACGACGTCAGTCCCCATTGGCTCACAGCATAGGTAAGCTATCTAGCCTTTCTATGTATATCTATGGGCGCCGCCATATATTCAATCCATACCGGAAGTTAATCTTCTTCATGTCTACAATACTGGAAGTCCATACCGGAAGTTTCATACATACCGGAAGTCCATACCGGAAGTCAGTTTTTTGTAGTTTTTTCCCCAGAAGTCGGTTTTTAAGTCTGTCTTTTTTTATATTATTTATTTTAGCAATACATTTACAAACTTTAAAGCAACCAACATATATATATATATATATATATATATACTAATACAATTATTTCAACAATTGTTTCAAATACAATCATGTTTTGTTTGGAATAACATTGACATCAACAAGTCAAATCTAAATAAATTGCAGAAAATAAGCAAACACATGAATTTTAGTTGGATTAATTTTTAACAAAGATTAAGGTGAGCACTTTTATTTATTGGGCTACAGTTGCAACATGCATATTACTATCATGTCATTCAAAACAACTGAAAACCATGGACACAACAAATGTCATACTTACTCCTACATCAGTATGGTTAATTGTATCTATTTAACTATTAAATGAACGTAATAATTAGATTGTCATATTGTTAGATGTATTCTATTATATTTCAGGAATACATGTAAACACAATATTACCCTATTGGCAACATAAAGAAGGAGACCTGGAGTTCTCTTTTTTATGAACAAGTTTTTATTCCAGATATCCATATCAATATCAAGAGCAGAAAAAAAGACAAAGAAAAAAAAAGGAAAAATATTTATTTGTTTGGTCTATAAAATGTAAGAAAATGGTATAAAATGTCAACCACTGTTCCACAAATCCCAAGATGCCAAGATGCAGCCTAAAATGTCTTGTTTTGTCCCAAACAAATATCATTAAACATTATTGTTAAATGTAGAAGTATATGATTTCAAACAGATACTTCTTATCAACATACCATGGAAATGAACTGCATTTTCCGTTTGGTTTTTCAGGTGCCTATGGATCGCGCTCTCATTTTTTATTTTAAATTTGGGGCGGAGAGGACAACCAAACTTGGATGGTGAAAGGGTTGTGTGCCCCAGACTGGCTTCGTCACTCAAAATAGAGGGGTGCATCTGAAAGTCAATCAACATTGATCGCTGGAAAACATACTGAACATCAACCATATTTTACCGATCTAAGGGACTTTTCCTTATCCGCTGTGAGGGTCCAAAGGACAGAGGGACAGAGGGCTTTATAAATAAAATTGATTGATTGATTGATGGTGGAGAAGGCACTACAGCTATTTATGTATCCACGTGTATGTGTATTAGTGCTCTGCATCACTAAAACATAATACAAATGTATTTTTTGCAGATACGTTATACGTTATTTATCTGACGCAGTTAACCCTCGGGGGTGGCTCATGTCATATACCACATGAGACGACTCTTGTTACTATTTTTAGAATATCTCCGGGAAAAAAGCTGTATATAACTTGATTGAGCAGCACAGGGTTGAGGTTATACAAGCATTAATACACAAGGAGACCAGGCGAACCAAAAATTGGGAGAAAAAAAATGGCTTGTGTGCAGTGAGTGTGTGCACAGATGTTTTACACCACAACACACCAAAAAGTAGAGGAACACATATTAACCCCGCTGCAAACTACACATCTCAATTAACCAACACATCAAGCGAGGGCAGTAATAGTCTCTGACCAACATTAACACTGTTACACACAGATATTGATGAAAGGGAGCACAACAGACCTTGAGCAGCTAAGGTTAAGTTAATACCAATCATGCCCTTGTTTTTTTTGTTTTTTTCAACAAATGTAGCTAAACCCACCATCTGGTGGTAGTAATTTGTGGATGCCGAGATTCCCCACATAGACGTTCCCCTAATGATTCGATACATTACGTAGAATTGCATCTTAGAGAACATAACACACGTGTTAAAATATAATGAAGATGACGGCGCGTATGAACGCAGTGGCTTGGCACTCTACGCTAGTGCTAGCTACTAGTACCTACTACTACCTCACTACCTCTAATGGACTTTGTTGAACAAATTACAAATGCCATTGAGAAAAAGCAATATACAGCAGGGGTATTTTTTTGATTTACAGAAAGCATTTGACACTACTGACCACACCTTATTATTAACCAAATCACAAAAATATGGCATCAGGGGATTGACACATGACTGGCTGACCAGCTATTTTCAAAATAGTGCCTCAGGGTTCGGCCCTTGGTCCATTGCTGTTTCTTTTATAAGGTTGGTTTCAAAGTCACTGAATTGTATTTTATTTGCTGATGATACAACTGTGTTCTGTAGTAGAGATCATTTGGGACATCTTCTGGATACGGTGGATTAGGAACTGCAGAGATTCAAACAATGGTTTGATTTAAACAAATTATCACTTCACTTTGGCAAAACAAATTGCATGCTATTTGGAAATAAGACCATGAACTCAAGCAGAAGTTTAACAATAAATGATGTTGATATTGAAATTGTATTTGAAACAAAATTCCTTGGAGCTATTATCGATGACAAATTAAGTTGGAAATCCCAGATAAATTATGTTAAATCAAAAATGTCAAAATCCATTGCAATTTTGTACAAAGCCTTTCCTCTCTCAAAATTCACTTTTTACATCATACTACTCAATAATAGCTCCATATATGACATATTGTATTGAGGTCTGGGGAAACACATATAAAACAAATACTAATTCTATATTTTTATTGCAAAAGAAAGATATGAGAATTATCAGTAAAAAACCTTATCGTGAGCTAACTAACCCACTATTTATTTGCAAAAACATTTTGAAATTCACAGACTTTGTTGATTACATCACAATCCAAACCATGTACAAAGTAAAAAATTAACTTCTGCCTCCACCTCTGCAAAAAATGTTTAAAATGAGAGACTCCAGATATAATATGAGGGGAACATTATTATTTGATAAACCAAAGATCCAAATTAATGTTAAAAATAACTGCTTAATTTCAAATTCTTGCAGGTTGCTCTTTTGTATTTGTATTGTTATGATGAGTATAATTTTGAAAGGTAAAGGGGGTAGGTGTTTATAAGCTTTAGCTTCTACCTACACCCTTTCAGTTACATTGATTATTGAAATGTACTGAAATAAACACATTCATTCATTCATTCATTCATTCATTTATTTATTCATTCATTTACTTCAGAGGCTGCTGGGAATTTGTCTAAATGAAGGATAATGAGGACAGGCCACTGGTGTTTGATGTTGTGCCGAGGTTAATTGAAAGGTTTGCACTGAGATACCTACAATAAAGCTAAAAAAAAACCAAGGGTCACCTGCAGTAGAAAGGGACGAAACATACTTTTCAAACATTCTGCAAGTGAGCACAACTTTAGTTTTACCAAATTATTTTGAAATGATTTATGACAAGTAGGTCTTTGGTTTACAAAATGCTCTCACCTTTGCCAAGTAGATACCACTACCTGAATGACAGCTTTGATGCAAGAAGTTAAAGGCAAAGTGTGTAGCATTGAATTGCAGATTGCAACCAGCTGAAACTTCTCTCAGCTAGAATTCCTTCAGTGTTCATTGTTCAGGAGGTTTTTACTGCGAGCAGAATTATCCACAGAGGTCTCTTCCTCTCCAGAACAATCAGACCAGCTGATTAAAACTGGTATAAACACTGACTCAAGCAGTTTCACATCACAATTCAGTGTTTCTCTGTTTGGGATCTCAGAGCTTGCTCACCACATAAAGTATGCTCACCTTTTTCTGATTCAGATGTTAAGGAGGTTTTTATTATGAGCACTTGGGTAAACCCAACCATGTGGGCGATTGGCACAGTGCCATAATGGAACTCATTTTTAAGCTTATTCATTACCTACAAGCCTTTCTCTGTCTCTCCACCCCAGCCAGGGAGGTCAAACACACTATTCGCATGGAAATAGCATGTCAAGGGGACCTCATGTGATTTAGAAATTACCCTGACCCCAATCTTGTAAGATGTTGAATTCAGACTGAAAGGAGCTTGAATTTGTGGAATATCAGGTTTGCATATATATGACAGCATTATCAATATGGATGTATGGATTGAATGACCTCATTACTAAATTTGAGTGGGGCAGTGGAGTGGTTAGACCTGAAACCAGACTGAAATGGTGTTAGAATATTGTTGAAACTGCGATAGTGTGAGAGTTCATTATTAGATTATTTTTTCGAAGACTTTTGCAAGAGAACATATAATGGATATAGTTCTATAATTGTTGGGATCAAGATTATTGCCTGTTTTGTGAATTAGAGTGATGCGTGCCCATTTCCAGATAGCTGGTAACTCACAAGCAGAAAAAAAAGGATTTAATAAATCAGGAACTGAATACATAATGAAACTGTTTTCATCAAGTCCCACACCACTGTTCATATCAATTCATTAATAGCATTCTGAACTGCAGTTGGTGAAATTTTCCTAAAAGAAAAAGAACTGCTGCAAGGCGAAATATTAAGAGAGTCAGCAGTCAGGTAAGAGTTGAGTAACAAGGTAGATCAGACATAGGAGAAAGAGTCGTGGTATTGTATCATCAGCTCTTAACTGATTAATAGAATTTTTATCTGATGTATTAATAATAGTTTTATTTTTATTCCAGAATTGCATGAGGTTCTTGAAAGTGAGTGAGACAGTCTTTATAGTAGTTAGATTTTGCATTATGGGTTTTTGTCTTGCTCATGTTTCTTGGCTGTGTATATGTTTCCCAGTGATCATTATCTCTGGTCTGATAAGTTCAGGGCTGATCCAAGGGAGATGTTCACCTTTGAACTTAACAGTTTTCCAGTGAGCATGTTTGTCCACAACATCCATGAACTCTGTATAGAGAAAATCACAGGCACCTTGTACATTAGGAATTAACTGGTGTCCTAGTTGATAGCAATCAAATCATTAATAAATTAATCTAAATTAAATATCTTGTATCACCTCATCTTGATAAGTTTTGGTGAAGATTTGTAGTAGTTTGATTTTCCATACGCAGTAGACTATTGAGTGAAGCAATCAGACATAACACCTGCCCTTAAGATTTTATCAGGGTGTGAAACAAGTATCCAATCAAGCAGAGTTTGGATGCCGGAGGTGATTCAAGTTGGCTCATTGATTAATTGGGTAATACTAAGATTGCTGATTACACATTTTTTTCTTTGTCCGATGACTTATCTAACCAATTTTTGTTGAAATCACCAAGTAAAATGATTTTGTTCCTACAGGAAAAAGAGCGGATAGTGGAGGTCAGGCTGTGAAAGACTTTGCAGGCAAAGAGGGTGGCCTGTATGCTATCAACAGTTATACATTTATTTGCAAGAAAAAATACCTTAACAAAAATACATTTAAAGTGTAGAGGTTCAATAGTAAGTAAAACAGTCATCAGAGGAATGATATATAGCCATATCTCCACACCTGGAGCACCTATCAGATCTGTGAAGAACATAATCAATTATTATCAGTAAGATGTTTACTTGCCTATGAAATGTGGTGTAATTCCTTTGTAGGATTCTCTAGGGACACAGTGCGACTAATTGCACCTACATACCAATTATCGGAGAACTAGGGCAGCATGAAGGTGATTATGTTAATAGAAATTCATTTCACAGCATCAATGGTCAGAAAAATATTTGTACAAATTTTTGTTTGGTGATTGCTGGCACAGGACCCCCTATAATACACCGGGTACCTTCTCTCTCTCTCTCTCTCTCTCTCTCTCTCTCTCTCTGTCCTATTACTGCATCTTGCTACCTCAGCCATTCTGGATGTCACTAACTCGGCTTCTTCTCCGGAGCCTTTGTGCTCCACTGTCTCTCAGGTTAACTCGTATTGCAGCGGTGCCTGGATAGTGTGATGTGTGTGCTCGTGCTGCTGCCGTGGTCCTGCCAGATGCCTCCTGCTGCTGCTGTTATCGTTAGTCACACTTCTACTGTTATTATACACATATGATTATTGTCACACATGTATACTATCAGATATTAATATATTATTAACCCGTAAAAAACCAAGCCATTTATTGCTATTTTTTGTCCGCCTGGCCTCTCTGTCTATTTTAATGCATGTATAATCTCAACAATTTCATGCACAGTAAAGTAATGAACATCTTTTTTTTTTCAGGACAACCTGGGCAATAATAATATGTATGCTAAAATGATGCCACATGAATGGATCAATAGTTATATGAGTATAAAACCAAAAGAAAAAGCAAAACGGAAATTGAATGTCACAGAATTTAATTAAAAAAAGACACAGATCAACAATGTACAAGCTTTTTCATTTTCAAATATGTTTCTCTCAGGCCTTGGCTATCAGGAGAAAAAGATCCCAACATTCTAACACAAACACAACAAAAAATAATGTTTTCGATACTGGAGGATAACTATTTCACCTCACGCTGATCTTTGGCTGCTGGGATTGGATGTCACCGTCATAACGGATTACCTTTAATGTATTATGTTGATCTGTTCTGTACGACATCTATTGCACGTCTGTCCGTCCTGGAAGAGGGATCCCTCCTCAGTTGCTCTTCCTGAGGTTTCTACCGTTTTTTTTTCCCTTTAAAGGTTTTTTTGGGGGGAGTTTCCTTATCCGCTGCGAGGGTCCAAAGGACAGAGGGATGTCGTATGCTGTAAAGCCCTGTGAGGCAAATTGTGATTTGTGATATTGGGCTTTATAAATAAAATTGAACTGATAGATTGACATATGCACATTGCATTCATGTACACTAAAAGATTTGCAATAGTGCTGAGCAGTAGACTTTGTGCATTTGTAGCACTTTGTTACAGGACAGTACAGATAGTACATACTATTTACTATAGTAAAATATTACCACTGTTAATGGGTTCCCTTCCAAAAGCCTTCACTGCTTTTTGTGTTTCAGTGCTTTAAGTATGAAATTAAACTGAAATACCTCTGCAAATGACTTGTAACCACCAATTAATGGTCACACAGATACAAGATTGCTTGGCTCTGTTCACAACTCCAGCATTTTCCAAGACTCATCATGGAGTCACAAGTTTAAGCAAGGTGCAGCAGATATGCACAATCAATTATATTACTTAGTTAACTGTGACACTGATCAAGTAATTTCCCTCGCCTTGTATTAACAGAAGTTTTTGATGAATTTCTGATGGGGGAAAGGGGATATGCATGTTCAAGGTACCCTTTGACCCCCTATCCTGACCCACTGACGCCACCACAAAGGCATTTTAATGTGGCCCTCACAAAATCAGTGTCAGGATTGAGACGACCACTGGGGTCATCAAGTCTGTTTTAACTGCCCCTGTGGCCTGAGGGTTCCTCCCCAGCAGGCTTGGTAGATAACGTCAGCCTGTGTGGTGCTCCACGACATTCTGACCAACAGGTGCCATAGATGGCAGCTGACGTTGTGGACCCCATCACCCTTGACCACCCCACAAGCACAGCCATCAGCCAGGCCATCAGGAAATTATTTTTTAATTAACATTAAAAAAAAGAATTAAGCATTTTTCATATCTTATTTCTCAGATTCCCATTTTTACATGTGTGATTTTAATTTAATACATATTAATAAGCACTGGAAGAGGGAGCCTGAGATCTAAGATTTTCATTGCCAATAACAGCTTCTCTGTAAATGGGTGTGCACATGACAATAAAGAACTTGAAATGTATTTATTGAAATGTCTACCTTTATTGGGGAAATAAGACAGAAGTCCAAGTATATAATGTCAATCATACTTAAAATAATTAAGTACCATTCACTACAAAATCTTTGTCTCAAATTCTAATTTCTCAGTCTGGAGTTTGAGGTTTTTTGTCTACAGTTCTTTCCTGCATTATCCAGCTTGAGGTTCCTTTTATATAGGGCCCTTTTATGTGTACTTCAATGGTTTTAGGTGATATGATATTGAGGTGTCATCAAGCAACAGAGATGGCTGGGGTAAACTTTTTAGTCATGTTGCTGTTCATGATTTACTTAGCATGCTGCTTTTTGGCATCACTCACTCTAAATGATGGACATCAAGCCACTAAAAAAATCTAAAATCTACACTATTTGCCCTCTTGATGGCCAAAAGGTGGAGGCCACAGGCCGAGGGGAGTGTTGCATATATTCCTCTCCCTGAAAAATAAATCAGCAAGCTAAGCTATTTCATTACTTGAAATGTTTGAGGTCACCTGAAGCAGTTAAGCCTATTTGCAGACTACCACAAGCATGTCATTGATAAATTAGGCCATGATTACTTCCAGACATGTGCTCTGGCCTACTTGGGTCCACAATTTCAGACAAATTTACCCCTCTCCTCTTCATTGATGTCCACCCCCAGAATGATTTAAAGAGGATTCAATGTTGACAGTTTGACCAGAATATATCCCTCACCTGTAAAACAGGAACACAAACACACACACACACACACACACACACACACACACACACACACACACTGCTGACTCGTCAGCAAAAGCACATGGTGAGGTTTAGGCAACAAAAGCACATGGTTAGGTTTAGGCAACAAAAGTAGGTGATTAGGTTTATTTAGCAAAGGCACCTTGTCAGGTTCAGGCAACAAAATCACATGCTTATGTTTAGGCAACAACAGCACGGGCTTAGGGTTAAGTAACAAAAACAGATGGTTTAGGTTAAAGTAACAAAAATACGTGATTAGGTTTAGACAACAAAAGCATGTAGTTAGGTTATTATTGACCAACCTTGATTATTAAGAGAGTAAGAGAAGGCTAGGTCCTGTGAAACTGTCTATCCTGAAAGAGCTGCTCCACATCCCATCCTCCTCATTTTTTCCTGTTTGCTAAATGGAATCTATATTTTACACAGCATATCATCCATACAATAAAAGTATGATGAAGGCACAGCAAGTACATTCCAGTCTGGATGATGTCTTTACACTTGGTCTTAATTTGCTACCAAGTCCATTTTACAGTGCTGCTACTGCAGCTGCAGTGATAGAACGTTGATTAGAAAATGGATTAGTCTGCAGTTAATATTCAATCACTAAAACTAATTTTACTTTGATTAGTCCTAAAACTAAAGTGGTTTTCATGTCCTTCATTATTGGAAAGAGTCAGATCTAATTGCAGTTCTTGAATATAATGTTTTAATATGCCTCATGAAGTTTAAAGATCAAGAGCCATATCCAATGTCAACAATTTTCTGTCAGCATCTCTCTCTTGCCCCAATGACAGAATATTTTTATTTTATAATAATAAAATATAACAACATATATATATTTTTTGTTTCAGTGCTTTTTACTGTTGTAATGTTTTAATATTTTTCATACCTCTCCATAATTACAACCTGTTCTTCCTAATTACAGTAAGTAGAACACGTTTTATCCATTTTGTGTCGCAGTAGAGTAAAGTGACGCACCACACACCCCCTTTTATGGGAACATACAGCTTGATGAGGAAAACTTTGGTGAACAAAAACTAGTCCATGCCCGGGGATGTGTTATGTATAGAGGAATAAGAAATGAAAAACAGTATATTAGAGGAGATGCAAAATCAGAGCACTGTAAATGCACTGTGTAATAAATATTAATGTAAGACAAACAATGCACACTGTATTTAGAAACATGCTTTATGTCAAAATACATGGAGCATAGTTTTGGCTGACAGCACAGAGGCGCGCACGTGCGTGGGGCCGTGCGCGGGCATACAGGTACACATGTACAGGTTTCAATCCCCAAGCGTTGGAGATAAAGGCTTCCCAGCCAAACTGTGTTCCCAGCACAGATGTTTTTGAAGTGGTCACGCTGCTAATGGTGCTCACAGTATGAATGGGTAGTGGACAAAAATGTGAATATAAACAGTAGAAATGTGGGAAAAATGCGAAAATGGCATTGTGGCTGTCTGCACATGACAGAGGTTTCTCCATTTAATAGTAGGATGGTTGTACACAGAGAACAGTAGACCTGAGGCCCAGGTAAAAGGAGTTCAAGAAAACACACTGAGATCCCTATTGTTTACGTTTATTATTAGGGACCTTGGCGGAAGGGTGAGGATCCTATTGTTTTTGGTGCGTTTATTCTTTATTCTTTAGTCTTTCCCCCACCGCCTCTTTGAGGTGAAAATAGCCCCCCTAATAAACATGCTCAAAACCTCAGCAAACTCACCAAAATTGGCACGCGAGTCAGGACTGGCGAAAAAATTGATAAAATGAAAAAACTAACCCTTAAAGTGCCAAAATGGGCTCTCTAGTGACACCTAGACACACTAAAATGGCTACTGCGGCCCGTAGGAATATCGTGGAAATGTTGCCCTCAAAAATGCTCTTTTTCAAAAAATATCTCCTCCTAGACCGTTTATCGTATCGGCTTCACACTTGCACACATGACAGGTCACACCCTGCTGAACAAAATTTCTAAATAACTTTGTCTTTACTTTAACGATTTGGATTTTATGAGCATTCAAAGTTGACAAAAACCTTCTGATTTTTTTGAAAGAAGATCTGGGGGGCAACACATTGTAAATGGCCACTGCGGCCTGTAGGAATGTCATAGAAAGATCTAACCAAAACTAGCTTGTTTATCTCATCAAGACCTACAAATCATGTGCTGACACCCATGACCAAAATCCAGCAGGAAGTGAGCTATTTGCCCTTTCAAAGTAAGATGCCTTTTTTCAAAAATTCTCTTTTTCAAAAATTGTCTCCCCCACACTGTTTATCGTATCGGCTGAAAACTTGCACACTCACCAGGCAAACTCCTGCTGAACAACACTTCTGAATAACTTTGTCATTACTCCAACGGTTTGGGTTTTATGGCCTCTAAAAGGCGAAATGCCACAAAACCTCTTGATGATCTTTAAAAGAAAAGATGAGGGCCAACTCATCTGGAACTTGCTACGAAGATTGCATTTTTGACTCCAAAACATAACACCTACATGGTTGCATTTAGCACAAGTGTATCTCTCTGCTGGTATGATCAGATTGAGGACTGGACCCATGGTTTGGGAATAAAAGGGAGGAGTTCGAGACATTTTTATCAAAAATGCTTGTTTAATTTGAGATGTGACTCAAAACAAGTTGTTTTCAGGACTCTTTTGCTTAATAAGATATTCAAGATGTATTGTCGAAAAATACGCCCTTATATCTGACTGAACTTTTACCTGTTAAGTGATAGTATCTTATTTTAAGTGTAATGAGATATTTTGACTATAAAATAGACAAATATACTTGGTAAGATTTTGAATTTTTGCTGTGTAGCACATGAACATATGCGGTCTGGTCACTTAAGCCTACTTTACACTACATGGTTCAAGTGACCCAATTTGATTTTTTCCTCTTAAGTGGCACATATCAGATCTGTAACATGAACGTGTACACAGAAAAAAAAAACGCACTCATGTATGCATGTGCACATGCAATCACAAATAGGTTTTGGCCATTACCAATTTTGTCTGCAAAACCCATATCTACTTCAGTTACTAAACAGTGCAAGAAAAACTAGACCTACTAGTCACAAAATACAGGAGTAGCAACATACAATTGTGATGGAAAACTTCAATATTCATCTGAATCTATAATAACACATAGGTTGTCATTACAATGCTAATCAAATTTGCCTTAAATATTAAGAACAATGTACTTCATATGAAAAATGAATAGTTAAGACATACTAGTTGGTCCGGGTGGGGCAACATGGGCTGCCACACCACTATCCCCCTGTGGGTGGCCTGCAGTCCCCTCTTAATTGTTGGCACTGGACACACCTGAACCAATACAGGGGTTGCTTCACTTTATTTATATGTCAAATTGTTACATTTAGGCTTTTCACACCAGTATTATTAAAAAAATCGGGCTATACTCTTAATGACAGTATATGAGACTATAGTATAAGTGAAATATCCCAATCCAAATCAATGCAGATAACGTCTTAAGAAAGGTAAATGCATACATACCCTGATGTGCATTTGATGTTGAGGGTCTCTCATAGTCAACATCCACATGTGACTCTATAATAACACAAGCTGTGATTAGAATACTAATAAAATCAGCGATTTCCTAAGTAAACTGAATGGTATGTTAGCCAATCCAGATAACCTAAATGAATTTAAGACTATTGCACCTTAACACACAAAATAAACAAGTTTCTAAATTACCAAAATATCACTGATATTAGGGCAAATAAGTTCATCCTTACATTTAGCTAATAAGTTCAAACATGAGAAAAATCTGGAACTATCAGGATTTTACCTACCCATGTGTAATAGCATAAACTTAGCAAAGCATGTCACGCTTGTGCACGAGTGAAAACCAAATGTGTCTTGCTCGGGATCACTGGCGTGTTTAGGGAGTGGCCTTGGGTGGCCCTGAAATCTGACGGGCCACCCCAGGTGCCACCCCAATATCTTAAAATATGATTGGCTATATGTCCAGTCAGAGGTGGGCCATGACGCTGAATGTAAACTGCACTCTTGTTTGGAGTTGCAGTTCCACTTTAAACCTGAGAGGCAGTAAAGCGGCAAAGTAGGATCTCGCCTGCAAAAAAAAAAAAAAAAGCGAGAAGAAGAACTTACTTGACAGATGCCAGAGCGATGGGATCAACAGGTGTCGGTGGAGCATCTCATCTCAGAGCGTCAGCATTACAAAGAAGATGTGAGTACATTTTTAGGTAACTTCACTTACTGTGTCTATGGTTAAAAGCTGTAACGGTAAGAAGCTAAAACGTTTTCCCGGTCTTATTTTATTTTTCCTTTCACCAAAAGTCTGTCATTATCTCATCTCATTAACATTGTATGGACTGTCAGCAACGCTAAAGCTAACAGTTAGCTGCAAATCTGTGCTGCGCAACATTGTTAAGACCTGAGTCAATTACATTTGCTTGATCCCTGTCTCCAGTGTACCAGCAGAGAACGATAGCTACATACTGTAACTCCAGATTCTATGAGTATAGGCACAACCCTCTAAGGCTATCGCTAGTGAGTTTATCCCTTGCTTGCACACGCAGCACTGAGAAAATTTTAGTCTACGCCCACCTGCTGACTGGACCCTACCCACGGTCTCACCTTGGCTATAAATTGCCTTGAGACCGTACAATCAGCTCCCAAAATAGCTTTTTTTCTTCAGCTACTCACAGAGCCAGTGGGGCCCATAACTTAAGAGGGCTACGTATAGGCTTTGCCCTCTAAGGCTATCGCTAGTGGGTTAAGGGCGAAGCAGGATATAGTCCATGTCACACTGGGTCCGTCCGGTACCACAAGCACAGACATACACCTACTTAAAGGAAACAAGCAAAAACACTGCCCCGCCATCACATCATGCGTAAAAAACGCATTGCATAGCCAAAATGCTCAAAAGGTACAGTTTGGGGACAATGACAGCGTGAAATAAATAAACCTACTGCTATGAGGAGCTGAGATGGAGATTATGCACTGTAACAGTTCAGCGAGGGACACAGTAGGCTCAGAATGAAGGCAGGACAATATGCTTATTGCTGTGCGGAGCCGAGACGAAGGTTACGTACTGTAACCGTCCAGCAATGAACAGAATACACATATCATGGAGGAATGAGAGCAGAGAAATAACCCTATTGCTATGAAGAAGCGGAGATGAAGGTTACGCATTGTAACAGTCCAGTGAGGCGCAGAATAGGGAAATAACTCTCCATGCGCCAATGAGCAGGAGAGAAGCGCGCAGCCAAATCCTCCCAATATTCATCACTCTGACAGAATACTCAGAACAGAGCGAGTCATAGAAAATGGGAAATGTCCCGTAGATAGAAGCGAATGAAAGAGCAGGGGGAGGACCAAGAAGCCGCAGTGCAAATGTCCTCCACTGTCATTCCTCCGTGCAACGCTGTGGAGGATGAAATTCCTCTGGTGGAGTGTGCTCTAATGCCCTCCGGGGGGGGGTCCACCCCCAACGAGAGATATGCCTGTGAAACAGCCTCACACAGCCAGTGTGACAGGTACTGTGCAGACAGAGGAAGCCCCTGAGATCACTCTCTGTAATGCACGAACAGACGTTGTGAGCGGCGCAACATAAATGGCCAGCGCACGTACTGGACAGAGAAGAATGATACTCTTAGGCGTGAAAGCCGGGTTTGGACGCAGGATAGCTGAGCTGCCATCTCCCTGTATCCTGAGACATGATGGAGCCACAGAAAGAGCAAATAAATCACTGACTCTTTTTGCAGAAGTCAGAGCCAAAAGCAGGGCTGTCTTGGCTGACAGAAACTTCAGCGGAACCTGATTTAAAGGTTGGAGCTTTAAGCAGTGCGCATAAAACCAGCACCAAATCCCACTGAGAAGCCAGAGAGCGTGACACCGGCTGGAGTCTCCTCACCCTCAGGAAGCATTTTAGCAGAGGATGGCTAAACACTGATCTGTCACTGAAACCCTCGTGACAAGATGAAATAGCAGCAGCATAAGTTTTAATCGTGCTGAAGGCCAAGCTCCTGTTCGCCAGTAGCTGTAGGTATGAGAGCACGTGAGGCAGGGAGCAAGCAGTGAGATCTAAACTCCTCTCCATGCAGCAGCGCTGGAAAGCTGTCCATTTCGCTGCATAGGATGCTCTGGTAGACGTGGCTCTCGCGTCCTGAATAGTGCGTACCACATCCTGAGAGAGGCCCCGGCCGCTGAGGCGTTCCCGTTCAGCGGCCAGGCCCACAGACACTGGCCTATCACTGGGTAATTCCTGATCGCTCCCTCCACCTGGGAGAGCACGTCCCCGCACCATGGAAGTTCCCACGGCCGGCCTGATAACAGCTGCTGCACGCATGGAAACCATGTTGCTCCTGTGCGCTCCGGGGCTATCAGGATCGTTGACAGCCGCTCTTCCTGCACTCGGTCCAGGAACTGAGGGATGAGTGGGACTGGAGGGAAGGCATAAAGGAGCATTCTGGGCCACGGCCGATGCGCGGACGCGTCCACTCCCAGCGGAGGATTGTCCCACGCGCTCAGAGCAAACAAAGAGCACACCGTGCTTTTCCACACGCAGCAAACAGGTCCACCTCTGCTTGGCCGTGCTTGGACCAAATCTCAGAGACCAGTTTGGGCCCCCCCTCGACATAATGTCCACCCCTCTGTTCAACGCGCCGGGTATATACATTGCTCTGATAGAGCATGTGTGCGCCCAGCGCAGCAGCTGTCTGGCTATGTTCAGAAGCTGCACCAAGCGCACTCCTCCCTGGGGATTTATGTAAGCGGCTGTCACTTTGTTGTCTGTGCGAATCAGCACGTGTTGACTCTGCAGCAGCGGGGGGAAATGCAGTATTACTTTCAACACAGTGAGAAGCTCTAGCGCGTTTATGTGGAGAGACATGTGAGCTGGCCACTGTCCTCCTTCCACCTGCGACAGACATGTCCCTCCCCATCCCAAGAGAGATGCATCTGTGAACACTGAGATGTGTGACACAGCTTTGCCCAGAGGATCCCACGCCAACAGGATGCGGGGATTTTTCCAGTGACCCAGATCAGGATCCACGGACGGAGGAACGGACACCATGCGCCTCAGTTGGCGCACAGGATCGATGGGCAGGCAGATGAACCACCTCTGCAGCTATCCCATGTAGAGAAGCCCCAGGGGAACCACCACATGACCTGCTGATATCATGCCCAGCAGCTGCATGATAAAAGAGCTGTCACAACATTGTGAGGCGTGATGCGGCGTAGGAGAGCCGTCAGCCCTTCCGTGCTCTGCTGCGAGAGCCAAGCTCTCATACTGACTGAATTCAATTCCACCACTAGATATATGACAAACCCAGGGGGGAGAGGGGAGCTCAGAGCCAGTTTATTGTGAAGCCCAAACGCCAGATGGGACACAAGTCTTGCTGTCTGTAGAGCGGCTTCTTCCCTGGAGCGAGCCAGCAAAAGCAGGTCGTCCAGGTAGAATAGCACCCACATTCCCGTCCTGTGTAATGGCTCCAGGGCCGTCTCCACACATCTGGAGGAAGTGCGAGGGGCCAGGGAGTAACTGAACGGCAGTCGGTTGTACTGGTATTGTATTCCCTGGAATGAGGAGTGCAGGAATTTCCTGTGTTTTTCGGGATGATGGAGACGTGAAAATACGCGTCCTTCAGATCTATGGAAGTGAGCCAGTCGCGACCCAATATTCCAGCACTCTCTTGATCGTCAGCATGTGAAAAGGTCTGTCCATTATTGATTTGTTGAACAGAGATAAATCAAGAATGCGTCTCATTCCCCCCCGTCTTTTTCGGAACCAGAAAATAACGGGAATAAAAACCCTGATTTTCCTCTCCTCTGGGAACCCTGGAAATAGCAGCTTTCATCAGGAGTTCCTGCAGCGCCGATTGGAGGGCAAGGCAGTCTGTCCAGGATGACAGGATGGTTTCCAATATCTCATTGAACTGCAGGGGTGGGGAGGCAAACTGCAGTGTGTACCCTCTGTTTATCAGTTTGCTCACCCAGCTGTCCATTGAACATAAACACTGCCACTCTGAGAGCGGGCGTACCTGCATCTGTCGTGCTGTGGTTGCCATGGAAACGAGCCAGGTCAGAGCCCTCTCCTCCGTTGCGTGGTCCAGAGCGTTTTCCGGGGCAACACATGGGGGGCTTGCTTCGAAAGGGCTGAGTGGAAGCCCTGGAAGGCTGGATTATGCACGGACCCACAGCCTGCTGCCGGGAAGGACGTGCGTAATGCGTGCAGGCAGCAGCGTGTTTAGGGGGAGAGGGCCCGTAAACATGACACACAGATTTGTTAGCGCTCTCACTCACCGAGGGATGAGGGGAGATGCTGAGCACAAACAGTGGCAACAGTGGGCTCTACACATATTGTCAGACAATTTGTGTGAGGGGAAGCACTCTGAATGTGTGGCACAGTATGTGTGCTGGTTTGATGACGCGAGTCCACGCTGTCTGTTAACCGAGAGGCAGTCGGCTCACACAGTGTGGGTGATGTGTGTTTCACAGTAACAGCTGAGTCAAAGGACACAGGGTTAGACTGCTTGTTCACAGGATCTGTGCTCTTTAAGGGACAATGTTTGTGTTTTATTTCAAAACAGTGAGCACTATGAACATTGCCGGTACACACAACCCCCCCAACCAGTCAACCTCGCGGGGAGGATTGGACCAGGAGCCGGGCCTGCGGCCGCTCTTGTTCTTCTGGGGAGCCTGCCATGGAGCTGGAAAGGTAGGCTGCGAGGATGGAGGGAGTGCAGGGAGCCGAGATGCAGACCCAGTGGCTGCTGAGGGACGTTTCTGGCGCATGCGCTGGTCACGCCTTCCATGGTGGTCTTGCCATTGACCGGAGGTGTGCTGAGCGCGTGGAGCAAGCTGTTTCCATGTGACTTGCTGATGCTCCGACGCTGACTTCATGGAGTCCACCATGGTGTGAAAATGTGGCCCGAACAGCCCATCTGGGCTGATGGATGCCTCGAGGAGGTCCTTCCTCGATGCCTTGGGGATGGAAGACTGCTACAACCACAGGTTCCTGTGGATCATGGTCTGCCACGCTGCAAGGTGAGGGTGGCACTGGCAGCGTTGCTGATCTCCGTAGCCACATCGTGGGGCAGCTCCGTGGTCTGAGCGGCCAGCTTCGTCATGGAGAAGGCCAGCAGCGAGATGTTGTTGGCTGCCGCTGATGTTTAGGAAGTGCATTGATGAGCTCGGTCAGCCAGATGATCAGCGCTCAGTTGATCCTTGGAGGACGGCAGTACCAGCCGTTGTCCCACCGCTGCTCGACCCACGCCAAAGTGCGCCGTGAGGTTAGGCTCCAAAGGCAGAACCGGAGGAAAACCATGGTCAGTGAGACCTTCCACCTTGGCATGTGGGCATGGGCATGTAGTGGAGACAGGTGCCTTTAAGTTTCGCGGCTCCATCACCGCCCCTTCCTGGTACTTCCTGATGGCCAGGAACCGCGGCCACACGAGGTCTCATCTGGCCGCCTGGACCAGCTGAAAATCCCTACACATCTCATCTGGAGGAGCGGCTTCCTGCGGTGGTGGAATGGTGAGTTCCTTGTAAGCGGCAGCTCTTTTGATTATCTCCGGGAGCTCCCGGAGGAGACCGCCTATCGCTGGCAGGGATGTAGATGCGGAGAAAGAGACCCCAGGGTCCCCTGGGTGTAACAGTACATCCATTGAGCCACCACTGAGCTCTGGCTTCCCCGACAGGAGAATGGAAGTGAGGGGTGAGCTGCATGATCCATGGATGGAGGGGGCGGAGTCGTCCGAATCCAGCCCTTCAGACGGGTCCAGTATCCAGCTTCATCAACCTCGTATGAGATCCGCGCCGGCCACACATCTCCAGCAGCAGTGAAAGCGTCAGCTCTTTGCTGCTTCTCAGCTTGTGGAAGGAGAGCACAGTATGGGCACAATGACTGCGGAGTGAGAGCCAGGCCGGCGTGCTCCGGTCCCAGGCAGTTCTCACAGCGGCTGTGCAGGTCGAAGATCCTGATGACAGTGGACAGGCAGGCCGGGCAGGTCCGGTCGCCGTCTGGTGTCCTCCTGGAAGTCATCATAGCTGTAGAATCTCTCATGTGCTTGCAGTGTTCACTGAAGAAAAATGTGAGCTGATTGTACAGTATTGAGGCAATTTATAGCAAAGGTGAGACCGTGGGTGGGGCCCACACAGCAGGTGGGCGTAGACTAAAATAGCTATAGCCTTAGAGGGCAAAGTCTATACGAAATAGAACCTGCAGAACCGAATCAGCGAAAAAACACACCGGGTTACACAGCCTCTCTACCTGAGCAGCTGAAGCTGCGGCTCGCACCCTCGACACACAGACACACAGACGGTGCTTCTGCATGCCAGCCAAATGTGTGTGCAACTGTGAGAAATAAATATGTGAGGTGCACGCTGCTTTTCTATCTTTTTTTTTTTTCTTTCTTTTTTTCTGTCATACATACACATACACATACACTCCTGACACAGGATGAGTTGTTTTTATTGACTGAGTTGATTATTAAGCCATAGTGATGCGCGGATCAGCTCTGATAGCACCCGAATCAGCATGTACGCATCAATCATCCAGCCGTACCCGTCTCTAGCTGCACGGAGATTTCCGCCGCTCTGTGTAGGCTAAGTTACCGTTTAAATTATGTGGAGCAGTGCCAGCTTTCCAGGTGATTTATTCTTTAACAATTAACTTCAAATATTTAAAGTTAGTCCTTAAAATTGCTTTCAGTAATGTAAACATTTCCCTGCACGCAGTAATGTCGCTGTAGCAAATATCGTGGGACATTTACACAGTGGTCAAGAGTGCTGGACCGGAAGTGTCGCACAAGAAAACGGAAGCTGGCTGCGTTCTGTTTTGCTTTCGTGTCTCCATGAAAATTAAGGTGAATAGAACATGTAAACAGCAGTCAGGAAAAATCAGATATAGGCAACAAATCGGAATTGGGCATCAAGACATTGTAGGTTTTCTTGACACCTAAGGCTGCCTTTACACTACTGTCATGTGTTGAAACATTTTTTCTAGCCAGGAATGAAATCTGATGTTGCATGTTTCTGTAGGACTTGTGGTACAGGTTGTGGGCAAACCAAACCAGACTGTGCCTCCAGCTCCCCTCCATCCAGTACCAGCGGTTGGTGAGCCATTTGAACATTTTGTTCACAACGTGCGTGGCCCTTTAAAGTTGTTGAAGATCAGCTTGTGTTTTCATTTTTTGGGAAATCTAATGTGTTGGATTTTGTTCCCAGGTGTAAAAAGCATTTGCGGGCTTGCACGTATGTTGGTGAAGGAAGCTCTGTCTTCCTCCCAGGACAGCATGAAGCAGTGCTTTGACAGGAAAGCAGTTGAACAACAGCTCCAGCCAGGTGATCAAGTGTCAGTTTTACTGCCTATGCCTGGCTCTGCCCTCATTGCCCACTTTTCAGGACCTTATGTAGTAGAAAGCAAAGTGTCGGACACAGACTACATCATTCAGACACCTGAACGTAGGAGGAAAAACCGTTTGTGCCATGTTAACATGTTGCAGCCTTTTTATTCCAGAGAGACTGCTCCAGAAAAGCTGGTAACTTCTCTGGAGGCAGCCGCCTCTGATGGTGGTACCATGTGTTGTGTAAAGTGTGAGATGGATGACAATTTGTCAGTGCCCTCTGATGGTCAACAATGTGGTAGGTTGACTAACTCTGAGTTTCGATCCAATGTTGAAACGCATTTGTCAAATCTTACAGAAGAACAGTGTGATGATGTGCTCTGCTTGTTTCAGCTTCACCTCACTCTTTTTGGTGACATTCCCTCACGTACCAACATGCTGGAACTTGACACTGATGTTGGTTAACACTGTTAAATCTCCTCTAACAGTGCTCTTGTGTTGTCTGCTCCAAACTTCTCTCTGCTGTTCCAGGTAAAGATGTACAACCATAATCAGCGGTTGATGCGTTGGGCCCGGATGGCACAGGGCTTCAACACTGAGATTAGGCACAAAAAGGGAGCAGACAACGTGGTGGCAGATGCACTGTCCAGAGGGTGAGACTTTCTGACAGGTGTGTGGGTATGACATGTTCAGGTAAGATTAGGTAAGGTGTTTATTTATGTGCAGATGGCAGTGTTAAAGCTATAGTGCGTAACTTCTGTCGCCCCCCAGCGGATAAGGTGTTATTACAACAAATAAGCCGGCACTTCCATGTACACAGAGTAACACTTGCTTCACACCGTGTACACAGAGTAACACTCGCTTCACACCGTATACACAGAGTAACACTCGCTTCACACCGTGTACACAACGTTACACAGCGTGGCGAACACCAGGCTACTAACATTATATTATGTTCATGGCACCATTTCCAAGAAAATAATAAAGTACTAGGTCCAGTACATGTAACAGCAACACATACTACTCGTAATTATAAACCAAGTCACTTACTTATCCAACAGCAGCAAGGCAACATCCGTGTCTGCCCTCAGCCCAATTTCTTCCTTCAGGGCTCTCCACCGACGAAAAGCAACGCCAATACAAATCCTTGTTTGCCTTCTCCGTCGGTCACTTTCCTTCTTTGCCGACAGACCTTCAGCCGAACAGCCAGGCTTTTTCTTTGTGGTAGGATCCACTTCTGAACCGTGTCTCGGCCGCTCCTCCGCCATGTTGCTTTCTCTTTCTACCTGCGCTCTACCTCTTGCTATGAGACTCTCCGCTCTCCCTCCCCCTGCCCTTCATTTCCTGTGCGCCAGCGTGGGAATGTCGCCGGTCGACACGCAAACTAAAAATGATATATATTGAAAAATACGGCGAGATGTTAGAGGAGCCAATCGGCTTAATCAGCATTGTGTCATCTCCTCTAGTAGTGGCTTGGGTGAAACGGACATTTACGGACATGTAGAAGTTACGCACTATAGCTTTAATGTTGTAAACATAAAGTCAAACTAAATGTTTGATTTTATGGGAGGGGGTGTTACGTGCCTGTGTGTTTTGGGCCTGCCCTGTTTCGTGTTTTACCCTGACTTTTTTTCCAGCATACCGCTGATCTCCATCCAGGGCCGCCCCTAAACGCAGAACACGCGCTGTGCGTAGGGCCTCATTTTCCATTGGGGGCCACACTTTGCACGAGGGGACGCATTTGAAATGGATGTGCACATGCGCTACCGTGAGGCACGCATAGAATCAGCTCGAGTAAGGAGAGAAGAGACCTGACCGCCCATGTGTTGCTACAATGATTGACAGCACTCGACATCTGAACAATCAGAGGTGTGCACCGGCAGACACTTGCAGAGCTGCAGCAGGTGAAGAGTTGTCGACATGTCGTCCAAAAGAGCCTCAGGAGTATGCAAGGGAAAGGAAGAGCGGGCGGGCTCCACGGAGGGGGAGACCCGAGCCTCAGGGGTATGTGCAGGGCCGGGAGGTCGGATGCTCCCAGAGAGGGGAGAGGGAGAAATATAGCTAAATAAGATGAAAATAGAAAAACATGTCTCTGTATTTTATTTCTGTTTTCAGTGTTTAATTAAGGTGGGAGAGGCGGAGGGCTGAGGGAGATCGGACGCCTCCAGAGAGGGGAGAGGGAGAAATATAACAAAATAAGATTAAATAGGAAAAACCTGTCTCCCTCTTTTATTTTATTTTATTGTCAGTTTTTAATCAAGGGTGGGGGATTGAGGTGGTGGAAGTTACTTTCTTTGATGAGTAATTGATGGCTATTTGTGACTCAGATTTTTTTATTTATTTATTTCAGTTTGAAGTTATTATTATTTTTTTTTAAATATTTATTTATTTATTTATTTCAGGTTGAATTTTTTATTTTATTTGACTAATGCAGCCAAACTACTGTATCTACAGTTCATTTGTTATTGCCACTAAAGGTTGTCAAGTTAAAAGGCAAGTTGTTGTATGGTCATTTTGTACCTATGATACATTTGGGATGGGGGCCTCCAAATAAAATTTCGCTGGTGGTCCTTGTTTGCACATTTTTCATTGTAAATAAACTTCCTTTTAACCAGCTATTTGTTTGGCTGCCTTTTCCCTCTTTTGAAAGATCCCTCTATTTCATGGTGTTACTCCCCCCATCCCCTAGACCTCAGGTGGAGACCTAACAATCATATATCAGTGTTTTCTGTCTATCATTTACAGCCTTTATTTTACATAGGGATTGTGAATGTTAAATACATATTGTAACATATTGTGAATACATACAATATTTAAAACACATAGTGCATAGTGTACACTGCTCAACAAAATTAAGGGAACACTTAATGGTCACAGTATAATACCACATCAGTTAAACATCAGGGATATTAATCTGTCCATTTAGGAAGCACAACTGATTGTGAATCAGGTTAAGCTGCTTTGGTGCAAATTAAAGTGACAACAAGAGCAATGGAGACAGCCTCCAAAAACTGAATGGTTTTGCATGTGGTGGCCACAGACACTAGCTCTCTCCTTGTCCTTCCTGACCGATTCTCCTGTCACTACTGGTAGCATGAGGAGGGACCTGCAGCCCGATCAGGTTGCACAGGTAGTCCAGCTCCTCCAGGATGGCACATCCATATGTATAGTAGCAAGAAGGTTTGCTGTGTCTTCCAGCAGAGTCTCAAGAGCATGGAGGAGAAACCAGGAGACCGGTGGTTGTACAAGGAGAGCTAGGCAGGGCTGTAGAAGGGCATCAACCCAGCAGCAGAACCGATATCTGCTCCTTTGTGCAAGGAGGAACAAGAGGAGCACTGCCAGAGCCCTACAAAATGTTCTCCAGCAGGCTACTGGTGTGCATGTTTTTGACCATAATGTCAGAAACAGACTCCATGATGGTGGCATGAGGGCCTGACATCCTCTAGTGGGACCTGTGATCCCAGCCCAGCACCGTGCAGCTTGAGATACCGTGGAGAACGTTATGCTGCCTGTAACATCATCCAGCATGTTTGGTGGTGGGTCAGTGATGGTCAGGGGAGGCACATCCTTGGAGGGTCACACAGACCTCCATGTCATAGCCAATGGTACCCTGACTGCTATAAGGTAGCAGAATGAAATTCTCAGAGCCCTTGGTGGGTTGATGACTTTGGTTTCCATTGACTGTTGTTACGTCATTTTGTTCTCAACAAATTATACAGTATACATCAGTAAAGATTTTCAAATTGAATAATTTGTTCATTAAGATCTGGTGTATGATGTAACTGTTCCTGTATTTGTTTGAGCAGTGTAGTATCAGCACTTGTAGTGGGCAGTACATACAGTAAATGTGTACATCAGTGGCGGCTGCTGGTCTTTCAAACGGGAAGCTCACCTTAAGTTTACATCATAAAATTTGTCATATTGTAGCAAGGCAGTAACTTATAAAAGGAATATTTAATTGAAGCCATTTTTCAACCACACTCATGCCATAGAATCACAGCAAAACACACCTCAAAGATTTTCAGATGGGTTTAATGCAGGACTGTTTTCTTCATCCCGCTCCTGCCCGCTCCCGCTGAATTTCTGACCATTACCGCCCGCAACCGCAACATGTGTGTTACAATCCCGCCCGCTCCCGCAATGTGTATGTCTACTCCCACCCGCTCCTGCAAGAATTTATGCCCGCACAGTAATAGAGATGCATTGATTTTGTGTCTTCTCCCGTCCCGCAGGAGAAAACACATCATTTTATAGGCTATTAATAAAGAGATTCATTCCCGCAGCAAAGTTCAAACCGCCTGCTCCCACAAGATTTGGGTTGGGTTCCGCGGGACCCAGCAGGACCCAATCCCAATGCAGCCCTCTAGTTTAAACACCTGAAGTGTACTGTACATATGGTGAAAATGAACTATATCGCTTATGGAAATAAGATGGATGGCACTCAGTCCCATGCAAATATTTGCGAGTGGAGTCCTCTGACAGAGCTCGAAATGCGCTGTCAATCACAAAGGGGTTCCGACTTTTAGACAATTCTTTTATTTTATTTTATTGTCAGTTTTTAATCAAGGGTGGGGGATCAGCATGCACACACCGATCCAATCAGCATGCACACACCGAGCGTCCTCTCCCACCTACTGCTCCATTAGGTCCCAGGGAAGCTGAGCCTCCCTGGAAGTGACGATTTTGTCGTATTTATTCAATAAGCATCTCGCTTTGCTGCATGAAAAAAAACTGCTCAGCGTTGTCTCATAGGAATGCTTGGAGGTCCAGCGGGCTGACATGAGAATGTATGACAGGGAGGTCGCGTTTGAAAACTGGTGATAAACTGCTGACGTTTGAACATCATAGTCATGATGTTAAATGCACCCTAGTGCACGTTTAATGCAATGTACATTCAGTAGTGCTTATTTGACCATTTCTTCTATGAAATTTTAGGGGAAGTTCAGCCTCCCTTGTTGTCTCAGAGCAATCGCCCCTGGCGTACATGTACTTAGTACTCAGCAGCAGTAGCAGACATCCGACAAAAACTGGGAATTTTTTTTGTTATTATTATGATGATGATGATTATTATTAGTGTGTAGCTTTAAGTGACATCTTGTTTGTGGGAGTGTGTGCTCTCCTTAACCTTGCCTGCTGTAATCCCTCACTGGCTGACAGCTGAGTTCAGACAGGCTGATTCTGGGGCAGACCTCTTGGGCTACCTCCCTCAAAGCTAAAAGCCATTTTCTCTTCAATCCTCACCTCAAAGCAACCTATCCAGCCTTCATGTGTGTGAGTGTTTAAGTGTGTGTGGCTCTCTCTCTCTCTGTGTCTCAATCTCTGCACATGCTCACTTCTGCCTCTTTCATCTTGTTGTCTTCTTACTTCTCTGTCTATTTGTGTCTTTCCCCTTCTTTACCTCAGGGTGACTCTTATTTTGGCTGAGGATGATCTTCTTCTCTCTCTCTCTCTCTCTCTCTCTCTCTCTCTCTCTCTCTCACACACACACACACACACACACACACACACACACACACACACATTCTTCTCTCTTTCTCTTCCATTCATCTTACCCCTTAAGACTGCAGTAGTGTATTTTGTGTACTTATTTGTGGCTCATGATGACATGTATGCGACCAAGCCAAATGCTAAAATATGGCTTGTGATATCAGCCTCAACATCTTGCATGACCCTATTTTCACTTCAGATTTTTATTTATGCCTATTACCAATTTACATGTGTATTTAGTGGAACAGCATTGTGTTTGTAAAATCTGAAAGCCCCTGGGATAAGATTGTTGAGGTTTTTCTTTTTTTGTTTTTACAAATTTGCTAAATCTCATATGCTCATATAAACCTATTCATCTCAGTGAACTGAGGGCTTCAAAGTTGTCAACCCAAATATTATTTTATTAATACAATACACTGTGTGTATACCAGTGGTGGGTGATGACTTAAAACACTGGGGAGGACAAGAGGAAAATAAACCCTTGGCATTGTTATTTTATTCTAATTGGCTCCATATCTTGACCTCCTTAAGCTCAAAATGTTGTCATGTAAACAATTACTGCAGGCTCAGGATGGGAGTGAACCTATTGTTGGCATAATGTGTCACTGCAGCCCATGCACAGGCAGTTGCACATACATAGAACCAGTCTCGAGTGAGCAGAGCACATAGAGCCAAATGTCACCGTAGTCCTGCTGTGGGTCTCACTTAGACAGCTGAGGCAGCAAGGCTTGAGGCTGCGCCAGCAGAGTGATGCTCTGCCAGTCCAAATCCATTCTTGCCATTACTTTACAGTCCTTTATACTGCTACAACAAGCTGTTCATTTTTAGTGATGCCTTTCAAAGTAGTTCGCAATTTGCTCATTATAATGTCTTTTCTAATATGCCACTGTATGCCCTATTGACACGGGATTAGTATTACCTGGGGACCTCTGGTAATTTGTAATAATTGCGGAAGATGTCTGTTATTTTAATCCTGTGCGAATGCGCCATGTCTGTAATTTGTAAAGTAAAAATTCCACTGCAAATTACCTACTATGTTTCGCCAAACACAGATGTCCTGTGATAATACTAGTACTGTGCGAAACTGCATCTCAGTGATTGCGGGGTATTTTAGTTGTTGTTGTTTTTATTGTGCGCCTTTTTTCTATCTCTTTCCCAGATGAATTATATGGGGTGCCGTTTGTAAAGTGGCTCATGCTGAAAAAAAACATTAAAGCCACAGTGTGTAACATTTTCAGTTGTTTATTGGCAAAAATTGATATCTGCATTCTTCATCATGTCATCACTGGTGTACTATTACCTCCACCAATAATCTGACTTATTCTCGTAAAAGGAGAATTTCGGATTTGTTTGTACATTGTGCAGGTAAGTCGTCTGTGGGGTTCCATTACGCTTCGCCATCTTGAGAATACACCCGCCAGCAAGGGACATACAGCACCACCTTCGGCGTTTTCGTTGAGAGCCAGGCCAGCACTGTGTGACTGAGGAGCCGAAGGAGAGGAGCAAGAGGCGCTTCGCTACTACCCTGGCAAATTTGAAACAAAGTCCCACTCTTTGAGCATAATGCAGGATCATGCATATGCAGCATCATGGGAGACGGAATCCTTGTCGCCAAGAAAGCGCAAAAGGGAATAGAAAAGGCAGCGTGACCGGTTTAATTCGTTATATGATTCTATAAACACAGTCTGACCATCTCAAGCTTTTATTTTGGTACTTCCGGTGACCGGCAGTGTGAATTTGCATATTAGCTAAATATTTAGTTTCACCCAGAACATTTCGATTTAACATTTAACAATTAGATTTAATATTTAGATTTAGATTTAGCATTTAGATTTAACATTTAGATTTAGCATTTAGCATTTAGATTTAATATTTAGATTTAGCATTTAGAATTAGATTTAATATTTAGATTTAACATTTAACATTTAGGTGCCACATTTAATATTTAGATTTAACTATTTAATACATTTCTAAGTTAACAAATATTGCTGTAAATGTGGTAAAAGGTGATGTTAAAATATTCACTTTTTTAAACATTGTTTGAAGCTAAATGTGGCAAAATGTTATTGTAAATGTTATTTTCAGCGTGAGCCACTTTACAAATGGCACCCCATAGAATTGTGGAGGCTGCGGTGGAAATTATGAATGACAGTTTTGACAGGATTTTAGGTGCAAATGCAGGAGTCTCATCATATCAGTACAAAGTATGGAGACCCATTCACAGAAACCGCAAGCTCAGATCCATCAGAAGAGCGAAATTTCGGAGGATATTAAGATGGATGACATGCGTAGCAGCATGCGGTAAGGAACATTTTTCTATCTTTCAACAGGCTTAATACAAACGCCCTGATGGCCCGTTATCCTGACAACAACTGCCCACTGTTCTGAAGTCCCGTTGCTACTTTGACATTTTATTTACTGTTGCCATGACGACTAACACATACCACGTTAAAAGTGATCATTTTAACACAAACCACAAGCTTTCCATAAACCTAACCAAGTGGTATTTGTGCCTAAACCTAACGAGACCCTAACAATAGTGTTGTTACATGGATGTGACTCAGCAGCATGCAGCAGCAGCGAATGTCTTCTTCTTCTTCGGATTTAATTGGCGGTTGGCAACTCAGCAGCGGATGTTACGATGTGCACAGCTTTGACATCATATCCGGGCCGTAACGTCAGTAAATTAGAGTAAAATACAGGCTTATCCTGTGCAAATGCACCGCAAGAAACACAGACATGGGGGGGTAATTTACAAATTACCAGACGTCCCCAGGTAATTAATCCCGTGCGAATAGGGCTTATGAATCTAATACTATTGCTTAAGCAGCATTCCATCCCACTTACCTTCAATACAGTGCTAAATTATACAGTGCCTCAAAATGAGACCTAAAACCTGAAAATGGTAAATGGGCTGCACTGCTATAATGCTTTTCAAGTCTGCTTACCGCTCTAAATGCTTTTTTTTACACTTCATGTCATATTCAGCAAGACAGTCAGACACTGGTGGTCAAGGCTACCATACATGGTACCACCTGCTACTCAGCAACCATTCCCACCAGGACACTTCAAAATGACGGACTGGGGATCCAACCACCAATATTCCAATTAGTGGACCCGCTCTACCTTTGAGTCATAGCCACCCAGAAATGCATGTTACCACTTCCGGTTCCCATTCCAAAGTCATCAAATATCGCTGCTGAAACCCACCTTTTGTGGTTTTATTCACACACACACACACACACACACACACACACACACACACACACACACACACAATATAGAGTCTCCAGCCTCTGCCCTCATCTCGGCCACAGCTAACACAGAATTCTGTCCAAGTAACCCTGCTTGTACAAATGTTAATGTTACCAGTTGGCTAACATTACACTGTTTGATTTTAACAGTAATATTGCTGTAGGAGCAATACCTTTGGAAAATGTTTGCACTCATCATAAATTTGGGGCACCACCTTCGCTAGAAGGAAAATTACTGTAATCAAATTAATGACTCCGGAAACCAATTACTAGTTCGTCAATACACTAATCAATCTCATTACCTGGGTTATGAATTCTCTATACATTGATCTTAGTTCCTGCGCAAAAGAAACATCCACAGACAACGACTTGGTGATAAATGAAGATTTATTGTGGGCTTAATGTTCAACAATTGGGTAAATGAATAGTAAATGAGGATGATATGAATTGACACAAAATCAACGGTATGTATAAATGGATTAAGGCAAGAGGTAACACATTTGGCAGTTATTTATTTTGGAGATAGTGAGAGAGTATGTGACTGTAGATAAATTGGGGACACAGGGATACGCAAAACCATTTACCTAACAAAACTTAAATTAAGATTAAAATAACTAAGTCTCCTATTCGACATCAACTCTTATCACAACACTGCATCAGGTGACAGAAGGTTTGTCTACGATTAGCAGCATTGGCTCAGGCTGATGTTTCTCAGGGGACCCCGAACTGTCACTTGTAGCTCCGGGCTTCACAACACGGTTTCGCAGCAGGACGAAGCCAACTGGAACACAGTGGTGGAGGGCAGTTGGGCCTGACGGCGATGTCCTTCAGGTGGTCTTCAAGCATCGGTTATCTGACAGCCGGACTCCACCGGCTGCAAACATAAGCGCCACGTGAGCGTAGCGTTGCAGCATTACTTTAAATCAGAGGAAACTTAATGAACATTGTTTTGCGAGATTATATACTTTAACATGTCATGACACATACTCTTCCCATTATGGTCAAAATCGGCTCTTAACATCAAATTAGATTTAATACTATTATTATACACTATATATCAGTGGAAAGTATAAAATGTTTCGTGCATGAACACTACAAACTAGTCTGCAGTTGCATCAACATACTAAATGAAAAAGCACATATTAATAAAGGCAAGCTGATTAATCATCTAACTATATCTTAACTCGAACTATAATATGGGATTTTTTTTTCCCCGTTAAAGGGGTTTTTTGGGGGAGTTTTTCCTTATCCGCTGTGAGGGTCTAAAGGACAGAGGGATGTCGTATGCTGTAAAGCCCTGTGAGGCAAATTGTGATTTGTGATATTGGGCTTTATAAATAAAATTGATTGATTGATTGATTCCTACGGGACCCTTTCTTAACTATCATCACAAGATGGCAGTATGACTCTATGTTAAATGAGGGATTAAACACATGAAATTATAACTCATTTATGCTACGACCTACAAAAGTGTGAATAACATCAATCAACCAAGAAATAAGGATTCTGCAAAGTTACAATGTTAGAACATGGATAAACTGTATAGTTCACTTTCAAGAGACATTTCAAGTTGGTTAACAAGAGAAACTTAGTTTTTACTCAAGACTTTGTCCTGAATTTATGGCTCCCACCTAGTCTTCTTATCTTATTTTCACCAGGGTGAAAGTAATATAGAGCTGGGGTGACTCCCATAGATATGTTGTATAACAGATAGCGAGACAGAAGAATGGAGAGACAAAATGAAGAGAGGATGTGGTTTTATTGGAAGTAGAGTATTCGGTCCTTAAGAGAACAGTCTGTTTTTATCAAAGATGATTCTTTGGTGGTGGGTGAGTTGGAGTTTCTCCCTGCTGTTTGGATCTCAAGAGATCAGTGAACTGAAAAGCACAGTTAATGACCCTGGTCTGGCAGTTAATCTGGTTGAGGTGTCAAAAACTCCGGATTTTCCCAGGATGGTAATCAACAAACTGGGATCTGGAGGGTTTCCAATTGACACCTTTATCACCCTTGACGTCGGAATGAAGAGTTCATTAACTTTGAGGTGAGACTAGGGGCAAAGCCATAAACCTCTTACTCTCAGAGTGGCCCATCTCACCTCTGTCCATTTACTTACAATCTATGTTTTGGGAGAGTTCAGCAGGCTGTTCCTCCTACACTGGAGTTAATGAGCCAGCTGCCGGCATTTATATGGAGTGAGCAGACTATACCGTTATGTTAACTATGAGGAGTCAAAACTCTGCAACAAATTATATTACTAATGCTAACCACTTGTGAATTTGTGATTGTGATTGACTCCTCTTCATCCACTGTTGGACTGAAGGCTGCAATGAGATCTCTCCATCATATTTTGTCCTTGGCATCATGCTGCTCCTCTCCCCATAGCAGCTGCATCTTCTCCAGTAGACAAACCAGCTAGCTGGGCCTTTCTCCAGCCTTTTGGGGGCCCTGTGCAAAATATTGTTTTGTCCCACTATTTCAATCACTCATCAATATACACCAAATCTGCATCATATACCATATGC
Source organism: Epinephelus cyanopodus (assembly GCA_026686955.1). NCBI lineage: Eukaryota > Metazoa > Chordata > Actinopteri > Perciformes > Serranidae > Epinephelus > Epinephelus cyanopodus. Next base: position 41,534,377 of record CM048923.1, on the reverse strand, counting down.
ATATGAGACCAAATGCTTTGTTTTACATATAAAAAAAAAATATTTCAATTTAACTCAGTTGCACTGTTAACATTAACATCATAACCAAGTGTCACTGGCTCCCATCAAAAAGACACTTGTTCTCCGGGTTGTGCCAGGCCCTGCCAAAGGATACTTGCCATCTGTCCTAACAACTTACCTGCATTAAAGTTGCACATACTGTAGGTGAAAATGACTTAGCAAGCTAATGATATCTATGTTAATTTTTTCATGTGCAGTGTTACAAGTGCTGTTCTTTCATTATTTTGCATTGGCCCACACGGATTGTAACTTGTACTTTGAGTAATTTATCAACCAGGTACTCTTTTACCTTTACTTGAATAGGTTATTCAAATAGTAATTTTCACTTTTACTTGAGTCATTTTTTAAGGGAGTAATTGGACTTTTACTTGAGCATGGATTTTTTTAGTACTCTACACACCACTACTAATAACACTAAGGATGGCTCTGTTCACTTGTGACAGTGAGACAGCTTGCATGATGCCAGGAACCTGGAATCAAAGCAGCTAAATAGAATTCGGCCAACTTTATTATTCACACAGCTCTTTCTTGAAATGCTTTTGTGAAAAAGTCTTGTTCATTCTGAGTGCAATGTGTTAGCCTGCGCTAAATTTAATGGCAATACTTTCAGTGGTTACTGTGACATTTCACTCAAACTCATGGTGGCACTACAGGAAAAGTTAGAGGATCACCAAAGTTATTAGAGTTCATCAACTAAGGACCATGACTGTTGGTCCCCAGAAAAATGTCTGGTTTTTTTCCAATCCATCCTGTGGCTATGTGACCAGCTGGTGGCACTTGACACTGCAGCTGACACTTGGTCAACTGCTCTTGTTCATCCAACTTAGGCCTTTTTTGCCTTCAAGACCGCTCACTTCTTTAGCACCGGGATTTCCAATCACCAGTTAGGATTCAGTTTGTCTGTCATTATGTTTTTAATCATTTTCATGACTTAAGATTTGAACTTTTTTAAAGAACTAGAGTAAGCCTGCTGCTCTGTTCGGCTGTGTAAATTGACATGCATGTATGCATATATTATGCAAAAAGTAAATCTTCTTTCTTTAATAAAAAAAGAAGCTGCATACTGTTGGAGATTAAAGAGCATGGAATTCCAGACCCAAGGTTTAAATAATAGTAAAGTTAATGTCTGCAGAGACTTTAGCTGAACCACCATGTCTAAATGAAGGACTGTAATTGGGAGTTTCATGAAAAGGTCAGCAGTGGGTAAAACGGAGGGGTCAGCCATCTCAAAGTGCAATCCCTGGTAAATTACTATAGGTCTGAGAGAGATGAGTTAAGGTTTTTCTCTCCTCACTGTTGAGATATCTGTAAGGTAGATAGTGGAAAGCTTGATTTAAGCTCCGCACTGCCAAAGTCATGGCCAGGAATTAGCTGTAGAAGGTCACGTCAATCTTTTTTCATTTAACCTTTATTTAGTGCTTGGAAAACAGTGATTGATCACACCCTGTTTTCCAGAGTGCTGAGATCACAAACATGAGGAGAAACACAAACAGGAAGGACCAAAATATTTTTCAGTTTTCAGTTCCAACCTTCACTGGTTATCTTAATAAATATGAACAAAAAATGTTGAATGTTGAATATACACTTTAAATACACATTTACACAAATGCATGAAATACTTCAAAACAACTATTAAAAACATTTGGGATTGGAGTAAAGGAGAGCTCAAATTCTTGTTTGTGGCGAAGAGAAAATATAAGTACAACTAGAGAAGTGCATTCAGTAGAGTGCAGATCTCTGCCAGGCTAGCCTGGTAAGACCATCCAAATGACATGAATTAGGGGTGTGCAATACCACAAAATTTTGTTTCAATCTGATACCAAGTAATACAGAGCCAGAATCATCGATATCAATATCAATACTTTAATTATTAAAAGCTTTTTTTTAATGTGGGGGAAAGTGGTAGGTCATGATTTATGAGGTGAATAATCAATCTGCTTAAGTAACAGCCAGTGATGTAACATTAACTAATGATGAAGAGCTGATTTGACTAAAAGATTGATTTCACTAGGCTACTTTATACTAAACTTGTCAGGCTAGTTCACGGACAGCTATGGTCACGCAGATGCGCATGTGGTTCATAGCACATGCACTAGATGTGGTCATGACAATGGAGTGTTGTTCACACAGATAGTTTTGTAGAAGAGAGAAACATCTTTTTTTTACTATCGATCCTGTTTACACTAGGATCGATCCTCAAAATGAAAACGTAATGTCAATATTTTAGGATCGATCCGCCCACCCTTGAGCACATGAGCTCAACATTCTTTTTCGCTCTCCATATCAGTCTGGACTCAGTGCAACGCCAAACACTTTCAGTGGGCGGTTGCACTCTGACAGACAAACTCCTTCAGTTAATCAGCATAACAAAAAAGTAGGAAACATCTTCATCAACAATAGGGCCAGTTGATGAAGGTATTTAAAAAAAAAACCTCTGTGAGTGCATACTCTTGTACTGTTGTTTTTGCTGACTCTGTTTCTGCAATGACTTCACTTATTGCTGCATTGTACTTAGTAACAGGGTTAGTGCTCATTGCTTTGGGAGCTGCCATCACTGTTTTGCAAGCTGCTGCCTGCATTCTATGTCATCAACTACAATGTCAGACCCTGATTGGTTTCTTATGTTGTCAACTGCAGTGCAAATCCTGGTTTCCTCTGATTGGATTTTAATTTCTGGATAGGAGGCAGGGCAGCACTGAGTCCAGACTGATAGAGAGTGAAATAGAATGTTGAGCTCACTACATTAGGATGGTCTCGCCAGGCTATTTATCAGGCACTGTATGTGAAATACAGATATGATATAGTTATGACAAGTGATGTATTTTTTAAAACTAGACTTTTAACAGTATAAACTTTGTATGTTGGAACGTTGTAACGTGAGATATCTGTAGCCGGTTAACTGGTTCCTCCTGGCTCTCTTAGTGTCAAGATGGCAGGAAAAAAAACAAAAACATTTGGTCTTTTTTTTTTTTTTTTACCCGAGCATCTGCACATTAATCCCATACATCAGCCTGTTGGCATTCCAAAGTCCTCAAATACCTCACTCAGGCAGCACCTGTTGCAGTGATATGATACACCGCTGATGAGTGTCAGATTGAAATGCTGCCGAGCCCAGTATTAGCTTCTCATAGGAATGTCGAGCTAAACCATGATGGGTTTTTTGTAAACCTAAGCATTTGTTGATGTTCTGGCATTAGTAGCAGCATCTTGGAATGTCAGCAGCAGACGTAGGAGGATATCTAGCGCGTAATATGTAGAGGTGGAAAGCCGCTGACAAAGGAGCAATATGTGACGACTTAGGATAAGAACGTGTGGCATACATATGATATGATCCACTAAAGTCAGGCACGATACAAGATGAAACAGTCAACCTTTTAAATGGAGTTTTGAATCACAATGAAGACCATAAACTGTTCTCAGAAAGTTCTTGTATGTTTTCCTACAAAAAGCAATGCACCTAAATTCATCCTACTATTAAATAGAGAAACCTCTGTCCCTCCATCCTTCTGTCATCATCCATTTTCCTCGTCACTGCTTTGACCTATTTCTCTGAACTTGCACATAGGCTTTCATCTTGGTCATGTGCAGACAGCCATAATGCTATTTTTCCCACATTTCTACTGTTAATATTGGCATTTTTGTCCACTACCCACTCATACTGTTAGCACCATTAGCAGCGCAAGCTTTGCATGCGCAGAGACCACTTGGAAAACACCTGCGCTCAGACCACAGTTTGTGGCTGGGACATGCAATTTCAAGCACCAGCACTTGCTGAAGACTAAGGTAACCATTTTACTGAACGAATGCGCGTCTGTGTCTGTGTGCGCAAGCCAGCCATTACGTACTTTCACTTTACTGACATTAGCCTAGAAACATTACAAACTAAAAATTGTGCTGTGCACTTTGCACTGTTTCTTTCATTCTTCCTCCGTGTTACGTGCGTATGTGTGTACCTGTGTGCCCGCGCACAGTCCCGCACACGCGTGTGCCTCCGTGGCCCCACTCACGGTGTGCCTCTGCGCCGTCAGCCAAAACTACGCTCCATGTATTTTGCCATAAAGCATGTTTCTAAATACAGTGTGCATTGTTTGTCTTACATTAATATGTTTTTACACAGTGCATTTACAGTGCTCTGATTTTGCATCTCCTCTAATATACTGTTTTTTATTTCTTATTCCTCTATACATAACACATGGACTAATTTTTGAATTAATTTTGAAAGGCTGCAATCACATGACCAATGTACTGATGGCAGTAAACAAAGAAGCTGTCCCAAACGCTTGTAAGGAGGCAGGTTGGGGTGGTGAATGGGTCACAAAATAGCGGACTTTCGCCTGGGACTTTACCCTGGATTTGCATGTTCAGATCCGTGTTAACTTTGAGTCATTTTAAGGTACATCTTCACCACGTTTCTTTTCCCTAGCCTCACAACTTTTATTGCCTAAACCTAATGTTTGTAACTTTACGTTAATTACGTAACTGTATGCTAAAGATGTAATGTCATTCATGGGGAACTAATTTTTAGGATATCATGTGAGCTGTTCTATGAGAATCAATGAAAACCAAGATGTGGCCTAAAATAGACAGTCAGGCTTATTGTTTTTAGCAGAGCTGATTTCTAGAAAACTACCTCCTACAGGGCAGTTAAATAGATAGCTTGGATTTTTTTTTAAGTGGGGCTATTTCAGGTACTAATACATAGTCAGCCCGTTAAACACAGTAGATGGCATATAAACACGTTCCCTACGTTCACAACGGAAGCTCAGCAATGTGGATAGGGTTAGAAACAAGATATATTTTAGCCACTAGCACAAAGGCCTACCCAAAAAAAATCAATATCAGTCCAAGTGGACACTACATTGAGAATATTTTCACCACTTTACCTTGCTGTGAGACAGCCCTTTCCTTGGGCACAATATTTTCTCAACCGTTCCATATTATATGTGCACTGTATTACGCTGCAGGTCAGGTGTTTGTCACATTCATCTCTTGAGCAGTCTGATTCTGAACTTTCTTTGGTGCTGTTAAATTCTTCTGCTTGCATCAGACATGCTTGCATTCTCATCAATAATATCTCATATCTAGTACAACACTAGCTCAGGAAGTGTGAATGATACCATTTGAAATATATTCAAGAAAAATTAAACACTGCATGGTTATTGTATAGTACGTTATATTTTACAGGTGTTTAGGATCTGTTCACCCCTGTCTGTCAACTGCTCTGAGTTACACTGATTAACTGAGCAAATTGCTTTGTCAGTGCTTTTTTTTCCCTTTTAAATACTAAATCACATTGGCCAACTTTCACCAATAAAGAGAAGTATGAGAGATGGTGTCTCTATTAAATACTGTAATCGCACTATTTTTATTATTAAACTGTTGTTAAGAGTGCCATGAATGTCTTCATTATTCAGGGGTTTTATTGCCATTCTGCCCATTGCTCTGCTGCTGTCTGGATCTGACTAGTCCTTAAAATCAATGTACATTAGGGGTTAAAGGTATACTTTTGTACCTCAGTCTCCTTCCCAGTGTCTTTCTGTCCCTCAAGGTCATGATTAGACCTATGGTTACCCTTCATCACACAGTAACTCAGCTTGGCAGAGTCTAAGCCCTGCTGCTCAGTGCCACTAGCTATGCTTCCATCCAAAAGTGATTCGAATCATTGGGAAATGCATATTAAAAGAAATACGAATCCTGTGTGTTTCCATTAAATGTACGGACTTTCATGAAACCTACGAACTCCCGCGAGTTTTCTGCAGAACCGGAAACAAAACAAGTCTTGCATTCTTCTTCTTCTACGTTTTCTGGCGGTTGGCAACCAGCTTGTGCATTACCGCCTTCCTGACCATGGAGAGAGGTGCGGTACATCAGTCTTAATTCGAACATAACTGTTTCCATCCCCCATTTTGCGAATCAGAATTTTTTTGTATCAACCAAAACCAGGCTAAAGCAAGCGTATTTTAGTTTTTTTGCGAATCAGGGGATTTTAATTCAAATTTTGGAGTTTCCATCATAATTTTCCAATGCGATACTTCTAGATAAGCATCTAAACAGGCTGATGGAAACATGGCTAATCAGACAATGACTGGCTCTCCCTCCCTTCCTGCCTGAGGGAGGAGGAATCAGCAGTGTTAGGGGTAACACATGACGAAGTGTCACCTCAGATTATATTTTGGTCGTAACAGTAAAAGTAACATGTTAGTTTTGCAATGCAATTACTCAGTTTTAGACTGAACCACAATGTTGTTTACTTGTTGTTGTTGTTGTTTTGTTTTGTTTTGTTTTGCAATAACTTCCATGTAGAAAAGCCTTGCATCATGTACATAAAATCATATGACACTGAGCAAATGCTGCCTCAGTTAGTTTGTTTTTAGCCACCTAAAAAAAGCCCACCAAAAGAGAGTAATATCAGTTTATGTGTACGCTATATTTAGAATATCTTCATCACTTTACCTTGCTATTAGACAGTCTGACGAGGAACAGAAGCCATTATATCAAAGCTACAGTTCAAAATGTGACGATTTTACATATTTCCATAATTGTGATTAACTGCCAGTTTCCTACCCAAAACTCATTGTCGTTGTTAGCATAACATCACAGTGATTAGGTCTATTTAGTTAGGTTTTCAAATTAATAATCTTTTACTTTAATGTAACGAAAACAATTTATTTGTTGCCATTAATTGTGTATTTGTCATTAATTGACGTTTGGTCATGGACTTTCCTCTTCGGGATATGACATGCATGGTACCCTGGGTGCATTGGTTGTTGATGTTCTGTGACGCTGTGTAAATGGTAAATGGACAGCACTTATGTAGCTCCTCTCTAGTAATCTGATCACTTTAAGTGCATCTTACAGCCACAGCTAAGCTTAGAGCACCACTAAGTGTAAAGGCTCATTTATCCTCCTTTTATGCATGAACATAGATATGTCCGTTTCAAATTTTTTAAACGTCATGCCCTTGTACCTCCATGCGTCCTTCATGATAGCATAGATACAGCCAATAGATGGCACTAGAAGGCAGAGTCAAGCATTTCAGACAGCATAGATACAGCCAATAGATGGCACTAGAAGGCAGAGTCATGCATTTCAGACAACAACAAATGAGGCGACCTTGGAGGATGGATGGAGAGTTCTTGTCACTATAGTGTATTACTAATTCATTCAGTTCCACCATTATTAATTGTTTCCTACAGTCGTATCTCGCTTAAACTAAACCACACTGCCTCCGTGATCTCCGGTATTACTGCTCCATTTTGTTTTGTAAAATGAACAGAGTTTGAACAGAGGCTTTGTCCATTTCTGTATCTGTATCTAACACTGAACATAAATGAGCCCCAAGAAGGATCCTCCAAGACAACTTCGGATGGAAGCTGAGAAAAATGTGAATCCTGGGTGGTTCTGTGAGTTGTTCTTACGCTGATACCTTACCGTAGTGGCTCTTTGATAAATTGCCATTGTTAAAAAAGAAGATGCATCACATTACTCATCAAGCAACTTCTGCATCAACTCAAAACCACATCTGCACACAAAATCACCGGCCGCCTGAGATGTCATTGCTGTAATGCTCATCACCCTACAGTAACTCAATCAAAGAGCTCATTTGCCGAAGAGTCAGTTGCTGAAATTACTTGGTGCTTCTGGGGCATTTGTTCAAGCGGGCAGAGGGGAGTCATATGTTTTGATCTTTGTTGCGATGAGACCTGTTAATGGACTTAATAATCAGCTCTCATCAAATGTTAGTTTCAAATGAGTCAGCAGAGGTTCAGAAAGGGAAGGAGCATGGTTGTGGGTATTTGCACCCCTAGTCTCTCAGAAGCCCTCAACTTAACCTCTCTCAAAATTGCATACACTGTCAATAGAAATAAACATTATGCAGATGAATCTGAGTGAAGAGCTGCTTTTTGTGTAAATAAAGGCATAAGTTAGAGTCCCGGATGGGACACAACCAAATATTAGGTAACCTGATAGCGTACAGTCTATTTATAGGTGGAAATTGCTCAACGGGGACAGCTCAGCAAGAATAAACTGCAGCATATTTTTTCAGGCCGCATGGGATGGTACCTTATTTTGACTTTCAGTGTAGACTTGTTATCAAATTAGCCGGAGGTGTCTGGACACGAGAAAATCCTCCCATAAGGGCATATCAGACAAAAAAACTTGAACTTTATGTTCGTCTTGTATAAACCTCAAGTGAACTCACTGAATTCCCCTGTAAATAGTTAAGGGCAAGATACAGTCCAAAAGCAGTCGCAGATAGCTGATTTGTGCACGATTCTTGCCAAGTATGTTAGTGCCTCAGAAAAGTTCCCAGATTATGCTGTCGTTAACCCTAAACAGGTCGTAACATGTAAAATATTCAGGCAAGAAATTACAAATCACAGGAATAAACTACTGCCTGCCCGATGACTGAGCTTTTAAATGAAGTTTATTTGAGTGAGTAATGAATACAAGTGTGAAAAGCATTTGTTATTTTGGTAGATTAAAATACAAACTCTATCAATGTCAAAGTGGCACTGCATTTGGTGGGGGGCATAATGACTTGCTTAGGATTTGAAGAACAGTTTGGGCCTTGGACCTGACATGGGACTTGTTGTTCTTGACTCAGGACTAGACTTACCTCTCTTGAACCAGGCTTCATAGCCAAGGGTTGAAACTGCCTTGCAACTTACAAGACAATCATTAATAAGTATCATGCAGGAAGTAGCTCGTCACATTATCATTGCCTTGTGAGAGGGTAGGATATAAAAATAGTTCTCTTGCAGATGAGTGTCATGCACATATTGCATTCCCTGTTGTTTCACTATCACAAAATTATTATAACATTAGTCAATATTTGTTGCAGCATTGCAATAATATAACACAAGTGCAAACTTATGTTATCATAACACTGTATGTAAAAGGCCAGACATAATTTACCTTATTCTAAACAATGGCTACTGTAACATTGCATTATTTTTCTTTCAAAAATAAACTTCTTCTAAAATATTATTTGTATATTATTTATTAATAATTAATTTACTGACATAATACCCTGGATATAATGTGAACAGTCAAAAAGAAAATGTTAAATACGAGCATTTAAAAAAAAAAAAATAGTTAAAAGATATGAATTTGTTCCTTTTCTTGCATGAATTTATGGCACAAGCCACATTGCATTTATAAAAGACTGGAATTGGTTTCAGCTTCCAGCTTTTCAGATGCATTTCTGCATCAAATTGATGCCTTACCTATGCCTACACAGTGACCTACACAGTAACCTACGCAGAAGCCTGTTGTGCACCTCCCTAGAAATGTAACTCCACATCACAGTGATGCAGACCTCATTTGGAATTTTTGAACAAAGTGGAAATGAAGCTATGATTTACTTTTATTTCACAGAGAAGTAACAGTAAATTGTGAAGACAATAAAGCCTCCACAAAATAACATTTTCAGTCTTGTGTGTGATTTATCCTGGCTTCATATGAGAAGAGGAACTCCTTGCAAGGCTAATTTATACAATGTTGTTATAAAATGCCATTATGCTTGTGCTAATAATGTTAGCATGTTGTATTTAATCGAAAATTGTGTTTAGTATAAGACCGTTGTTTTGTCGGTGAACCTTGTGAGTTGTATTGAGCTCAATTTTGAAATGTTACCCTTTGTTAAATATTGCTGTCGTTTTCTGGCTTTATATGTGTACAGAAAAACTCTGCTAGTTGCTAGGCCAATTTACATAATGTAAAATGTGATAGGCTTGTGCCAATAACATTAGCATGTTGTAGCAACATTAGCATGTTGTGTTTGTGGGGATAACATGTCAAGCAAAAGACAAATGCTTTGTCTGTGAATTCTGTGAGTTATAATGAAGCTGATTTGTGTACTTGTGTTTGAAATTGTCATTATGAAGCCATGATTAATGTGTGTTGTGGGTGTGTTTTGAATTAACTAAACTTAACAGCACTTTACAGAAACCCCACTGCCAACTGATGTTTTGGAGGTGTAACTGCAGAGCTACACAGACACACCACCAGACAAGTATAAATGCTAACAATGGCATAGGCTACGGTGTAGGCACAAGAATAAATCCGCCTTTATAGTAGCATAATTGTCTGGACAGAGAACAGAGACGTGAACAGAGACACTGACAGACAGCCACGACACGTGAGAGAGAGGGAGAGAGAAGAAGGAAGATGGAGTTTTTCATGCAATATTTCTGTAATTAATTAATAATTAATAACCCGTGATATTTGACATACTTGTGGGTCAAACGCACATAAGCAAATTTGGTAAATCATTCGTGATAAATTTACTTTCATCTTAATTGTTTTGGGGAGTTGTTTTAATGAAGGACGGAAATAATTCTGGATATCATAAATACCTGAATGCATGTTTTCCTCCTCTAATTATATGAAGTCATTAATATTATTTAGGCCGGATGGTAAAATGTAGCAGGCCTTATGTGGCCTGTCAGTTGACATTCACTGCTACAGAGGACACCATTGAAATCAAGTATGAATTTACATCAGGAGTTATTTTTCCAGTTATAATATACTGATAGATGCTACAGTGATAAAATGATGCTCTGCATACCAAGTTCCTTTACCTTAAATGATGTAAACACACTTCCTCAGTACAGATTCTCTCGTGTTAGTTGTGTTTTTTTTCAGCAGAGTCTCAGAAAGCTGTCCCTCTTTTAACTTCTGAAGCTGTGGACAAGTTAAAATGAGTCATTAGTGAGCTATTAATGGCTGTCCATCATCCTGAAGAGTCCAGGGAAAAGCTTTATCCTTTAGTTTTTAATGGTGTCAGGACCCACAGAAAGAATCAATTTTGCTCTTGGGGACATAAATCCCTCTTGGCATTTCTACAAATGTTAGCATAGTTTTTATAAGACAGGACCTTGTAATGGGCCATTTACTGACTCACATACTGAGTCATCTGACTTAAAGGACAACTTTGGTATTTTTCAACCTCGGCCCTATTTCCCCATGTGTATGTGTGTATACGATTCATGGGTACAACTCATTCTAAAATTGGTTCAGTATTGAGGGAGGTGCATGCAACTGGGAGCCAGGGGCAAATGCGTCCTGTATAAGTTTGCGCATTAAAAGTGCTTTTTTTCGCCACTGACTGGTTCATATCGCCACTGCTATGAGAGCTACGAGTGGAGTCAGCTGTCAGTCAGTGTTGGAGCAGAGAGGGGAGGGCTGCTCCGCTGGGTACTGTAGGTGAGTATGTGTGTATGAAGTATATGTGTTACGCTAGAAGAGTCAGAGGACAGAGTCTTTTACGTGCTACCCCCTGGAGTGCTCAAATAAACGGGCCTTTTTCCAGAACGCAAGAACAGGATGTCGTGCAACACCCCATACGGCTTTCATAGGCTGCCTTTGCCGGATGGCAAGTTGCTGAAGTTGTGGATAGTTGTGCTACAAATGGATGCTAACACGCCTGTCCAGACACCACCATCGGGTCTGCAGTGCTCACTTCTCCCAAAATAACTACTGCCAGCTGAGGAAGAGAAAGCATCCAATCCTGAAACACCTCTTCCTCAAGAAAACGGCTGTCCCACGAGTAGAGAGAGCTACAGACACAGTAGAGCAAAGCTCGTGATATCACACAGCCCAGAGGTAAGGGAAAGGCTAGTATATTTACAGAGAAAGCACTGGTGATCTGAACTGATCAGTGGCAAAAGAAGCACTTTTAATGCGCAAACTTATACGGGACGCATTTGCCCCCTGCATGCGGCTCCCTCAATACTGAAGCAATTTAAGAACGAGTTGTACCCATGAATCATACGCACACATACACATGGGGAAATAGGGCCCAGGTTGAAAAATACCGAAGTTGTCCTTTAAGTGATGAAAAATGACACCCCACTTTATTTTTTTTTTCTCTATATCATGTGCTTTCCCCTTTAAGTTTAAGGTGGAGGAAAGGAAAGAGAAAAGGACAACACAAGAGAAAGACTGTCACGATGCCCCAAGCACACTGTGAACATGTAGGTCAATGAGTCAACAGGGGCCTTATATATAACTATTGTGTATGCACAAAAAAAGGGCTTGAAATGTGCGCACATCAATCTCTCAACATAAATTGGGATTTATAAAGAAAAGCTTGACAAGGAAATGTCTATAAATTTAGAGAAACTCTAACCCATGCGTATGCACATTTTGGAGATGGGAATTTGACATCACAGATGGTGAGACGGTGAGATGAGTTGCAGCCAGATTGTGGAAATTGTACGTGAGAGGAATTATTATTATTACATTTCCTGATCTCTCAGACATTTAAATTTACCTCATATCACACACTTCTTATAGATCCACTTTAGCATTAAAATGCAGCTATGTTATTTTTGTTTGTGCCAGTGAGCCAGAACTTTTCCATAAGCACCTTTTGATTGCAAAAGATATGTAACCGTAAATCTCAGTTCAAATTCCGCTCAGTATATCATTAGCGCTGTCTCACTATCACATTCCCCATACACAGAGAGAGTTGGAGCGCTGGTCAGGCTGTGGCAGTTAAAAGGATTCAGTAGAGTTTGACTTTTCTTTACCTGATCTGCTGTCTGTTGATACTTTTAGTACACTTTGTAGGACAGCTTGCATTCAAACCTGCACATCGTAGGGAAATGCCACCGCAATTATGGCAACTTCCCAGCACTTCCCCTGGTTCGTGCCACAGCTGCTGTGCTCATAGTCTTGTCCTCTAACTCGTAGCAAGACACTAAATAAGCATTTTCTCAAAATGTTAAACTGTTCATTTAAGGCTTTAATCTAAGGGCTGAGTCCTACAAGTGCTATGAAACATGTGTATAATGGGATGGAAGCTTTAACTGTATAATTACCGGCTGCAACAACATCACTACGGCTAGTATTGTTTTCACTGTGTGAGTCTGTGTCATCAAGGCAAAATGACAGCTAATAATACACACATATATATGTACATACAAATACACAACCACAAACTCTCTCTTTCGCTCAGGAGCCAGTACATTAAGAGAATTAAAAACTAATAGCATAATTTTAAAATTAATTCTTAAATGAACAGGATGCCAATGCAGAGCCTTTAAAACCAGAGTAACGTGTTCTCGATGATGAAGGAGTAAGTATGGACTGCCTAATGGGCTTTTTTCCTTGCTGCTATTGCACTTCCTGCAATAATAATAATAATAAGAAGAAAAGTTTTACTTGTCACTCCACTAACATTTTTTATCTTTTCTCGTGTCCCTGTGGTCTACAATATATAGCTAAAACCAGCTGGCAACTCAGAACCAGAATCAATGAACATTAGAAGCTCTACTCATAGAGCCAATCAGAGGCGGTCCTGGCTAGTTTTCCGCCCTGGGCGAACCATCCCTCGGCGCCCCACCAACGAAAGAGGAAATAACTGGACCTGGAGTCGGACTTCTCTGTCGCTGTTAAGCCGTTATCTTGCGCCGCAGAGCACTATGAGCCTCCGCCTTATTCCTGTCTGTGACCCCCGTTCAACCCACAACCGCCAGGATTCGCCTTTCCTTTCTGCTGCTGGTTGAAACGTGATCATAGGGGCGCCCCACCACCCACTCCACTAACTTGACGTGAAATGAGCGGTAGTCTAGAAAACTGGCCAGTTTTTTTTTGCTACTGCACTCACATCTACTTTGATGTCTTACCATTTCTTTTTCACCTAATAATTAATAATAATTTTTATTTATATTGCAAAGTGCTACAAAATAGAAAAGATAAAAACAAAACAGACAATAAAAACCACCTTGGCAGTTGGTGTGCATCAATCCCACATTGTTTACAGCGTCTGCCACAAGTTGCTTTTTTTTGTTGTTGTTTTTTTTTTAAAATTGCTGCGCTCAAACTTAGTGAACTCAGAAAATTTTGCTTTCTTCTTTGACTGTGTTGTCTCGATCTCTCCCTCACTAAAAGACCCAGCAAGAGGTCCTTAAAACTGTCTGCACATTCATGAGCTATTAGCACTGACCATTAACGGATTGTGGTTGTGGGCCGACAATGAGTGAAGAAGTGGGATGAGACAGGGAGGAACACACATGCACACAATTCACAGCAGGTGGGTATTTGATAATTTCGCATGCTTTTATAAATCTTAAGATTTGTTTGTGTAAGTGGATTCTGCAGTTTATGGGTATGCCATGTTTTAGGATGGAATCCATGCACTATTATATAAATGAGCCCCCTGGAAACTAAACTCCTGCATCTTTCTTCTCAAAATTGAACAGCCTTTAGGCCTGAATTAAACACTTAAAGGCTCTCTAAGTCTTCCTAAGCTTGAAAAGTTTTTGTCACATACAGCAAACATCTCCTCACATCCTCTGAATATGCTGTGAAAAAGTCCAGTCTCTGTAGGCAGCCCAGGCTCCGCAAATGGCTACTGAGCTAATGTTAAACACAATGGGCTCTCGTATCACAGACCGGGCGAGGCGGGGGCGCAGCGCACCTGTGCTTCGCCAACTGGGTGTGGCCAGGCGGATTTTGCAAGTTTGGTACACCGTGCGCCACAGCTACTCCTCTTTCCCACCTCCGTCCCTCCTACCCACGCAAGTCGGAAAGAGGGAGGAGAGAAGGCGTGGAGTGGATTTTACACACATCACACCAATCAAATGAGCCCCTCTCCTCGCCCTTAAATACGCTGCGCGAAGGCGTAATAAGAGTTTACGCCATGGCAGAAGAGAGCAGCAGCGTCAGATGGCCAAACTCCTCCCAAGAGGAAACTGATATTTTGGTCCGGGAGGTCCAAGCTCGCAGTGTCTGAATATACGGAACTGCGAGCAGACCTCCACAGCCTAATGATGCAAAGGTAGCCTGGCAGGAGGTCACCACAATTGTAAATCAATGTTGCATTTCTCTAAACGCAACATTGATTTACTAAAAGACCCAGCAAGAGGTCCTTAAAACTGTCTGCACATTCATGAGCTATTTAGCACTGACCATTTATGGATTGTGGTTGTGGGCCGACAATGAGTGAAGAAGTGGGATGAGACAGGAGCACACATGCGCACAATTCACAGCAGGTGGGTATTTGATAATTTTGCACGCTTTTATAAATCTTAAGATTTGTTTGTGTAAGTGGATTCTGCAGTTTATGGGTACGCTGTGTTTTAGGAAGGAATCCATGCACTATTATATAATTATGCTTTCTCTCTCGCAGTCTAATTCTGTTTCTTTTCTTTTGACTCTTCTAAGATGACAGATGCTGAATATATACTCCCTATCTGATGCTGTGGCTGTTTGTGGTTGCTGCAAACTATTGAGCTCACATCCCTCTCAGCCAGTGTTCAGGCTGGGTTTCCATTATGCATGCCAAATGGTGCCAATCCCCTTTGATCTGACATCAGATGTGACGGGAGAGTCGATATAGAGATACATTTATGTGCTGATTGCAGATAGTTGCATTGAATAGTGGTTTCAGGTGTTTGCGCTGACAGTAGACCTGGTTTCAGCTGGCGAGCTTTTAGCGCACCTTCAGCGAAGCCTTTTGGCATGAAACTGTCACTGCGCCAAGCTGGATCTGTCGACACTTTCCCCTGCTGCGCCGCCACACCCATCTCAGTGCATCTTGGTCTGCCAAACTATCAAACTGAGCACGCCTCTGGTTGCGCTGCTCGAAACTAGCTCTGCACAGGGTTCGCCACCCTGCGCTGCACTGGGAAACTACAGTAGAGCCCAATAAATTATTTATCAGTCGACAGTTGAGAACTTGCTTAACAGCTAAAACATACGCACGGACAGACAGCATCATTCAGGCAGGTGACTCTTTATCTAGTGATCTGACAGACTAGAAAACTCTGGTGAGAGAAAGGGAGGAGGTGTGTGCTTAATGGTAAATAAGGACTGGTGTGACAATATGAATATGAGGTGCTGTCCTGTTCCTGTTCATCCTGCACTACAAGGAGAATTAACACTCTGGTTCACTGCCATACGCCATTCAGAGGTGGTTGCAGAACAGCACTCCCTGTGTACAGGAGGAGCAAAGATGCGGCTGTCTTGTTAAGGTTGAGATATGTAAACATACTTGATTGATGTTATGTTAACTCTTTAACTAAATTAACACGGAAATACAGCCATATTTCCCGAAGTTGGTCACATCACCCCAACATCTAGTTGCACAAAGAGCAACAAAGATGTTGAAGTTTCAGAAAATACAAAAGAGGAAGTTGAAACCTTTATGATCAGTCTGGCTGTATCTACAGCAAAACAAAATTTTGCAGATGTTCAACTTACTTTCTTCTCTCCTGACACAGATGTCCTGAATTTGGTAATAGCCAACTATGACTTGTTGCCAGGAACACTGCAATCTTGATGGAATCAGGTGCTTTACAGATCCAACCATTCTGGGATATTGTAGGTCCAGAAAAGGCATTATCTGCACTGAGTGCATTCTCTGTGGCTGACAAGGTGTGGAAGAGTTGGTTTAAGCTAAGTTCACATTACAGGACTTTCAAAGCCTTCTGATTGCTGTACAGTTTGCTTCCTTGTAATCAGTAGTCTGGAAGTTATTGTGGTTTTCACACTACATGACTGACCAGCAACAAAGGGGTCACACACAATAAAATCCTTCACCAGGTGGAATCCCCGATGAATAGGCCTATGTCTTGTGTATGCATGTCAACTCATGGTGCTTACAAATATCACAGGTTGTTAATAACTTACATTACAGGTTATATTATACATTGTATGCAATAGTCTACCTCTTCCCGTCTCTGAGGAACCTGATGTACAAATTTATATGTCGTTTAAAGGGGTCAATGAATTGTGTAATCCAGGTGCTGACTAACCCCAAACTGAGTTCTGTTAGATATGGTTCCCAGTTTTGGATTTATTGGTATCAGTGCCTTGTGTAATGAGTTTTTCTTTTTTATGTCCCTGTGTGTTTTTAAATGTAGCATGTGCTTTTTACGGACCCTGAGTCTGCTCAGTAAACTTGGATTGAATTGAATCTCAGTGACTCTTTCCAAAGATAATCTATTACAAAAGATACCACATTACAACTTATGCCAATGGTATTAAATGGAACATACTTCCTGTCTTGACACAGGCTCTTAAAGAAACTAATGCAAAGCATTGTCTGGAATGTCTTAGGTGAATGAAAGCCTTGTGCTTTTCATTTCTACTGTATCAGAGCTGCTTTATGCCAGAATCAAATACAAAACACAGTGTTCATCAAGTGAAGCAAATTGACAGTGCTAATTGCTCTAATAATGTATTTAATTGTGTAGTCAAATAAAACAATGTATCCTCAGAGAACAATTTATACAGTATATCACACAAAAATGCAGACACAGTTCGTATGATATCCTATGAATTATCATTCCAGAAATAATGATACATCCTTAACACAAAGTCATGTTAATTAACAAAAAGTTACAGAAGTTAGGTTGAGGCAAGTAAAGTTACTGTTGTACAGAAGAACAGAAGAAACATAGTGGGGGTGTACCATAAAAGGACTCAAATTCAAACAGTTCTGAACACGCGTCTCCAGGGTAAAGTCCACGTTTTTGAGACCCATTTAGCAGACCAGTGGAGACTGCTTCCTTATTTCCTCCTGTCAGTGCATTGGTCATGTGATCGCAGCCTTTCAAAATTTGTGGGATACGTATGAAGTTGGGTGCATTACCTTTCCTAGGAAAACATATGAGCAGTTTATAAGAACAGCCTGAGTAAAGTTACTCATTTCATTCCTGAGGTGTACCTCATCTCTGTTTTCCCTAGAGGCTCTAAGATGTGGTCTTTATTAAGTCGGGACCTGATAATTTGAATTGATTCACTGTGACACTTTTGACATTTCCAGGCTACTGATCCTCTGTGAGCCACACTGATCTGTTGTCAGTGGGGGGCACACAGGAGCACTGAGTCTGGTACCTCTCTGCCTAAAAATACCAGTCTGTCTGTGAAGTCAGACCTTGGCACAATCGATCTGTTTACTCAGCATGGATGCCACTGAAGCAGTGTGTTCCCTAATCTCTGATTCATTATTTAATTTTACCTAATTTAAAGAAATACCTCGACATTTTGATTGGTTGTATGTTTTTTACTGGATCTCACAGGCTGGTAAAAGGTGAGGACATTAAATTTGGAAATATGACTCCTTACTGAACAAGTTGGTACATTTAAGAGAAACATAAAGCCATCTGGTTATACATAATAATACCATATTCCATAGATCAAACACAAAAATAGCATTAAAATAATAAATGGCGAGGTGTTGTGCACTGAAGAAATAATGTATGACATTACAGGTTCTACTGAAGGTTATAATTTATGAGATGATGCATTTTATCATTGCCCTCAAGATTTGAAGATACCAGTCTAATTTCCTGTGCCTCTGCTGCCTAATTACATTATATAATTATAGCCTACTTTTGTATATCCATCTAGGGAAATTAAAGCAGTTATGTACATAAAGTTGCACTTGTCCATCCAAACTGTAATTAGCTACAGCAAAGTTAAACTTTACTCTAATAAGTGTTGTAAAATGCCTGGGATAATTTTGCCCCTTTGCCACATGTGATGTGGGCTGTAGTGGAGGGTAGACACATTTAACCAGATCTCAAATTCTGAAATAGCACTCATGCAGCCCTACCTGGGTGCTGTATAAGGTAATCATTCTGCTTCTGCTTTTTAGCCCCTACGACACTTAGCACTGGAAGTCATGCCCATAATTCATGCAAACAGAACAGGCAATTTCCAATGGTAACAGTATGCTCATGGTATGCTTATCCTTCCCCAGGGTGATTGAGAATAGCCTGTTTCACCTCTGACAGGATAACGTGATTGTACCTCTGCCAACTCAGAGCCATCTCAAAGTATTGGTTGTTTTCCTTTTCACTAAGCGCATTAGCGATTAGCTTGTACTGCTAGGAAATGCATGAGTCAGTAAATTTACATGACATTAGAAAAAAAATCAATGTATCATGTCTTTCATTTATTGAGTCTGACTAAAACCAGACTTTTAAAATACATGTAAACATGTTAGCCTGACTAAAATCATACTAAATAGAATTTCTCAAAGTCAGACTAACACATCCTGATATTGTAATTCGGAGTCGAGTTACTCCTGCATATATACAGTCAATCAGACCCAAACTTGCCTGGGCGCTCTGCGCATGGTCCACAGTTTCTGCCACAAGCTTTGACCCAGAAAAAGAAGATGGTAACAACAACATCTAGATCTTTGCATTTTGGAAGAATGAGGAGATACAGTTCATGCTGTGTCAGCTAAAAGAGTAAAAGATTTTAAAATACATGGATGGGAGACAAACACAGAATGGGGCCTATTCAAAGAAGTGGTAGAACAGCTGGACAATGCTCAGTTGTTTGGTCTGTGATGTAATAGGTCAACCAGCAAAAGGTCCAATACTAACAAGCTGAAAGGGGGCGTATCAGAGGCTATCGTAGGGGAGTTAGACATACTTTGGTCAATAAATCAATTCCCCTCTCATGCTTGCTACTACTGTACAAGGACATGAACAGTAATCCAATTAAATGGCCTAGCCAAGCTATCACCGTAGCTCCACTTAACTGTGCATGTGAACGTACTGAATGTGTGTGTGTGTGTCAGTGTGTGTGTGTGTGTTTGTGTTAGTCCTCCACATATCTCAGAAACCATTCATCCGAATTACTTAACATTTGGAAGTGGAAGTGTATTTCTGGGGACCCAAGGACGTGCACTGTAAAATTTCAGTTGAGCGTGTTTACCTCTATGTAAGCAGGGATTCTCTGTCGCTTACTACAGTTAAGTTATATTCAACAACAGATGAAGAAATAGAGAGCAGATCTACTTTTGTTACTATTATAAGGTCTGCCTTGAAAATGTCACTAAAGTAAAAGTATGTATGTACGATCAGGGAAATTTATTGAGGTATTGAAAGTAAAAGTACTTATGCAGAAAGGTTTAAATAAATTTAATAAATCACAATAAGTAAAATAATTAGAGGAAAAGCAGCAAGTCCTCATATAAATATATATATATATATATATATATATATATATATATATATAAAAATAATATGAAGTTTGAATATATGGAATGAATGAACCTTGAATATATGGAAGTCTGAATATATTGAACTTCAGTCAGAATATATACTTACTATATACTTTTAAGTTTGTTAAAGGATTGTTCAGCCAGGAAAAGGGAGGGCAGCTTAAAGCAGAAAGGTTAGAGGTTGAAGAATATTTGAGAAACACATATTCAGATTTAGAGAAGAACAGGATAGTCGGTTTCCCACCCGATATCCCTCCATTAGGAGCAATAGAGCATGAGATGGACGTTAGGCCACCTAGGTGGAAGGAAGTTCAGGAGGTGGTCAGGCGTGCAAAGGCTTCCTCGGCCCCAGGGCCTAATGGAGTCCCCTACCGGGTTTACAAAAGTGCGCCTGATACACTTAAATTTTTGTGGAAACAGCTAAGAATAGTTTGGGAAAAACAAGTTATACCAAGAGCATGGCGTAGAGCAGGAGGTGTCCTCATTCCTAAAGAGAAGGAGTCTGTGGACATTAGCCAGTTCCGGATGATTTCCCTCTTGAATGTGGAGGGGAAGATTTTCTTCAGTGTAGTTGCGCAGAGATTAGCTAGCTACTTAGAAAGGAATAGATTAATTGATACCATGGTGCAGAAGGCAGGAATACCAGGTTTTTCAGGGTGTTTAGAGCACACTAGCATGATCTGGCACCAGATTCAGGCAGCGAAGATTAACAAAAGGGACCTACATGTAGTATTCTTAGATCTTGCAAATGCGTTTGGTTCAGTACCCCACAGCCTAATTTGGAGTGCGTTTGATTACTTCAGAGTGCCACAGGTAGTTGTTAACTTAGTGAAAGCATACTTTCAGGATATTAGGTTGTGTCTAAGTACGGCAGATTTCACAACAGGTTGGCAGAGGCTAGAAATAGGCATCATGGCAGGGTGTACAATTTCTCCATTAGCATTTACTATGGCGATGGAAGTAATCATCAGGGCTTCTAAGTGGGTGGTAGGTGGGGAGAGACGGCAGAACGGGTTGCATCTTCCACCAGTTAGGGCTTACATGGATGATATGACACTGGTGACCACAACAATGCCATGTACAAAGAGGCTACTAGAGAAGGTAAATAAGAACCTGAAGTGGGCCAGCATGAAGATCAAGCCTAGTAAATCTAGAAGCATCTCGATATGTAGAGGGAAGTTAAGTGATAGGAAGTTTGTCATAGATGATGAGGACATCCCAACAATTAGGGAAAAGTCAGTGAAGAGTTTAGGTATAAGGATAAGGAACAGGTGGTGACATTTAGAAAAGAGGTGGCTGAAGGATTGGCTAGAATAGATAAATCAGAGCTTCCAGGAAAATTGAAGTTGTGGTGTTTACAATTTGGGCTATATCCTAGGTTAATGTGGCCATTGTCAGTTTATGAAATCCCAATATCTGTTGTGGAGAGAACTGAAAGGTCGGTTAGCTCCTATATTAGGAAGTGGTTGGGCGCTCCTAGGTGCCTAAGTAGTGTTGCATTGTATGGAAAAGGGATACTTCAGCTGCCAGTATCTAGTTTGACAGAGGAATTTAAATGTACTAAGGTCAGGACAGAGCTTTTGTTGTCTTGGAGTAAGGACGTAGTAGTTAGGAGTGTGGTTCCAAATCCAACCAAGGGGAGGAAGTGGAACCCAAGATCGGCAGTTCAGCAGGCAGAGGCAGCTCTTAGGCATGCGGAGATCGTAGGTAATGTTCAGTTTTGGCCGGGAGGCCTGGGGCTTGGCTCAGGCAAACCGGTGGAATACAGCAGGTCCCCAAAGATAAAAGAAAGCTGGTTGTGGAACAGATACGTAGACAGGAGGAGATAGTAAGGGGTGCAAAGGTAGTGGCCCAGGCTAAGCAGGGACAGTGGTTGAATTGGGAAAGTGTAGAGAAGAGGAGGCTTAGTTGGAGGGACCTGTGGAGTATGGAGGAGAATAGTATTAGATTCCTGGTAGGGGCTACATATGATGTGCTACCAACTCCCCAGAACCTAAAACTGTGGGTAAATGAGGACCCATCATGCCCATTGTGTTCAGGTACGGCAACCTTAAAGCATATTTTGTCAGGCTGTAAGATTAGTTTGTCACAAGGCCAATATACATGGCGACATAACCAGGTGTTGAAATATTTAGCTGCAGGAATCGAAGGGAAACGAAGAGAGGTCAATTCAGAAGGTTATAAAGATAGGAATTTAGCAATTCAGTTTGTCCGTGAGGGAGAGAAATACAGAAGGGATAAGTTAGTAAGGAGGCAGGGGTGTGGCCGCCTAGTAGGTGCTTGTGATTGGGAAATGCAGGTAGATTTAGGGGAAAGCTTGTTGTTCCCCAGGAAATAGTTTGTACTAAGCAGAGGCCTGACATAGTGTTGTGGTCATTGAGTCAACGGATAGTTTATTTCATTGAACTGACAGTTCCCTTCGAAGACTCAGTGGAAGAAGCCTATGAAAGAAAAAAGCTTAGATATGCAGATTTAGGAGCAGAAGCTGAGCAGCGAGGATGGAAGACTAGGATTTGCCCAGTGGAAGTGGGGTGTAGGGGATTTATAGCAAGATCAGCTATCTCGCTCCTGGGGGAACTCGGAGTGCGGGGACAGAGTTTGAAGAAGACAGTGAAGGAAATGTCAGATGAAGCCATGAGAACCAGCAAGTTCATTTACTACAGAAGGAATAATGTTAGTTGGGGGCCAGCAGGGGGAACTACTAAGCAGGGCACATAACTCCTTGAGATCTGGTGGAGAGATCCACTTCCTCTTAGGAGGAAATCCAGGAAGAGGAAGGCTATTTAAGTGTGGGAGTGGCCTATTTGAATCCCTTTTGCTTGAGGCCATGCTGCAAGGTGAGTGTGTTTGCTGATCCTGTGAGTTCATTTATCTCCTTTAACTTTAGCTTACACTGTAGTTATGTTATGTAGTGTGTGAATTATAGTATGGTGAATGTGCTAGGAAAGGTGGCAGTGTTGTTTGGGCTGTGAAAGCCACGTGTAAATAAAGAGGAAGAGGAAGGTTATTTAAGTGTGGGAGTGGCCTAGTTGAATTCATTTTGTTTGAGGCCATGCAGCAGGTGGGGAGGTAGACTGTACTGCCTAACCCGGCGGGGGAGGGTGATAGCCTAACAAGGCTTCCTTCCCTGGGTCTACCTCCTGTGTGGTAGTATAGGTAAGGTAAAGGAGGTTGTGTGGTCAGTGTGTGGAGCAGTGAGACCTGGCATTAGGGGAGTGTCTCTGGGACGCCAGAGATCACTGTCTAGCCTCCTGGAGGTGTCGTGGGACCAACTAGACGAAACACTGGTGAAAGGAGGTTCCCACCCGATGACCCCAAAGACATGTTAGTTATCACTGCTCATTGGTCTGTATAGTTAAGCCTTGCCATAATAGCGTATCATAGGGTTTAGGAGAGTATTCACTGAGTGTTGATCCTTTTCTAGAGCACAAACTTCTTGTGTTTATTTGAATGAATGTCTGATATATGAAATGAACTTTGAATATATTGAACTGAAGTCAGAATATATGGAATGAAATCTGATGTCATCAAAGCTAAAAGCGTCATCTTGTGTTTCCTCTGTATGCTTGTATTGGATCTCTGCAGCAAGAACACAGCTATGAGTGAGTTGGCGAGAGACATACTGGGGGCAATTTTAAGCAATGAAGACATAGTAATTTCCATATTGGCTAATGTACGTGGTTAACCATACCCGATACCGTCATTTTAGCTACCTCTTATCACGCTGATGTATGTTCAAATGTTCATTTTCTCCATTTTGTATGGTTTTAGTTTGTTATTTGATGCTATAAACACAGTCTGACCACTCAGGCTTTTATTTTGGTACTTCTGCTGACCGGTTGGACCAATGACATGGAATCATATCACTCCAGTTCTTAGGTCTTTACACTGGCTTCCTGTCTGTAAGAAAATCAACTTTAAAATATTACTGCTGGTTTATAAAGCACTAAATGATTCAGGGCCCTGATCTTCTGCTACACTATGAACCATTGAGACCTCTCAGGTCTTCTGGGACAGATCAGCTTTGTGTCCCCAGAATTAAGAATGAACGTGGAGAAGCAGCATTTAGTTTATATGAGTCACATATCTGGAACAAATTCACAGAAAACTGAAGGTCTGCTGCACCTCTTAAGTTCAAGGCTGAAGATTTTTACTAATTCAAATATTTTTCATTTCCAACACCATCCCGTAACTTTTATTTTCATATTTTATACCTGTCTTAGTCTTGTTTTTAATTTTATGTTCTGTTCTCCAGTTCTTTAATGGCATGATAAAGTGTTTCTTTTGCACTTTGTCTAGAAGCTTTTGGTGTGTTATTTGAAGCATTTTGAATTGCTTCTTTGCCAAAATGTGCGATACAAATTAAACTTGCTTTACCTTGAGGCTGAGCTTGAGAGAATTTCTGCCCATTACCTACAAAGTTGAAAAAGTGCCTCTGCTGTTTCACACCATCATTTCCCCCTTTTACTCTGTGTGGTAACATCCCTAGAGGAAATATTAAAAATGCTGGGGTGTTGTCATACAGTTGTCTACGGCAGCAGATCGTTCTGTGTTTCTACTGGTCAAAGTGACGGCTGTGATGGGAGAATTGGATCTCAGTGAAGGGCAAGTGGGCCATAAGGTGGGCAACGTCCATTCGGACATCCCACCACTCCGACATGGGCCTCTAATTGTCTAAATGGCAACACTTGATTTTCCATCAAATGTCCCATCATTCCGACAATTTTTTCCTCCTATGGTCGAAATGACGGTATTTTTTTCTTCTTTTAAACATCCTGCCTTTCTGACAATTCCTTTAATAGCCTTTTTTTTTTAACCCAAAAAATTTTGCACTAATGATATGTCGGCACAAATACGCCCCTAACTCCACAACCTCGCAAACCAACTTTAAAAATCTATTATCAAAATCTCCTGAAATGTCAAATATCAAAATACAGGTACTAATGTAACTCAGGCAAGTCTGAAACATGTTAGATTCATGTCTGAATCACAGGGATCACTGACTGTAAGCAGAAATACAGTGTCAGTGACCTGTCACAGCAGCCAGCTGGAGCGGAGCTCTCCACAGAGCCCATGCGTGTTTATGCAGGCTGGCAACATATGCAACAATAATAACTGCAATTACAGATATCAATGACAGCGCTCCAGTTACACACCTGAAATCACTGACTAATTCCAGCGAGAACATGTCACCTGGTACAGAGGTGAGCATCATTAACATGCAGAGCCTGAGAATAATTGAGATGTCCTCTCCATGTGCAAAAAGTTGGAATAAGTTGGTTCTTTCTATTCTAAACTACTATTCTCTGGTGACTACAAGTCAGGAAAACTGAACCGTGAACTAGTGTCTGATTACAAAAATACTATCACTTGCCACTAACGAGCGATCTCCTCCCCTGTCCTCCTCTAAAAACTGTTAGGTTATGATCAGGCATCAATGACAGCTCACCTGTGTCTGACGTCCCGGTGCTGCAAATAAAACCAATTTCATATATTAGGCTACCCAATTTTTTTTTTTTTTATTATTATTATTTTTTTTTATCTTTTATCTTTTGAGTTTTAAATCAATAAGTGAACAGTGTTTGTCTATGTTTGTCACTCCTTTTTGTGTAATTAACTATTTGAATATCATTAATTTGCTTTTGGAGTGCGTTTTGAAAATCACCACGAACTCATGACATTGTCAGGAGATGACGGTATCCGACACACCTACATGACAGCTGTTACACGCACACACCAGATTTATAGTGAAATAGAAACAACACAGCCCTTATGGATGGATCCTGAGTCAACCATCATCTTTTATTTTTATTTTTAAAATCCGAAATAAGCCCACATCCACCTGATCCTCCCCTCTGACTGTAGATTTGACCCTTAAATTATCATTCAGTATCAATTTAATATCATTCAAACATCACAAGCTTTGAAGAATAACAGGCAGAGAGAGAGGGGGAGCGGCTCGTAGAGGCTGTGACTCGGCGCTGTCCGTGGTGCTGACGGGAGGAAACGTAATGGTCAAAACTTTAAATTAAAAATAATAAAATAATAAATACTTAACACCAGCATTTAATTTGATCATTTATTCATCTCTGTTTTAACTGCTTTGTAGTATATAATCTCTAAAATAAAGAACACCTGTATTTTCCTGACTATAAGTAGCCTATTAGTCGCATCAGTCAAAAACTGTGTCATGAAGAGGAAAAAACATAATAAATTGCATTGGAAAGAGGTTACGGCTGTGATCAACAGCGAACTCCAGCTGAGGTTTGTATTATCTTTTACACATCCCTGATCAATATCTCTTTATTTTGGCCTTTATCACTAATCTAAAACTGCTATATCATAGCCTCCAATACAATATCTTATCAGATATTTGAATGTGCTGTCCGTATCGAAAAGAATGACACAGATGAGTATATTCATTTACTCATTTTATTGATCAATCTCACCGCCCGTGGATGTTTATACATTTGGAAATCTGTGTGGATAATGGCGGTGTGAAAGATCCATGCGTAATGATTGCGGGCATGGACAACAGATGTCTTGTCTGTGGATTTCGCCGACCAAAATGTCATGTAGAGATTTTACATGTAAGGGGAGCTGAACATACAGCTTTCATACACAAACCAACGTGAAAGAGCCCCAAGACGCGTGTGCCAAATGCACAGAGACATGCGTAAAACACCAATTTTTTGACCACTTATGCTGTTTAGTTGCTTTTTTAGTTAACTTTCATTTCTTTTGGATTTTTGTGCGTATTAAAGAGCCGTTTTGGTCCATGTTTTTAAGCCTTTTTTTCCTGCATAAAATTTGCAAAAGTTGCAACAAGCGGCATCGGAGTGTGTGATTGAAAACCACCACGTCCTGCTTCCCGTTCAAGGCATCTCCTCCTTCGGATGCTGAGACTTTGTTTATTAATTAAGCTTTCACTGACTGTATCACATCTGTACACATGTCTTAAAACATGAAAAATGCATGAACAGAAAGAAGGGAGTCACCTGTTGCGTAACGCACATTTCCTTATATGGAAAGCCTTGTCGGAATGGTGGGACGTTTGCAAGTCGGAATGGCGTTATGTCGGAACAGTGGTATGTTGGAATGGTTGTATGTCGGAATGGTGATATGTCGGAATGCCAGCATGTAACCGGGCCATAACTTTAAAAAAAATGTAGGCTTAGCGCCCTGTGGTCCATTGCCCAATAGGAAATGTAGAATACTCAAAAGTATTTTAAAAGTGCTTGAGTTATTTTTCTCAGGGAGTAACATTGGAAGTACTTTTAAAGTAATGGCATTACTTTACTCAGGGAGTGACGCAATAAAGTAACTGGTTACTTTTTTTTTTTTTTTTTTAAAGTAACGCAGTAACGTACTTTGAATACTTTTAAAGTAACCCTTACCCAACACTGATAATGAAGATATGAACAACAAGCTGCTGCTGTCACCAGAATAAAGACAAATGAGACAACCCTTTTATTGAATTATCAATGAGTCTACAACAATCACTAGATCAATAGTTTTTGGTTACTTTCTGAATCAGTAAAATTATTATGATCAGTTTACTTTTGTAGGCTAAAATTCCTGCTTGTGGTTATCAAAAATGTTTTTGTAAAGTATGTAAGAGTATTACTGATGTGTTTTAACTTGTCTATTGCACGCATTAGGCTGTTATAAATAACAGATTGATAATTAATGTCATTCGACCTGTTTAAAACCAGATGATGAAGGTTGCTGCCGACACTACTTGTGATAAAAATATGGCTGTGCAGTTATTTGCCTCTGTGAACCAGTCAGGTTGCAGTTACAGTTTACATCCATGTCTTTCCAGACTTACATGTAGACATGACAGTTGACAATGCTCCAAAAATGGATGTTGCTGCAAAGAAGCTACATATTCCTACACGTGGACGCTTCACACACATCTTCAACTTGACAGCACAGATCTATACAATCAGCACAGTTTCAGGGTGGACACCCAAGATTAGTGTCACCAGTTACGTTTTTGACCAAATGTCTCTCGTTCCAGTCCTGAGTTATGATGTTGAATAGTGGCCAGAAAAGTATTTTTGCAGAACATTATGATGTTACTGTGAAGGTGACCATTGACCTTTTGGACATAAACTATGAATGAATGAATGGTTTATTACGGTTACAATCTACAGTACAAAACTTAAATTGTTTCCCATCAACTGACAAAGAATTATTATACATACTTGCACTAAACATTTTTTTCCTCACAATTTTTTTTTTTTTAACAAGCTCTGTAACCACTCTATTCTATTAGACATTGATGCCAAAATTTGAAGAAATATTCAACATGCCTTCTTGAGATAAGCCACTCATGAGAATGAGCAAATGCAAGGTTACACTGACTTTGACCTTTGACCACCAAATTCTCATAAGTTCACCCTTGAGTCCAAGTTGATGTTTGTCCCATTTAAAAGAAATTTTCTCAAGATTCTCTTGAAATATTACATTCACAAGAATGAGATGGACCAGGGTTCTCATTTATAAACGTGGCGTACGCACAGAACAGGGAGTACACCACTTTCTATGCAAAATTTGGGATCTACAAAAAGCAAACGAGTAGATATGCAGTCTTCCACGGAAGCTCTGACCTATGCATGTCCATATTAGCTAAATATTCAGTTTCACCAAGCACATTTAGATTTAACCTTTAACATTTAGATTAGATTAGATATTTAGATCTAACTGTGACATTATATTTAACATACTTCAAATATTGCTGTAAATGTGGGAAATTCACACAACTTTTTAAACGTTGTTTGAAGCTAAATGTGGCAAAATGTTGCTGTTAATTTCAGTGTGAGCCACTTTATAAATGGCACCTCATCCGTACTGTTGTATTTAGTATGGTTAACATTATATATACAGTACAGGCCAAAAGTTTGGACACATCTTCTCATTCAATGCATTTTCTTTATTTTCATGACTATTTACAGTGTAGATTCTCACTGAAGGCATCAAAAGTATGAATGAACACATGTGGAGTTATGTACGTAACAAATAAAGGTGAAATAACTGAAAACATGTTTTATATTCTAGTTTCTTCAAAATAGCCACCCTTTGCTCTGATTACTGCTTTGCACACTCTTGGCATTCTCTCGATGAGCTTCAAGAGGTAGATAGGTGACATCACATGAGAGCAAGTCTATAAAAATGCATTTTAAGAAGTGACTTAAAAGAAGATACTAATTCTGCTAGCCTTATCCCCTCAGGTAGGTCGTTCCAAAGCCGAGGGGCCCTGATGGAAAAAAGCTTGGTCGCCTTTAGTTTTAAGCCTCAACTTTGGAACAACCAGAGGGGCCCCACCTGAGGATCTAAGGCTGATCACTGGTTCATAGGGGGTCAGCATATCAGTGATGTAGCTTGGGGCCAGACCCAGATGTGCTTTAAAAGTGATCAGTAAAATCTTAAAATCAGTTCTAAAATGGACAGGAGTTACCTTGAGGAGGGCTGTTTCTGCTGTGTAAAACTCTAAAACCTGACTGAAATTTCTCAAAGATGTTGTTAAGACACATAAGTGCTAAAAGCTGAGTAGAAAGTAACCACTTTTTCTAAAATAGATAGATACAAATGGATGTTTTGAAATTGGCCTAAAATTGTTATGAACAGTGGGATTGAGGTTGGGTTTCTTTAAAAGAGGTTGGACCACAGCATGTTTAAAAACAGATGGAAAAATACCTTGTGATAGAGAGCTGTTAATAATCAATAAAATACTGGGTCCAGCTGTGTCAATAACTTGGAAATTTGGTTGGAATAAAATCAAGACTGTGCGTAGTTGGCTTCATGTGTAAAATGGATTTAGTTAAAAGGGACACTGACACAGGTTAAAAACGGCTAAAATAATTTAAGATGTACCTGCTAGCATGAATAGAACGATCTGGTGGGGTGATTGGTTGTCTAACATCATCAACATTCTCTTTAAAAAATGTTAAAAACTTCTCACAGAGCTCTTGAGAACCATCAGTAAAATAACTGAGGATAGGGGACATAACTGAGTCTAAAACCTTAAATAAGATCCTGGGGTTAGAAAGATTACATAAAATAAAATTAGAAAAGAAAGAGGCTCTTGCCTCTTTAACTGTCTTTTGGTCATTATGCACAGCATCTTTCCAAAAGTCATAAAAAAACCCGTAAACTGGTTTTCTTCCATTTTCACTCTTTTCTTCTGCATTCTCTCTTTAATTCTTGAATTAGAACATTCAACCAGGTTTGTGATTCTCTGCTTGTTTTTTTTTTTTCTTTATACGGGGTGATAGAGTCCAGGACAGTCTGGCATGAATGATTACAAAAGTGAGACCAGCTCTTCTGTGGTAAAATGAGAGATAAAATCTTAAAAGTTAAAACTGGGATAAGAGGCAGTTAAAAAGACAGGAGTAAAAAGCTTGGCAAACTTGCTAGCAGAGGTTGAATTAAAAACACGGCGGCGGACAAGAATAAAATGTGTGGTAGAAATTTGGGATAAAATCACACTAAATAAAACTGCTTTATGGTCAGACACACAGATATATTGTCAGGGGCTGAAACTGGTGTATAAAAAAAGGTCTAGCATGTGGCCTTTGGAGTGGGTTGGTACATGTATAGCCTGAGTGAGATTAAAAGCTTCCAGGGTGTTGATAAAATCAGAAACAAAGATCTGAGAGGGGCAGCAGACATGAATGTCAAAATCATCCAATATAAGGATTTTACCATACTTAGACATAAAATGAGATAAAAGCTCTGAGAATTCCTCAATAAAAACATCATTTGGCTTGGGCAGTCTGTAAATTATTAAAATCAATACAGGATTGGTTACAGGATATTTAACAGGCGGGAGACCTCCGTGTTGGAGACGGGAACAGGAGGCGGGAGGTCCGAGGCTTCAAGCGAGGGGAGAGGGAGAAATATAACAAAATAAGATTTTATTTAATTTTTAGCGTTTAATCAAGGCAGAGGCGGGCGGCGGGATGCTTCAAACATGTGATGCTTCCAGTGAGGGGAACGGTAGAAACAAACAGCCAATGTGTGTGTGTTTTCTGTTCAGGTGTTATCACGTAAATAACAGTGCCCAAGCATAAATTCATATAAGTATTTTTTATTACATTGCTGTGGTTAATTTGAGGTAATAGTGTTACTGTAGAAATCAGAGAATCACTTTTTGTTGTTATATATTCTCAAGGAGATGATACAAGCTCTAAATCTGAAATACACACCACACACAAATGTGTATTTCATCTAATTGTACTGTGCAACGGTTAGAATAAAGTTTTTGTATTTGTGTGATTGCATTTGTGTTTATTATACTTATTTAAGTATAGCAAGTATAATGAAAATAATGTAGGAATCAGTAAGAGGAATCGGTAAGGAATCAGACCGTTAAGAAGGAATCAGTAAGGAATCGGAAGAGTCCCAACCCTCGTCAGCCAGGACGCGCATCTCTACTGTAGCCTCCTGCTCAGATGCAGGCAGCATATATTTCCCTCTCTGCACAGAGATGCATTTATTTATAGTAACCACGTTTTATAGTGAGCAGCATATACATGTCCTCCATAAATCCCGACCAAGTTTGGATGAACAAGTCACACGCAATCTGACAGGAAACGAAGGCTGCTCATCGGTCCGGTGTGCCACTGTATGTATGATGCACGGATTACATGAGAGGAGCGAAAGGATCCACGGTATAATTAACCACAAAACACGTAAATAACTTCATATTACTGGCATGTAACACTCATTAATGCTTAAGATGAATCCTCTACGAAATGAGAATGTCCATTTGAAATAATCTTCTCATGTTTAATGTCCGAAAATAAATTAAATTTGTTTAAGGCATCAAACTGATATTTGTGCATGATGATCTCAAACACACTTGACTGACTTATATTTTCGTTAGGCTATTATTTTTTTGCATTGTTCAAAAATTCCAGTGATTAAAAGTTACCTCCTCATCTTTCATTATCTTTGGTGGTTTATGCAAACTGCTTTTATCTCCATTTGCAATCCTTTTCATGATACTGAATGAGATTAGGCTGCCTGTGGCCTTCAGAATGGTTGTTTGTGTTCACATTCCTCACCTGTATTGAAGTGGTAATGATTCAGTCAGAGGTGAGAAACACTGCCGCCCACTCGCACAATTCTGAAATTCGTTGCACTACTAAAGCTTGAAATGAACGTTCAACTCATTGTTTTTTATTGCAAATATGTCACTGTCTTCATTTATCAGGCTATGTATAATTTTGTTAGCAGCAAACATATTTAAAAGAGACACTGTCCTTGGTGCTGAAATCCCCGATCCTGCTGACATTAGAGCGGGGGAGAAAAAAAGACACTTCTTTGCTCTGTGCTTCCAGAAAATAACCATCATGCGGTCTGTTCGTCCCTGCAGACAGGGGAAAAGGATCAATGCACAGCCTCCGTTTCCTTTCTAATTGCGTCCATCTCGTTTATTCAAACTTTGCAAACACCATTGGGATTTGCAGGGGACATATGTATGCTGCTCACTATAAAATGTGTTTACTATAAATAAATGCATCTCTGTGCAGACAGGGCTTAAAATCTTCATCAGTAGGTCAACAGGAGAGAAGGTCCACTTTTGGAAATGCACGAAAGCCCTGAGTCAGGAACTTTTCTTTTTTTCATTCAAGGTTACAAATAATGCTGTTATGTTCCTTAAATGGCTTGATTTAATTATCAAAGTTAAACATGCTGTGTTCATCCATTCTAGTTCTCATAACTGCATGGTATTATAAAATCACTTTATAAAATCACAAATCAAATCCTTAATCAGTGATAAGTGTGCATGCTTCCCCCGCCCCTCCCAAACAAAATTTTTAAGGCTTTACTGTAAGATACTATATAACCTGCATCAGTACCACTACGGTGAGCGGAGGAATTAATAAAATAAATTAAAAAAGAATCATTAAATAGGCTACAAACACTCGATTTCTCCCAGTCAGAGCCAACATAAAAATCAGTTCAGTGAATTCTTGCTGTATGTTAGTGTGTCAGCTTTTTATCCATGAAAGCTAGGGACACTTGGCTCCAACACACATTCAAGAACTTCTTGTCACGTCACTTCAAAAATTAAATGTGTTTATTTTACAATATCAGAATAATTAAGTTAAAGCAATACTTAAGAACTTTCAGTTTTGGTTGATTTTGGCGGCGCCAGTGGACCAAAGCGGTAGTGTTTTGCCTGAAGGAAGACCACATTTCCCATGAGGACCAGTGCATAGCGTCGTAAAATCCCTGATCTCCCGGTCGCCTGCAGTTAGTGGATACTACTACATTTCTGTTTCCAGTGTCTGTGTGAAGGATGAATAGCAATGAGGTAATGAATCTAATTGTGGCTAAACAATATCATATGACGATCCTGAAAATAAGAAACGTTTAACTTTGGTTTAGTACCTTATTCCCCCACCGCCCCCCCCACCCTCACCCGACTCCGCTGACGAGTTTAGAGCCTTGAAACAGATAAATAAAACGTTATGTTGGATAATTTCACAGTAAACACACGTACAGATACTTGCAGGAAGATGCCGCATTGCCTGAATATCAACCCTGCACAATTCGCACGAATATACAGTTCAGTCTCTCAGGGAAAGTACTACTATTCATTCTAAACAGTTTCTTCACATTGAATTGTTTCCTATACTGTTATAATTCTATTATTAGGATTCTATATGGAGAATTATACATACATTTATTACTAAAATTACTCTATGCGAGTCTGTTATTGTCACTGTCATTTCTGAATTACTAAAAGCCAAGACAAATTCCTGTATGTCCTTAAATAAAGTTCAATGTGATTCTGATGCTTATTGAACATCAAAAATGTTTACATTTGTAACATAACATTTCTGTCTGTTGTTTTATCAGGAATTTGCTGTCCAGGACACTACCTCCACCAGTTTGAGCCCCCACACACTAGTGCTGGCAGAGGCAGGGGCAGAGGGGGGAGAGGAGTAGGTGCAGGCAGAGGTAGAGGGAGAGGGAGAGGGAGGGGAAGAAGTAGGACACCAGAGGACTTGAACCCCGAGACTCAGACAGACCCAGACAAACTTTTATTTATACACCCTCTTTCACATTTTTCAAAATTCAAGTACTTTGTCACATTCAACACATTCAAATTGTTATTTTGCCTCTTGTCCCTTCACAGTAAAGGAAGTAACAAGTAAAACATACGACCTAGAGAAAAAAGAAAAACATTTCCAGGCACATGCACAGTGTTACGCAAGAAATATCATAAAAAAAAAAAAGAGTGGCATAAATGCAATGTACATTTTTGCAATGACGGGATATGTGTATGATTTGAATAAATAAATGGCACAACAACACTGTATTACAGTGGTAGTAAATGAACGACAATGACAGTTGAAAAAAATTACTGTGAATAAAAAAACAAAACAAAAGGGGAGTGTGATGCATGTACATGGATAAATAGAGCAGGATAAAAATAAACTATGACAGTTAAAATAAGAAACATTGAATAACCTGTGTGACAATGTTAGAAGTTATCTGGAGTCAACTGGAGAGTCATGCCGCTCTTCTTCCTCCACAACACTCAGAGAATGCATGCTGCAGATAGAGTCGATTGTAAGATTCTGCCCTAGTGCCTTCTTCCAGGTTCTCCGGTTCTCCCCTGAGTCAAAACAGAAAATAGGATATGTTGAAAAATACTAAACGTTGCCCAAAACAAACAAATGCAGGCCCTGGGAAACACAAAGTACCTAACATGGTCCGACTCTTCTGTAAAGCTGGAAACTATAGGCTGTAGCAGTTGGAGGTGTTGCTTGTGGGGAGTAGACGTTACTTGCTTCTTTTGATAGCTGTAGAGAAATAACGTAAGAAATTTATATGGATCAAGAGTAATGCAAGAGAAACACAAAAGTATACACACTGGAAATAAAGGCACTATATAAACATCACACAATGTAATAAAATGCATCATCTATGTTATACTAGAGAATTATAAGATAAGAATAACAATAATTAGCAATACAACATCAAATATAAAAAGACAATAACATGAAAAAAATAAATATGGAACAACACCATACACCTTACACAACATAATGTCCAATAGACACATAACAATAACAAAAATATCTTGTTATCAGACTGACTTGAAGATGTCAAGTTTACTGGCTAACTGAGATTGTAACCTTCAAAGTTAGGTGCTTGGTGCTACTGAAGTGAGCTACACACAGACCCTTCAGGACTGCCTAAATAAACGTTACATGTAGAATTTTAAACATGCAACAATCCCTGTAGTTTTAGCTACACTCAGCACAAGGTGCTATTGATAAGCAGGACCATGAAAAGTCATAACTCAATGCACATTGCACACGGGTTTTGTTTTACCGATTATTTATAGCACGCAACACGGGTTGACTTCTTTTGCAATCACTGTAGTCAACTCAACAAAAACACGACAAGAATCCCGTTTTTCTCTGAAACTATTACATAACAATCATCAGAAACTACTGTCACGTACATACAAACTGACATGATAACACCACAATGATTCAGTATGACTGATCTTTCCACAATAGGAACCTACATATTTTACTCAAACTCTATATTTGCGGTTTGTCATCGCATTGCTTTTTCTTTATACAGTACTTTTGAGTTTGTTGCGTGGCTGGTCGTGTCAGTGTGGAACTATTTATTGCTACCACGCATATTTCCGATAGCTAACATCAGCATTATCATTTTGATTTGAGCATCGTAAGCTACTTACTAGTCCAGCAGGAACAGAGCCAAGGCAGCATCGGTCGGAAATCCCTCCTTGTCTTTGAGCTCACGCCAGCGAGTGAAAGCCGGGCCAGTGTTGATCCTTGACTGTCCTTTTATCCGGGTAGCCTCCATTTTTCTTTTTTTTGTCTCCTCAGACAAAACTTTTTGTTTCTTTGGTTGTTTTGCAGCTTCTGCCATGATAGCAGAAATTGCGCGTAGGCGTTCGCATCGACTTCCGTCTTTGTAACGAATGGGGAAAGGGGGAAGTGACGTATGCCGTAAAGCAGTAAACACATTTGTAGTTTTTTGTGTGGCAGGGTTCCTGCCACCCTCCTCGAAGTTGCTTAGTGCCAGTGAAAGCAATACAGACCCCCTCAGGCCATGACAGAGGTGTCATTCAACTAGTTGTAAGTCGATGTATCATCACAAAAGTTATGAAAATATGTTATGAAGGTTGAAAAGTTACTTAGTGTTGGTTTAATAAAGCTACGACACGAAAAATCACAAAATCATCGAAAAACCCCATATTTTACACACAGAATATCCCCTGAAACTCTCAATATCCTCGTTAATTGCCTTTTGCTGACAACAATCCCATGCAAAGCAGTAAGTGCAGAGTGAATGAATGAATGAATGAGGATTCAAATTAATTAAAACGTGCACACAATGTACATTTTTTCCTCTCACGGCCACTGCTGGACTCCGTAATTTATTACAAAAAGGTCAGCAAAACAGGTTTCCAAATTCAAAATAACTTGTAAACAAACAAAATCTTCAGTATTACACCTTTTTGGTTACTTTTCTTTCAGACATTTTTTGAAGATGTGATCTCACTGATTAACTGAAAACAATTATATAATAACGAAAAAAATAATATGCGAATGAAAATAGAAGTCTAATTAAGTAAATAGCCTTGAGAAAGTGCATCAGTAAAAGTGCAGTTCTATATGGCTGCCCGCTGCTGACACGCGCAGTGTGCGACTGAAATGTCTGCACTGCAGCACTGCAGCTGTGCCATATTCCACAATATCCAAACTTCGGAATGGCTTATCCTTTAGAAAAGAGAGGAGGGGCTGACATTTCAAATAATAAAGGCAGGAATTTTCATAATGGTGGGACTTATGAAAAAAAGGTCAAGGACCGCCAGTCCAAATAATGGAAGTTAATGTTCGAAGAGGCAAGGTTTCGGAAAGGCAGACAGTTACCACTTCCACATTTGATAAACTGAAAGACTGCAGGCTGTTTTTTTTTTTTTTTGTGAGATCGCAATACCCTGAATTGAACAAGTGGGCGTGTCCAGAATTAAAATAGGAGAACTTTATCATTTTTTTTCACTGTGAAAACATTGGACTACCGACAAGTGGTCTTGTCGGAAAGCTACGTTTCCACTGTTTCACGTGATATGAGTTGGCCTCTCGCTATGACGAATCCATAGAGAAGAACAGGTGTGACTTTGGATGCACTATGCGTCGTTCAGGCCCATTTTCTAATTAATCAGCATAGTGCGTCAGCTGACTTGTATATCTTCATGTAGTTCTTGGGCAAAAATCCATATTTGTGAAGTAGAGGGAGAAAGTGACATGAGATTAAAATACTCAAGCAGAGTAAAAGTACCTCAGATTTGTTCTTTAGTACAGTACATTATGTTGATGGAGACCAGGGGATGGAGGGCGTAACACAATGAAAAGGACCAGGATGAAAAGGATAAGAGGAAAACGGATGGTACAAACTTAGGGATTTATTTATAATAGACAAAAAAAAAAAAAACACAAGAGGTCTCCACAACAACTAAAAGCAAAAAAAGGTGAGGCCGATTTGCAGACAACCAGCACACAACCGCCTCTAGAAGTGCTCAGGGAATACACACAGCTCACAGAGTGGCTGTCTCAGGAGACTCCAAAAAAGGGGAAATCTGCCTCTCTATGAAGGTTTTTATGCTGCCCCAGGGCCTGATGGGTAACAGCTCACAGGTGTGAGTAGTTACCAGCCATTTGCAGTAGGAGGGGAGGGGGCAAACCTGGAGACAGCAGAGAAAAGAAAAAACAACCATCCACACACACATGGCCCTGCAGCCGTAACATCCCCTCCCATAAATGCAAACATCATGTTTGCCACACAGTCACCACACAGCACTCAAGTCACAAACAACACCCACCCCCTTTCCTAGATGCTAAGTCGCAGCTGTGGGATGGGCGAGCTCACCCTCGGGAGAGTGCGTCTGCAACCACATTGTCCACTCCCTTCTTGTGTTTTATCTCATGGGTGAACCCCTGTACCAGTAGAGTCCAGAGCATCAGCCACTGGTTGTGGTTATACATCTGAGACAGAAAGACAAGAGGGTTATGATCTGTGTACACTGTTACAGGTGAGGGGTTAGAACCAACATACACTTCAAAATGCTGGAGGGCAAGGCGCATGGCTAAGGTTTCCTTTTCGATGGTGGAGTAGTTCAGTTGGTGCTGCTTGAACTTGACAGAGTAGTAACACACCGGGTGGCTCACACCATCCTCACCACCCCTCACCACCCCTCACGTGGGCAATGACAGCGGGAACTGGAAGAGTCTTCCCCCACCATCTGATCCAACTCACCACCAGGTGGTGATCAGTTGACAGCTCTGCTCCTCTCTTCACCCAAGTGTCCAGAACATATGGCCGCAGGTCAAATGATACGATTACAAAGTCATTCATTGACCTGTGACCTAGGCTGTCCTGGTGCCATGTGCACCGATGGACATCCTTATGTTTGAGCATGGTGTTAGTTATGGCCAAACTGCGACCCGCACAGAAGTCCAATAACTGAACACCACTCGGGTTCAGATCGAGCAGGCCGTTCCTCCCAATCACGCCCCTCCAGGTCCCGCTGTCATTGCCCACGTGAGTGTTGAAGTCCCCCAGCAGAACAATGGAGTCCCCGGTCAGGGCACTGTCCAGCACCCATCCCAGGGACTCCAAAAAGGGCGGGTATTCTGAGCTGCTGTTCGGCGCATAAGTGCAGACAACAGTCAGGACCCGTCCCCCTACCCGAAGGCGCAGGGAAGCAACCCTTTCGTCTACTAGGGTAAACCCCAACGTACAGGCAGAGAGTCTGGGGGCTATCAGAAAGCCCACCCCGGCCCTCCGCCTCTCACCCGGAGCAACTCCAGCGAAGGAGAAGGTCCACTCCCTCTCAAGGACTAGGGTTCCAGAGCCGGAACTGTGTGTCGAGGCGAGGCTGACTATATCTAGCCGGTAGCGCTCAACCTCTTCCACCAGCTCCAGCTCCTTCCCCGCCAGAGAGGTGACATTCCATGTCCCAAGAGCCAACTTCTGTAGTCGAGGATCGGACCGCCAAGGCCCCCGCCTTGGTCTGCTGCCCAATCCACACTGCACCGAACCCTTCCGGATCCCTCCGCGGGTGGTGGGCCTGCAGGGGGACGAGCCCATGTAGCCGGTTTGGGCTGGGCCCGGCCAGGCCCCATGGGTGAAAGCCCGGCCACCAGGCGCTCGCCCACGGGCCCCAACCCCAGGCCTGGCTCCAGGGCGGGGCCTCGGTAACCCTCCGGGCCGGGTACACAGATTCTTGCTGTTGTCCATCATGAAGGGTGGTTTGAACCGTACTTTGTCTGACCCTTTGCCCAGAACCAATCTTCCTTGGGAAACCCTACCAGGGGCAAAATGCCCCCGACACCATAGCTCCTAGGGTCATTAGGGCACTCAAACTCCTCCACCACAATAAGGTGACGGTTCTCGGAGGAGCAGTCCACATGTGTTTTGGGGATTTGGAGAAGGCTTATGACCGGGTCCCAAGGGGCATCCTGTGGGGGGTGCTCCAGGAGTATGGGGTTGGTGGCCCCTTGTTAAGAGCCATCCAGTCCCTGTACCGAAGGAGCACGCTGTGAGGGTCTAAAGGACAGAGGGATGTCGTATGCTGTAAAGCCCTGTGAGGCAAATTGTATTTGTGATATTGGGCTTTATAAATAAAACTGATTGATTGATTGAATTGAGTCTGGTTCGCGTGGCCGGTAATAAGTCGGACCTGTTCCCGGAGAGGGTTGGACTCCCCCAGGGCTGCCCTTTGTCACCGGTTCTGTTCATAACTTTTATGGTGTCAGGTTCGGTGACGGGAGGATCTCGTCCCTGCTTTTTACGGATGACGTGGTCCTCCTAGCCCCATTGAACAGTGACCTCCAGCTCTTGCTGGGACGGTTCGCAGCCGAGTGTGAAGCAGCTGGGATGAGAATCAGCACCTCTAAGTCTGAGGCCATGGTCCTCAGCCGGAAAAGGGTGGATTGCCCATTCCAGGTCGGGGGGGAGGTCCTTCCTCAGGTGGAGGAGTTTAAGTATCTCGGGGTCTTGTTCACGAGTGAGGGTAGGATGGAGCAAGAGATTGACAGGCGGATTGGAGCGGCGTCAGCAGTGATGCAGGCATTTAACCAGTCCGTTGTGGTGAAGAGGGAGCTGAGCCCAAAAGCGAAGCTCTCGATTTACCGGTCGATCTTCGTTCCAATCCTCACCTATGGTCACGAGCTCTGGGTAGTGACCGAAAGAATGAGATCACGAGTACAAGCGGCCGAAATGAGTTTCCTCCGCAGGGTGGCTGGGCTCAGTCTTAGAGATAGGGTGAGGAGCTTGGACATCCGGGAGGGACTCGGAGTAGAGCCACTGCTCCTCCACATCGAGAGGAACCAGTTGAGGTGGTTCGGGCATCTAGTAAGGATGCCACCCGGACGCCTCCCTTGGGAGGTGTTTCAGGCGTGTCCAACCGGGAGGAGACCTCGGGCCGCCCCAGGACACGCTGGAGGGACTACATCACCCAGCTGGCCTGGGAACACCTCGGGGTTCCCGTGAAAGAGCTGACGGAAGTGGCGAGGGAGAGGACTGTCTGGGCTTCTTTGCTGAGGCTGCTGTCCCCGCTACCCGCGGAGGAGGACGACGCCGATTTGGCAGACACGTTTTTTCCTTCTTTGGTTGGGAGTGTGGATGACGTTTCAGACAGTTTTCTATCCACTGCATAGGGGCCTGAAAAACATGCAGTGAGGGCAGAATCAGGAACAGGCAATAAAACCAAAACCTGATCCCCAGGCTGAAACTGGCGCTCCACTGCTTTTCTGTCAAACAGTTTCTTCATGCCTCTCTGGGACGATGAGAGGGCTTCCTTTGCCAGCGAGGAGGCACGATGTATCCATTCCCTACACTGGGAGACAAAATCCAGCACGTTAGTTTTGGGAGTTGAAACAGACATGAGTTGCTCCTTTAACACTTTCATTGGGCCACACACACTGTGACCAAACACTAACTTGGCTGGGCTGAACCCCAGAGACTCCTGCCTGGCATCTCGAATAGCAAAAAGAACAAAATGCACACCTTCATCCCAGTCTCCATCAGTTTCATGGCGGTACTTCCTCAACGTGGACTTCAGCATCTGGTGCCACCTCGCAAGGGCACCTTGGGACTCCGGATGGTACGCGCGGGACACTGAGTGAGTGACACCTAAGGACTGCATCGTCTCTTGGAAAATTTCTGAAAGTTGGAGCCCTGATCCATCTGCACAATCTTAGGCAACCCAAAAGTGGTGAAAAACTTTGTCAAAGCTCAGGTAATGGTGGGTGCAGTGATTTTCCTTAGAGGAATTGCTTCAGAGAACCGAGTAGAAACACACATGATAGTTAGGAGAAACTGATTGTGCGGGGCAAAGGGACCACGCAGTTGATGATGACATGTGCAAAGGGCTCACCTACAGCTGGAATAGGGTGCAGAGGGGCTGGAGGCACTACCTGGTTTGGTTTTCCCACAATCTGGCAGGTATTGCAGGTCTTACAGAATCGCCTCACATCAGCTTTCATACCTGGCCAGAAGAAATGTTGCAGAAC
The DNA here is from genome assembly GCA_026686955.1 of Epinephelus cyanopodus. Taxonomy (NCBI): domain Eukaryota; kingdom Metazoa; phylum Chordata; class Actinopteri; order Perciformes; family Serranidae; genus Epinephelus; species Epinephelus cyanopodus. The sequence goes on along the minus strand of CM048923.1, from coordinate 41,492,752 downwards.
ACGATTATAGGTTTTTGTGACACCCAGATGGCCAGACCATGCATGCTCATGTGCCAACTCTAGCACATGCTGCCGCCAGCCACTGGGAATCACTATTTGATACACAGTACCCCAGTCCTCATTTCTGTCACCAGGCTGTGACATCCACTTACGCATGAGCACATCTTCATCCACAAAGAAACACTGTTTCTCACCACTCTTGATAGGGTCCTCACATGCATCAGCAAAACACTTGGCTAATGACCGATCATCCTTTTGGGCTTTGATGAGTGCTGCACAGGTCAGCGGCAAGGAGACAGCAGGGGCAGCACTCACACACCCTGGTTCCACAGAAGAGCCAGTCACAGACTCAGTGGGTGGCACATTTTCCTCAGACAAGACGGAAGCAAACAGAGAGTCAGTCAAGTTAACTTTAGCTTCCACTTTGGCTTGGGCACGAGTCAAAACACAAGATGTGAACACTTTGGGATGGTGGTGGGCCAGCTCATCATGTTCGGACTCTGGAATGGGAATGTCCACGACTTCAGGGGTAGGAAAGACTTTGCCTCCTGCAATGTCATTCCCCATAATGAAATATATGCCATTGATCAGGAAGCAAGAGCGGACAGCCACTGGGAAAAAAACCCAGAAACAAGGTTAGAACTGATATTCACATGATGGAGAGGTGCTGGCACAAAGCTCATCCCAATGCCCCTGACCACAGTGCTGGCATCGCACACAGACTCTCCATCCAAGGGCAGGATACCAGAAAGGATGAATGATTGGGAGCCTCTAGTATCTCACAGAACAACAACCTCACAGCACAACGTCCTCCGGTTTGCCTGTTAGAGACACATAAGCTGTGAGAATGAAGGGTTTGAAAAATTCATCTGGCTCTGTTGGAAGAGCACATTGACCAGTGGGAGCAGTTTTGCTTCAAAGATGCTGCCTGCTGTTACCGTTTCAACATTATGCATTCAGCTACAACGTGACAAGGCTTATGGCAGAAAAAACACAGTTTCTCATTGTTCTTTACACTTGACATAGCTACAGGGGTGCGGGTAGCCTGTGGGTCACTTGGTCTCTGAGGAGCATCACAGGTGGTAGAGTCATGCTTTGTAAACATCTTGTGTGTGAGAGCAAATTCATTCGCCAGAGAAGCAGCCTGCTGCAGAGCGGTTACTTTTTGTTCATTTAGATTCACCACTGTGCGCTCAGGTAAACAGCTCTTGACTTCCTCTAGTAACATGAGCTCTCGCACCGCGACAAGGTCATAAGCTTTACAGGCAGCACACCAGCGGTCAAACAGCAGTTCCCTCTCCCGGGCAAATCAGTGAATGTCTGACCTGCCCCCTTCCTGAGACTGTGAAACCGCTGCCTGTAAGCCTCAGGGACCAACTCATACACCCGCAAAATAGCACCTTTCACTTTGTCATAGACTACACCGAGAGAGGCACATGCCTCCTGACCTTTACCTGATAATTACACTGGAGCAGAATTGCCTACAGTGTAACGCAGTCGCAATACGCTCAAATGCACCAAAATATGACTCGATCTCGGACTCTTGGAAGACGGGGACTAGTGAAATGTTCTTACTCACATCAAACTTAGTGCTCGATTCACTAACAATAGCAGGAGAGCTGGCGGTAGAATTCCGCAGCTCTAACTCACGCATCCTAATAGCTGTTTCTGCTTCTAACTTTTTCGCGGCAAACGCACCTTCAACCGCGCATCTGACCGGGAGCCTGGAGAAGACTCAACAGATGCTGGATCAAAGTGAGGCATTGTGAACGACTTGTCATCTGGACGCAACTGCCCAGCAGGGGTAACATTAACAGCCAGAGCATCAACGGGCAGGCCAAGAACACCTTGGCTTGCTAAGCCGCCCACAATCACTGTCCTTAAATCATCTTTTCTGAGAGAAGTGGTGACTGCAATGCCATAATGCACAGCAACGTCAAACAAGTCACACTTTTTACACTTCCCTTGCTGACTCAAGGTAGGATTAGCCACAAAAGCCTCCAAATCAAACACCACCATGATTACCACTACACATAAAACTCCAGCTAAGCTCACACAACACATCCATCAGCAGCCAACACAATGTCAATAATGCCTGGCATCAAATACACCCGTCTAGCCCCACAAACAAACTTCCCCAGCTCCTGCCTAATTCACACATAACCACATAGCTTCTGAGGGGTGCCGGGCTCGAGGCAACTTGAAAGGCAAAACATCAGCGGCCAAGACCACAGCCAAGACCCTGAAATGCCTACCCCCGTCAGGGAACAATGTCCCCACCCAGTATACCTCAAAAATAAAAAAGGCAAAATAACAAATGGAGTGTCGTTGGAAGGGCGGAAACAGCCCAGCTGGCCACCCCCTAACTAGGTTGAGGAAGCTGTCTAATCACTAGTGATGGCAAGACAACAACCAGACATCAACACACTGTAACAGCAACTGTAGACAAAGCACAATTTGTAGGGGTCAACAATCAAAAATCATCCAAAAACACATTTCCAACTCTCCTAATCAATCCCAGATGAGCCCCCAATTATATTACGGCCCTTGATGGAGACCAGGGGATGGAGGGCGTAACACAATGAAAAGGACCAGGATGAAAAGGATAAGAGGAAAACGGATGGTACAAACTTAGGGATTTATTTATAATAGACAAAAAAAAAAAAAAAAAACACGAGAGGTCTCCACAACAACTAAAAGTGAGCTCTCCAAAAGGCCGATCTGCTGACAACCGGCACACAAACGCCTCTAGAAGTGGTCAGGGAATACACACAGCTCATGGAGTGGCTGTCTCAGGAGACTCAAAAAAAAAGGGGAAATCTGGAGACAGCAGAGAAAAGAAAAAAACAACCATCCACACGCACACGGCCCTGCAGCCATAACACTTGAGTAAAAGTACTTAGTTACATTTCACCGCTGGTTAGCAGAGGGATGTACAGTAATTGAAATTACAATAATTTGGATCATAGTATAGTAGTATTTCTTTAGCCATTACATTTAGTAATCCAATTATCATAATTACTCTAAAACAGTGGTTCCCAACTGGTGGTCAGGTAAAAACGTATTTTTTTCCTTACACTGAGCAGAAATTTGTGTACATTGAAAACGAGACATTTTTCTCTTCCCTTAATAAGAGTGCTCCTGACCACTCATTGCAATTTCTCTACCTAAGAGAATAGCAAAAATAAGAGACATTAGTGAATCCCAGTATGCACAAAAATAATCATTTTTTGCATGAGGCCCAATAAGTCCTGTAATGTCAATATAGCCATAGTGTCTGAAAGGTCCATAACCTGCAAATTGTTTTTACCATTGCAGCTCTGTATGTGATAACAATTAATAACTAAATGTGGCAATCTGTAAAGCTCCTGTAAAATTACACAGTTAAACTCTATGAGTAGTCTCAGCAAATTTAACACTGCAAGTGTCGCCTTAAATGAAGCACATTACAGAACAACTTGTTTCTAAGTTACAAAAAACCACAGCCTGTATACCTTCACAGACAATTCAGTGTTCCAGTGCTGTCCAAATTTTAATGGCGCCATTGTCACCAAGCCAGACATGTACTGTGTCAGTGCACATACAGTATGTGAAGAGGCAGGTGAGTGATCAGAGCCTGTCCAGCTAGCTAACATAAGAGCATGAGAGTATCCAGAGAGAACTGGAGCAATGCTCTCTCTCTCCTCCGCAGCCACTGCTGAAGAGCCCTCCATCACTGCACTCAGTTCCTCCTTTGAGACAGCTCAGAGGCCAGCTGGGCAGCTCACAGCTGCAACTGAGCACCTGCAACTGTATGGATGTCAGACACAGCATGGCTCAAATGCATGTGAACGCTGAGAAAGACCTTACTTTAACAAGCACATTTTAAGGGATTTAGTAGAACATATATTGTGGAGTATTTTTTAGGCTGAAAGCTCTCATTTTATCCAAACTGCATCATCCAGGATATGTCCACTGTACCTCTTATGAGACACAAAGCTAGAGGTAAATTGCTGTTTTTCAGTCTCTCACGTAATTTAAACACAAAGCAATTTGCTGCTGTTGTATTTTGAAGCTGAAGGCATTTAGCTTTTTGTCTCAGTGATTTCTCATGGCAGTGTGTATCCTGTGGAGATTCCACACCACCTGGTGGATGAGGATGTAATTAAGGGCACCAGTTCAGAAAGCACCAAACTGAATTGAAAGCCTTTATTGTCATTGTACATTAAAGTACAATGAAATTCAGAGTGCAACTCCACTGGGTACACAAATACATAAATAAGTAAATAAATAAATAAATGAATACAACAATATACAATAAATACAAATACAACAATTTAAAATGTAGAGCAAATGTTCATGTGCAAGAGGGCAGCAGGTGGGAGGGTTTATTATCTGTATTTGTTTAATGACGTTATAGCATGTGGATAAAAGCTGTTAGTGAGTCTGGAGGTTCTGGATTTGATGGACCTATAACGCCTGCCGGAGGGTAACAGTTCAAACAGATGATGAGCAGGATGTGTATTGTCCTTAATGCTGTTTTTAGCTCTTGAGAGAATGCGGCTGTTTGCAATGTCTGACAGAGAGGGGAGGGGCAACCAAGGATTTTTTCTGCTGTCTTTATGATTCTCTGGAGAGCTTTCTTGTCTGCAACGGAACATCCAACAAACCACACAGAAATGCAGTAAGCCAGGATGCTCTCGACTGTTGATCTGTAAAAAGACACCAGCAGCTTTTCACTCAGTTGGTTTGTCCTTAGAATCCTCAGGAAGTGGAGGTGCTGTTGTGCCTTTGTAACAGTCGCTGAGGTGTTAGATGACCATGACAGACAGTCTGTGAAGTGGGCGCCAAGGAGTTTGAATGAATGAACTCTCTCCACACACATCATTTATGAAGAGAGGCTGGTGACTTGTATTGTGTTTCCTGAAATCAATTATGAGTTATTTTGTTATTGTAATGTTGAGGATGAGGTTGTTGACAGAGCACCACTCGGACAGGTTCTGGACTTCGTACCTGTAGGCAGACTCATCACCACCTGTAATAAGTCCAACCACAGTGGTGTTGTCTGCAAACTTAATAACAGAGTTAGATGGAAATGTTGGTGTACAGTCAGAGGTGTATAGAGAATAAAGGAGGGGACTCAACACACAGACCTGAGGTGAGCTGGTGCTGAGTGTGATTGTGGAGGAAAGGTGAGGGCCGACTCTGACAGACTGTGGACGGTTCATCAAGAAGTCTTTGATCCAGCTGCAGGTGGGTGGGGGGAGGCCGAGGGTCAGCAGTTTATTTATCAGGATGTCTCGGATGAAGGTGTTGAAGGCGGTGGAGTAATCCACAAAGAGCATCCTGACGTAGCTATTCCTGCATTCCAGGTGGTTCAAGGCAGTATGGAGAGTTATGGATATGTCGTCATCTGTGGATCTGTTAGGCCTGAATGCAAACTGGTGGCGGTCCAGGGATGGTGGGACGCTGGCTTGTATGTGTTGGAGCACCAGTCTCTCAAAACACTTCATTATGAGAGGGGTGCGGGCCACAGGTCTGTAGTCTGCTAGGCTGCTTGAGGATGGTTTCTTTGGAACAGGGTTGATTATTGCTGATTTCATAGAAGGGGGAACAGTGGCCTGGGCGAGACATAAATTGAAGATGATGGTGAAGACATGAGAGAGTTTGTTACAGCATGCCCTGAGTACCTTCCCAGGTATCTCGTCAGGGCCGGCAGCCTTCCTTGGATTCACCACTTTGAGAACCTGCCTCATCTCATGCTGTTGAATAGTGAGGGCAGGTGTGTCAGTGACCAGGAGGGGTAGAGTGGAGGAGCTTCTGGTCTCAAAGCCGGCAAAGAAGTTATTAAGTTTATTACGTTATCCGAGACTAAGGGTGAATTCCAATTCCTGTCTTAACCCTCAATCTTAACCCTCAATCTCAAAAATGCGCACTCCCGCGAAGTGCAAGTGCTGTCCCGATTCTCAGAACGTTAAGTTGAGGGGCAAGTTTTAGAGCTGTATGGCCCTCACTTTTAAGATTTTCCAGGACCACCCTTGGTAGTGAGTGCTATCCCAGAATCCTTTGCGCATCATCCGCCGAGCCCAGCCGAGCCCGGCTGAGTACAGACGATTCAGTCAATGCAAGATGGCGGCGACAAGTGTAAGGAAGCGGAATTATCAATGTGAGTATTTTCTTCATTAATAGTTGTTTTAAAATTATGATATCTTAGTTTAACGTCATTTTATGGACTATAGACCTCTATGTAGTGTAACACACATATCTTTTGGCTAGCTAACGAAGCCGGCGCGGGCACTTGCCCCTGCACGTAACCCCGGTTCTCTGATAACCGAGAATGCTGTCATTCAGTTACAAAAAGTCATTTTTCTCAGTGATAACATAGTTGTTAAGTTGTTTTAATATACGTGAAATGTTTGCATTGACATTTTTGTAAGATGACCGGACGGTGTCATCTCCTGTAGCCGTAGAGTCTGCAGCTGGTAACGTTACAGCTGCAGGTTAACATTAGTGATTGTATTATCTGATGACTCTCTGCTGAATAAGTTACGTCGGTTGTTGTGGTACAGATTATTTGGTTGAATATCAAGAGTGAAATGTTAACGTGGATGAAAGTCACCAGATAACACTTGTGTGACTGTATAAACAGCCTCACTAGTTCTGCTGGATGTTGACTACAGTATTCATTGTGATAATATTTGCAATACTGCATGAAACTAAACTGATAAGCCAAAAAAATAAAAGAAAGTAATGTTGTTATCTCTGTTCCATTTCAGGGCCACCAGGCAAAACACAAGCCCTGATTCATTTCAGGGCCACCAATGAAGACAAGTTTACAAAAAGCAAGCAGGCTCCAAAAAAACTATGGGAGTGAGTAATTTGTAACTTGTGAACTGTTCATATTCATAACATAATTCTCGGGCACAACTGCAACTGTTTCCCTAGTGATCAAGCATTCTGTTTCAATATGAAATCAGCACAGCTGCAGACAGCAGCAGATTATTGTTTTGCTGCCCCTATACTGTCACTTTTTGGAAAGATTTTATCGAGTATATTCATTGTAACATTTATGTTCTATTTTCACTACTGTACAAAGATGTAGATGTGCTGTTTGGATTTTATGATTTCAGCATTTCTAAACAAAAACAATTCTATTTCATTAATCTATTTATTATCTATAGCGAAATTCTATATTCATAAGAGTAAATTTTATAATAGAAAATCCTTGTTCAAAATTTTTATGAATGAAATGCAGCAATACTTAGAAAGCATTCAGCACTCCACAAACTCCAAAGCTATAAAGACTCTGAAAATATGTAAACAATTTAATGGTTTGAGTTGCTGAACTTTTTTGTTTATTTATTTATTTGTTTATCTTATTTCCCTTTCTTTCTTTTCTCTTAACCCTGGCATATTTGTTCTGTTCATGTCTGTCACTGCTTGTTTTGTACAAGAATTGAAATAAAGTGTTGGGGGAAAAAAAATCGTTGCATCTTTTTATTGACGACTACTGATGATGTATATTTCTTCTTCTTTGAACTGACAGACTGGACAGAGTTTTGGCCCCCCACAGTCTTAAGACGTATTTGCCTTTGAGGGGTGTCCCATTTCTTAGTCACAAAGTAGCCCTTAACACTTGGTTTTCAGGGCGACTAAGACTGAGGGTTGAGCTTGAGGGTTAAGATTGAGGGTTAATATAAGAATTGGAATTGGCTCTTTGTCCTCAATTTTGCCTTTATAGGCCAGCTTCGCAGCCCTGATCCCTCTCCTCAGATCAGCCCTAGCAGTGGTGTAAAGAGCTCGATCAGCCCTAGCAGTGGTGTAAAGAGCTCGTCCCCTGACCTGAAGGCCCTGTCCTGTGCAATGAAGAGTTTGTGTACTAAACTACAACTTGTACAGAATTCAGCAGCTCGCATTATCACAAGGACCCATCCACTCACCACATCACACCGGTCCTGCAGCAGCTCCACTGGCTCCCTATCACACACCGTATCAATACAAGATTTTACTGCTCACCTTCAAGGCCATTCACAACCTCGCCCCTCCATACCTGTCTGATCATCCACATTGCCACACCCATTCGCACACTAAGATCCTCTTCCTCCATCCACCTCTCCGTTCCCCCCGCCCGTCTGGCTACCATGGGGAGCAGAACATTCAGCTGCTCTGCTCCCCAGCTCTGGAATTCACTCCCCCTTGACCTCCGCAACACCACATCTGTCAATCTGTTTAAATCCAAACTCAAAACACATCTGTTCAGACTTGCCCATTCCACCTGATCATATGCATTACACTGTCTTACTGTCATCCCCTCTATTTTAATGTATTGTATGATGTGTTATGATGTTTTGTATGCTGTGTTTTATCGGTCTCATTGTGTCATACAGATTACTGTTAATTTATTATGCTGATCTGTTCTGTACGACATCTATTGCACGTCTGTCCGTCCTGGAAGAGGGATCCCTCCTCAGTTGCTCTTCCTAAGGTTTCTACCGTTTTTTGTTTTTTTTCCCGGTAAAGGTTTTTTTTGGGGGGGGGAGTTTTTCCTTATCCGCTGTGAGGGTCCAAGGACAGAGGGATGTCATATGCTGTAAAGCCCTGTGAGGCAAATTGTGATTTGTGTTATTGTAAAATTGATTAATTAATTGACTGATCCTTGCTGTAAGGCGACCTTGAGTGGCTTGAAAGGCGCCCTAACAAATAAAATATATTATTATTATTATTATTATTATTATTATTATTATTATTACTTCTGACATCATCCATGGCTTTTGATTGGGGAAGACCTGGATGTGCTTGTTTAAAGTTACGTTGTTAACGCAGGTGTTAATGTAAAAAAGGACAGTTTCTGAAGTGCTCCCTCGGGCCATGTCGTAATAGTTTTAATGCAAGGTTTTGCTGTCCTCCTAAGAGGGATGTAAGCAGGGAGGATGAGCAGAGAGAGGTGGTCTGAGAGCCCGAGATGGGGAGGGGGCACTGCCCTGTAGGCCTGCTTTAAGTTACAGTAGACATGATCGAAATTATTGTTTCCCCTGGTGGCATAGCTCACATACTGAGTGAATTTGGCGAGCGCTGGCTTCAAGCATGCCTGGTTAAAATCACCCAATCAAACTGATGTGCATGTATTGTTCCTGCCATCCGCCTGCCCCGGACTGGACTCCTGGGTGTTTAATCATGAGCAGGGCAGAGATGTTTGGGACATCTTATAAGGAGCACACAAGTGGTGTGTTTGTTTTTCTGACCATACTTTAAGGACACACATTAGTCAACCAATGTGGCAACAAACAAGACTACACATTTAAAAAAAAAAAAAAAAGAGTAGCCACTATATAAATCTGTCTTTGTGTTGTCACTTCTGTCTCAAATCAAGTAATAGCATATTTTCTTTGAATCATCTCCTTGGGCTCCCTGAAGGTTGGAATGAATAATTTAAATTTAAAAAAAAACATAATTTGTAGACAGTGCTGATGATTGCTATTCTGTTTTTGCATGCATTACATTTAACAGTTCTATAATAGATTCATGCAGATGCTTTTGTGTTTAAAAAAAAAATAATGGAGCATTTTGTCTCATGTTCTCAGGCCTGCAAAATCCCTTTTCTGAGTAATGCCAGATTCAGACTAAACAGTATCAAATATAGCCCGATGTGTCTGTCCTATGGTGTGGGCTCAGATCATGGACGACAATGAGTGTTGTGTGTGCAATAATAATCATTTTATCCTGTGTAGTGTGTTATAGTAGATGGCAACTGATGCAGTGCCAGGGACACCTCATAATGTTCCGACAAAAAGTCGAGCATGTTTAACACACATTTCACTAGCAAGGACCACATAACAATGATATGCAGTTTAAAGATTTAATGAAGATGTGTTTGTCACAGAAATGGTTATAAATGGGATGGTGATGAATGGGGGAGTGCAGATTTGCAGATGAATGAACGGGATGGAGATGACATCATCAGAGGGTCGGACTGGGTGAGGTGTAGATGTGGGCGGAGAGACTCAGTGTGGGGGTTCCGTCTTTTGTTCTGTCCCCCAAAACAGTCTGATTAAGTGAGGCTTAGTCTGTCGTGTGCTAGACGGAGATCATTGAGGTTATTGTGGATGTAGGTTTTATATGCTTGTGAAGACCAGCAGCCGAGGACCTGTATGAGTTAGTCTGAAATTCCTGATCTGGCAGCTGAGGAGGCAACTCCGATACAGAACAAATTGCAAGAGTAATGATCTGATGAAATTCCGGAGAGACGGAGGATATTATGAAAGTGTTTCTGGAACCAGAAATGGGTGGCCATCCTCCTTGTTTCAGTGAGGAAGAGGGGATCTTGTGGTGAAGCGCAGGCGGAATACCGGGTGTGGATGTATCTGGTCAGTGGCTCGTGCGGGCTGAGAAAGGAGTTGAGGCAAAAGGTATAGATAGGAAAGGATGCTCCTAACTGATCAGTTTTACTCCTGCGGAGTGCGAATATAAGCGAGTCGGAAGTGTGAGTGGTGATGTCGGATAGACTGGGATGTTGGAAAGGATCGTAGACAGATGAGGTTGGAGCAAATTCAGAGCACCTCAGAAATCTGAAGAAAGCGAGTAGAAACATTGATTCCAGTTTTAAGTCAATTGTGGGAGAAATGTAACCAGAGCGCAGAGTGCGTATGCAGCGGCAGAGCAGATTGGAGGTGAGAGGAAGGTGTCTGGCTGTCAGCGCTGGTTTGTACTTTCATAAGCCTTTGATTAGCATGGTGACGTGAGAGTGCGAGATTGACTGACAAGGGAGGCCGGTGGATAATTTATGGAATAAATTGATATCAGTCAGATATGTTTGTATGCTGGAGGCCCGGATCTTTGTTACAGTATGACAGTGTGTGATGAAGTTACACATGGACATGGCGTCCAGAGAGGGAAATGGTAGATGATAAGTGCCGTGGTAATTCTTGAAAGAATTCCAGCCGGTGAGGTAAGCGGATAGCATGCTTGGTGCTACACTGTGAAGGATGGTTTCTTGGGAGGTGCGAGTGAGATTTGCCAGATGAGGATTTAATTGAATATGGTCGCTGAAAACAGTAGGATTGGTGTGGGGTGGACATCCAAGTCTGGAGCCAAGCATCTGAATTTCTGGAAAGAGAAGCGGGACAGTGAGTCAGCGATGGCGTTGTGGTGACCGGGAATGTGAGACACACGGAAGATGAATTGATGCTGAGCGGAGATGAGTGTGAGTCTGCGGGTGAATGGCATGATGGCTGGGGAACGGTAATGGGAATCTATTACTGCTGTGTTGTCAGAATGAATAGTGATGTATTTTTTAGACCATTCGTGCCCCCAAATTAGAATGGCGATGATCACAGGATACAGCTCGTACAGAGCAGACGAGGGAGAGCGTGACTCTGAGGGCCAAGCAGCAGCAAACCATCTCCCCCCATAATATCCGCCGAAACCTACAGAGGGAGCCGCGTCTGTGTAGAGTTGTGTGGAGTGGTGGGACGGGAGTGCAGTGGAGGAGCCATGATGGTGCATGCAGAGGCCGGGTGAGAAGGGGCGCTGCATAAGTCGCAGGAGAAGGAGGAACGAGCTGCAAAAATGCGGCAGTATATTTCAGAATCGAGGACCTCCCAGTACATCCCCTGATTTAGCTGCTGCAACCGGCCGGCTGCTTGTGCAGCAAAGTGGACATGGTAGCTCTAAAATCCCACCCCCCCAAAACGCAAAGCCATGTCCAACATGATGGACAGATAGTCGTCCAGCTCTGATCGACAGTAAGGATAAGCAGAGCAGATGATGTCACGAAAGAGGGAGAAAGCTAGAGCAAACTCAACAGGAGTCAAGTCTTTAGAGACCTGGCTGGCAATGACTGCTTTAATAGAACTGGACAGAGGACAGTCTGCAGTTCCCTGGGTTGACTACTATCGAAAAAAGGATGGCTGAATGAGCTGGGCTAGGTCTACATAATTGCCGGACAGTATTTGCTGGTGCAGTGAGTGTGAGACGGGTGAGGGGCGGTGGATGGCAGAGGCTGGTGGAGCTGGTGGTGTGGCTGTGGCCAGAGTGTAGACGGCAGCAGAGGAAAAAACATTAGGGCGTTGGGGAAGGGAGGGGGTGGGGGGTAGGGAAGGGGTAAGGAGAGACTCGTTGGAAAGAGAGTGGAGGCTGTGAAACACCTTCGGAGGAGCCCCTTCTGCTGCAGGACGGGACTCCTGGGCTGCGATGCCAGCCGGAACACGATAGTTGGAAGAAGGGTAGAGGAAAGGGATGTGGGGATGGAGGATATGTGTGCACGGGGTGAGAGTGAAGGCCTGTGAGACAGGGAGGAGAAGAAAGCAGATATTGCACGTGACATGTCTGCATCAGAGGGAGAAGGCACAAAGGGTGACACGACCTGACCCCCGGCTGGGGGAATGAATGAGAGAGGCTGCTCCAGCTGGAGTGGTGGAGGCGCCGTGACATCACCGACGGTGACACTGGCGGGAGTAGGCCTCGGAAGGGAACCCGGACATGCGGCTGCTGTGGTCTCGGGGGCCCGGACAGCGGCTGAATAAAGTTGGAACATCCTGGACTTATTGCCGCTGCGGTGGAAGGGGATGTTTTTTGCCCTCAGGAACCGCTGGAGCCGGGTGATGGTTCAATCCCTGATGTCAGGCTCTTGTTGTGGATGTGGGGATGGTGGAGATGGTGAATATGGCTGAGTGGGAGCGGCGAGGTCGACTAGTCAACTAGTCACTGCGAGGTTGCAGGCTGCCACTGGCTCCCACGGTTGTGGACGCGACGTCGATTTCCCACCTGCGAGGATGGAGGAGAGGAGGCCTGAGACCCACAAGGAGTAGGGGCGATCTCGTTGATGGAGCCCAATGGAGAACCACGGCGAGACCGAGGGATGTTGACCACAGAGCGCAGCCGGCTCCCATGGGAGTGTCGGCTACCAGCAGACTGCTGAGACGGAGTCAGAAGATCACCTGGCTCAAACAGGGAGTTGTACAAGTCGGACCCGGACGGGTTGACTTGCAGCACATGATCCATCATTGGATCATCATCATTACACGATAAACACACTTGCTGAGATACACAGGGTCGCCAATGTTTGAGAGATCTGACAGGCCTGTGGTAGAGCTGTACTGGTATATGTCAGGTGATTAGAGGAGTGGTTGAGGCGTGGTCCTGCTCCTGAACCTAAGATAAACAATTCACTCCATCATGTTTTCCTCTTTGCTGGAATCCCACATATTTATTTAAGCTACGCTGACTAAACGTCGTCTTTTGCCCGGACATGTCCACTTTTCATCTCCTGTCCGGGGTGTCAGAGAGGTTTTCATAAATTGATGATAATGTCCGTTTTTCCGTGTGTGTGTGTGTGTGTGTTAGAGTGTGTTAGAGAGGGAGACCTCCGTGTTTGAGACAGGAGTGGGAGGCGGGATGTCCGACATTTTCCAGCGAGGGGAGAGGGAGAAATATAACAAAATAAGACAACATAGGAGACACCAGTCTCCCTCTTTTATTTTATTTTCAGCGTTTAATCAAGGCGGGAGGCGGAAGGTCAGAGACTTCCAGCGAGGGGAGCGGTAGAAACAAACAGCCAATGTGTGTGTGTGCGTGTGTGTGTGTGTGTTATGTTCAGGTGCTGTCACGTAAATAACAGTGCCCAAGCAATAAACAGGATCGACAATAGTATTTTATTCATTTTTACACTACATTTTCACTGAAAGCTGACTGAATCCAACCCGAGCCCGAATACATTTTTGACCAAACCCTGGCCCGACCCCGTCGGGACCCATCGGGCTCGGATCGGGTACATTCTAGTGTGTGTATGTGTCCTCTATAGGGGCCTATCTGAATTTCTGTCTTTAAGAGATATTATTTTGTAATATAACTTAATTTTCTATCCATACATATAAACTTTAAATATATTAAAATTATAAGGCATCTTTGAGTAAACTGCGAGTAGGCTATCATTTAAGTAGGCTATCTCGTGGCCGGGCCAAGTGTCCTCTTTTTTGGAAATCAAAATATGGTCACCCTAATTTAAGCGCATTTTGCTTCCATGTTTGTTTGGGTTTAGCACCAGTGCATCATTTCATGCTGCATTTATGTTGGTTGGTTAGTAGAGGTAGCTCATAAGGGCAGTCACACAGTGAGATGGCCATCCCAAATTTCTGACACTGTCAGAATTTTATCCCTGGCTGTCTTTGATGAATGTAGGACCACTGTTTTAGAGCCACGACCAAAGATATTGCCATGTTTTTTTTTCCACGTTGGTCATCTTTTATGTGGGACAGCTCAAAATCAAACACTGTATACCAGGCTTTACATGACTCTTTTTGTCACAGCTGTCATTTTGACCAATAGGAAAACAGAGCGATCTGCTGCCATGGATAACCTTTTTGATATTTTCAGTAGGGATGTTGACCGCACAGAGTGCAAAAAGGAAAGATGATGGCATTAAACAGCAGAGGCATTTCAGCAACCTGGTATTGCCATTAGCATCAAGCTAGCAAAGAATGTTATTTCTTCAGAATGGAGAAGGATATAAAGGAATAAAACTCACAAATAGTGGCAGGGCTTTTACCTGCACCTGCTTCCACTGTCCACCTGCTGCTCATCGTCCTGATTGCTACTACTCACCTCCTGCTTCCACTACCCACCTGCTGCTCATCAACCTGATTGCCACTACTCACCTCCTCCAGTATTTAAACCCGGTTTGCTCATCCAGTCCTCGCCAGTTTGTCAGTTGCTTTCAGTGGTAAACTACGTCCTGGCCTCTAGTCAACTATCAAGTACCTTTTTGCTGCTTGCATAATTTGAATCTCTGTGTTTGGATTAATTTTCCTCTGTTTATTCCCAGTGCCACCCTGTCGCCTGCTTCCCCGCCTCGGCCAGCTCCGCTCCCCCATTCCTGGTTCCGGCTCTGGACTTCTGCTTTTCGTTTCTGTTTTTGGACCCTGTATGGTGAAAATAAACTCATTCTCTTTTTTTGACACAAGTCTGCATTGTGGATCCAGTTCTTTTACTTAAGCCTAACAGTCAGTCATGTCTGTTGGCCAAGGCAAGGCAAGATTTTATGATGTCACAATCACCTAATCTGACATAGTAGCTGACGGAATGGACAAAAATGTTGTGTATTCTGAACCTGGTTTTAGGCCGTAAGGTGAACACAGTTATCGTTTCATGTTGTTCCGACATCTGGGGCCGACACGATCTTTACTTCATAAAAAAGATCGATACATGTTCAGCTAATCAGCGGGAGTTCGTAGCTCATAACCCCACAAGAGTCCTGTGATCGGGGTCATAATTCGGCACTTGTTCCGTCTGAGCGTAATGATCAGTTCCGCCTGAGCGTAATGAGATTTGGTACATGAGTGATGACATGGCCGTCCCGTGATCGCGCTACACCAATAAGGTAACCGCATTTCATGTCGCCATGGTTTCATTCAGTAGAGGAAAACAGACCCGGAAGTCCTCAAAAGTGAGCAGAAATTAGCTGAAACAGTGCTATTCACATTGCTGTGTCCATGAAACACGATGAGACAAATAGACAGTAAGGTGAACTAAGCAAAAATGTCTTAAAACACATTTGATTCACCTGGGCATAATTGACATATTATTACATAGACAACATAGCTGTCCAGTACGGAAGACGAGAACGGCCATGTTTTTTTGGGGGTTTTTTGTGCACTG
The DNA here is from genome assembly GCA_026686955.1 of Epinephelus cyanopodus. NCBI lineage: Eukaryota > Metazoa > Chordata > Actinopteri > Perciformes > Serranidae > Epinephelus > Epinephelus cyanopodus. Next base: position 41,477,122 of record CM048923.1, on the reverse strand, counting down.
TTATCTCGTGACAACGACTTATTATTTCATTATCTTGATATAACAAAGATTGTTTTTCCATGATAATTGTTAAGTCTGATGATTGTGCACTGGTTAATGTGATCGTCTTGATTTCAGCCTACAAGAGCTGCCGTGGTCCTGCCAGATGCCTCCTGCTGCTGCTGTTATCATTAGTCACACTTCTACTGTTATTATACACACATGATTATTGTCACATACCGTATAGTATATTTCCAAATAGTCGCCCGGTGGCATATAGCTGTCAGGCACCTAATAGCCACCGGGGGTTTGACCCCATTTTGCGTATTAAATGCCGGTCTGATTAAACGCCGGGGCGATTATTTCCTCATTCATTGCCTCAAGGAGGGACAGCTGAGGGACTGTTTGCACTTTTACGCACGGGTTGGTGGTGAAGTGGCGCACGGATGGACGGACGGACAGACAGACAGCCACGTATCTAAAACTGGTAATACATCTGGCTACATCTTTCCCACATCAAATATCCGTGATCGCCTTGACTCGCGTGCGTAAAAACGCACACAATTCCGTGTCCTCTCACCACGGATGCTGTGATTTGATGGCCTGGTATCATTGTAGCCCACTCTTATAAGACCCAATAATAATAATAATGATAATAAGTTACTGTGGACCTATATGCCATGCCTTTTAATAAAATTACCAGAAGAATTCACTGAAAAACAGGTAATGTCAGCCTGAATTACTCACGTGCATCCCCGGTGAAAATCGCTGACATGCATGGGGAATACAGCTTCTACAGGCTCACAATAGCTTGATGTTAGGACTCAGGGACCAGAATTCGGGATGGCGGACCGTCGGAATGGCGATATTTTGATGTGGCGGCCTGTAACTGTTGGTTAAATGGCCCGTTCAGTTGGTAGGCTATTCGGATAACTGGGGCTTTACTGGTATAATGCAATAGCACCACCCAGCGGTGAAACCTGTGTGCACGAAAAAAATGACCCACTCTAAACATTTAGAGATTTTTGTACACGGACTCACCTATACATTATACAATATTTTTGCATTAAACAACATACTGGACAGGAACTGGAACCAAATAACGGACTGGTGCAGGTCAGTGAAAAAAATAAAGCCTTGAGCAAATAGCCGCCTGGTTCTTTTAAATGCCTGGGCTACTATGATATACATACATGTGTGTGTGTATATATATATATATATATATATATATATATATATATATATATATATATATATATACACATATGTATATTAGTGCTGCACGATTTTATAAAAATGTGCGATTGCGATTTGAGTGGACAATATCGCGATTTGCAATTGCGATTACAATATAATACATAAATGGTATCACACGTTAACATTTATTAGGGTCCGGGCAGCTAAGCTGCCAGGACACTATTGTAATCCTAGGGATTCTTCTTCTTCTTCTTCTTCTTCTTCTTCTTCTTCCAAGGAAATCATACTTCCCGTGGGTGAAAACTTACCAAACTTTGCACAAAGGTCCAGTCTCATGCCAGATATCCTCAGCTGTAAACTCAAGCCAATAGTCCTGATGGTGGCACTACAGCAAGCATCTCAAGTGCAAAATTTTGAAAATTCATAACAAATCAACCGTACGTGCTAAAACTTTCATCAAACTGTAGCCCCAGTACGAAAGAAACTTTTGTACATTTAAACCTATAAAAAATTATGAAGTTCATCACTGTTTTTTTCCAAAACTGTAAAACTTCTTAAATCTATCTCCTCCCACAATTTTTGCTCAGTTGACACCAAGCTTGCTACAGAGCATCTTCAGACTGTCCTACAAAAACTATGTTTCTCAGATTTTTATTTACCAAAAATTGAGCCTACAGTGCATGAAAATGTTTGACTGTAAACTGTACTGTAAACATATACATGCAAATTCTTGCTAAATAACTCTTCAATGTTCATGAAAAAATTACAAAATTCTAGAGTCATGGTAGATGATGTGTCGCAAATTTCACAATTTTATCTCAAAAACTGAATTTTTGACAGCATTTTGAATTTTGCTCTAATGTGAACAACAAATCTCCTTGTGCTCCATCTTATTGTTTAAAATTGCCTGAGTGTGACTCATTACTGTGCAGCATTTTCAAGTCTTTTTTCCAGTCCAGTGTCAATACTTGTGAAAGTGTGAAACCATCTGAGGCTTCTCACTTTGCACATAGCTCAACTAGTTAAACATCAGTTTTTCGCTTATGAAGCAAATCAATCATTGTTAAAATAAATCACCAACATCTCCATGCTGTCTAGATGCAATATGTGTATTTTCAGATTTTTGTTTTGAAAACTGAAATTTTTTTTACAGTGGTTTGAAATCTGCTTTTGCATGCATGGACGGCTGCTAAACCTGCATGTCTGGCTTAGTCAATTTGCTAATTAGCTCAGTGAGATAGAAATTGATCCTTAGGGCTCTAGTTTCCCGGCACAGCGCAGGGTGGCGAACCCCACAGAGCTAGTTTCGAGTGGTACAACCCGAGGCGCGCTCAGTTTGGTGGTTTGGCAGACCGAGGTGCACTGAGATGGGTGTGGCGGCATAGCAGGGGAAGGTGTCGACAGATCCAGCTTGGCGCAGTGACAGTTTCGTGCCAAAAGACTTTGCCGAAGGTGCGCTAAAAGCTCGCCAATTGAAACCACGCCTACTGTCAGCGCAGGCGGAGCGCAGCCAGTGTAAGCCGAAGTTTGGCTGACCGACGGACAGTGCGCACACGTCACCAAAACCTCACAGGCGGGTTTCCAGAATGTCAGGCACATTAACGATGCAATAAATATCCACAAACACCACTATTCAATGCAACTATCTGCAATTAGCACATAAATGTATCTCTATATCGACTGTCCCGTCACATCTGATGTCAGATCAAAGGGTATTGGCACCATTTGGCATGCGTAATGGAAACCCAGCCTGATTTGATTAACACAGTTGCAAACTAAGCAGTTCCGTATATTCGGACACTGCGAGCTTGGACCTCCCAGACCAAAACATCAGTTTCCTCCTTGGAGGAGTTTGGCCGTCTGACGCTGCTGCTCTCTTCTGCCATGGCGAATTGAGTAAACTCATTCACAGACAGACTGAAGATGGCGGTAGGAGTGGATGTGCGTGCGTAGCTCCACGTAATGGGTCTGTCTGCCTAAGTAAAAACATTGTTTTGTTAGTAAATATAAACTGGTATATTACTTGAGGTGGAGTTTATGATAAATCTCCGTGTTGAGGAACGAACTGGAAGTCTGGATATTCCTAGAATCACGACTACTGCTACGCCTAAAATAAATCAGTGCACCACCTGCGGACTGAAGCCACGCCAAACAAATTAAGGTGTGGTAAGTGACGGTCAGCGTTTCGAAATCTTATCATCTATAATCACGATGCAGAATCAAGAACAGAATCATGAACAAATAACTCTCCAATCTCTGTGGCAAGTGGTCAGCGAGATAAAAGGTGAGCTGACGCAAAACTTTTGTGCCATTAAGGAAAAAGTAAATTGGATCGATGTTAATATGGCTACACTTAATCATCAATATGAGGAAATGCAGCAGAGAGTGAGTGCAAATGAGGATAATCTGCATACTGCCACGGGGAAAATTAACTCCCTTCAAAAGGAGGTGGACTCTCTGAAATCCAAGGTGGATTACCTGGAAAATAAAGGCCGCCAGTCTAACCTGTTGATGGTCGGTATCCCGGAGGGAGCAGAAGGAAGAGATACGGTTGCATTTGTTGTCCGACTTCTGACGCACGCCCTCGGTTGGGGGCAAGACTCCGAGCCGCTGATGGTGGAGAGGGCCCACCGGACCTACGAAAGACAAGTATCATCTGCTCAAGCAGGAAGACCGATCATTCTTAAATTCCTGAGTTATCAACAGAAGATTAAGGTGATGCAGCGAGCCAGGGAAGTCGGAGAGCTGAGAGTCAACGGGAAGAGATTCTTCCTTTATCCGGACTTCAGCGCAGCTGTCCGGGAGAAACGCAAGTCCTTTGCAGCGGTCAAGAAGCGCCTCCGCGGCATGGAACTAAGGTATGGGCTGTATTTTCCAGCAACACTCTTTGTAGAGTATGAGGGCCAGAAAAGGCTCTTCAAAAGCCCTGCCGATGCTGAGAACTTCATAAAAGACATATCTTGAGGAGGATGGCAATTATTTGAATATCGGGCTTCGGTGGTATTGATATTATTTTACTTTTTTTTCCTTTTCTTCCCCCCCCCACCACCTCATAGAGATGTTAAGAAGCCCAACAGTTATTTTGATCCCCCCCCTCCCACTTCTCCCGTCTGTTATTCTGGGAATCTTAAATTGTGGACTAAAAAGAGGATGGGATTGCATGGATACACTCAGAAGTGGGTATACTGAGTTTAAAACAGATAATGAACTAATGTAATTATGTTGTTTGTATTTGTTGTTGTTGTTGTTTTCCCTTTTCTTTTTTTTATACCTGCTTTATTTTTTGTTTGTTTTTGTTATCTTTGTCCCTTCTCGTGGAAGAGGTGGGCGGGAACACTCTTGACAAATCACTCTAACTCTAAACTTGGAGTAGCACTTGGTGTAGGACAGTTGATTGAACAATGGAATTAAAGGACCATTCTGCACTTATCTAAATGGGGTCATGGTAATGAGTTGTAAAGTTATTTATATAAATTTAATACTGATGGAAATATGGGAAATGATCCACCTTGAGACTTGGTTTTAGTTTATTTTGGTTAGATTGTTAGCTTAGAACATGTCAGGCAGACTTAAGACCCCATCATTAGACGTTAGGGAAGCAGTGAGGTTGGGATGAGGTCCATAGGTTGGTTGATGGATCCTTACCTAACTTCTTACTGTGTAGGGGAGGGGAGGGAAAATGTGTGTGTATGGGTTTTGTGTGTTTCATGTTTGGAATGTGTGAAAAGGGAGAGCAGTTTATGGAATCAGATGCTTTATACAGACATTTTGCTAAACGTATTACTTGAATGTCTAAAGCCAAAAAGAGGTCATGGCCTTTAATACAGTAATTAAAGTTTATTCATGGAATATAAATGGATCCCACCATCCCATTAAGAGAAAAAAGGTTCTGTCATTTCTGAAAAAAGAGAGTGTCTCCATAGCATTACTTCAAGAAACCCATCTCAACAAGTCGGAGCACATTAAATTTAAGAGAGACTGGGTTGGCCAAGTCTATTCGGCCTCCTACAACAGTAAGAGTAGGGGTGTGGCAGTGCTGATAAATAAAACTTACCTGTTCAAGTAGAATTCTGTGACGTTGACCCAGAGGGTTGTTATATATTTTACATGGTTATTTATATGGAGAGAAGATTACTATTGTAAATGTGTATGCTGCCCCAAATGCTCCTGTATGCCTATTCACTAAATTAACAAGTCTGTTGCTGGAATACTGTTGCCCTTTAACAATCATCGGAGGAGATTGGAACTGTGTTTTGGACTCTACTAAAGATAAATATCCAGTTCCCAAATCACAGATCACAGGAGTTAGATCCAAAGCACTCATGCAGATGATGGAGGAAGTTGGTCTAGCAGATATATGGAGACTTATGAACCCTTGTCAAAATGATTTTTCTTTTTATTCAAACCCCCATAAAACATACTCCCGAATTGATATTATATTAGTTCCTAATGTTTCCACTGACAGGGTTGTGAAATCTGACATTGGGTCAATTTTCATATCTGATCATGCTCCTACATCAGTATGTCTTTCCATCCAGAATCACAGAGTTAAACGATCTGGATGGAAATGTGACAGATCAGTGTTGGCGGACCCTGAATTTTGAGTGGGCAGAACAGGAGTTAAAAATGTTCATTAATATAAAATAATAATGAGGTAACCCCATCTATTTTATGGAAACTACTAAGGCATACTTAAGAGGGATCATTATCTCCTACACATCTACTAAGAGAAAAAAATATATAAATGAACAAAGACAATTAGAAGTAAGATTACTAGAAGCAGAAAAAAGAACATAAAAAACAGCCGACTCAAGCAAACTGGGATAGAGTTGTGACAGCTAGGATGGCTCTCAACACTCTTTTATCCCAGAAGGCTGAAAAAGCTTTGCTTCTGCAGAAACACAAATTATATGAACAGGGAAATAGATCTGGGCGGACCTGGCAGCATTAATTAATAATCGGTCAAAACATAAAATCTATCACTAAGATAAAAGGTAAAACAGGTAACTATTGTTTTATGCCAAATGATATTTGTTCTGTTTTCAGCGACTTTTATAGAAATCTGTATATGTCTGAGCTCCCACAGTCTTCTGACACTGAGATAAGAATGAATACTTTCTTGGAAAGTCTCCCCCTTCCTCAATTAACAAATGAGGAAAGAAATGTTCTGGGTATAGAGATAAATGTCAGTGAAATTATGAATACGATTGACTCATTATCAAGTGGGAAGGCAAGTGGTCCAGATGGCCTCCCAGTCGAGGTATATAAAACGTTTAGGAGTACACTTGCCCCCCTATTGAATAATATGTTTAAACACTCTCTCATGGCTAAGAGGCTTCCCAGTTCTCTGCAGTTAGCTACAATCACTGTCATTCCAAAAGAAAATAAGGATCCAGAAGATCCAGCTTCATATAGACCTATTTCAAACCAAAACACTGACTCCAAAATATTGGCAAAACTCTAGCTCATAGACTCAACACCCTCATTCCAAGGTTAGTTTCTCCTGATCAGACAGGATTCATCCTGGGAGACAGGTTTATTCTAACGTCAGAAGACTGTTGGAGTTATGCAGTACATTAAAAATAAGAACAAAGATGCATATATAGTAAGCTTAGATGCAGAAAAAGCTTTTGATAGAATTGAATGGATGTATCTTTTTAAAGTTCTCTACAAGTGTTCTTTTCCTGAAACATTTATACACTTGGTTAAATTACTTTATACAGACCCAAAATCAGTGATCTCAGTAAACGGGTCACTCTCACCAATCTTCTCAATAAATAGAGGTACGAGACAAGGGTGCCCTCTGTCACCACTGCTGTTTGCTCTGGTTATGGAGCCCCTGGCTGAAGCCATCAGACTGAATGAAAAAATAACTGGTATAAAAACTAATAAGAGCATGCACAAAATTGTCTTGTACGCGGATGATGTTTTGTTGTTTTTAACGAACCCAAGCACTTCTTTGCCAGAACTTTTAGAGGTTATTAATGAGTTCAGTTGTTTTTCTGGGTATAAGATAAATTTTGGAAAGTCAGTGGCCCTTCCAATGGGCAGATTAAGAGAGTACAAGCAAGATACCCCATTTCAGATAGATGGATCAGGTATTAGATACTTAGGTATTTTTATCCCATATGACTTACAGCAATTAATTAAATATAATTTAATACCTGTTATAGCCAAACTCAAAAGCGATTTACAAAGATGGTCTGTGCTTCGTCTCTCGATGATTGGAAGGATAGCATTAATTAAAAAATGAATATTTTACCAAGGATATTATATCTTATTCAAATGCTGCCAATCGACATCCCAATTAAATACTTTAGAAATATGCATAAATATTTATGTAAATTTATATGGGATAATAAGAGACCAAGATTTAAATTAGTTAAACTGCAGCTTCCCATTTCTAAAGGAGGCCTCTCTGTACCCAATTTTAGGTTCTACCACTGGGCATCTCAAATGAGACATATGTCACAGTGGATAAAAGAAGATCCTAAAAATATATTTACAGATTAGAAATGATAGGGTGTGAATCATTACTACCATCTGATTTACCATTTATAGAGAAAACTACCTTGCAATCTTTAATACAAGATAATTTTGTGGTTAAAAACATTTTAAGCACTTGGTATAAAATATGTAAATACTATGGGACGGAGGGATCCTTATCTTTTTTTGCACCTGTGGTCAATAACCCTCACTTCCCCCCCTCTTGCTCAGATATTGGATTCAGGAGATGGCGGGAAGTAGGGATTATTAATATGAAGGATCTGTTTGATGGACATGCGATGAAATCATTCTCTCAGATGAGAACAGACTATGGACTAGAACAAACTCAATTTTTTAGATACCTGCAACTGAGGAGTTATGTTCATTCCACTATAAAAAGAAGGCTGAGATAAGTTTTCTGAAAAATTGCTGGTTAAATCTGTGTCAGTACATAAAAAAGATATTAAGTTATCTATATGGGGAACTTGTTAAATGTGAGAAAATTGATACTGACGTCAGTAGATGTTCCTGGCAAGTGGATTTTGGGACCACAATAAGTAAGGATGATTGGGGAAAAATCTTAAATGCAAAAAAGATAACTTGCTCAAGTACATCGCATGAAACTCAATTTAAGATCATTCATAAACTGCATGTTACCCGGTTTCAGATCCAAGTATGATCCTGATTGTACTATAGTATGTCCTAAATGTAATACTGGCAAAGCTACATATTTTCATGTCTTCTGGGAATGCCCAAATATTGTTGAATTTTGGTATAGTGTCAAAAGGAAAATTGATGGCATGTTTGGGATGTAGGTCAACATTAAATCCAGGTATTTGCATCTTAGGACTAAGAGGGAGATATACATGCTTCTAAGTATAAATATATATTGAGAATCTGTTGGTACGCAGCTAGATTATGTATTCTTCAAAAATGGATTGGTGACGCATCTCCAGATGTTTCTCACTGGTTTGAAAAATTCTTGAATATAATTCCACTCGAAAGGTTATCATACATAAATAAGAATAAAATGGTCCAATTCCTGGTCACGTGGCAGCCAGTTTTGATTAGTATAGAAGACGAACTCCAAATTGGGCTTCAGAAGTACATGAATTTATCAATAGGGAACTCTAACTATTCATAATTTATGTACCCATGTATGTTTGGTATTTATGTCTGTTATTGTCGTCTTATGTGAACCATGCACCCCTAAGATGTTAACTTCTCATGGCTTAGAAGTAATACCCATTTGAACAGCCTTGTGCCAATGTATTTGTATCTCATATTATTTACTTGGTCAGATGGTCCAGTGGATTCTCTGCTTGCTGTATAGCTGGGGAAGTGTTAGATGTGTCTCAGCTCTCAGGAAACATTACCACATATAGTCATTTCAAGGGGTCTAGGACCCCAGTGTTTTAGAGATGCATGGCCTCCTTTGGACGGCGACATCATGTGAGATTATTTGGAAGAATTGTGATTGTTACTACCATTATGATATGTCTTACAATTCTGCTCCCGTGTGTGTGTGTGTGTGTGTGTGTATGTGTGTGTTCGTACGTAGGCTCTTGTGGACATCTTAATACTTGTAGAGATTGAATCCATAGTGCCCTCTGTACGTGTCTGTTTCTGTCGGTTTCCCTCACTTTAGGGGTGGGTGGGAGGGTTGAGGGTGAGTTTATGATATTAAATACACTTATATATGAATTTCAGCATAAATGGTGTACATATGTATATGTATATGTATATATATATATATATATACGGTATATATAGATACTTTTTTGTTCTTGTTTACCATTGTTTTGGAATTGTTGAAATGTACACCTAATATGGAATACCAATAATAAAAATATTGAATGAATATTGAATGAGAAAATATTGAATGAGAGTAAACTCTCATTACGCCTTTGCACGGCGCATTTAAGGGTGGGGAGAGGGGCTCAGTTGTTTGGTGTGATGTGTGTAAAACCCACTCCACACCTTCTCTCTCCTCCTCCTTGCTCAGAATTGCCTAAAAATGCCCGGACCCGACCCATCGCTGTGCAGCAGCTATAATTTACATTAAATCGCAAATCACAACCTTTAGACTGCAATTAGATTAATTGTGCAGAACTAATATATATATATATGTATATATATATATATATATATATATATATATGTATAGACATTATATATATTTAAACATGATGGCACCCAGGAGACATCCTGATCAGATGCCCAAACCACCTCAACTGGCCCCTTTTGAAATGAAGGAGCAGTGGCTGTACTCTGAGCTCCCTCCAGATGTCTGAGGTCCTCGACCTATCTCTAAAGCGGAGCCCAGCCACCCTCAGGAGGAAACTCATTTTCGCCACTTGTATCCACAATCTCATTCTTGCCGTCACCTCCCAACACTCAGGATCACAAGTGAGGCTTTGGAAGTAGAGGGACCAGTCAATCGAAAACTTTGGATTTTGGCACAGCTCCCTCTTCACAACGACAGTCAAACTGCCTACCCATCTCACGCTCCATTACTCATCAACAAAACCCAAGATACAACTCCTTTGCTTGAGGCAGCAACTCTCTCCAAACCCAGAGGGAGCAATCCACTGTTTTCTGGCAGACAACCATGGCCTCTCAGAGGTGCTGAAACTTATCCCAACCATTTCACACTAGGCTGCAAACTGCCCCAGTGCATGCTGGAGGTCACAGTGTGATGAAGACAACAGAATCACATCTTCTGCAAAATGGAGAGATGCAACTCAGAGGTCCCCAAACTGGACCCCTTCCTCCCCTTACTGTGCCTTGAGATCCTGTCCATGAATATCACAAACACAATAGACAATCCTGGCAGAGGCCAACATCAACTGGAGTCGTGTTTGACTCTGTGCTGAGTGAACAGCTACACTGTCACTTTGATTATACAGGGACTGGATGGCGCGTAGCAATGACCCCAGTGCACCTTATTCCCACAGTGGGAACACTCTCACGACCCCTCCATCAGCCCTGCAAGGGTAAAGAGTTGGTCCACTGGTCCATGACCAGGACGGAATCCACATTACTCCTCCTGAATCCAAGGTTTGAACGGTCGGAGCCTTTTTTTCCAGCATCTTGGAAAATGTTCCCAGGGATGCTGAGTATTGTGATACACTAATAACTGGAGCACATCCTTCGATCCCCTTTTGAATTAATTAGTTTCAAAACAATAATAATTTTTGGTACCATTGGAAACATGATGTATTAAATCCTTGTGAAAAAAATCTTTGTCTTGGAGAAGTTACATAGTTTTTGACATTCATTGACACAAATCCAGTTATCATTCCTTGTTAGTTTAACAAACATTCATGTACTGCACCACCTTGTATTAACAGCAAAAAAATGACACATACAACATGTTCATCTCCTCTTCTTTCCCACTGTCATAATGCGCTGTTTTGTACTCACAGTATATAGCACAGTTTGTTACCTCAGCATGTCCACAGTGCAGCAGAGCCTCAGGGCTGTTTTGAGTGGCATATGAAAAGGGAGAGCCATCGCTGCCTCTGTTACCTGCCTTTGCTTTGAAGGAGGGAAAACACTGGCTCTACATCCATTGAAACACGCACAAACTCAGACCCACACACAATGATGCACACACATACACACACACACACACACACACACACACACGCACACAGTTTTGCACAGATACTCCAACACCTGCACAAACAGTAGTAGAGAGCACAAGCATGGAGACTTTGTCATCAACACATAGTACTGGACTTAAAGAGATATCTGCAGTTACATGTACACACAAATACAAATGCACAGTGATGCTGAGATACAAGACACACTATCACACGCCTTAACACAGACACAAAACGCATAATCCCTGATAAAATTAAAACACAAAATTCTTGCATCCATTAGATCTTGGCTATACACACTAACTGCAAACCCAATTACAAATATCAAGTAAGACACAAAAACACACACATTTTGTTTTGTGCCTGAGCAAAGCATCTGTTTAGTCACCAGGGTGGGGACACTCATAAATAAATGAAGGGCCAGGCGTTTGTATTTTCATTTCCATCCTAGTTGTTTTGAGACGAGGCATATGCTCATTTGTGTGAAGGGATGCTAATGCCAAATGTAAAGCCACTGGAGCACATCACTGAGCTCCTTTGATGCTGAGCTTTCTGAAGGGAGCAGATTGACAGATAAAATGATGCGGTTTTATTCTTCCCAGAAGAGGTAAAATGTTGGCCACACTGTACCTGAGCAAAACCATTCTTTGCACTTTAGAGAAAATGATGGTAAGAAGGTGTCTATAGAGGACCGCAAGTGTCGCACGAAAAGTAGGCCCTAATAAAGCATTTCAGTATTAAAAAAATAATAATATTTTACATTTAAAAAAAGACATTAATTTCAATAATGTCACAAAAAAATCTAATTTATTAACCAATAATTTGATAGTCTAAATTGTATTTTATTATATGGTATTTTAATGGGCAATAAAAAAGGAATTAAGAAAAGAATTTGCCAAAGAAATATAATTGTATTAATAAATAGTTCAATTTAAAAAGGGATCTAGCCCGAACCTGCAGCATGGCACCGAACACACAGTCTATGAGAGGAGCCTGTGTTGCGTTCAGGCGTTGTCATGTAAATAACAAATTCAAGCACTTTCCCACTTGGCAGCATGCCTCTGTTTGTTTGAGGTGCTGCAGTAAATTGATAGTACTGCTACCTTGGGTAGCAACAGCCTTCAAACACACTTTGCAGCGGGGTGCTGTTTATTCTGTGTCTAACACCACAAAACCTCCCTGCTCGCTTCCCGCTCGCCCCATGATGTTTGTGTATCAAGCGCGCAGGGGGGAGGGGTGAGCCCACTCTGAACTACGGGAGCCCAGCGGGGAGCGTCAGTGGCAGATGTTAAAGAGAAACTCGATTTTCATTAAAACAAATCGACCTTAACTAAAAATTCAAATTAATCAATAAAATCGATTTATCGCCCAGCCGGGTCCCCACAGTAGCTGCAGTAGCTGCAGATATTTTAGTTACTGAGCAGTTTTGTAACCATCAAGCAAGTTACAGTAAAAGATCAATGATTCTTCACCCTTAATATTCTGACATTATAGTTACTGACCTTATGGTCACTCCTCCAGAACAAAAGCTACACTGCTCTGCAGCTGCTTCTGACTAGTGTACAGCAGTGACAACACAGCAGGAACAGGACAGCAGCTCACATTTACACTGTCACCATCGGTCCTTATTCACCATAAAGCACACACCTTCTCTCCTTCTCTCTCAGAGTCCTGTGCCCTGTCAGATCAGCATATACAGCCACCTGGTTAGGTGTCCCAGGCGCGCCGGATTCATTTCTGAAGTGGGGAGGCCAAAAAGTGCTGTGCGTCTGGGACTTGTCACCGTGTGGGCGTGGCTACCTGTGTAATGTCCAGTTAATAATAGGGACTAGTTACAGGTCCGTAGTGATCAGGGATTGAAGTACAGGCCGAGTTGAGTGTGAGCTTTCGCAACAGCGGCAACAGTGTGTTTTAGTGAAAGCAGCAGTATCTTGCAGCAAGTTACATGCTCGTCCTCTCTTGTTAAAAAGATGGTGAAGAAAGACAAAGAGTCAGATAATGTATTTAATCAAGAACTTTATCTTGGGAGGAAAAAAGCAAACAGTTTATTTCTTAACAGTGTTTGCATGAAACTTGAACCCTTTATGGATAGGGCTGTACCCAAATATTTGGATATTCGAATATTCATTTCTATGGTTAGGTATTCGTTATGAAAATTTGGTATTCGATATTTTTTTTTTTTTTTTAACATATTTTTATATAGCTGTTATTTTGTTATCTTTTGAATTTAATATGAATTATAGAACCGTTTTGTTTCCCCCGTTTTGTACAATTAATTATTGTTTAAAGTTTCAACAAGTTTCTTTTGGAGTGCGTGACAAAAGTGTGTTTTGAAAACGGCTGCGGACTGTCACCTGCTCAACGCATCAGTACCTTTGGATGACATGACAATAATAGCCTAATGATTGTAATAATAATAATAATGTCAAAACATAATTTACAGAGCGATTTAACAGACGATCACTGCTGCCCGACCCACAGCAGGTCCATTTGCGGGTACCGTGGGTTACGGGTTGACCCGCTCATCACTACTCAGCTCAGTCTATAAAGGCTGTACACAACAGTAAGGCTGTAGACATTATATTCTATTCAGGCCGGCAGAACCAGCAGCGCATTGGCTCTACAGTGCACGGCACTGCTGATTAACCATTTTATTGCAGCACAGAGTGTCTGCCAGCAACCAATTACTTGCAGAGGCTTCCTACAACTTGTTTCAACGGTTGTGATTTAATCAGAAGACAAATGACTAGCCAATGTGAAAATCAAAAGAAAGCATAGAATGATGTACTGAAGGAGACTGTTGTGCCATCACATTTTTTTGTGGTTTGAGAGCAAAGATCCGGTCGCCGCTGTGCAAAACTCTGAAACTGATTTTCAATCAAGTTTGAGAATTTTATTGCAGAGTGGGGCTGGTTCAGAACGGTGGGCTGTCCCCTGTTGGAACATTGTCCGAGCACAGCCCTTCACCACCTGGATCCTAAAATAAACACCTGTTTTATTACATAATCATGTTTCCGTGTTGCGCCATTCATTAAGATCCTATTTCTGTCATTCAAATAACAAGAACTGTGGTTTAATACTATACTATAATAATTATAACAGCCAACTTATTGAAAAATGATGGGTTGAAATTATAATTAAAATCCCGTTAATTTAAATCCCATCCCAGACATAACGTGCATGGGCTCGGGCCAGGTCGGGCGGGATATTTTTGGCCCTATCTAAGCTCTCTTAGCTGCTCTCATTTACCCTGAACCGCCTCAAGAGGTGCGGTTGTTCTATTGTAAATAGTTTGTTGATGTACATGTTGTATTTTTGTTAATTGTGCACATTGTGCATTTAACTTTAGTTTTTGTCACATTTTATAAAAATGAGTGTATCTCAAAAATTAAGGTATGAAAACACTCAAAGTAAATTTTCTGTGGTTTGAAAGGATTTTGTGCAACTTTTTTTACATTTACAGTTTTCAGGGATACAGCCATGATATTTCTGTATTTAGAAAAATATGTGTAAAAACAAAAACGATTTTCATTTTTTTGTGATTTATTGCACTTTTTTTTAGCAATTACTTTTATTAGTATGGACAGATGTCCACACGTTATGAAAATTTGGGATTTAAGGGTTGTATTGATGTATAGCATATTAAAATACTCCAAAAAATGGCCCTACAACAGGTAAAATTGTAAAGATATGCTCTGGCGGACTTGTTCTATGGTAGGTCATAAAGGGTTAATGTGCCTGACATTCTGGAAACCTGCCTGTGAGGTTTTGGTGACGTGTGCGCACTGTCCGCCGGTCAGCCAAACTTCAGCTTACACCGGCTGTGGCAATGGCCCCCTGGCCCCCCCACTTCCGGCGCCGTTGGGTCTGCCCATTGGTCCAACAGCTCATTGGTCCGACCATATTAAACCCATTGTTCCGAAGTCCCGTTGTTCCAAAATCATCATGATGCCCTGTGGTCAAGATCTGGTTAGGTTTAGGCATGAAAACCACTTGGTTCGGGTTAGGAAAAGATCATGGTGTGAATTGAAATGAAAAAGAAAGTAGTAAACACATAAGCCGTGAGCTTGCTTCGCCTTAAGCCTTTCCCAGCTGACCCAGAGCGCCCCCCCCCCCCCCCCCCCCCATATGTGCACATGTGCCCCTAAATATTTTTTACAGTTCGCACACACCTATTTTTAGTCGCAAATGCGAGTGAAACACTCACGCTGTCGAGCGCTGCAGAGGCTAAAACAGAAGCTAAAAGGAAAAGGAAAATATGTGGCGAAATGAAATCCATATGCCTCATTGAAATCTGTATTTGATTTTTAAATCAATTTAAAAAAAAATTTAATCCCCTTTTATTCATTGATTAAATAATGTAAAATATATATGTAAATGTTGTACTTATTGATAAACAGTTATGAAAAATGAGTAGACATAAACGTTTTGTTTGGTTTTTTAGGGGGAAGGGGGGTGATACTAATTGTTGACTAACTGTGATAGACTGAATATGACAAGAAATGGTGTGAGACCGGGTCTGGAAACAGGTCAGTAGCCTACATGCTTCATTCCATTAAAACGGCGCGTCCGTTAAGGGGTGAGAGGACACGGAAATGTTTGTGCTTTTACACACGGGTCGGTGGTGAAGTGGTGCACGTGACTTGTGCTACGGACGGACGGACGGATGGACGAGCCATGTATCTCGGTGCCACTTAAAAACAGGTAATACAACTGGCTACATCTTTCCCACATCAGCATAAAGTTCTGTCTTATACTTGTGGCCTCTCCAGCTGCTGTACAATAGACTGAATGTGTTTGTGCATCCAGTCTGCATGAGCTGGAACAGAGTTTCATCTGTCAGCATGCTTCTCTCTTTTGACTTGATGTGCTTCATTGTTGAGAAGCTGCTCTCGCAAATTAAAGTGTTCCCAAACATGCTGGCCATTAAGAGTGCAAAGTCCCGAAGTGGAAAGCAGGACTCTCGCAGAAGTCTCCAAAATGAGATTCCCCTCTCATTGCGCTTTGCTTAAAAATAGGGGTCTGACTGAAGTTCACACAGGTCAAGCTGCAATTCTGGGAGTTGATCACTGACAGCAGCAGAGAGGGGGTCCACGAATAACGCTATTCGAGGCTGTATGGTGTGGAAATATTGGAAGCAGACCTTTACCTGCTGCTGCAGTGTTTTGATGTCAGCTCTGTACTTGAGAAATGTTTTCTCACATTCAGGGACAGGGTATAAAATTATATTTTTGACCTACCTGAAATTTTACCGGCCAAAATGTGTTTTTACATATGTATCTGTCTAATAATAATTTGTTTGATGTTTACCAGTCTGGTTTCAGAGTCAACCACAGTACTGAAACTGCTCTGGTCAGAGTTATTAATGATATGAAAATTGGCACTGACAATCATAAAGTTTCAGTTTTGGTACTCCTCGACCTCAGTGCAGCATTCGACACGGTGGACCATGTTATTCTTCTTCAGCGCCTTGAACACTGTCTGGGCCTTAAAGGCACCATTTTAAGGTGGTTTTCTTCATATCTCACTGGAAGATCGTTCTCTGTGTCCATCGGTAATTTTAAATCTGATGAGATAGGCATTTTATACGGAGTCCCTCAGGGGTCAATTCTAGGCCCTTTGTTGTTTAACTTGTACATTCTTCCACTTGGGTCCATAATACAACAGTATAATATTTCATATCAATCATATGCCGATGACACACAGTTATACATATCCGTCTCCACAGATAACCTTAGCCCAGTAAACGACCTCATCCAGTGCATCACAGATATTAGATTTTGGATGGTGAAGAATTTTTTACAACTTAATCATGACAAAACAGAGATTCTGTTAGCTGGACCAAAGGCTTTGAGGAATGAAATTGAATCTTTGTTAACTCCTCTGTCTATAAAACCATGTGAGCATGTCAAGAACTTGGGTGTAATTTTAGATACTGATCTTAACTTCCAGAAGCACATCTCCAATATTTCTAAGACTGCTTTTTATCACCTCAGAAACATATCAAAAGTTAGATCCTTCTTGTCTCAGTCAGACTCTGAAAAGCTGGTTCACGCCTTCATTTCCAGTAGGCTGGACTACTGTAATTCACTTTTTGCTGGTCTGACAAAGCAGACACTAAATAAACTCCAGCTTATTCAAAATGCAGCAGCTAGAGTTTTAACAAAAACCAAAAGGTCAGATCACATAACTCCTATTTTATCTTCCCTTCATTGGCTCCCAGTAAAACAAAGAGTTGATTTTAAAATACTGCTTATTGTTTTTAAATGTCTCAATGGTCTGGCTCCTTCTTATGTTGTTGACATGCTCTCTGAGTACACACCAGAGAGATCTCTTAGATCATCACATAAAGGTCTCCTCACTATACCTAAAATCAATTCTAAATCAGCTCATGGTGCTTTTAGTCATTATGGTCCAACTCTCTGGAATTCTCTTCCACATGAACTACGGTCTGCCACAACTGTGTTCTCTTTTAAAAGCCAACTAAAAACGTATCTTTTTTCGCAAGCTTTTAGTTAAGTTTAGTTAACAATACCTTCTTATCCTGTTTGTTTTTATCATGTTCTGCTTGTTTTAATATGTAATACTCTATTACTCTATTATCTATGTTACTCTTGTATCCTGAAGCACATTGAGTTTACGCTTGACGTATGAAATGTGCTATATAAATAAAGATGACTTGACTTGACTTGACTTTACCGGCCACTGAGCTGTTCCCAATCACGACCTTAACTATAACAGATTTCCACTGAACAGAATAAAGCATGAAGATAATTGTTAATTGTTAATTGTCCCTGTTTTTGTGGTTTCACACCCGCAATGTGTCACTACATCTTTAATTTCTTCGTTTTTTTTAACTTCGTCTTTGTCGTCTCCTTTTTTCTTCTTCTCTTGACTGAGCGTAGGTATCCAAGACAACATGATACATTTTTAAATGTTGAATGACGGTGGACAGCGAAGGACAAATTTGAAATTCGAAACGCAATCAATAGATCTGCTGTAGCTGTAAATTGTGTCTGTACTTTATGTTGAAAGTTATATAGCAGGGGTGGCCAACCAGTCAGAGACCAAAAGCCACAAAAATCACCGTGGTAGTACAAAGAGCCACATCATACACATGTGCTTACAAACCTCTCTCACACAAACACGAAATGACATAAAATCAAAATCCATGCATTTTCCATTTTCAAAGCCAGATTTATTTATCTCACACACAAATGAATATCCATGAATAGAGATACACACAAACACAGTCTCTCCCTCTCATACTGTCTTTCTCCATCCTCCCTCCACACCAACAGTCTCTCCCTCTCCCACTCTCTCCACACACACATCCACACAGTCTCTCCCACTCTCATACTCTCTCCAGATTAGTGTTGTCACGGTACCAAAATTGGGACCGACGGTACGATACCAGTGAAAGTATCACGGTTCTGAGTAGTATCAGGATACCACAGCAAAAGTGAGGCAGATGTGCCTTTTGTCATTTATAAAAAGATAAATCACTTTTCTATAATACATCACTGATATTTCAATGGAATAAATTACTTATTGATTTATTCATACTTCAAAAACAGCATCAGTAAGTGATTAACATAGGAGGGATCAAAATAAAATAAATGAATAAAATAAAAATCTCCTCCCTCCTCCCCTGACAAGTAACGAACAGTCCCTAAAGTGCGGTGAGGTTTGTGGACCGTTACCTGGCACAAAAGAGAGAAATGTGAATGGCTCGTTTCTCACTATGGCTGTTATTGGCCAGCGCATAGACACTCACCCTCCTTTGATTGGACTTTGGACTTATCCCATAGTAGTGGCATCATGTCATGTACCGTGTTGTTTAAGTAGCAGCCTACTGCGGTCTACCGTTGGTACCAGTATACCGTGCAACACTACTACACACACGTCTACACACACACACACACACACACACACACACACACACACACACACAAAGACACGCATTTCTTCCCTGACATTTTTTGTTGTGCGATATCGCTACCACGCTACAGTCCTGCATTCCTCCCGAACTCCACACCCTCTCACCTGCCTGTGTGCACTCCTCTCTCTCTCTCACTCGCTCCACTTAAGCCTGTTACATTTCTTAAAGGGCCATACACACTCATAACAATAAATTGATTTTTTTTTATGACGGAAGAGCCGCATGCCGATGGTTTTAATTAATGGATCGAAGAGCTGTACACTGATAGGTAAAGAGCCGCATGCGGCTCACGAGCCGTGGGTTGGCCACCCCTATTATATCGCAAAGTCGGCATATTTCAGCAGCCTGCCAATGGCATGTGACCTATTTATTTTACTCGCCAAAACATATTTTTACCCGCATTTGGCGAGTGGCGGGTGCCAATTTTAAACCCTGTTCAGGGACATCTTTGCACCATAGGCATTTCTAGCCCATTTTTGGGGGTGCTGAAGTACCCCTAAATTGAATCCCAGCACCCCTAATATTTTTTTTATTTTTATTTTTTTACCGTATGTCACTTTTTAACGAGCTAGAAAAGTGTCAAAACCATACAGTACTTGGTTGCAGTAATATTTTAACAACAAAAATACAGCAGCATTGCCTTGCCTCAAAAATGGTTTGATCCACCCCATCCCTCCCACCTTTCCCCGACTCGGGCTCTGATTGCTCTATCTGTGTCAATGCACTGCCTTCCAGAGTGGTTGATATGCAGTAGTGCTGTAAGTACCTGGCTTAAACCAGGATATGTGGCACATTTCCTAACTTCTACCACTCAATACCAACACAATATTATCATTACCAGTCCTCATTTTTGCTGCATTTAATCATAGGTCACTGTTTATGTTGTTATGTAGGAGTTAGCTGACATTTTTTCTAGCTAGGAAACGTTACAGGTGGTCAGTACCACTGTCCTCTGTTTGAATTGGAATGAGAGAAGCTCGTTGTTGTGCCACGTGCATGTGTTAATATTAAAGCCAAGGCGCTACAGACTAGCTAACTGACTGGATGCCCATTAACATTATAACTCCTATTGTGTGTCATTCATTCATTCATTCATTCATCTTCTAACCGTTTCATCCTCTTGAGGGTCGCAGGGGGGCTGGAGCCTATCCCAGCTGACATTGGGCGAGAGGCAGGGTACACCCTGGACAGGTTGCCAGACTATCGCAGGACTGACACATAGAGACAAACAACCATTCACACTCACATTCACACCTACGAACAATTTAGAGTTATCAATTAACCTAGTCCCCAGGAAGGAGGAAGCCGGAGTGCCCGGAGAGAACCCATGCTGAAAACATGCAAACTCCGCACAGAAGGGCTCCCACACCCGGGATCGAACCAGCAACCTTCTTGCTGTGAGGTGACAGTGCTAACCACCAAACCACCATGCTGCCCAAAATTTATCTTGCCTGGCCGGGCACCTCTCTGGGTGCTCAGCACCCCTAAAACTCTGATCCTAGAATCGCCCCTGCTTTGCGCATCTCTTCACAGGCAGGGAAATGTGTTAAATTTGGACGACCAGATGAAAAGCCTTCTTTGAACAGGGCTAGTTTACAATAAGATGTGAGGTGATGTTCGTAAGTAAAGCCATGTCGCAGAGAAAAGCTGTATCCCTAAGTTTTCTGCAGTAAGCACTTGTATCACACATTAACAGTTACATGGGTTACTTAGTGGCTTTGCAATCGTTGTAATAAGCTTCTGCCATCGGGGGCGAAATTTCTCAGAAAAAATCTGCTTTACGGCAGTAAAACGCATCATGTCTTGCGAAACTGGTCGGTCAGCCAATCAGGGACTGGAGCTGGTCCTTACAAGGAGCTGGGCATGAGATAGCTGAATCACGAGCACAATGGCAGATGGACAAAGTTTGGAAACAAGTGAAAAACAGCCTAGCGAAAGAAAACAAGCTCATCTGTCTTAGGAGGCAAAGGAGAGTGATAAAAGAAGAGGAAAAACAAGAGTAAACCTCAGTCAGGCATTCAAGAGATGGAGGGAGCTCCGTGACCAAAGAGGCTTCAAAACCCATGTCCAGCTAGCTTTCTTTCGAATGGATCAGTAAGTAACACGGCTAAATGTTAGTTAGATGAGAGAGAACTGTACTGTACTGGCTGCTAGTTAATTCCTAGCTGGCCAGCATCACAAATCGCTGCAACCAGCGAGCGGGTAGCAAGTGTTGGTCGGCTGACATCCTCGTTGCCATTCTATGGCAGCCCTCAGACAGTGATACCCCCCTCCCTTCCTTCTGTTCTCTTCTCACGGAGGCAGCTATCGACAGACAGCTAAGTTACGCCCAGTTGTGAACGCTGGACTTTTCACTGCAACAGCCTTAGACTGAGGAGCATCAAAATCAGTTAACGTTAGTCCACACAGCTCTCCCAAGCTGTCCTAGAGAGCAGGGAGATCATGTCGGTCACTGGCTGTAAATGGGGCAGCCTTCACAGCTATTGGGCACCCAGCATCTGCCACGAGAGAAGTGGAGTAAAATCCTCTCCTCCGCTCCCGTTTGTCTGGTGAATGCCTGTCCTCTGTCAATACACTCTGCCAGCAATTTAATAATATTGATGCCAGTTGTAACATTTGAATATTTTAGTAGTAAGCCATGTTCTAAGCGGGATAATGTATAGTGAGACAGTGACAGTTGAAAAATAACTCTGCTGCGCGTTGGGGTTTCATTCCTGTCAGGAGTTATTTTACAACAGTCACCGGCTCACTATACATTATCCCTTACGTGTCTACTGTTGTTTGTACTGATACTGTGCATATTGGTATACTATATTGTGAGTTGTTTGTACTGGTACTGTGCATTCTGGTATAATTATTTGCATTACTATTTGTTTTTCTTCAGATAAATCTGATAATTGTTACTCGGTCTCTTTACTCATTTATTTAGTCTCTATGTCCACACACCTTCTCATTCTACATATACATAGAGGTATACAGGTGGCTTTACAGCCTACATTTTATTGATTATCTCTGATCCCCACGGTCAATTTGGTCGTTGCGACAGTGCGAGCAACACCACTGACGTTAGGTGGCACCAAGCTAAAGAAAAAAGAATCCTATCTGTTGCCTCTTTAAACAGATAACTGATAACTTTGACCTCATGCAGGTGATCAGTGGGCCCACCAGAATAACTAGTTCCACGAGGACTCAGACTGACTTAATTTTTTACCAACAGATCTTTTAAAGTCTTAATATGTTAACTGGTCTCTCTGACCATAATTTGACTCTGGTGGCAAGGACACTAACCAAAAATTGGTTTTAGGCGCTGGATGAACCTACCATTATCCATTATGGGCAAAATATCTACCATCAAAATGACAATACTTACAAAAATAAACTATCTATTCTCAATGACCTCGGCACAAACCCACACTCAACTGGTTTAAATCTCTAGATTCAATCATCTCCATATTCTACTGGAAGAACAAAACACTGAGAATTAAATTATCCACCCTACAAAAATCAAAAACACAAGGTGGACTTGAAGCGCCACATTTTTACCACTACTCTCTGGTTAACCAGCTTCAATACATATTCAAATGGTTTCACCCTAACCCATCAGAAAACATATGGCTAGATATTGAACAAACACTTTGCAAAGACATCTTAATTTCAGACTTACCATTTCTCAGTCAGACAATCAAACGCCATTCATGTTTCTTGTTTCTTGTTTCAAAACTAGCAGCAACTCTGACAGCCTGATGGAAATTTCACCAAACACCTTCCTTACACCATCCAAATATACTCCCATCTGGAAAAAACCTGATTTTGTAATGAACAAGAAACCACTCAACTTCCACACATGGATTGATAAAGGCATCACACATCTTCACCACATCTTTCACAACAACAACTTACTACATTTTACATTTTCAGAGGAGTGAACACTTTTTGGAATATCTGCAACTCAAGTCATCCATCCCAACAAAACAAAACGTAACACTACATTCACTAACCTAGATCTCCCCCCTTCACCCTCATAAGTAATTAACATCTCAAAAAAACTTATCTCTAAAATATATAGAATAAATATATAGAATAATTTCACAATTGGACAAAACACTATACATATCATCAGTAAAATGGTAATTAGACCTATCCATCACTCCTGATGCAGACCTCTGGACCCAAATCTGCAAAAACATCTGATAATATGATATGATAATATGATATGCTATTATGGCAAGGCTTAACTATACAGACCAATGAGCAGTGATAACTAACATGTCTTTGGGGTCATCGGGTGGGAACCTCCTTTCACCGGTGTTTCGTCTAGTTGGTCCCACGACACCTCCAGGAGGCTAGACAGTGATCTCTGGTGTCCCAGAGACACTCCCCTAATGCCAGGTCTCACTGCTCTCCACCCCAACACAACAACCTCCTTATAACCTTACTTACACATGGCTTTCTCAGCCCAAACAGCACTGCCACCTTCAAAAAAAACCCAGGCTCCGTACAAGCAAGCTCCAGGTAGAAGCTGTGCTGATACTACCTTTCCTAGTACATTCACCATACTCTAATTCACACACTACATAACCTAACTACATAACTACATAACCTAACTACAGTGTAAGCTAAAGTTATAGGAGATAAATGAACTCACAGGATCAGCAAACACACTCACCCACACTTAAATAGCCTTCCTCTTCCTCCTTACCAACACATGGCTTTCACAGCCCTAATTCTTAGGAAGTACTGATCAATGCGACTACTCTGCCCCTTCTTTGCCACACACTTCTTCTTTCCCTGATGAGTACTGAGGCCTTTCACTGATGTTACTTTCTGCCAGCCACAAGGACAAACCTGAAGCATCTTGTTCTCAACTGTGCTACTTTTATCCTCTACAGATGCGCTCGCCTTGCCCAGAGTGCTGCTAATTCTAGCCCTGGAGGATAAGTCCATGCCCCTATCCTTCACTGAGTCACAGATCCAAGTCATAGTCGTGTCCATTCCAATGTCTGTTACCATGTAATCCACCTGTGAGTCATCTTCCACCCCTGCTCTCGCTGACTCTTGGGGTATTTTCCTTATGTTGGCTGTAGCTAATTTTGGTTGTAGTAGGGCTGCTAGGCCTCACCACTGCTACCATGGGTTGCTAACCCATGCCAGCACCTCTGGGGTCTTTTCCCTCCTGTCAGCTGTCTTTCCAAGCGGTCACATGGTCTTTCCCTTGTTGTCAGCTGCCCTGTTCACAGCAGTCACTAGCTGGGCTAGCTCTGAATTCAAATAAACACTAGAAGTTTGTGCTCTAGAAAAGGATCAACACTCAGTGAATAACCTAAACCCTATGATATGCTATTATGGCAAGGCTTAACTATACAGACCAATGAGCAGTGATAACTAACATGTCTTTGGGGTCATCGGGTGGGAACCTCCTTTCACCAATGTTTCGTCTAGTTGGTCCCACGACACCTCCAGGAGGCTAGACAGTGATCTCTGGCGTCCCAGAGACACTCCCCTAATGCCAGGTCTCACTGCTCTCCACCCCAACACAACAACCTCCTTAACCTTACTTACACATGGCTTTCTCAGCCCAAACAGCACTGCCACCTTCAATCAAACCCAGGCTCCGTACAAGCAAGCTCCAGGTAGAGGCTGCACTGATACTACCTTTCCTAGCACATTCACCATACTCTAATTCACACACTACATAACATAACTACAGTGTAAGTTAAAGTTAAAGGAGATAAATGAACTCACAGGATCAGCAATCACACTCACCCTGCTGCATGGCCTCAAACAAAATGGATTCAGCTAGGCCACTCCCACACTTAAATAACCTTCCTCTTCCTCCTTACTTACACATGGCTTTCACAGCCCTAATTCACACTCTAATTCACACACTACATAACATAACTACACTATAAACTAAAGCTAAAGGAGATAAATGAACTCACAGGATCAGCAAACACACTCACCTTGCAGCATGGTCTCAAGCAAAAGGGATTCAAATAGGCCACTCCCACACTTAAATACTTCCTCTTCCTGGATTTCCTCCTAAGAGGAAGTGGATCTCTCCACCAGATCTCAAGGAGTTATGTGCCCTGCTTAGTAGTTCCCCCTGCTGGCCCCCAACTAACATTATTTCTTCTGTAGTAAATGAACTTGCTGGTTCTCATGGCTTCATCTGACATTTCCTTCACTGTCTTCTTCAAACTCTGTCCCCGCACTCCGAGTTCCCCCAGGAGCGAGATAGCTGATCTTGCTATAAATCCCCTACACCCCACTTCCACTGGGCAAATCCTAGTCTTCCATCCTCGCTGCTCAGCTTCTACTCCTAAATTTGCATATCTAAGCTTTTTTTCTTTCATAGGCTTCTTCCACTGAGTCTTCGAAAGGAACTGTCAGTTCAATGAAATAAACTATCCGTTGACTCAATGACCACAACACTATGTCAGGCCTCTGCTTAGTACAAACTATTTCCTGGGGAACAACAAGCTTTCTCCCTAAATCTACTTGCATTTCCCAATCACAAGTACCTACTTGGCGGCCACACCCCTGCCTCCTGACTAACTTATCCCTTCTGTATTTTTCTCCCTCACAGACAAACTGAATTGTTAAATTCCTATCTTTATAATCTTTTGAATTGACCTCTCTTCGTTTCCCTTCGATTCCTGCAGCTAAACATTTCAACACCTGGTTATGTCACCATGTATATCGGCCTTGTGACAAACTAACCTTACAGCCTGACAAAATATGCTTTAAGGTTGCCGTACCTGAACACAATGGGCATGATGGGTCCTCACTTACCCACAGTTTTAGGTTCTGGGTAGTTGGTAGCACATCATATGCAGCCCCTACCAGGAATCTAATACAATTCTCCTCCATACTCCACAGGTCCCTCCAACTAAGCTTCCTCTTCTCTACACTTTCCCAATTCAACCACTGTCCCTGTTTAGCCTGGGCCACTACCTTTGCACCCCTTACTATCTCCTCCTGTCTACGTATCTGTTCCACAACCAGCTTTCTTTTATCTTTGGGACCTGCTGTATTCCAAACCGGTTTGCCTGAGCCAAGCCCCAGGCCTCCCCGGCCAAACTGAACATTACCTACGATCTCCGCATGCCTAACCCCCAATTTCCACCAGATGCGTGTTGGTTGCATCTCCGCTCCGGCACGGCAACGGAGCCGATTAGATTTAATTCTAGTCAATGTGTGTGTTTCCACCGGCTCCGGCAGAGCTGCGTTCCGGCTCCGTCTCAGCTCCAGCAGTCCGGAGGCCTCCGCAGCAGATACGCAGCACTTCTATTTTTGCCGGACGCCGGAGCACAACGCAGCAATTCAGCACAGAGCAGGAAGGGGCAGGAAGTCGTGCAGAGAAACACAATAAAACATCCGGTTAATTTTAAAAATAAGATACACAGTGTTCACGGCGGATCATATTTCCCTGCACTACACCTTGAAAACTACATAATGGGCAAAGGCAGGCCTGAAGTCAACAGGTCAGAGGTTTTTAGACGTCATTTCACCCCGTTGACACCGTGGACGAGGAGATATTCATGGCAGTGCACCGAGATGTCTTCTGGCGGAGCTGCACCGCTCCGCACAGCAAACGCAGCCAGTGGGTATTGACGGACGGCGGAGCACGCAGCGGATAACCAACGCTGTCGTACCGCAATGGATACGCATCCAGTGGAAATCCGGGGTAAGAGCTGCTTCTGCCTCCTGAACTGCCGTTCTTGGGTTCCACTTCCTCCCCTTGGTTGGATTTGGAACCACACTCCTAACTACCACGTCCTTACTCCCAGATAACAAAAGCTCTGTCCTGACCTTAGTACATTTAAATTCCTCTGTCAAACTAGATACTGGCAGTTGAAGTATCCCTTTTCCATACAATGCAACACTACTTAGGCACCTAGGAACGCCCAACCACTTCCTAATATAGGAGCTAACCGACCTTTCAATTCTCTCCACAACAGATATTGGGATTTCATAAACTGACAATGGCCACATTAACCTGGGATATAGTCCAAATTGTAAACACCACAACTTCAATTTTCCTGGAAGCTCTGATTTATCTATTCTAGCCAATCCTTCAGCCACCTCTTTTCTAAATTTCACCACCTGTTCCTTATCATTCAACTCTACATTGTACCACCTACCTAAACTCTTCACTGACTTTTCCCTAATTGTTGGGATGTCCTCATCATCTATGACAAACTTCCTATCACTTAACTTCCCTCTACATATCGAGATGCTTCTAGATTTACTAGGCTTGATCTTCATGCTTGCCCACTTCAGGTTCTTATTTACCTTCTCTAGTAGCCTCTTTGTACATGGCAAGATACAATACAAGAAAACTATCCTCATGAACTGGAAATTAAGGAACACCATACACATTACACTTTGTAAAAACCTACTTTTAAATTACATAACTTTGTAAAATCTATCCTCCCCCAGCCAAAACACTGCACTAGCTCCACACTCCACCTGGTCATCTTTCATTATTTTCGTACAGTCCTGTTGCCATTCCTGCCTGAGAACCAGCCATAACTTAAACACATTGACAGCTGTACCAACATCTACAATAGTCTCTGCTACCATGGTCCTGCCAGATGCCTCCTGCTGCTGCTGTTATCATTAGTCATACTTCTACTGTTATTATTACACATATGTTTATTGTCACACAGGTATACTATCAGATATCAATATATTATTAATTATAATATTATTACTTTTATTAATGTTGTTGTAAGCTACTGTCATTACCGTCTGTCCTGCATCTCTCTCTGTCTCTCTCTCTTTCTGTCTCATTGTGTCATACGGATTACTGTTAATTTATTGTGCTGATCTGTTCTGTCCAACATCTGTTGCATGCCTGTCCATCCTGGAAAAGGGACCCCTCCTCAGTTGCTCTTCCTGAGATTTCTACCATTTTTTTTCCCCGTTAAAGGTTTTTTTTGGGGGAGTTTTTCCTTATCTGCTATGAGGGTCCAAAGGACAGAGGGATGTCGTATGTTGTAAAGCCCTGTGAGGCAAATTGTGGTTTTTGATATTGGGTTTTACAAATAAAACTGATTGATTGATTGATTGACACATTAAACACAATACCAGAATGACAGATTGCTCTTCTATGGCCTCTAATGCCCTATCCTGTATGCACTGTTATGTCATGTTCTGTCCTTTGTCTTGCAATAAATAATATTTCTTTTTTTTTAAACTGTCATTTCTCCAGCAGTTTTTTGCAGATTAAGGGGTGAATTACGAGCACACACTTACTGATCATTATTTGAAAAGCTCATCATATCTCTGTGTATGCTCTCAAAAACTTTAATACAACAAATCACTAATCTGAGACAAGTAGAATTTGTACCCAGGTTCATTGTCAACTCTGAGTCATTGATCTCACCGCCTTTCCCAGCTGACCCAGAGCCAGTTGCGGCTCGCCATCAAGGCAGAAATACGCCCATCGGGAGCTGTTCAGCACTGTGGACGGTCGGACTAATGGGATGTCAGACCAATGGGCTGTTGGACCACTGACATGGACCCAAATATGCCAGCCTGTCACTTATGTGGCATTTAAAAATAATTGCAAGCACTGCCGTTCTCAGCTGTCAATGTCCAATAGTCCACCATAAACATTTTTGTCACGTCTCATTAACAAAAATGAAACACTGATTTCATCTTAGCTTTTATTATCAAGCTCTATTTTCAGCTTATTATTGTCTATTTTTTTTTTTATGGAAATAAGTTTGTAGATGAAAAATGTCATCATCATTTTCATCAACGAAATTAACACTGGTTTGGACTAAATATTTCACTGAATTTAGGTCATGTGGATCTCAGAGAGTTCATCGGAGATTAAATCGAAGCTGTGATTCAGTCTGTAAAATATGATCTACGGATTATGATAATGCTTCATAGGTGAGTTATACTTGTTTGTTATTTGTCTGACAGAAGTGTCATTGATGGCACCACAAGGATCATAGCCTTCTTAAAAAACAACAAATACAGCAGTTGTTTTATATATCATAATCAGCAGAAATCCCTTGAAGAGGGCCTGTGAGTTGGCTGTGGGATTTCTAACAGTCTAGTATAAGGTAACAGAAAAAAAAGCACAACATTTCCTTCTGAAATGTAGCAGAATATCAGTTTCAGTTTTATTTATAAAGCCCAATATCACAAATACAATTTGCCTCACAGGGCTTTACAGCATACGACATCACTCTGTCCTTTAGACCCTCACAGCGGATAAGGAAAAACTCCCCAAAAAAAACCCTTTACCGGGGAAAAAAAATGGTAGAAACCTCAGGAAGAGCAACTGAGGAGGGATCCCTCTTCCAGGACAGACAGACGTGCAATAGATGTCGTACAGAACAGATCAGCATAACAAATTAACAGTAATCTGTATGACATCCTCGGTAATGACAGTAGCTTACAACAACATTCATGAAAGTAATAATATTGTCGTTATAGTTCTGGCTACTGTGGTACAATATGTTGAAAGTATATATTAGTATCTGGCAGTATACATGTAGATAATAATCATATGTGTATAATAACAGTAGAAGTATGACTAATGACTAATGATGGCAGCAGCAGCAGCAGGAGGCATTTGGCAGGACCACGGCAGCAGCACAACCACACACGTCACACTATCCAGGCACTGCTGCAATACGAGTTAACCTGAGAGACAGTGGAGCACAAAGACTCCGGAGAAGAAGCCGAGTTAGTGACATCCAGAGTTAACAAGATACAGTAATAGGATACGAGAGAGAGAGAGAGAGAGAGAGAGAGAGAGAGAGAGAGAGAAGGTGCCCGGTGCATTATAGGTGGTCCTCCGGCAGACTAGGCCTAAGTCAGCCTAACAAGGGGCTGGTACAGGGCAAGCCTGAGCCAGCCTTAACTATAAGCTTTATCAAAGAGGAAAGTCTTAAGTCTAGTCTTAAATGTGGAGACGGTGTCTGCCTCCCAGACCGTAACAGGAAGATGATTCCACAGGAGAGGAGCCTGATAGCTGAAGGTTCTGGCTCCTGATCTACTTTTGGAGACTTTAGGGACCACGAGTAACCCTGAGTTCTCAGAGCGCAGATTTCTGGTGGGATAATATGGCAGTATGAGCTCTCTAAGATATGGCGGAGCTTGACCATTTAGAGCTTTATAAGTTAACAGTAGGATTTTAAATTCAATTCTGGATTTTACAGGGAGCCAGTGCAGAGAAGCTAAAACAGGAGAAATATGATCTCGTTTCTTAGTTCCTGTTAGTACTCGTGCTGCTGCATTCTGAATTAGCTGGAGAGTTTTTAATGATTTACTAGAGCTACCTGATAATAGAGAGTTACAGTAATCCAGCCTTGAGGTAACAAAAGCGTGGACCAATTTTTCTGCATCTTTTTGGGTCAGGATAGGCCTAATTTTTGCAATATTACGCAGATGAAAAAAATGCAGTCCGTGAGGTTTGTTTTAAATGAGAATTAAAAGACAAATCTTGATCAAATGTTACTCCGAGGTTTCTTACGGTAGTGGTAGAGGCCAGAGCAATGCCATCGAGAGAAACTATGTCATCAGATAAAGAGTCTCTGAGTTGTTTGGGGCCAAGAACAATAACTTCAGTTTTGTCTGTATCTAACATCAGGAAATTGGTGCTCATCCAGGTTTTTATGTGTTTAAGACAATTATGAAGTTTAGTTAATTGATCACTTTCTTCTGGCTTCATCGATAAATATAGCTGTGTATCATCCGCATAACAATGGAAATTTATAGAGTGATTTCTAATGATGTTACCTAAAGGAAGCATATATAGAATAAATAGGATTGGTCCAAGCACAGAACCTTGCAGAACTCCAAAACAAACTTTAGTACGTACGGATGATTCATTATGAACGTCAACAAATTGAAAACGATCAGATAAATAAGATTTAAACCAGCTTAGTGCAGAACCTTTTAGGCCAATTAAGTGTTCCAGTCTCTGTAACAGAATTTCATGGTCAACAGTGTCAAACGATCTAATAAAACAAGTACAGAGATGAGTCCTTTGTCTGAAGCAATCAGAAGGTCATTTGTAATTTTAACTAGTGCTGTCTCAGTGCTATGATGCACTCTAAATCCTGACTGTAATTCCTCAAATAAATTATTATCATGGAGAAAATCACACAGCTGGTCTGCGACTACTTTCTCAAGGATCTTTGACATAAAGGGAAGATTAGATATTGGTCTATAGTTGGCTAACACCTCTGGATCCAGGGTGGGCTTTTTTAGTTTAATTAGGGTTTAATTACAGCTACCTTAAAAGACTGTGGTACATAGCCTGTTAATAAGGATATATTGATCATATCTAATATATGGGTGTTAACTAAAGGTAAGACCTCCTTGAGTAGCCTAGTTGGGATGGGGTCTAAGAGACACGTTGATGATTTAGATGAAGAAATCACTGCAGTCAATTCTTGAAGAGAAATTGGGGAGAAGCAATCTAAATAAATATTAGGTGTTACAGCTGTGTTTGAGGTTAGATAGGTACTATCTGAGGACAGGAGGTCATGAATTTTGCCTCTAATAGTTAGAATTTTGTCATTAAAGAAGCTCATAAAATCATTACTGCTAAGGGCTAAAGGAATACAAGGCTCAATAGAGCTTTGACTCTCAGTCAGCCTGGCTACAGTGCTGAAAAGAAACCTGGGGTTATTTTTGTTTTCTTCTATTAAAGCTGAGTAATAGTTTGCTCTGGCATTGCGGAGGCCCCTCTTATAACTTTTGAGACTGTCTGCCCAGATTAAACGAGATTCAGAGTAGAAGTGTAAAGAAGCAGCAAATGAAAATACTAAAGTTGAGCATAAGTGTGTAAGTAAGTATGTATATCTAAGTTCACTATTTTCTACCACCGATTAATAACCAAGTTTCCACCAAACACTTTCGGTATGGTACCTTTGGAACCAAAAGTACCCTTCAGACATGGTACCTAGATCCTAACTTTTCCACTGCAAGCCGTACCCTTAAATGTGGGCGGGGTTGTCACTCACTGCTCCGTCCAGCATTCACTGTATTTCCTCATTATCAATGACACAAAGGGAAGTCTGCACCTTCATTTATCATCCACACAACAGCTGCACGTTGACATTTTCTAAACAAAATAAAACAGGCTGCAGTGAGAGTCTCTCTCCACTGGATATTTAAAAATAGTAGGTTTACAAATAATACTCTCCACGGTATGAACAGTGGTTACATGACCCTCAAACCAGCCACAACCTAGCCCTGAGAAGGTTGACCGTCTGCTATTGACCAACCAACCAACCCACTGCAGTGTTCACAGCTCCACCTTTAGTACCAGATCTGTGTGCTAGGTATCCCAAATGAAGGAGTACCAGAATCTTAACAGTACGGAATGGTTCCACTAGTACCATCCACAAGTTTTTGCAGTGGAAATGGGGAAAAAAAGCATACCGAACTGAACTGAACCGTAACGTACTGCTCTGTGGAAACAGGGCTAATTTGACAGAAACAGATGACTACTAACTTCCATTAGTTGCGTGTGAATATTATTAGTATGACAAAGCTATACACTTGCTCCATGTATCTTTCACATTACCCCAGTTGCTCAAGAACCCAATTCTAGACATCTCCTGTTTTAGTGCGTACGTGTGTGTCAGTGAGTGTTAGCAATGATGGATGAGGGTGAAGTGTCCAGAGTTTTCATGTTAAAATTAATCATCATACTGTCAGTCAGCCTCACTGACCCTGCTTCACCTCTCCCCTTCTGTCCACTGCTTCATTGTTGATCTCTGTTTTCCCATCCTTAATGTGCTCTGTATCTTAAATGCGTCACTTCTGCTTGACCTCTTCCACATCCCTCTCTTCTTTCTTTGTCTTGTTATGTCTCTTTGTACATCTCCCTTTGATAGTTTGTATGCCTCTTCGATCTCACAGTTCCCCTCCATCTCTTCCTCTCTTTCCCTGTCTCATTCAATTAATCTCCCACACACAAGCCACTTCTCCTTTTCTGTTGTTTAGCAGTAACGAACCCATCATTTCCTGCTGTTGCTTCAGTCTAATTATCATCTTTCTCCAACTATTTATCCCTTCTTTTAGCTGCACTCTCTTTACACGTCTCTGTCCCATCCATATCTTTGTGTTGATCTCCCTTTTGTTTTCCCTGGTGAACTGTAATGTGGTTCATAAAAATAATGGCTCTTGACCAAATTTAGTGTTTTTTGTAATTGAAAATATGTTTTAAATGTGTATTTTACTTATTAAATGAACAAGTACGCAAGACAAAGCTGATCTGTGTCCATTACGATGCCAAATGCTGTTTAGCAGGAGTTCAGTCACAAGGAGAGCATTTCTTGGTCGAAGAGGCACTCTACCGAAATTATTTTAAGACTGTATGCAAACTGTATATTTCCCATGAATACGTGCTCTACATTATCTGTTTTGGAAACAGACAATGTATGAAACAGGCAGACATTGACATGGCGTTCTGGAACATTAACAACCAATACACCCAGGGTACCTTGCACATCATATCTCAGCGTGAAAAGTCCATGATTAAATGCCAATATGTGTCTTAAGGTGTTGGAAGCATCCCCCCCATACGGCACTCTGCCTCATTTTAACATGTGTTATGCTCTGCAGCTGCATGTTTGCTAATGACTCAAGACTAAGGCCTAGATTTGTTTGGACTTATTCTGTTTGTTCTACCAAAATGGCATTGACTGTATAGGTTTCAGGCTCTGAGCCCTGCAGTTGACAAAAGATACTTACATTAGAGACAACACTGCCCAGGACTATAGATTTATATAGCACTATTCCCTCAATACATTAAGAGCAGATAGAGGGGACAGAGAAAAAAGGCATGCATGAATGGAAAGAGAGAGAGAGAGAAAATGGGATTAGAATAATAGAGAAAGAACGAGAGAGAGATAGAGAGAGAGAGAGAGAGAGAGAGAGAGTAAAACAGAAAGAGTTCTGCTAAAGTGGTGCTCTAGATTAATGACTCATCTTCCAGACGTGAGTGAGACACTTTTTGGCTCCCAGTCTAAACAAGGGTGAGTCGTTAATCACGGTGGCAACAGATGAGACAATAGGCATTGATATGACATTGAGCTTCAGAACATTTGCCTATATAGGAGCCAATCCCCATTTCATTGCGTGGGACAAGAGCCAAGTGCCACAAAGAATCACTTCAATAGTTTAACAGTAAGCACACACAAATTATAGAGGATCGCTTCTGCTGAAAGAGCGCATATGCACGTGTCTGTGTGCTCCTGAGTTTCTATATTTATGACAAGCAAGGGTGTAAGATGAGGACATTTTATCTCTCCTTACTTCTCTATAGGTAAGTAAATAAGTAAAATTTATTTGTATAGCACTTCTCACAGAGCGAACTCACAAAGTGCTTCACAGGTTTAAAACACAAACCAAGAGTGCATACATACAAACATACAGAGACACAAAATGAAATAGCAGCAGTTGTTGCAAAACTAAGTCACTTAAGACAAGTTGAAGAATGCCTGTCTATAGAGGTAAGTTTTAAGGTGCTTCTTAAAAACTTCAACAGATGCTGCGGCTCTCAAATTCTGTGGGAGGGCATTCCACAATCTGGGCGCAATGGACTCAAAGGCCCGGTCACCTCTAGTTCTGAGCCTAGTGCGAGGATCGGCCGACCTAAGTGTCCTACTAGGGGCGTATACATGCAGCAGGTCAGACATATACTCAGGTGCCTGACCTTGTTAAAACAAGGATTTTGAACTGGATCCTAAAGCTGACAGGAAGCCAGTGTAGGGAGGCCAGGACAGGAGTAATGTGGCAGTTCTTGGATGATTTGGTAAACAGCCTGGCAGCGGCATTCTGCACCAGTTGAAGGCAATCTACAGAAGACACATGAAAAGAGAATTGCAGTTATCCAGACATGATTAGTTTATTATGCTTGGAGATGTGCTCATTTGCTTTCTTACTGACAGTGAGATGAGATGAGCAGATGGATATGAATTTAATGTCATGTTAAATATATTGCTGGGCTCAGGACAAGTTTAGGCTAGCTTAGCATGATACAGGGTAACACTTATATTAAGGTACTGTAATAAGTGCTAATTAATGCTTAATAAGCACAAATTAACAGTTAATGCACTTTTAAGATGGTATAAGATCCTTATCAACATTAATAAGACTAGACTAAGTGTTTATTACAGCATAACTGACTGAGTTATTATTGCTTATAGGAGCATTATAAGCACTTAATAGAAACTTTGGTAACAGTTTATAAAGCTATACTAAATATTAATAAGATGTCTATTTACATTAATTATGATTTATAAGGGTTAATTATAAAATAATGAACAAAAAACATTTATTACTGGTTTATCAGACACTATAAGACCCTATAAGATGGAATTAATAAGGTGTTTATTAACATTAATGAGACTATAAGAAGTTAATATAAATGCCATATTACAGTTAATAAATGCTTAATTATGCACTTATTAACAGTAAATAATGATTCTTTGCAGCTACCGGATCTAAAGTGGGAACAGTGTCGTATAAACGTTAATAAACTAATAATATGCACTTATTAACAGCTCATAATGCATCTTTGCAGCGGATGGGGCGCGTTCCACTACTGTTTTGTAGCTATTGTCTGCCGTCTGTGGGCTTCATTCCATTTCAGATTGCCGTCCGTCTGCCATAACTGAATCCAAACGCCACTAATTAATAAATAAATAAGAAGAGAAAAATAAGGCTGAGCACGGAAGAACCAGAGCGGAAACACCATCACATGGAGCCGTCCGCCCCCGGGAACCCGGCCACCCGGCCACCCTCCACTCCACCAAGGGAGAGCGGACCCCAAGCCAGCACCACAGAACCAGCGGCCGCCCCGCTGGTTATACCTCTGACCGTGGCAGCTGTCACACAGACCGCTGCTGAAAATTATACATTTTGATACAGGTAGGCTATATACATATTGCAAAACTCTGTAAAAGTACACCAAAGCATATTTTCGTTTCCAAATATTAATTTGAAAATGAAACCATTCATACGGTCAATAAAAAAACAAAACATTTTGTTAGTAATAAAAAACAAATGTAATCACAATGTGACCGCTCCAGTCGGCTGGACTCTGGCTGAACCACTTCCAGTGGTCATTCATTCATTCATTCAATCGCGTGTTCAATGTGTGTGTGTGTGTGTGTGTGTGTGTGTGTGTGTGTGTGTGTGTGTGTGTGTGTGTGTGTGTGTGTGTGTCAGAGAGGAATATCAATTAAAAAAAAAAGTTTACAGCAATTATTTTGGTGTTTATTTCTTTTATTCTTATGTTTTGTTTTTTTTTTTATTAAAATGCATAATATAGCCAACAATATTATAGACCAAAAGTTAATCTAATTATTATTGTAGAATGTATTTAGCAAATCACCAGTATCTAAGCAATAATAAAGTGTCTAAACAAGAATAAATAGTATCTAAGTAATCTATTAGAATACCATTTCACTCTGTAAATAGATTTTAACATTTCAATATAATTTTAATGTTATTTTAAGCTAGATCTGGCCAGTTTGTTCATAATTGCTAGCAGTTAATGTTATTCTTACTTTCTTGTTCTTGAGTTTTTTCTTTCCTTTGTATATTATGAGTCTGATAACTTCAGCCACTCATCCACAATTTGAAGGGCATTCCATAATTATATGATATAAATTCTATATTGTGATATGCTTTGTTTTAGTGTGTGTGCTGCTCAGAATTGCCTAATTTTACCTAAAATTGCCCAGCCCCGACCATTGCTGCACAGCAGCTATAATTTCATTATTGTTATTTTTGGTTTACTTTTTAGTAGTATTGTATTGTCTGAGGATGACTCACGTTAGTAACTATCTACAGTAAAAAAGATTAAAAGAAAAACAAGCAAAGAAACAAACAAAAATCATTTTATACACTGGGCCTTCAAAGTCATCTCTGAAACTACACCTGGCATGGCTTGTGTCCAAAAAATGAAAAAATCAATACTTTGTCATAGAGCTAAACCAAATACATCACTGGAAAGGTCTCTACCTGGAGAGTAACATATGTCAGTATAAAGATTCTGCATGGCTCCTGTTTTGAGCCATTCACCTTTGAACCTTGACCTCAGTGCATGTTTGCATGCTTATAACTCAGCAACGAAAGGGGGTGCAGACATGGGACCAACTGTTATAGAGAGCTCTTGACCTGAACTATCATGTGAGTATAGTCAACAACTGGGGGTGCTGTCAGGTATGAGTAAAATATGGATAAAATTAATTTTCACCCATTTAGAAATTAGATTTTTAAAATCTGATTACACAGGTGTGTTTACCATCCCCTTAAAGTCCACAGTGTACTCTCAATTCAGTATTTATGACTTCCAAATCTAGGAAAAACACTTATCTTTTTTAAAAACTACAATTCCCTGGGACCGCGTCATTGCAGCTTGATACATATCAGCAACACAGTTGTAGTTCTTCTGATTTGCAAAGTAGGGTTCTAAATAGGGTTGTAAAAAGATATATCTACTGAATATGTCTAATATCTAGTAAAGCCGAACTAGTTATTACACTGCATCTAGATGAACTATGTTAAGAAAAAGTAAAGATGTCGGCTAATTTTTGATATTTTAGCTAATACGCTAGAAATGGTGTTTTTGGGACGGTGGGTTTGTTTGCAGCTTGTAAAATAGGGTCATGAAAAGATACATCTACTGAATATATCTAATATGTAGTAAAGCCAAACTAGTTATTACACTGCACCTAGATGAAATATGTTAAGAAAAAGTAGGCATGATGGTTAATTTCAGATATTTTAGCAAGTTCTCTAGAAACGGCGTATTTGGGACTGAATATTTGAATAAGCTATGACAAATATCTAGTACAGCTGAACTATCACGTTCTTATCATTATTATTATTATTGGTGGAAAATGATAACAGAGGAATATATTTGCCGTTTTAATATCAAAAACACTTCCGCGTTTTTTTTTGTATACAGGAATGTTAAAGATATCATTGAGGAAAACAAGGTTGACGTGACTTAATTCAATTAGGGAATCCATGTGTCCACCACGGGAGAGGATCCTAATTGACTTTACATTACATGCTGCCACCACGGAATGCTGTGTTAAGAGTTCATGGTCATTTCACGTAATTCTGTGAGATCAGGTTGGTTATCTGGGTGTTCATTATACTCAGCTTACCTGTAGGAAATTTAGAAACATGACTGGCTGCTAGTTCAAGCATGACCTTCATCTCTGTAGCTAAAGTTGTTAGCCTAATTATTACTGACTGAATAAACCAAGTACACCTCTTCTGATTAACTGTAACGTTACCATCATTATCATAAACATCAAAATTTAGAACACACAGTCACATTTTATAACTTTGTAAGGCCATCATGTACATGATTAGCTGAGTTGCTAGTGTTAGCTATCACAAAGAACTAGAACTAGCTAAAAATCAACAAGCTAACATTAGCCTATAGGCTACTTTAACAAACTAACTTACCACAAGGGCAGAAACAGATGAAACATCGTCTTCAGAGTCTTGAAACCAAGTGTCGCATCCTACTCCAACTGGAGCGGCACTGGAGGAGCTTGCATCAGTTGCTAGGTTCTGTGCTCTGATGTGGAGTGGCGAGCATAGGTGGTGAGTGGCACCCAGCGTGCCCATCATGCAGTGAGTTGAGTTCCGTGTGTGTGTGCAAGCACGTGCATGTGGAGCCAGATCAGGTGCAGCAAAAGCCACTGTATTTTTGCTGTTCATAAGTTTTTATTGAAATTGTTCAAGTGACAAATGCAACGTTCAGATCCCCATACGTAATGACGTTGTAAATAACATCCATTTCCATATTGCTTTGACTTTTTTTTTTTTTTTTTTTTTTTTTTTTTTTTGCTGTCCCGTAATTGTCCCAGACACATCATCTTTGTGTCCCAGTAGCAATTTTTATAGTCCCCGGGACATCGGGACACCGTTAGTTTCGAGCCCTGAGAGCATATTAATAATTTATTAACTTTTATACGATTGTATAACGTTGGTCCAAGTTTAAGGCAGAGCTCTGCCTTCAAACTTGGACCAACGTTACAGCTAGTAACTGGCAATATAGGCTAAGCTAACGTATGCTACTGCTTTCCTAAACCACTTGGATTGGACTGTAGAGAAGGGCTGTAGATCCTTCACAATAAACTTGGTAACGGCTCTGTGGCATTCCTCGTTTTTTCTGCAGACATCTTCATTTGACGTCGCTTGGCGATTGTGAATGGGGTTGTCTGCATCAGCGAACCAGCGGTGATAGCTGCTGCTTTGTTGATACCGCCTACAGGATTAACATAACATATCAGCGGTGCTAAAACTGATAATATATCCTCCTGAGTTAATGACTACATCAACCATTCATACTCTTACCATGACTTGATGATGACGAAGCAGTGTCAGAGTCAGCCTGCACTGAGGAGGCCATGGCGTTGCAAGAGTTAGCGTTAGCCTGGCTGCTAACTTTTGCCGTGTTGTTTAGGCAGTCAAATACACGCACTTCTTCAGCTTTATACTATGAGTAGACTGCACGTGTTTCATGATGGTGCTTGTGTTACCCCCTTTGGACGCAACAACTTTCTGGCATATATTGCATCGAGCTGAGGATTCATTCATTTTAATAAAGTGAGCCCATACCTTCAAGCGCTTAGCTCTGACGGCCAACATGACTACCGATCAACACGGAGCTGCGTCATAACCTGTCGAGGGCGGAAGTGTCAAAATTACGCGACAGTTAGGTAGACGCTTTTTTAAAAATACCAATAACAGTATCATTTGTCCAGAATCTTAGCGGTTCTCTGGCACCGACCAATTAGGAACTGGTACCAAAAAATACTAGGTCTAAATCTATCTAGGGGTCTAGATCTAAAATGTAACCTGGAGCCAGGCCATGAAGAGCTTTAAAAGTTATCAATAAAATTTTAAAATCAATTCCAAAAGAAATAGAAAGCCAGTGTAAAGACGCTAAAATGGGAGTGCTGTGCTCATACGTCCTTGATCCTGTTAAAAGCCTAGCAGCTGAGTTCTGGACAGTCTGTAGTCGTGCCAAGGTTTTTTTTATTTAAAGAGCTAAAAAGGCTGTTGCAATAATCAAGGTCAGAGGATATAAAAGCAGGTATAATTGTTTCTGCATCTTTATCAGTTAAAATTGATCTCATTCTTGAAGTATTTCTAAGCTGATAAAAACAGGACTGAACAAGTTTGGTTACATGCTGCTCAAATTTCAATTCCCTATCAAAAATCACTCCAAGATTTTTAGCAAAAGGCTTAATAAATTGTGCAAATGAGCCACAAGAGGGCAGTATTTGTATTTTATTTATCACTCATACTAAAGGTAAAAATAAAGTCAGTTACACAAGGTTTAGAAAGCAGCTGGTCAAATATCAGATTTGGCAGTAAAAAGGACCCATAAGAGGTGTTTAGATAAATTGAGTGGTTTGTGCGTAAGTCAAGCCTTGGGAGGTTAAATGAGGGAGAACATTCTGGGTTAGGATGACCTGACCGTTGGGACGGATGTGCCAAGTTTCGCAATAGAAACGATTGTTTTTGCCAGAAAGACAAAGAAAATTAGAATGTATTGACACACGAACCTCAGTTCCAGGAATAGGCAGGAAACCAGGAGAACTTGAAAAGAAAATGCAACCCAAGCGTGTTCACACACACACACATACACACACACACACGAACGAGCAAACGCTGAGTATAAAAACACTTGAAGGGTGATTGTTCAGGGCTGTTTTGCTGTTTCCAACTGATTTGTTGTTTAACGTTCTGCGATTAAAGTAACCCCGTTGGCTGTAACTTTTCTCCATGGTTCTCCGAGTCTCTTCATTTCAGTGTTTGCTGGAGTTGAGCATTTTCCTTATATAATTGGCGTCACGAACAGTTGTCTATGAAGGGAGGACGGCAGTTAGTGGTGACTCTGAGGAGCATCCTCCCGGCGTGGGGTGACAGGCGCGCCACACAAAAGGTAAGGACTTTTAAAACTCCTTACACAAATTCTTAAAGCAATACTTAAGAACTTTCAGTTTTGGTTGATTTTAGCGGCGCCAGTGGACCAAAGCGGTAGTGTTTTGCCTGAAGGAAGACCACATTTCCCATGAGGACCAGCGCATAGCGTCGTAAAATCCCTGATCTCCCGGTCGCCTGCAGTTAGTTTGAAACAATACATTTCTGTTTCCAGTGTCTGTGTGAAGGATGAATAGCAATGATGTAATGAATCTAATTGTGGCTAAACAATATCATATGACAATGCTGAAAATAAGAAACGTTTAACTTTGGTTTAGTACCTTATTCCCCCAACGCCCCCGCCCCCCCACCCCCCGACTCGTCAGCGGCGAGCAGCTGACGAGTTTAGAGCCTACAGTAAACACACGTATCGATACTGGCAGGAAGGTGCCGCATTGCCTGAATATCAACCCTGCACAATTCGCACGAATACAGTTCAGTCTCTCAGGGAAAGTACTACTATTCATTCTAAACAGTTTCTTCACATTGAATTGTTTCCTATACTGTTATAATTCTATTATTAGGATTCTATATGGAGAATTATACATACATTTATTACTAAAATTACTCTATGCGAGTCTGTTATTGTCACTGTCATTTCTGAATTACTAAAAGCCAAGACGAATTCCTGTATGTCCTTGGCAATAAAGTTCAATATGATTCTGATGCTTATTGAACATCAAAAATGTTTACATTTGTAACATAACATTTCTGTCTGTTGTTTTATCAGGAATTTGCTGTCCAGGACACTACCTCCACCAGTTTGAACCCCCACACACTAGTGCTGGCAGAGGCAGGGGCAGAGGGGGGAGGGGAGTAGGTGCAGGCAGAGGTAGAGGGAGAGGGAGAGGGAGGGGAAGAAGTAGGACACCAGAGGACTTGAACCCCGAGACCCAGACAGACCCAGACAAACTTTTATTTATACACCCTCTTTCACAGTTTTCAAAATTCAACTACTTTGTCACATTCAAATTGTTATTTTGCCACTTGTCCCTTCACAGTAAAGGAAGTAACAAGTAAAACATACGACCTAGAGAAAAAAGAAAAACATTTCCAGGCACATGCACAGTGTTACGCAAGAAATATCATGAAAAAAAAGAGTGGCATAAATGCAATGTACATTTTTGCAATGACGGGATATGTGTATGATTTGAATAAATAAATGGCACAACAACACTGTATTACAGTGGTAGTAAATGAACGACAATGACAGTTGAAAAAAATTACTGTGAATTAAAAAACAAAACAAAAGGGGAGTGTGATGCATGTACATGGATAAATAGAGCAGGATAAAAATAAACTATGACAGTTAAAATAAGAAACATTGAATAATTTGTGTGACAATGTTAGAAGTTATCTGCAGTCATCTGGAGAGTCATGCCGCTCTTCTTCCTCCACAACACTCAGAGAATGCATGCTACAGATAGAGTCGATTGTAAGATTCTGCCCTAGCGCCTTCTTCCAGGTTCTCCGGTTCTCCCCTGAGTCAAAACAGAAAATAGGACATGTTGAAAAATACGTTGCCCAAAACAAACAAATGCAGGCCCTGGAAAACACAAAGTACCTAACATGGTCCGACTCTTCTGTAAAGCTGGAAACTATAGGCTGTAGCAGTTGGAGGTGTTGCTTGTGGGGAGTAGACGTTACTTGCTTCTTTTGATAGCTGTAGAGAAATAACATAAGAAATTTATATGGATCAAGAGTAATGCAAGAGAAACACAAAAGTATACACACTGGAAATAAAGGCACTATACAAACATCACACAATGTTATAAAATGCATCATCTATGTTATACTAGAGAATTATAAGATAAGAATAACAATAATTAGCAATACAACATCAAATATAAAAAGACAATAACATGAAAAAATAAATATGGAACAACACCGTACACCTTACACAACATAATGTCCAATAGACACATAACAATAACAAAAATATCTTGTTATCAGACTGACTTGAAGATGTCAAGTTTACTGGCTAACTGAGATTGTAACCTTCAAAGTTAGGTGCTTGGTGCTACTGAAGTGAGCTACACACAGACCCTTCAGGACTGACTAAATAAACGTTACATGTAGAATTTTAAACATGCAACAATCCCTGTAGTTTTAGCTACACTCAGCACAAGGTGCTATTGATAAGCAGGACTGTGAAAAGTCATAACTCAATGCACATTGCACACGGGTTTTGTTTTACTGATTATTTAGAGCAAGCAACACGGGTTGACTTCTTTTGCAATCACTGTAGTCAACTCAACAAAAACACGACAAGAATCCCGTTTTTCTCTGAAACTATTACATAACAATCATCAGAAACTACTGTCACGTACATACAAACTGACATGATAACACCACAATGATTCAGTATGACTGATCTTTTCACAATAGGAACCTACATATTTTACTCAAACTCTATATTTGCGGTTTGTCATCGCATTGCTTTTTCTTTATACAGTACTTTTGAGCTTGTTGCGTGGCTGGTCGTGTCAGTGTGGAACTATTTATTGCTACCACGCATATTTCCGATAGCTAACATCAGCATTATCATTTTGATTTGAGCATTGTAAGCTACTTACTAGTCCATCAGGAGCAGAGCCAAGGCAGCATCGGTCGGAAATCCCTCCTCGTCTTTGAGCTCACGCCAGCGAGTGAAAGCCGGGCCAGTGTTGATCCTTGACTGTCCTTTTATCCGGGTAGCCTCCCTTTTTCTTTTTCTTTTTTGTCTCCTCAGACAAAACTTTTCGTTTCTTTGGTTGTTTTGCAGCTTCTGCCATGATAGCAGTAATTGCGCGTAAGCGTTCGCATCGACTTCCGTCTTTGTAACGAATGGGGAAAGGGGGAAGTGACGTATGCCGTAAAGCAGTCAACACATTTGTAGTTTTTTGTGTGGCAGGGTTCCTGCCACCCTCCTCGAAGTTGCTTAGTGCCAGTGAAAGCAATACAGACCCCCTCAGGCCATGACAGAGGTGTCATTCAACTAGTTGTAAGTCGATGTATCATCACAAAAGTTATGAAAATATTTTATGAAGGTTGAAAAGTTACTTAGTGTTAGTTTAATTGGCTAAGATAAAAACACCCTAAAAATCTAAGTCACTGTGCATGGCTGGGTGCTCCAAGAGGTCACTGCATACCGATATCCCTCGCAGACAGAGAACTTGTTGGCAGGAAGGAGAGCAAAGGAGAAAAGGAAGCCAAACGTCTGTGCACAGAACACTTAAGAGAGTGAAGTGAAATTTGATTGTGATTGGCATTGTGTCTAAAACGAAAAAGCCAGATGTTAAAAGAGCAGCTTGGGAAATAGACGATTGGTCAAAAC
Source organism: Epinephelus cyanopodus (assembly GCA_026686955.1). Taxonomy (NCBI): domain Eukaryota; kingdom Metazoa; phylum Chordata; class Actinopteri; order Perciformes; family Serranidae; genus Epinephelus; species Epinephelus cyanopodus. Next base: position 41,432,586 of record CM048923.1, on the reverse strand, counting down.
TGAGGGGGCCAAGTTGTGTGTTGGAAGTCTAGAGAGACTTCGGGTCCAGAGGGACTCAGAGTAAATCCAGAGGGATTTAAGTGATCTAAGAGAGACCAGGATTAGAGTCCAGAGGGACTCAAGAGTTAGATTTAGGCAAGTCTAGAGAGACCGAGATCCCATGTCCAGAGGGATATAGTTTAGATAGAGATAGATTAGATAGATTACTTTCTAGAGAAAGACTGCGCAGACTTTGTCAGGTTTGAGTGAAACCTGAGGTTTCTTACTATTTCCAGCAATCGGAGAAATAGCTACCCCTACTTTGTCAGGTTTGAGTGAAACCTGAGGCTTCTTACTATTTCCGGCAATTGGAGAAATAGCTACCCCTACTTTGTCAGGTTTGATTGAAACCTGAGGCTTCTTACTATTTCTGGCAATTGGAGAAATAGATATCCCTACTTTGACAGTTCTGAGGGAAAACTGTGGCCGAGGTTCGGCAGTAATGATTAGTGGCACAAATTGATGACTCCAAACTCAGAGAGGGTGCCAAGAGGTAGGAGCGCCGAGAGAGGCAGTTAAGCTCCTATGAACCAGGAGATAGTCTGAAGAGAAGAGACCATAAGCAGATATAGAAAATAAAATATAGAAAAAGGCCTATACATAGAGGAAAAATATACAGGAATCCAGCTGGATAATAAAATATATAATTAAAATACAGATAACACCGATAGTATAAAGGAAATAACTGGAAAATTACAATTTGGTGGGAAAAAATAAATAAATAGAAAATACAGAAAAAGGCTGCAGCCAAATATAGCAATCACTTCATGTGCTTGAATCCAAATTGAACAATCTAAAGATGCAAATTTTGGATAAGCCAAAGTATTTTTTGTGTGTGGAAAACTGTCTACGTGGATGCCATATGTAATACTGTCTAATTGCTTGTACGATGTGTGTAAGATGTACGGGCAGGTACATCTGAGTGTCATCAGCATAACAATGGAAGGCAATACCAGGGTCCTATTTCAGGAAGCAGGCTCAGCAGACTCTGAGCCTAATCCCAATCTCTGAGTTGACTGAGCCTGAGCTGAGAAACTATGAGTTTTCGGTGTCAGAACAGCTGATCACAGTCAGCTCAATCAGCTCTGAGTATGTTCAGCCTGAGAGAGGCGTGTTCATGTGGACTGCATTCAAATAAACACAAGAAGTTTGTGCTCTAGAAAAGGATCAACACTCAGTGAATACTCTCCTAAACCCTATGATAAGCTATTATGGCAAGGCTTAACCCTTTAGGCGCCGGAGTTTTTTCAAGAAAATATACAATTTTGATATCAAGATTTCAAAAGGCTATAGCTTCAAAGTAGTTTGAGATAAAGGTATACTGTCAATGAGAAAATTGTTCAGTATGACTCAAAGTTTGTGATGGAAGTGAAATGATTCATCTAATTTGCATATTATGACGTCACAAGGTGGCGGCCATATTGGAAAATATACAATTTTGATATCAAGATTTCAAAAGCCTATAGCTTGAAAGTGGTTTGAGATAAAGGCATACTGTAAATGAGAAATATATTCAGTATGAACCAAAATTTGGGATGGAAGTAGATTTGTCATCTAATTTGATTACTGTGACATCACCAGGTGGCGGCCATATTGGAAAACATCCATTTTTGTTTTCAAGATTTCAAAAGGCTGCAGTTTGAAAGTGGTTTGAGATAAGGGCATACTGTAATTGAGGAATATCTTCAGTTTGAATCAAAATTTGGGCTGGAAGTAAATTGTCATCTAATTTGCATATTGTGACATGAACAGGTGGTGGCCATATTGGAAAATGTCAATTTTCTTATAAAGATTTCAAAAGGCTGTAGTTTGAGAGCGGTTTGAGATAAGGGAATACTGTCAACAGTCAATGTGAAATATCTTTAGTATGAAACGAAATTTGGAATAGAAATAAATTCGCTGATCCAATTTGTATAATCTTTTAGCACTGGTCGGCGGCCATATGGAATTGTATTATTTTCAAAGACCTTCAACGATCAAGATGGCACTGCTTGCAGTTTTTCAGTGTGTGGTATCTTTCATTGCAAGGCACAGCACAAAGACCTACTCCACACTGACGGCACCTGAACTGTGTCTGGTGACGGTCTTTCAGGCGGGTGCGATCTGAACAGACAACACAATCTGGACGTTCATCTGTGTTGCAGAGCCAGTGTCGTTCAGTGAGCCTCTGTGGCATTTCTCCCTGCTGCATTGAAGGCCGTCCTCCTTTTTTGCTTTCCTTTTTGGAGAAGCCCTCAAGCCAAGATGTTATAATGTCCTGAGTAAAGGCCTTCAGTGGTTTGTGTGGACCAGAACTACAACATGTGTAAATGATGTGCGCATTGACCACACTGATGCTCAGAACCGCATCAAAAATGCGGTTGTACCATTTCCTGGATCTGTGTGGAAACAGGTATGTTTTCATCCGTTGATCGGATGTACCAACTCCTCCCATAAAGGAGTTGTAACCGTCCACACACACTGGTTTCATAATTTCACGGAACCCAGTCACATTTTCCTTTGTCCGGATCCGTTTTTGGGTGACTGTGTTGCCATGAATGGTGGACAACAGAGTGAGACGCTTTGTGTCATGCCAAGCACAAGCCAGCAGTTTATCATGCCGCATGAACACTGGGTCATCTCCGTTCATTCAGAAAAAGAGAGATGAAATCAATGGGCTCAGAATTTGTCAGATCGTCTCCACAATAACCAATAGGCTCATCAAAATTTCGGATCCACTTTTGATACTCTTCCTCTTCTCTCAAGAACTGCCAGCCATCATCATCATTATCATCGCCGCCGTGATTTACGATGCAGCAGTGAACGCCACCTCCACCGCCATTAGCGGTGTGTTTGCCGCGACCACCGCGTCTGCCGCGACCACCGTGGTTGTTTTCATCCCCGCTACATTCACTGCTATTTGCGGTGTTATGAGCCCCCCTGCCACCTCGACCACGTCCCCGCGTTCGCAGAATACTTCCACCCCGGCCACGGTGAGGTGAAGCATCCGCTTTACCATGTGCTGATTGGGTACTATGGTGCACGGACTCGCCGTCACTACTAACGTCAGTTTCGGCTTCACTGGACAACTGCATGTCTTCCTCCTCGGAATCGGAGTCAGCCAGTACCTGATGAAGTGCTTCGTCGACAGTAAACCGACCTCTTGGCATCGTGAGTAAATGAAAATACACTCTTTCGCTCTGCTTTGCTCTCGCTACGCTCAGCACTACTACCACTGCTTCGCCGCCGCGTCTCTGCGCCGGAGTGTGTTTTACAAACTCTTTTTACTCTAAAACTTTGAATAGAACCACGCCCACAAATGCTGCTCAGATTACAGGCACACATGTCCGCCATCTCCTGGTGAAAAGTAGTAACAAGATTCGGCACCACATTTATAGATACAGCCTGTTTTATTCAGCTACGTTGCTTGTCGCAATTTTGCGACTTTGGCGCTTAAAGGGCTAACTATACAGACCAATGAGCAGTGATAACTAACATGTCTTTGGGGTCATCGGGTGGGAACCTCCTTTCACCGGTGTTTCGTCTAGTTGGTCCCACGACACCTCCAGGAGGCTAGACAGTGATGTCTGGTGTCCCAGAGACACTCCCCTAATGCCAGGTCTCACTGCTCTCCACACCAACACAACAACCTCCTTAACCTTACTTACACATGGCTTTCTCAGCCCAAACAGCACTGCCACCTTCAACCAAACCCAGGCTTCGTACAAGCAAGCTCCAGGTAGAGGCTGTGCTGATAGTTCCTTTCCTAGCACATTCATCATACTCTAATTCACACACTACATAACATAACTACAGTGTAAGTTAAAGTTAAAGGAGATAAATGAACTCACAGGATCAGCAAACACACTCACCCTGCTGCATGGCCTCAAAATGGCCACAAAATGGATTCAACTAGGCCACTCCCACACTTAAATAACCTTCCTCTTCCTCCTTACTAACACATGGCTTTCACAGCCCTAATTCACACTCTAATTCACACACTATATAACATAAGCTAAAGTTAAAGGAGATAAATAAACTCACAGGATCAGCAAACACACTCACCCTGCTGCATGGCCTCAAACAAAATGGATTAAACTAGGCCACTCCCACACTTAAATAACCTTCCTCTTCCTCCTTGCCTACACATGGCTTTCACAGCCCTAATTCACACTCTAATTCACACACTACATAACATAACTACAATATAAACTAAAGCTAAAGAAGATAAATGAACTCACAGGATCAGCAAACACACTCACCTTGCAGCATGGTCTCAAGCAAAAGGGATTCAAATAGGCCACTCCCACACTTAAATAGCCTTCCTCTTCCTGGATTTCCTCCTAAGAGGAAGTGGATCTCTCCACCAGATCTCAAGGAGTTATGTGCCCTGCTTAGTAGTTCCCCCTGCTGGCCCCCAACTAACATTATTTCTTCTGTAGTAAATGAACTTGCTGGTTCTCATGGCTTCATCTGACATTTCCTTCACTGTCTTCTTCAAACTCTGTCCCTGCACTCCGAGTTCCCCCAGGAGCGAGATAGCTGATCTTGCTATAAATCCCCTACACCCCACTTCCACTGGGCAAATCCGAGTCTTCCATCCTCGCTGCTCAGCTTCTGCTCCTAAATCTGCATATCTAAGCTTTTTTCTTTCATAGGCTTCTTCCACTGAGTCTTCGAAAGGAACTGTCAGCTCAATGAAATAAACTATCCGTTGACTCAATGACCACAACACTATGTCAGGCCTCTGCTTAGTACAAACTATTTCCTGGGGAACAACAAGCTTTCCCCCTAAATCTACTTGCATTTCCCAATCACAAGCACCTACTAGGCAGCCACACCCCTGCCTCCTTACTAACTTATCCCTTCTGTATTTTTCTCCCTCACGGACAAACTGAATTGCTAAATTCCTATCTTTATAACCTTCTGAATTGACCTCTCTTCGTTTCCCTTCGATTCCTGCAGCTAAACATTTCAACACCTGGTTATGTCGCCATGTATATCGGCCTTGTGACAAACTAACCTTACAGCCTGACAAAATATGCTTTAAGGTTGCCGTACCTGAACACAATGGGCATGATGGGTCCTCATTTACCCACAGTTTTAGGTTCTGGGTAGTTGGTAGCACATCATATGCAGCCCCTACCAGGAATCTAATACTATTCTCCTCCATACTCCACAGGTCCCTCCAACTAAGCACCAGAACTTTGTCTTCTTCGCATCTTTATTGCTTAGTTACAGTGCAGGAAAACAAAGCTGAAGCTGGAGGAGGATCAACTGATAGGGGAATCATAGTTGGAAGCAAATCAATCTGTAGGAAGGTCAAACAATCAGAGTCAGCCATACACTATCAGCTAAATTCACTTCTCCCTCCTGCTCATGAGATGCATCCTGCTTTTGCCTCTCCGACATTGCGCGAGTGACTGCACAGACTGAAAAGACCTCTGGATACTTCTGCTTCAACTCATCTGGGTACTCAGAGAGGAACAGCAGTCACCTCAAGATTAATCAGCGCTTTACCTCCAGCTAAATCATTATTCATTAGGAAAGACACACACCTTTGATGGGAAACTTTGGGGTAATTCCGACTACAACTGGACCTTTAACTAAGTTTGTGTCAATGTGGATAACATGTAACAGTAACCCCACCTACTGCATACCAAATCCCCGGAGCAAGGCATCAGAATCAGCGGAGGATTTTTTTGACAATGGCAACATCTCTTCCAGAATGACTGACTGTGAGGCTGCCGTGTCCCTCAAAATGGTGGCAGGGACTCTGGGGTCTCCGTCTGTCAAAGTCACATAACCTTTCATTATAATAAGGAGCATACACATCGTGATCAGGCTTAACTGAAACTGGCGCACAAGAAACAGATTTCTGACAGCTTTGGGAGACTTGTTCTTTTTGTTTAGAGCAAAACAGTTGTTAATCATGTGACCATGCTCTTTACAGTAAAAGCAAACTGGTTTTTCTTTCTTTTCTTCTTATTCTGCAACATCCTTGCTAGGGTTTGTGTAAGCTTCAATTTTTGGCGATATGCCTTGGGCACTAATTCATATGCTCAAAACACCTTGGTTTTCTGTCTAAAGCCATGCTCAACAAAACAGCTGAACTGTCCTTTTATGGTAAAGGTGGTAATGCTGGGATAAAAAAGGATGAATATTCACTGTTGTCAGCACTGTATATAATGTAATTCCATTGTATATTTGATGAAAAAAAAAATCATATCAGTATGATCTTTCACCATTTCTGAGATGTTTTAAATAATAATAGTTTATTTTTATTAAATAAATAAAAATAATGAATATGTGGTAATAATACTGGTACTAGTAATACTACTAATTCCATGGTAACAAATTCATACATTGGTAAACTAAAATTTGTGATATTGTGAGAACAATACATGATTTATATAATTTGTTTTGTCACTTATTTTGTTTTACAAATACCATGAAGTGAAAATTAATAAATTATAAATTAAATTAATCCTGTAACCCCCAGTGGATTAAACGAACTGGATGCAAAGCGTTACTTTAATTCATCAGTGCTTCAGTATTTAAGCGACATTTGGGCAATGGTATGTGGTTGGAAAAAATGGCAGGAAATAAATGCTGTCATGGAGATGCTCACAAGCACAATTATGTAAGGCATAGACAGAGGGTGAATTCATATAGTGGATCATTTTGGGGGTGACATTTAGGACAGCATGCAGGGCTTCAGCTCCCAGAAGAGAAAGATAGCAAGGTGACCCCCACATAGTAAATGATCTGGAGCCAGGCTTCAGTGACTTCAGGTGATGTCACAAAATGGCCGCCTTGGGAAGCTTTGACACCAAACGAATGAATGCAGAGAATAACTGGCTCCACCAACAAAACTGAAGTCACATAATCATTCTGCCTCTCTGTTGTACTAACATACTCTTACAAAGACAACTGCAGTCACATTAAGCAATAAAAACTAAAAGCTGATTATGTTTATGTTTTGAAGAGGTGTATTTGGAGAAGCAGGTTATGTGATCATGTGATGTCAGGGCTTGGATACTTTACAGCCACTCCATCTACAGTGTCTTAATGTTAAACCCACATCATGCTGTAGAAGAAAGGGGGCAGTTATTTATGATTTCCTCTTATATCCAATTATCAGGTTTTGGAATACAGAGCCAGTGATTTGCTCCAGACTTGTACCTGCAGGCAAACTTCAAACACATTCCAACAAATCACTGATTTGCTCCAGACCTGGTGCACACACGAGATATTGATTTCACACTCCCTCATGTATACACAAACACACACACATACACAAATTATCAGAGCCGATGACTGAATACAAATCCACTTTCTTGCCTCAAAAACTCAACACGTGGCAGCATTGTATTTTCATAGATCCTTCTTTTTTACTTGATGTAACCCATCAGGGAACCTTCGAGGCCGTCAACCCTATATTCACTCTGATTATGCAAAGCATACTTGTGACAACAATGTAACTGTCCCTGAGCTTTGCCATCTGAGCTAACATTTTAACATAATCTGCTCTTGGTTATTTACATATTGTGACAATTCTTCACCTTGTGAACTTATGAGAAAAGCAACTGTGCTGAAAATGCATCAGACCGAGGGAGACAAATCAATCAATCAATCAATTTTATTTATAAAGCCCAATATCACAAATCATAATTTGCCTCACAGGGCTTTACAGCATATGACGTCCCTCTGTTCTTTAGACCCTCACAGCGGATGAGGAAAAACTCCCCCCAAAAAAAACCCTTTAACGGGGAAAAAAAATGGTAGAAACCTCAGGAAGAGCAACTGAGGAGGGATCCCTCTTCCAGGACGGACAGACGTGCAATAGATGATGTACAGAACAGATCAACATAATAAATTAACAGTAATTCGTATGACACAATGAGCCAGAAAGAGAGAGATTATTATGATTATGATTAATAATAATACATTAATATCTGATAGTATACAAGTGTGACAATGATCATATGTGTATAATAACAGTAAAAGTATGACTAATGATAACAGCAGCAGCAGGAGGCATCTGGCAAGACCACGGCAGCAGCACAACCACACACGTCACTCCATCCAGGCACCGCTGCAATACGAGTTAACCTGAGAGACAGTGGAGCACAAAGGCTCCAGAGAAGAAGCCGAGTTAGTGACATCCAGAATGGCCGAGTTAGCAAGATGCAGTAATAGGACACGAGAGAGAGAGAGAGAGAGAGAGAGAGAGAGAGAGCAGGTGCCCGGTGTATTATAGGGGGTCCTCCGGCAGACTAGGCCTAAGTCAGCCTAACTAGGGGCTGGTACAAGGCAAGCCTGAGCCAGCCCTAACTATAAGCTTTATCAAAGAGGAAAGTCTTAAGTTTAGCCTTAAATGTGGAGACGGTGTCTGCCTCCTGGACCGCAACAGGAAGATGATTCCACAGGAGAGGAGCCTGATAGCTGAAGGCTCTGGCTCCTGTTCTACTTTAGGGACCACGAGTAACCCTGCATTCTCAGACCGCAGTGTTCTGGTGGGATAATATGGCACTATGAGCTCTCTAAGGTATGACGGAGCTTGACCATTTAGAGCTTTATAAGTTAACAGTAGGATTTTAAATTCAGCTCTGGATTTCATTTGTTTATGAGTGTGGATTCCTAAAATATATAGACTGTATATATAATCCAAAGCCGGTTGTTTAGCCATCACCAGTTTGTCAGTCTGGATCTGGAAGTCCCACAGGATCTTAGCTCAGTCATTCTCAACCACCTTAGGAGGTGTCTTCCATTGTGACCTTGGGACTTCCAGCCCATACTCAGTGCAGATGTTCCTTCACACTATGCCAGCCACTTAGCCACGTTATGGTGTTCCATGTCTTCTCTTCCTGCCTGCATCTTACACCCTGCCACTCTTTGCAATGAGTTGGCTGAGGGGGTTCAGGCCTATGCAGGATAGTAGCGGGGACAGTGCATCACCTAAGTATATGCTGCACTTGATGGTAACTTCTTCAGTTGGCTTTGAGTTGGCAAAGGAGATCCATCAACATTTTGCAAGTCTTGGAGTCAAAGTAACACTGAGAACTGCACAACATCACTTTAAGGAGAGTCAACACTTACTGGTGCAGATGAAACTGCACTAGTAAATATTTAATACAGCAAGAGGGTTTCTGGTGTGAAACCGGGGTGGGGGGTTTGAAACCCATGGTGGGGGACCCCCTCTGTGCACAGTTTGCATGTTCTCTCCATGTCAGTGTAGATTCTCTCGCGGTATGCCGACGTCCTCCCACAGTCCAAAGACATGCAGGCTCGGGTGATGGGTGACTAAATTGGCCATAGGTGTGAATGTGAGGTTGTCTGTCTCTATGTGTCAGCACTGTGATAGTATGGCGACCTGTCCAGGGTGTACCATACTTCTCGCCCAATATCACCAGGGATAGGCTCCAGCCCCCCTACAATTACTAACAGTTTAAGCTGTTATGGAGTATGCATGCAACCTGTAGTGAAAATATGGAAAGCCTGCATCTCTCCAGTGAGGCAAGCCCTTGGGTGGATGGAGTCCGGTGAGATGTGGTATGGTGTGGTGTTTCTGGATAAAAGAGCAGCTTTGAAACACTATGCCAGGCTTAGTTGTAACAAAAAGGACCACTTTGTTTCCAAACTGAATCCTGAACACCCCTTAAAGCTCCATGTCTGGGGGATGATTTTATGACATGGTCCAGGTCCGATGGTCATCTTTGAGGAAATCATGGAAAGGCACTATTTTGAGAACAATATAATCATAAAAGTAGCAGCACCATACATCAGGGGACATTTTGGGTTGGATCGTTGCTTCCTCCAGAATAATGGTTGGATGCATGCTGCTGCTGCAGTCTGTGTTGCATTGATGGGGATCAACTGGGTGAAGACTGCCAGAGTCACTGTATTTGAATCCCATCGAGCATGTTTGGTACTTGATGAAAGACTTCATCCCAAAGGAGGCTAAGCCAGGTCTTTGGGAGATGAGACTGACCCAAGATATCTGCAATTAAGTTATTACAAGCCTAAATAACATATTTAGATTGGTTTAGCGGAACAAAGGAGGACACAGGCTATAATGTAGCCTAATTTTCACTTTCCACTGTCATTGTCTTCTGGTTCCATACTGCGCTCCTCTGTGCATGTATTCTTAATTGAAAAAAACGGGAATAGCTCCATAAAATAACACATTTTAGTATCATATCATAATGATCGTGTTATGAAAATATTATGCTGTATTGTAAAACCTTGTTACAGATTGTTGTTTTTAAGCATCAAGTATAATCAGCAACAATAACTTGAAACTAGAGAAGCAATTTCTGAAGAAATTGCGGGTGTCAATGCTGCGAGCTGAAGCCACGCTGCAATGCTGCCTTGAATACAATAAAGTTTGAATGATTTGAATGTGTGAAAGTTTGTTGAAAAGCTGACGCCACACTGAATAGCTGCCTTTAATAAAATGAAGTTCAACGTGTCTCTTAGACCCCATCCCAACTAGGCTACTCAAGGAGGTCTTACCTTAGATATGATCAATATATCCTTATTAACAGGCTATGTACCACAGTCTTTTAAGGTAGCTGTAATTAAACCTAATTAAACTAAAAAAGCCCACCCTGGATCCAGAGGTGTTAGCCAACTATAGACCAATATCTAATCTTCCCTTTATGTCAAAGATCCTTGAGAAAGTAGTCGCAGACCAGCTGTGTGATTTTCTCCATGATAATAATTTATTTGAGGAATTACAGTCAGGATTTAGAGTGCATCATAGCACTGAGACAGCACTAGTTAAAATTACAAATGACCTTCTGATTGCTTCAGACAAAGGACTCGTCTCTGTACTTGTTTTATTAGATCTTAGTGCGGCGTTTGACACAATTGACCATCAAATTCTGCTACAGAGACTGGAACACTTAATTGGCTTAAAAGGTTCTGCACTAAGCTGGTTTAAATCTTATTTATCTGATCGTTTTCAATTTGTTGACGTTATAATGAATCATCCGTACGTACTAAAGTTTGTTTTGGAGTTCCGCAAGGTTCTGTGCTCGGAAATCCTATTTATTCTATATATGCTTCCTTTAGGCAACATCATTAGAAATCACTCTATAAATTTCCATTGTTATGCGGATGATACACAGCTGTATTTATCTATGAAGCCAGAAGAAACGGATCAATTAACTAAACTTCATAATGGTCTTAAAGACATAAAAACCTGGATGAGCACCAATTTCCTAATGTTAAATTCAGACAAAACTGAAGTTATTGTTCTTGGCCCCAAACAACTCAGAGACTCTTTATCTGATGACATAGTTTCTCTCGATGGCATTGCTCTGGCCTCTACCACTACCGTAAGAAACCTCGGAGTAACATTTGATCAAGATTTGTCTTTTAATTCTCATTTAAAACAAACCTCACGGACTGCATTTTTTCATCTGCGTAATATTGCAAAATTAGGCCTATCCTGACCCAAAAAGATGCAGAAAATTGGTCCACGCTTTTGTTACCTCAAGGCTGGATTACTGTAACTCTCTATTATCAGGTAGCTCTAGTAATCATTAAAAACTCTCCAGCTAATTCAGAATGCAGCAGCACGAGTACTAACAGGAACTAAGAAACGAGATCATATTTCTCCTGTTTTAGCTTCTCTGCACTGGCTCCCTGTAAAATCCAGAATTGAATTTAAAATCCTACTGTTAACTTATAAAGCTCTAAATGGTCAAGCTCCGCCATATCTTAGAGAGCTCATACTGCCATATTATCCCACCAGAAATCTGCGCTCTGAGAACTCAAGGTTACTCGTGGTCCCTAAAGTCTCCAAAAGTAGATCAGGAGCCAGAGCCTTCAGCTATCAGGCTCCTCTCCTGTGGAATCATCTTCCTGTTACGGTCTGGGAGGCAGACACCGTCTCCACATTTAAGACTAGACTTAAGACTTTCCTCTTTGATAAAGTTTATAGTTAAGGCTGGCTCAGGCTTGCCCTGTACCAGCCCCTTGTTAGGCTGACTTAGGCCTAGTCTGCCAGAGGACCCCCTATAATACACCGGGCACCTTCTCTCTCTCTCTCTCTCTCTCTCTCTCTCTCTCTCTCGTATCCTATTACTGTATCTTGTTAACTCGGCCATTCTGGATGTCACTAACTCGGCTTCTTCTCCGGAGCCTTTGTGCTCCACTGTCTCTCAGGTTAACTCGTATTGCAGCGGTGCCTGGATAGTGTGACGTGTGTGGTTGTGCTGCTGCCGTGGTCCTGCAAGATGCCTGCTGCTGCTGCTGCTGCCATCATTAGTCATTAGTCATACTTCTACTGTTATTATACACATATGATTATTATCATACATGTATACTGTCAGATACTAATATATACTTTCAACATATTGTACCACAGTAGCCAGAACTATAACGACAATATTATTACTTTCATGAATGTTGTTGTAAGCTACTGTCATTACCGAGGATGTCATACAGATTACTGTATTGTGTCATACAGATTACTGTTAATTTGTTATGCTGATCTGTTCTGTACGACATCTATTGCACGTCTGTCCGTCCTGGAAGAGGGATCCCTCCTCAGTTGCTCTTTCTGAGGTTTCTACCATTTTTTTTTCCCCCGGTAAAGAGTTTTTTTTTGGGGGAGTTTTTCCTTATCTGCTGTGAGGGTCTTAAGGACAGAGGGATGTCGTATGCTGTAAAGCCCTGTGAGGCAAATTGTATTTGTGATATTGGGCTTTATAAATAAAATTGATTGATGATTGATTGATTGAAGTTTGAATGATGTGAATGTTTACTGAGATTTATGAAATCCAGTATGGCCGCCGCCATACAGCATTTTTTAACATATTTACACTGTAGATTTCTTTTGTTTTGTGCTGTTTTTGTCGTCTCATCCTCAAAATAAAGGAAGAGGAATCTGATGAGATGACAAAAACAGCACAAAACAAAAGAAATCTACAGTGTAAATATGTTAAAAATGCTGTTTTACTGAGTTTTATGAAATCCAATATGGCTGCCGCCTGCTGACGCCACAATATGCAAATTGGGTGAGTTGATCTACTCCCATCACAAACTTTGGGTCATGATGAATAGTTTTCTCAATTATAGTATGCCTTTATCTCTCACCACTTTCAAGCCACAATCTTTTGAAATGTTGAATGAATATTTTCCTCAAAAAGGGTACCTAAAGGGTTAAAATGGAGATTGTGCCCCTGTCATGTCTGCATGTAACATGTAGACACGCACACACATCATGTTTCTATTAGTTTGTGTGGCACAGCGGTTGCCATGGTAATAAAGTAGGTGCACCTGGCAGAAGAGCAGAGAGAGACAGACAGAACACAGAGAAGAGACTTCTTTTAGTGGAGATTTAACTCCTCAAACAAATTCTTCTGAGTCCCACACCGTTGGTCCAAAAATAAAGTGATGGTGAGAGACAGCCACTACTCATGAACGCACGTGTCAAGATTTACATTTGTAGAGTCAAAAATATGGTCACAGGCGCGAGTTGCAAATGTGTTGCACCTCAGCTGTTTTCCAGAAATTTCTCCTCTCAGTTTACATGGGAGTGAATGAGAAAAATATCGGCGCTCCCTCCGCTTTGGAGCCTCTCAGCCAAAATGTGTATGTGTGAGAGATTCCATGTCAACACATCTGTGACCAGGACAAATTTTCCTACGTTTTGTGGTATAAATTGTGTATGTACAGTGAAAATTGTGGCCGTATGAGCGAGTTGAAGAGAAAAGTCAAGTATGAGTAGAGGGCTGTGTGGCTGTGTCTGTGTGTGCAGCCGTTGCCATGGAGATTAATGACTTGCCTGCACTTGAGGGTCACAGACAGCTCATGAGAGAGCAGATCAGCAAAGGCTGTTTATGATGGGTTTTAACTCCTGAAACAAATCCTTTTGAGTGCCAAACGTTGGTCCAATCATGAAAATAAAGTGATGGTGAGAGACAGCCACTCGTCATGAACGCACCTGGCAATTTTTAGATTTCTAGAGTCAAAAATGTGGTCACAGGCGCGAGTTACAAATGTGTTGCACCTAAGCTGTTTCCAGAAATTTCTCCTCTCACTTTACATGGGAGTGAATGAGAAAAAAATCAGCACTCCCTTCGCTTTGGAGCCTCTCAGCAAAAATGTGTACATGTGACAGATTCCATGTCAACATTTCTCTGACCAGGACAAATTTTCCTATGTTTTGTGGTATAAATTGTGTATGTACAGTGAATATTGTGGCTGTATGAGTGAGTTGAAAAGAAAATTTCTTGATGAGTTTACAGCTGCTCTTCACTCTAGTGATGACATCACCCACTCTAGCTCACGCAATACACACCCATTATAAAGTCTGAGAAGGGCTGAAAACTTCATGTATTTTAAACTGACTTTGTAGAAAAACTAAAAGAGATATTGAAAATTTGAATTAGATCCTGAAAGTCGACGACAGCGTCAACGTTTGAGAGTTGGAACAGAGTTTCTACGTTAATGTATGAATTTGTGACGTGTGGGTGAAGATGAGTGAGTTTGAAGGATTTTCTCATTGACTTCCATTATAACCAAGTTTCAGAAAACGCTGAATATTTTTGTACGTATGTTTTGTTTGTAAGTATGAATGGGATTGAAAAGTTGAATCACATGTAAAAAGTCAGCAAAATGATGAATATTTTCCATTTTGAATGGAGTTTCTAGCTGAAAGTATGAGTTGGTAGTCACAGTTTGAAAAAAGATTTTTGAGGATTCCGTAATGCATTCCCAATGGGAAAAGGATTTGGGAAAAATCGGAAATATCTCAGAAAGTATGAACGTTAGAAACAAGAAGAGTCGTTCTGGTATTGTCCTAATTCAGCTGGAAGCATTCACACCCAATAATAATATTAACATATCACACTGTCATTTAAAACTCAACACTTGTTTCAAATTAAAAGCCCCGTATAACCTCGGCTGAGAGAATCCCTCCCTCTTCTAAATAGGCTTTTATTCTGAAACATTTGTCCGAACTTCCTGTGGAAGATACAGTAGCTTGATAGTTTACGCATGGCGCTTCAAATGTAGCTCCTGCCATCTGCTGACGCTTTTAGGTGACTACAACAACATGTCGGCTGGCACATGAACACACAGTGACTCAAATAATAGTGAAAGTAATAAAAATAGGACAAGAATAACCCGATGACATCACACATGCCATGAAAGACGACCGGGAATAATTGGTGAGTACCAGCGTGTAGCGTGTACCAGGCATAATGCAAGTCCTGAGTCTGAAATATGTCTATCAGCGAGTCCTACTCCACCTATTTAGACTCCACCGCAGACAACGGCAGCATTTCTGTGACCATGTAGCGAGCCACAAGCTCTGTGGCTTCTTTCAGACTAACAGGTTTAATGTTATCTCTGTTATTAGAACCAAACGACAGCCGTTGCTGTTTTGGAGCTGAAGGACCAGCGTTCTAAAAGTAACGGAAGGAACTGTATTGTTTGAAAATGTACTTAAGTATTTGATTACTCAAACAGCAAACTAACGCGTTAGGTTACTCGTTACTGCAAAAAGTAATCAAAGTACTCTTTGTAACGCATTATACAGGCAGCTGAGTGACGTGGAGCCTGAGGAGGAAGCACCGGTTAGCTACAGGGCGAGGAAATAAAACCTAAACAGCTAACTTAGTTTAGCAGTTAGCAATGTCTTTCACTCACTCTTGGTCTCTGCTGTGTTTAGCTATTCCCCTGCCTACTTCAATGATGATGTTACCTGTAATAAATGTAATATATTTGCTGAGATGGAGGCGAGGCTCAGTGACTAAAGGAGCTGGTAGAAGCTAAATTTACTCCAGTAGCCGGTGACAGCCGACTAGTGCTAACTGCTAAGACTAACATTCCTACTCTTCTACGTGAGCCGGCTCACGGACTCGCGGGCTCGTGAGGGCCAAGGGCTCCGAGAGGAGAAGGAGGCGGCGATTTACATGAACATACATGAACGCGCAGCCGGACCGGCTTGTAAACAAGGGGCTGGAGATCAACACAGAGAGGGTGTGTCTGTCTCTGTAAGCTGAAACCATTTCCCTCAGTGGAAACGAAGCTTGTATTTACTTTAATTTCACAGATAAGAAACAATAAATTGTGAAGACAATAAAGCCTCCACTAAAATAGCATTTTAAGTCGTGTGTGTGATTTATCCTGGCTTCATATGAGCAGAGGAAATCTCCGCCCCTCGTTTGGCTAATGTATATCATGTAAAATGCCATAGGCTGGCGCTAATAACGTTAGCATGTTGTATTTGCTTGGAAAACACGTTTAGTATAAGACAGTTGTTTTGTGGTGAACCTTGTGAGTTGTAATGGAGCCAAATTATGTGCCGTTACCTTTGTTACATGTTGCTGTTGTCCCTGGCTTTTAAATGAGAATAGGAAAAGATTGCTAGCTGTTAGGCTAATTTATACAATGTAAAATGCCATAGGCTTGTGCTAATAACGTTAGCATGTTGTATTGGTGGGGGAAATGTGTCCAGATAAAGACAAGTGTTTGTCTGTGAATAATGCGAGTTATAGTGAAGCTGATTTGTGTTGTGTTTGAGAATGTCTCCATTAAGCCATGTTTAATGTGTGTTTAATGTGTGTTTAATGTGTGTTTTGATTCAACTATACAGTTTGATTTGAACTAAACTGTACAGCACTTAACACAGTCCTCCACCGCTGACCAGTGTTTTGGAGGTGTAACTGCAGGGTGACACAGACACACCACCGCAGAAGTAAAAATAACGTGCAGATTTTTTTTTTTACTACGACTAATCAATTAGTTTAAGATTATGTGAGACTTTAGTCGACCAAGATTTTCTTTGGTTGACTGCAACCCTACTAATCAAATCTATCTATTACTGTATCTTCTTACATGATTAGTTATATGATTTTATTACTTTATTACTCGTAACACAATCACAAGACATCGAGGCCACTTAGAAGATATGCTGAAAAACTTGGGTTGGTGGGAGTTAAAGCATCAAGCACAGGAGCACCAATGAGATGTGAACGTGATGTTAACTGCTGTGTATTAATGCCATTTGTTGGTGTTAAATTTAAGACGTTTTAAGACCTCAACAAAGGAAAATCAATACCATTTGACTCTAAAAAGTCTGCAGGAACCCTGAAAACAGAGAGACAGTCATGTATGGGGTGCCATTTGTAAAGTGGCTCACGCTGAAAATAACATCAACATTTTGCCACATTTACCTTTAAACAATGTTTAAAAAAGTGTTGTGAATTTTTCAACGTCACCTTTTACCACATTTACAGCAATATTTGTTAAACTAACACTAAGTAACTTTTCAACCTTCATAAAATATTTTCATAACTTTTGTGATGATACATCGACTTACAACTAGTTGAATGACACCTCTGTCATGGCCTGAGGGGGTCTGTATTGCTTTCACTGGCACTAAGCAACTTCGAGGAGGGTGGCAGAAACCCTGCCACACAAAAAACTACAAATGTGTTGACTGCTTTACGGCATACGTCACTTCCCCCTTTCCCCATTCGTTACAAAGACGGAAGTCGATGCGAACGCTTACGCGCAATTACTGCTATCATGGCAGAAGCTGCAAAACAACCAAAGAAACGAAAAGTTTTGTCTGAGGAGACAAAAAAAAAGAAAAAAGGAGGCTACCCAGATAAAAGGACAGTCAAGGATCAACATTGGCCCGGCTTTCACTCGCTGGCGTGAGCTCAAAGACGAGGAGGGATTTCCGACCGATGCTGCCTTGGCTCTGTTCCTGCTGGACTAGTAAGTAGCTTTCAATGCTCAAATCAAAATGATAATGCTGATGTTAGCTATCGCAAATATGCGTGGTAGCAATAAATAGTTCCACACTGACACGACCAGCCACGCAACAAACTCAAAAGTACTGTATAAAGAAAAAGCAATGCGATGACAAACCGCAAATATAGAGTTTGAGTAAAATATGTAGGTTCCTATTGTGGAAAGATCAGTCATACTGAATCATTGTGGTGTTATCATGTCAGTTTGTATGTACGTGACAGTAGTTTCTGATGATTGTTATGTAATAGTTTCAGAGAAAAACGGGATTCTTGTCGTGTTTTTGTTGAGTTGACTACAGTGATTGCAAAAGAAGTCAACCCGTGTTGCTTGCTATAAATAATCAGTAAAACAAAACCTGTGTGCAATGTGCATTGAGTTATGACTTTTCATAGTCCTGCTTATCAATAGCACCTTGTGCTGAGTGTAGCTAAAACTACAGGGATTGTTGCATGTTTAAAATTCTACATGTAACGTTTATTTAGGCAGTCCTGAAGGGTCTGTGTGTAGCTCACTTCAGTAGCCAAGCACCTAACTTGAAGGTTACAATCTCAGTTAGCCAGTAAACTTGACATCTTCAAGTCAGTCTGATAACAAGATATTTTTGTTATTGTTATGTGTCTATTGGACATTTATGTTGTGTAAGGTGTACGGTGTTGTTCCATATTTATTTTTTTCATGTTATTGTCTTTTTATATTTGATGTTGTATTGCTAATTATTGTTATTCTTATCTTATAATTCTCTAGTATAACATAGATGATGCATTTTATTACATTGTGTGATGTTTATATAGTGCCTTTCCAGTGTGTATACTTCTGTGTTTCTCTTACATTACTCTTGATCCATATAAATTTCTTATGTTATTTCTCTACAGCTATCAAAAGAAGCAAATAACGTCTACTCCCCACAAGCAACACCTCCAACTGCTACAGCCTATAGTTTCCAGCTTTACAGAAGAGTCGGACCATGTTAGGTACTTTGTGTTTCCCAGGGCCTGCATTTGTTTGTTTTGGGCAACGTTTAGTATTTTTCAACATGTCCTATTTTCTGTTTTGACTCAGGGGAGAACCGGAGAACCTGGAAGAAGGCGCTAGGGCAGAATCTTACAATCTACTCTATCTGCAGCATGCATTCTCTGAGTGTTGTGGAGGAAGAAGAGCGGCATGACTCTCCAGATGACTCCAGATAACTTCTAACATTGTCACACAGATTATTCAATGTTTTTTTATTTTAACTGTCATAGTTTATTTTTATCCTGCTCTATTTATCCATGTACATGCATCACACTCCCCTTTTGTTTTGTTTTTTAATTCACAGTAATTTTTTTCAACTGTCATTGTCGTTCATTTACTACCACTGTAATACAGTGTTGTTGTGCCATTTATTTATTCAAATCATACACATATCCCATCATTGCAAAAATGTACATTGCATTTATGCCACTCTTTTTTTTCATGATATTTCTTGCGTAACACTGTGCATGTGCCTGGAAATGTTTTTCTTTTTTCTCTAGGTCGTATGTTTTACTTGTTACTTCCTTTACTGTGAAGGGACAAGTGGCAAAATAACAATTTGAATGTGTTGAATGTGACAAAGTACTTGAATTTTGAAAACTGTGAAAGAGGGTGTATAAATAAAAGTTTGTCTGGGTCTGTCTGGGTCTCGGGGTTCAAGTCCTCTGGTGTCCTACTTCCTCCCCTCCCTCTCCCTCTACCTCTACCTCTGCCTGCACCTACTCCCCTCCCCCCTCTGCCCCTGCCTCTGCCAGCACTAGTGTGTGGGGGCTCAAACTGGTGGAGGTAGTGTCCTGGACAGCAAATTCCTGATAAAACAACAGACAGAAATGTTATGTTACAAATGTAAACATTTTTGATGTTCAATAAGCATCAGAATCATATTGAACTTTATTGCCAAGGACATACAGGAATTCGTCTTGGCTTTTAGTAATTCAGAAATGACAGTGACAATAACAGACTCGCATAGAGTAATTTTAGTAATAAATGTATGTATAATTCTCCATATAGAATCCTAATAATAGAATTATAACAGTATAGGAAACAATTCAATGTGAAGAAACTGTTAAGAATGAATAGTAGTACTTTCCCTGAGAGACTGAACTGTATATTCGTGCGAATTGTGCAGGGTTGATATTCAGGCAATGCGGCACCTGCCTGCCAGTATCGATACGTGTGTTTACTGTAGGCTCTAAACTCAGTCGGGTGAGGGGGGGGGAATAAGGTACTAAACCAAAGTTAAACGTTTCTTATTTTCAGCATTGTCATATGATATTGTTTAGCCACAATTAGATTCATTACATCATTGCTATTCATCCTTCACACAGACACTGGAAACAGAAATGTATTGTTTCAAATTAACTGCAGGCGACCGGGAGATCAGGGATTTTACGACGCTATGCGCTGGTCCTCATGGGAAATGTGGTCTTCCTTCAGGCAAAACACTACCGCTTTGGTCCACTGGCGCCGCCAAAATCAACCAAAACTGAAAGTTCTTAAGTATTGCTTTAACATCGTTTTGGCACTCAAGCAATATCTTTACAGAATCATTGAATTTTGATGTTAATGGCAGGTAGATCTGAACATCGTCGGCATAACAATGAAAGGAAAGATTATAATTCTTGAAAATTGACCCTGATGGTAACATATAAAGTATGAATAGAATCGGCCCGAGGATGGAGCCTTGGGGGACCCCAGAGGTGAGAGGGGCTGAGGATGAGGTGAATTCACCTAGCTGCACTGAAAAACTCCGATCAGTCAAATAGGACTGGAACCATGAGAGAGCGGAGCCTGTAATGCCCACCCACTGCTCCAGTCTAAGAGGATCCCATGATCCACAGTGTCAAAGGCAGCTGTCAAATCAAGGAGCACTAGCATAGCAGGGTTTCCTGAGTCAACAGTTACCGTTAGAGATCATTGAAAACTTTCAGCAGTGTTGTCTCAGTGCTATGGCATGGTTTAAAGCCAGACTGAAACTTCTCATAGATATCATTGGCCACTAAGAATGATTGGATCTGAATAAAAACCACTTTCCCTAAAATTTTGGACAAAAATGGCAGTTTAGAAATTGGCCTGAAGTTAGACAGCACAGAGGGGTCCAGATTTGTCTTTTTGATAAGAGGCTGCACAACGGCATGTTTGAGAGCAGCTGGAACACACCTGGTGCTAAGGCAGGAATTAATAAATAAAGAATGACAGAGCCCACCGTACTGAATACCTCTTTAAAAAGACGAGAGGGGATCCTGTCTGAGGGACAATACGTAGGTTGCAGATGCTCAACTACATATAACAAGGATTTACAAGGGAGTTGAAAATACTAAAAAGAACCTGGGGCTTGTGACTATTACAAGAGACAAGATTGGAAAAATATTCCATTTTAGCAGCCTTAACAGCATTCTGGTAGACAGACAGGCTTTCACAAAGAGCTTCTTTAGAGACATGGAGCTTATCATTTTTCCACTTTCTCTCAGCACGCTGACATGAGCGTCTGAGAGCCTGTGTAGAGTCGTTAAGCCACGGTTCTGAGAGTCCTTTTGTACGCCTTATTCTAAAAGGTGCAACAGAATCAAGGATATCCACACATGTAGAATTGAAATTGCTTAAAAGTTCTTCAGCGTTGAGAGTGTGATTCACATCCAAAGTGCTAAGTATATCACCAGAAGTGATAGAGTCATTATACATGGCTGAAAACTGTGATGCAGTTTGGGGGTTAATTGTGCGCAAACGGCGCTTAGAAGCACAGGTTTTTGCCCTCAAACAAGGAATTGAAACCGTGAAAAGCACTGGCAGATGGTCAGAGATACATGCTGATTCACAAATTCCATTTACACACACAGATAACTCATATGATAGAACCAAATCTAAAATGTGCCCCTTCTCGTGAGTCGGGTTTTTAACAGATTGAACAAGATTAATAGATTCAATGAGGTTTAAGAAATCAGTGACCAGTGGTCTTGATTCACAGCATACATAAATATTGAAATCCCCAGAAATTAGAAAATGATCATATTTCACTGTGGCCCCTGACAGAAAATCTGCAAAGTCACGAATGAAGTCCTTATTAAATTTTGGGGGGCGATAAACAACCGCAAACATAGCAGAGAAGGAGGGAAGTTGTAGCTCAAACGTTTGCAGTTCAAAGCTGGAGTAGGTAACAGATGGAATAAGACGGCACTGAAAGCTGGATTTGAACACCAAGGCCAGACCACCACCTCTGCCGGTGCTCTGAGGGGAGCTGAAGAATGAACAGCCGGGAGGAAGGAGTTCAGAAAGCGATGTGCACTCACCGTCCTTAAGCCAGGTCTCTGTCAGGAGCATAAAGTCCAAATCCCGTGAAGTGAAGAAGTCATTCAATAGGAACGTTTTGTTTACTAGTGACCTAGTAGTTAATAAAGCCATGCGTAGAATGAACTCCTCAGTAGCCGGTGACACAGCGCGTTTCAGCGGCCGAAGGAGCTCAGGTGTGACGCCACCTCTGCGGGCCTGGAGCTGACAGTGCCGGTGTGGAACCTCCACGGCCAGGTTAGAGGGAGTAACAGGAAACTTCAGCGGGGCTGGGCACAGGTTGGGCAGTGTTGGAAAGCAGGCGGTCTGAGGAGTCAATCCCGTCAGCGGAGGCAGCGGCTCAGGGAGGATAGGACGGATCCAACAGCCCCTCATGAGAAGTGAGCGCTTCACTGCAGGGAAATAGCGTCCGTCATGGAGGAGACAGGGATCAGGCCCTCCAAATGAAGCCACCAGGTAAGCCTTGAATCGTACGATCACACCACCTCGTTTTCCGCGTCTTCTGAAGCGCCTTTTCCGAGGAAGAGCGCAGTGGAGACGGAGCAGGTGCGCAGGGATTTCAGCAAGCACAGGTGGGAGACTAGTGTGTTGCTTTCCCAGTCTGGACTTTGTCAATAACAGTGACTCACTGAGAGCTTTAATGTTAAAGAGAGCCTGGCGATTGTATACAATTAAAGTGGAGACATCTTGACAAAATACACATAGCAGTAGGGTAACTGCAAACAATATGCTGAGCAGACAAGGGAGATGAGGCTGGCGGCTTGCCACCACAGGCGCCATCTTTCTCCTGTCACTTGGTCCCTCCTGGGACGTTCATATTGGTGTTCGTACCAGCGGGGAACTCTTTTACATGAACACCCTGGAGCGGACACAGGACAGGACAGGTAATAGATTATAAAATGCACAAGTAACTTTGTAACACAACATAGCAGGTTATTTTTACTGCACAAACTCAGTAAGTTAACTGTTGTCTATCAATTATGCACATATATGCACCGCATGATCCATGCTATTTTTAACTCTCCATTTTTCCAGATGAAGCCAAGTACTCATTCCAGCACCTGCCAGAACACACACAATCAATTAGAGTTTAAAACACTCAATAAATACTGGTGTTAAATAGTCAATAAATAATGCCATTAAATAACTGATTGAAATGTATAAATATGTGTTGTGCAAATTATTCTGTGCAAATCCTTCTAATAAAGTGCATATAATGTTAACTAAAGTGCCATGTGCAGTCATTTAAGTGCTTTGTTAAGTTTTAAATATAAAGTGCATTAATCCAAGCCGCACTGTGAAATATTTACAAGGGAAAACAGTCACTGGTAACGAACTGCTCTTCATTACAGTGTTATTAATCACAATCGGATCATTAGCTAACAAGAAAATAAGCTGAGTGCACACTTGAGGAGCCATGGTTCCGCTTACCTCATCATCTGGGTGCACCTTCCTCAGTGAGAAGATCAGTGAGTTGGAAGAAATCTTTGAAATCCAAGAAGCTGAGAGCCAGATCGACACTATCCTCTTCACCATCATCATCATCCTCTGCACAAACCATCCACACCAATAGTGGAGAGTTGGACTCCACTATTTTCAACTCTGCTGTCACCCCTTCTGCCGCAGCCATGCGGGATGCTGCTTCTACTTTGCCCATTGCTGCTGTTACCTTAGCTGCTGCTCCTGTTCCTGCTCCAGCCGCCAGCTCTTAGGAATCCTGGGTCAGGCTTAGAGCAAAACCCAAAGCTCCAGTCAGCTCCACTCCATTGCACCCAGAGTCCTAGATGCACTTCCTCAGCTTGTGACATCCAGCTGGAAAATTGGTATGATATCCTTGATTTACACAATTTCCTTCCATTGACTAAGAGTCCAAGGTCTTCTTTACCACCCACATTGCCATATGAGTCCAGTGGCTTCACATCGCCCCCAGCCCACCCAGCGACCTCTCTTGGACAGCCCTCTCACCTCGCGCTGCAGCACTCAAAGCTGACTTACACTCCAGCTCCAAGGTGCTCTACTGCCCACCCAAAGCTGAACTTCATTCCAGCTATGCTGGGCCCTCATGCTTGCTCCTCTGACTGTCCTCCTCCATCTGCTCCCTCACCACAAGCACAACCTGAGCTTTCATCCACAAGCTTTCATTCTCAACAGTCTCAGGCAAAGCGGGCCTTCAGGAGTCCAAAAGTCTGCCCTATCCTGGCCCTTGTCGAATTGTGGGCCCTGTTGTACAGGGCCTGTGGTCCCAGGTCAGGCTCAGGGTATGGGGTCATTAAATATGGCTGGAGAGCATATCCCCTATCTCCAAGCAGCACCCCACGGTCTCCTGTAGAAGAACATTAGCAGGATCAGTATTACAATTTGCAGTTTGTATCTTAGCCTATTATTTATGAAATTACTTCTGCAGTACTTTTTGATTCCTATTTTTCAACTTGTACATAAGCACCACAATGACCAAGTCAGATTCCTTGTATGTGTAAAGGTAATTGGCAATGAACTCGATTCTGATTGAAGCACATATTGTCACACATAATAGCATGCAATGTACAGTTGCCATACCTTGCTGCAGTCTGCGGCAGAGTGTGCTCTCATTGAACACACAAGAGTCATGTACAGAGCCGGGCCATCTAGCAACCACCTAGCTTTAGATTACAATACAGGAATATAGCCTACTGAATACAATACAAATGCAATGATACAATGAATAATATGATACAATGAATAAGTACCATGACTACATAAATACAGTTGCAATTGCAGATTAAGAACACGAGTTATAAGACATGTTAGATACGGACATGTGATGGTGATTCCCACTCTGTTTCACATGGACAACTGGCGTCAAAATAGTTCAGGGCTGCAGCGACTTGATGGACAGTGCGGCAGACGGTGTGCTTACTCAGCCACTCCGCATCCCCAACACTGTAAAGAAAACTGCCCTTGGCAAAAAACCGTAGAGCGATGCAGACTGACTGCGGGACAGTGAGGGCAGCGCTCCTGCGGGTCGCACGGTTTGGTGTGTGAGTGTGTGTGAGAGAGAGAGAGAGAGAGAGAGAGAGAGAGAGAGAGAGAGAGAGAGAAAGAAGAGAAAGAAAGACAAAGGTGGGTGTGGAGATCAAAGAGCTGTTTGGCCTACAAAACAAAACGGCTGACAACAGAGCTCTGTTGAAAGCCTATTTGTTAATGAGTCTATGTCAATGTGACTTGTGTTGCAAACGGTCTGGATTAGTGCAGAGATTGTTTAGTTGTGTGCAAGAATCTGTTTGTAAACAGTAAACTGAACACTTAGCTTTGACGAAGCCAACTAATCAATAATGTAACTGTAAACTATCACAACAATAACTCAATGACAGCATTAAATCACATACAAGTTAAACAGTCTTGCTTAGTCTGTAAGCTGTGATAAGCTAAACCCAGTTGTTACATTACCGATCCTTGAGTGGATGGGAGAAAGAGTCACTTGGTGGTGTCCTGCTTTGTTAGCCGGCAAAAGAAGGCTGGGAAGGTGGTTGTGGTTCCAGTTGCAGTCTCTGTTGTGTCCTTTGTTCCAAAGGTGAAACTTCGAGGAAGCTGGTTGCTCAGGGTTTAGTGGAATTAGACACTGGGTGCTAACTCACTTGGTTCTCGTCGTTGTTGGAAAGCTGGTTGCAAACCTTGTGTTTGCAAGAGAGTCTATGATCAATTGCCCTCCCTTTAGTGGTTTGGGCTATGGATCAAGGGTCTGGGCCTCTGTGCTGGTCCAGGCCCAGCCAGAAAGAGGTGTGAGCAGCTCAGCAGCTGTAGAGCAAGAGAGTAGGCTTGGAGGGAGCCGACCTTCTACAGAGTTGGTGACATCACAGAGAGGCATGTCACTAACAGTACTGTCCAATCAAGTTGTGAGACTTGTCTCACAGAGGTGTGAGGTGAGACCTCCTGGAGATGGGTGTCAAATTGCTGTCTTTGTTTGGAAAACAAAGAGCATGCAGAGGAAAAAGCCTCTAAATGTCCAGTTTAGATTTTACCAAATGACAAAACATTTGGGGTCTTGTGAATCCCAACACTACCTTTTTATGATTAAGATTGTTACATCTCCCTTGATGGCAAGGTAGAAAGGAAACATCAACACGACAATCAAAAATAAGATGGAGTCAGAGGAGGTGTATACACAAAGAAAATGGTTTATTGGATAATTAAATCTACTAACAAAAGATCACAATTGTGGAGGAGGGTGGGACGAGGTTGGTACATAGTTGTGCCAAATAAACTGAAAGAGTTACAATAAAACTGGACCTAAACTGAGTCTGAACTTGAAACAAAACTCAAACAAAAACTTGACTCTCTTATCTAAAAAAGAAGCTTAACCAACAATAAATACAGAGGTGGCACCAACCCTAAAACCTAGTGTTTTACAACAATGGATACCTACATGAATGAAAAAATGTAAAGGGTACCCTGTCTTACCTATGTCCACAAACCTCACTCCACAAGACCTTGTTTTGTGCACCCAAGTTCACTCAACATGTGCAGCAGCTCTAGCAGGCAGAGAAGAGAGCAATCACTGCAGGTATGGCCCTTTTATGCAAGAGCTCTGGATGTGATTGGCCAGTCTGCAAGCACCCACACTCTACAGGTGCAGGCCAATCAGGTTGATGGCAACTGGAGAGCAGAGAGGAGGAGGGAGAGAGAGAGAGAGAAGACCAGGGGTGCGTCCCAAGTCTCTTAATATTATTGCTAACCACCTAACTTAGCCACCTAACCTAACTGTTTAGTCCCTCCCACTTAGGAAAACATTTAAGGAGTCAGGAGTTAGGAGTGAGGATTGCTGATAAGAGACATGAGACGGCCTTACTCTGAAGCGACGTCCTGTCCTGATGACGGCGGCACAGCTGGATCTGCTGCATA
Organism: Epinephelus cyanopodus; assembly: GCA_026686955.1. Classification (NCBI taxonomy): domain Eukaryota; kingdom Metazoa; phylum Chordata; class Actinopteri; order Perciformes; family Serranidae; genus Epinephelus; species Epinephelus cyanopodus. Next base: position 41,405,610 of record CM048923.1, on the reverse strand, counting down.
ATGGAGCCAGCGTTTGGCTTGCATCCCAAGTCACATTATATTCGCTGATCAAAGCCGTGTGTGTGTGTGTGTGCCTGGTGTTATATCAACACGTGTGGTTCTGGACATGAGCAGCTGCACATTTAACAGCCACACATCACCGACAGTCCGCTGAACAACGCAACGGGTTGTGAATGAAATAAACTTAATTACAACATGACAGTCTTGCAGGAAATATCATTAACGTTACTCTTTGTAGTCACGTAGGCATGTGAATTACAGTGTTTCATGGCAAAGAATGCATGTAACGGGTACACTTGCCCTGTTTCTCTGCCATCTCGTTCAAATGAGCCAGACGTAGGGGGCGGTTATTTATACGTCAGGGCCTCAAGCTGAAAAAGACTTCCTGTTAGGAACCTCTCGTGTTACCTTACCCATAGCACCTAACAGATCCCTCCTAACTCCTAATGCTAACTTCTTACTGGCAGGAATAAGAGACATGAGACGGCCTTAAAGATGGCGGAGCTCAAACGACTTCCGGTTCAAGTAAGGAGTTAGGAGTTAGCAGTATAAAATAAGAGACTTGGGATGCACCCCAGGAGGGAAACACACACACACACACACACACACACACACACACATACAAACACAACTGCACTTTGCCCCTGCCTGGCATGTAACACCCCCACCCATATAAGTCCAAACATAATGTTTGGAACTACGTTTTACAATCAATCTCTCCAACAACTAGATTACATACCACGAGACAAAGCGTCGGCAAGAACATTGTCGGACCCCCTTTTTTATGAGTGATTTCCAGATTTAAGTTTTTAACAATCAAGGCCCAACGCATAAGACGGTGGTTACTGTTGAACATCCTGGAGAGAAACACAAGAGGGTTGTGATCTGTGAGCACCTTAACAGGCTTAACACTGGATCCAAGGTAAACCTAAAAATGTTGCAGAGCAAACAGCAGGAGTTTCCCTTCCAATCGTGGAGTACTGGAGTTTCTTAAACTTGCGAGAAAAGTAACTCACAGGATGATCGATGCCCTGGTCATCCTCCTGTAGAAGGACTGCTCCAGCCCCAACTGCGCTGGCATCAACTTAAAGCTCGAATGGCAAGGAGAAATCTGGGGCAGACAGGACAGGAGTGCAACACAGCATACTGTTTAGGCTCTCAAAGGATTATGTACACTCACGAGTCCAAATAAAAGGCTTCGAAGGACTGGTTAAAGCAGTCATTGGGGCTGCTACAGAGGAAAGGTTTTTGCAGAACCACCGATAGTATCCAGACATCCCAAGGAAACATCGCCGCTCTCTCCTGGTGGTTGGTACAGGAAATGCAGCAATGGCCTTGACCTTTGCATCTGTGGGGCACACTTGTCCTCGACCAACCTGCTGGCCAAGGTAGAGGACAGTACCCTTTCCAAACTCACATTTGGCAAGGTTGAGTGCTAAAGAGGCAGGTGACAGGCGTTTGAAAACTTCTCTCAATGTAGCTATGTGGCTAGCCCAGTCAGCAGAATAAACAACAATATCATCCAGATATGCCTTGCAGTTCTTAACATCTCCTAATACTTTGTTTACCAACCTCTGAAAAGTAGCAGGAGCGTTACACATACTGAAGGGCATGACTGTGTACTGCAGGAAACTGTTAGGGGTCACAAAAGCTGAAATGTCAGATGCACGTGGGGTTAAAGGAACTTGCCAATATCCCTTTAACATGTCAAGTTTACTGTTGAATGTTGCAGGACCAATTTCGTCAATACAGTCTTCAATAAGGGGCAATGGATGGGCATCTGGAACGGTTACCTTGTTCACTTTGCGGAAGTCAGTGCAGAACCTGGGACTTCCATCAGACTTTGTATCAAGGAGACAAGGAGAACTCCATGGACTTGAACTGGGTACTGCAAATCCATTTTCCACCAGATAGTCAACGTCCTTCTTCAGGACTTCCCTCTTAGCTGGACTAACCCGATAGGCATGCTGCTTTATTGGTTTTGGGTTAGTTAGGATGATGTCATGAGTTATGACTGAAGTTTGAGAGGGAATGTCATTAAACAGACATGGGAAATCACAGATGAGTTTATCAACATCATTATGTTGGTCATCAGGGAGGTGAGACAGGTAGTGAGACAAGTTGGACAAGACTTCTGTGTTGCTCAATCTTGCTCCTGTGGTGTGGCACTACACGTCACCAAGTCATCATCATCATCATCATCATCATCACCACCAGGAGAGCTCACCTTCCAAATGGATGCCACAGGTGAGACTGCAGCTTTCACTTCCTGGACTGAGGAGTCCTCACCCTTTTCATCACGGGAGCGGTACAGCTTCATCCTGTTGACATGGCACACTCTGGTCTGTCGCCCGCGGTCAGGTTTTTGATGACATAGTTGGCTCCTTGAGGACCTTTAAAGGGCCCCTAACCTCATGTCCGAACACTAGTTCAGCCGGACTGAAACCTAGTGACTCCTGTACAGCCTCACAGGTGGCAAACAAAACAAGTGTAACACCTTCATCCCAATCCTTCTGTGATTCATTGCAGTACTTGCGCAACATAGACTTCATGGTTTGATGAAATCTCTCTAGCACCCCCTGGCTTTCAGGATGGTAGGGGCTAGAGGTGACATGAGTAATGCCTAATGTTTTCAGTACTTGAGCAAATACCTTGACTTGAAATTGGTGCCTTGATCAGTTTGCACTACCTTTGGTAAACCAAATACAGAGAAGAATTTTACCAGGGCTTTGGGAATGACTGGTGCTTTGATTTTCCATAGTGGAATGGCTTCGGGGAACCTGGTGGACACACACATAATGGTTAGCAGAAACTGATTTCCAGCCCTGGACTTTGGCAATGGTCCCAGACAATCAACAAGAACTTTTTCAAATGGCTCACCCATTACTGGAATGGGGCAGAGTGGAGCTGGGGGAATCACCTGGTTTGGTTTTCCAGCAACTTGACACACATGGCGATTACGACAGTGCTGAACAACATCCGACTTGAGTCCAGGCCAAAAGAAATGTTGAAGGACTCTGTCATAAGTTTTTTGTGATCCCCATGTGTCCTGACCATGAATGGTCATGAGCTAAGGATAGTATCTGTGAATGGTAGGTTGTAGGCACAACAACCTGATAAGTTGCACAGTCCACATCTTCAAAAACCTCACCAGCCCAACGACGCATCAACAAGCCATCATTAAGTACATAGGCCACCTTCTTCTTCTTGGCTTCATCCTGGCTAATAACAGAGGAAAGACACTTTGAAAGGGTTTCATCACCTTTCTGTGCTGCGATGAATGCTTCCCGAGTGGCTGGCAGCTTCACAACCACTGGACTGGACGGGGACAGCTCCGTGTCAGCAAGTTTAGCCTCAGGCTGACCTTTTGACCTAGTCACCACAACCTCAGGAGACTGTTCTGTAGCCAAAAAAGAATCAGACAAGTCAAGTTCATATTTCTTTGACTGGGCCCATGTAACCACACATGCAGGAAATATGTCAGGAAGTATCTGTGCTGAGTCAGAGTCAGTGTTCAAACCAGGGCTATCCAATACCTCCGGGACGGGCATAACCTTGCCCACAGCTAGGTTATTACTGAGGATGAAATCAACAGCTTTGATGGGCAAGACAGGAAGCACAGCAACCTTAAAGTACCCACTGACCAGGGGTGACTGAACATAGACATGGTGCAAAGGTGCAGGTACAAAAGCCATTCCAACCCCTTGAACAATCACACTTGAGTGACTTGAAGATGTGGATAAGGGTAGGATGCCTTCCCGAATAATAGACTGGGAGCCCCCTGTATCTCTTAACATTGTAACAGATTGCTGATCTTTTGGATCTTCTATAGTGAAACAAAACCCTCTAGAATGAATGGTTAGAAATGGGTCAGGTTCATTGTCATCTTGCAACATTTCAATGTCTGGTAGTGACACACTCTTCAGCAGGCCCATGCCTTTTGGTTGTGGTAAGCTAGGTGGATGCTGTTGCTTACACTTCAGAGAAAGACAGTCAGCAATCACATGACCCCTCTTATGACAGTAGAAGCACTCACGATCCTCACAAGGTGGTGACAGTGGCCCCTTAACCTTGTCAAAAGGAGGGCAGCCAGGATCAGGTCTCACTGGGCGTGATACTGAGTTTCTGTCTGGTCGGGAGAAAGACACAAACACATTTTTATGGGTTAGCACAAAGCATCTGCCAACACAGCTGCTTTGGACAATGAAGTCACCTTCTGCTCATTTAAGAACATCACCATCTTCTCTGGTAAGGCACTCTTAAAGTCTTCCAAGAGCATTAACTGACAATGTGCTTCAAAACTGTTCGTAACCTCATTGGCGGCACGCCTCTTGTTAAAGAGAAGCCCTTTCTCACAAGCAAATTCAACAAATGTTTGTCCACTGCACTTTTTATGGTTCCGGAACTTCTGCCTATATGCCTCTGGCACAAGCTCATAAGCACGCAAAATTGCTTCTTTGAGCACATCATACTGCAAGCTGTCCTCTAAGGGGAGAGATGACACAACCTCCTGTGCTTTCCCCACTAGCTTGCATTGGAGTAGGATAGGCTACGTCCTTAGGACAGTCTAGTGCTGTGGCGATTCTTTCAAATCCATTGAAGAACGAGTCAACTTCTGACTCCCGGAAAGTTGGCACTAAAGCAATATTTTTGCTGACATCAAAACCGTTTTTGTGTAGGTTTGTCTGTGAGGGTGCAGGATTATCAAATATGTGTGCTATCTGTTCAGCAGAGATTCTCATAGCCTCCACTTCAAGCTACCATAACTTGACTTCTTTCTCAGCTTCTATCTCTAGCCTACGGATCTGTAGTTTGAGGTCATATTCTGCCTTACGCTCGGGTCAAGCGAACCTTAACTTTGACATCCATACTTGAACCACTAAACTGTGGAGAGAAAGGCTCAAAATGAGGCATGGTTGTATGGGGCCTCAAGTACAAGCACACCACCCTGAGGTGTAGCCAAGTTAGCCTCTTCACCCCGGCTATCTACAAGAGGGGAAGCACATGGTCCAGTGGAAGGATCATCAGATGAAACCTCAGGCACCTGCTGGGCAGAAGTATCAGAAACTTCCAGAACCCGTAACTCAATAGTTTTTCCAACACCCTATTTTTGATTTCTTTCTTAACCCCATACTTTTGTACAGAAATGTTAAAGTGTGCTGCAATACACAACAGATCATCTTTATGGCATGCATCAACCTTCTCAAGGGTAGGATTGTCAATAAACTCTTGTAAATTGAAAACCATTTTGTTACTACTGCCACAACCACAGTCCTTTAGCTCAGGGAAAAATGATCCCAGACGAGCCCCCATTTGTGTTATGTCTCCCTTGATGGCAAGGTAGAAAGGAGACAACATGACAATCAAAAATAAGATGGAGTCAGAGTAGGTGTATACACATAGAAAATGGTTTATTGGATAATTAAATCTACTAACAAAAGATCACAATTGTGGAGGAGGGTGGGACAAGGTGGTTGTGCCAAATAAACTTAAAGAGTTACAATAAAACTGGACCTAAACTGAGTCTGAACTTGAAACAAAACTCAAACAAAAACTTGACTCTCTTGTCTAAAAAAGAAGCTTGACCAAAAATAAATACAGAGGTGGCACCAACCCTAAAACCTAGTGTTTTACAACAATGGATACCTACACGAATGAAGAAATGTGAAGGGTACCCTGTCTTACCTATGTCCACAAACCTCACTCCACAAGACCTTGTTTTCACTCAACATGTGCAGCAGCTCTAGCAGGCAGAGGAGAAGAGAGTGATCACTGCAGACATGGTCCTTTTATGCAAGAGCTCTGGATGTGATTGGCCAGTCTGCAAGCACCCACACTCTACAGGTGCAGGCCAATCAGGTTGATGACATGTGAACAAAAAGCATGAAGTGAAGAACCTTGGTGTCATCTTTGACTGTGACCCATGTTTTGAACCCTAAGTGAGAGACCACCAAAAAGGCAGTTTCTCTTCCAAGGAAAATTGCTCGTGTGCAAACTCTAACCTGAAGAAGACACCGAAAACATGTTCATGCATTTATCCCCAGCACACTTGACTACTGTAATGTCTTGTTCTCAGGCCTCCCAAAGAAATCTTAAAACTGCAGATGATCTACAATGCAGCAGCATGTCTTCTCATCAAGACAAACCATTGAACACATGGTTTTAAAGGCTCTTTATTTAGTGGAGTAGCTTAGCTCAAAAATAGGGAGGAATTGTGCAATTTGTGATAAAAGCATGAACGTTTGTACACTTACAGCCAGGCATTCTGAAAATAACTATGGTATATGGAGTATGTGGAGTCATCTTGAATTGTCAATATTGTGGCCACGGGAGCCATATTGACAGTTGTGTTTTTGGTTGTCTGCCCCACTTATTGGCTTCCTGGTTATTTTAGAATTCATTTTGAAATTTTGCATTTAGTTTTTAAATCTTGTAATGGACTGGCTCCTGAATATTTATCTGACATTTTGGTTAAATGCGTTCCCTCCAGATCCCTAAGATCCCCCACCTCTGGTCTATTAAATGTCCCCCAGAGTATAACTAAAAAGTATGCAGCATTCTGTGTCATTGGCCTTATCTTTGGAGCAGCATTCCAGAAGATGTCAGACTCTCTGAGTCAGTAGACAGCTTCAAATGAAATCCTGAAACCTTTAGACTTAGCTACTATTTAATTAATTGGTGTCAAACCTAATTCGTATTTTAATGTCTGTGTGTGTGTGTGTGTGTGTGTGTGTGTGTGTGTGCGTGTGCATGTTTGTGTGCTTGTATTTTCTCATTTGTTATGTAAAGCCCTTTGACTTGCGCTTGCTGTATGAACTGTGCTATACAAATAAATATATTATTATCATAAATCCATCATTATTCCTATCAAATATTTCAACAGTCCACCTCTTTCTGAAAATAAAAAAAACTTCCTTGAATTGTATCTTCGGTGCCTCAGATTACCTCCAATTTAACTAAATGTCATCTACTTTAAAATAACTTTAACTTGTTCTGACCGTTATCGTTCAAGCCAATCTCTGAAGTATTTTCTAATATGAAAGCAGGTGCTAGTTGGCAGGTAAAGAAAGTCAGTTGATGGTGAATCTGATGTGTTTTAAAAGTGATGCTTCACCAGGTCCTGCCTCCCACACAGAACCAAATAAAAGATACAGAGAAAGTAGGAGGGCAGAAGAAGAAAGGGGGAATATTTAAAGGTAGTAGGAGAGTTTAAAGTAAAATTTAAAAGATTTTGAATGAGCTCTCACCTCTCCCTCTCTGAAGTTTAGTCCCACTCTGGTAATTTACAAATGGCCTCAGGAGGTCAGGAGGAAAGGGAGACAGTAGAGATCAGGTGAAAGTGACAGCAGCTGTAAAGAGAAACGACATTGTAGTTGAACAGCAAGTTCAGAGACAGGGACAAAGACATGAGGAACAGAGCAGGAAAAGACTGAATAAACGGGAGAGAAAAAAGTTAAATAAAAGAGTTGACCAAAGGTGTACAAGTATGAATATATGCTTAATTTGTGTACAGCAACATGACTCTTTCTCACTTCTCTTTCACACATAATTTCTAAGATTATTTTCTGAACAGTCTTTCATCCATGCCTGTTCTCAAAGGCTGTCCCTGCTGTCTATTGCATAGTCCCTCTGACCATTAGCCTGTCAAATAAACGAAACTACCACTTTAGATTGGCTGCCTCTTGCTTTTCATATACAGTAAATCTGCCATCTGGAACACAGTTAACTAGCCCAAAATTACAGGAACACACAGCACGTAATACACAAAAAGCCCGGAAATCAGCAAGCCAGACAGACTTTAAACACTTGAAATATTTATACTGATCATTTTGCCAAAAAAAAAGCCCTGACAGAAAGCCAAAAGTTAATTTTAGACATTACACACTTGCACACAGTGATGCCAGTATGACGCATGACTGCAGTTACATAACACAGACCTATCAAATATATCATGCCCGTCAGGCTTAAACAGGAAATCATAATTCAATCATTATTAATTGACTGGAAATTATTGATTAGTAGATACACATTAAAACAGAGAGCACTTTTAATGATTTACATGTTTACTGTTAGAAATAATGATTTTACATATAAGTAAAAAAACAAACAAAAAAAAAACAAAGATAGAGATTTTAATTAATGAAGCTGATAATGAGGTTTCTTGACATTTTTAATGCAATTTGTGTTATTTCTCATGTTAACTTATTCTGGAATATTCCATTTAGATAATGTAGCAGTAACAGGAATGCAATCAAAGTTTTCCCAAACCCCATATGAAATGCTAATGTACATTATTTACCTGGGGAATGCATAAATAAATCAAGTCTTCCAGGGGGAAGTGTGTGTGTGTGTGTGTGTGTGTGTGTGTGTGAGGGGGCTGACTGAGTGCAGGGGGACTGAAACAAAAGTGTAATTGCCAGTACTATGTGTGGATTCTTTTAAAGTGAGCATCCAGTGGAGTATAAAGTGGTATCCTGCTGTGAACAGATGTGTGAGTGAGTGAGTGAGTATACTCATATGAAGGGTATGGTGCGATCCTCCCACTGCCCCCTGTACTGTGTGTGTGTGTGTGTGTGTGTGTGGTTGTTGTATGTGCCTTATTCCAGCTGTCTTTTTTTTTTTGTTTTTTGGGCTTTTTAGAGGATCTACATCCAAGCCATCAATCACTAAATCTAAACCTGGCCAACAGAAAAAGAAGAACAACAGTGTACATTACATCGAAAGATGACAATAAAGCATTTTCAGAGCAACTAAAAGCAACAAGTTCTCATCCACCAGAGAAGGATGTAAAAAGTAGTATACTAGCCCTCACATGATACATCATACATATCACAGAAGAAAGGTGCTGATGATGAAAAAGATTTGCTTTTTTGTTTGTAAATGATAAGTGACTTTGTACTTGATAAGTCAACCTCTTGCATTTAGTCAACATGAATTTTCATTCATCAAATCATTTTCAAACCACTTAACCACACAATTTTTCTTTACCCAACGCTTTATGCCAGTGTGAGAGGTAGAGGTGTAATGATCCATCATTCTGGATTGACACATCAATTCTGTGATCAAAGATCCTATCTCATATACGCAAAGTGAAAACATCCATCCATATCATCATCTTTAAGTTACCCCTTTATTTGTAATTTCTATGTGACTGTTAAACAGGAGGCAGATGGCAAGTAGCCAAGAAAAAGACTATCACGAAATCAGCGGTGTGAAAATACTTTCAATTTTACAGAAAATGCAGGTCAACAGACTAAGCACATGCTGTATGTAAACAATGCCTTTATAAGATAAAACATTAAAGCCCCTCGGAATTTTCATTTTGAGTTAATTTTGGTGACCCATGTGGACAAAAGCGGTAGTGTTTTGCTGGAATGAAGCCTACATTTCCCACTTTGAAAACAAATTGTGTTTTCAGCAGCTATTGGCAGGATGGCTAGCGATGAGGTAATGTATCTATTTGTATTTCTATGAATTATAATATGCCGCTGGTGAAACAAAGTAATGTTAAACTTTGTATTAGTACCGTTTATACATCGAAGTTCGCAACAGTAAGCCTACAAGTAACAGTTAGCCTTTGGCTAACACTGGCACATTTACAGTAATGTATGTTTAATGTGCACTGTCCTCTTTAAATAAATAAATTAAAAAAAAAAAAAAAGATTGGATAAGTTTGCTCGATAGTCAATTTTAGAATGCTAAAGTTGTCAGCTTTCCTTAGTAATGTTTTATCTTCATATCAATAAGCCAGCAGCGAAATAAATAAAGTGCACTAGCATTGCCAGCACATGTTACGTTATAAGCTAGTTGTATTACAGTAAAGTCTACTGTGACATAGGCTAAACTTCCAAAGACGGAAAACAGCAATTTGCATTACACGCCATGTTACAAACTAAGTGCCGTATGCCTAGAGTACCTTTATAGCTATTGCAAAAATTACAACAAAATTGAATATCAATTCTGATGGTGTATTCACACATAAAAGTAATTAAAAATGAAGGAGTTCAAAATAAATTAATAGTAATGATACACACGTCTATCTAACCCTGGCAGCACATCAACCCCACCCTCAAGCGCCTCCACTGGCTCCCTGTCAAGTTCCGCATCACATACAAACTGCTCCTCCTCACCTATAAAGCTCTCCATGCCCTAGCCCCACAGTACCTGTCAGATCTCCTAAAGGACTACTCCCCGGAGCGGAACCTGAGATCTGCGGACCTGGGGTTCCTCACAGTACCCACAAGCACAAAACGGACCCTTGGAGACAGAGCTTTCAGTGTGGCTGCTCCAACCCTCTGGAACTCCCTCCCCTTGGTGATTTGCCAGTTACAAACACTGGACTCCTTTAAGTCTGCACTGAAGAGACACTTTTTCAATGAGGCTTTTGGTCATTAATGTGTTTATTTCTGTTTTCTGTTTGTTAAGCGCCTTGGGTTTTTTGAAAGGCGCTATATAAATTCAAGTTATTATTATTATTATTATTATTATTATTATTATTATTATCTATTATGCTGACCAAACATCCTCTTTTGCCCGGACATGTCCACTTTTCACATCCTGTCCAGGGTGTTTATAAATTGATGACAATGTCCGTGTGTGTGTGTGTGTGTGTGTGCGTGTGTGTGTGTGTGTGTGTGTGTGTGTCTTAGAGTGCGGCACGGGCCGCATATTTCTGTCCGAAACCGAACTGAGCCCGACATTATTTAATTACTAAAGCACTGAGTTTGTCTCACACAGTTGTTATGGTTACAGGCTATTTAACAGGCAGGGCGTGCGCCGTGGGTGCTCTGCGGAGAGGGAGACCTCCGTGTTTGAGACGGGAGCGGGAGGCGGAGGTCCGAGGCTTCCAGCGAGGGGAGAGGGAGAAATATAACAAAATAAGATAAAATAGAAAAATCTGTCTGACTCTTATTTAACTTTTAGCATTTAATCAAGGAGGAGGCTGGCGGCGGAGGGTCCCAAGCTTCCAGCGAGGGGAGAGGTAGAAACAAACAGCCAATGTGTGTGTGTGTTCTGTTCAGGTGTGGTCACGTAAACAACAGTCCCCAAGCAATAAACAGGACAGACAATAGGATTTTATTTATTTTTACACTACATTTTCACTGAAAGCTGACCGAATCTGACCAGAGCCCGAATACAATTTAAACATTTTTGACCAAACCCTGCCCGTCCCGTTGGGTAGGCCTACCGTCGTGACCCGTCGGGCTTGGATCGGGTAGCCACACTCTAGTGTGTGAATGTGTCCCCTATCTATAGGAGCCTATCTGAATTTCTGTCTTTGAGAGATATTATTTTGTAATATAACTGAATTTTCTATCCATACATATACAGTAAACTTTAAATATATTAAAATTATAAGCCATCTTTGAGTAAACTGCGAGTATCATTTAAGTAGGCTATCTCGAGGCCGGGCCGAGTGTCGTCTTTTTTGGAAATCAAAATATGGTCACCCTATATCTATCTATGTATCTGTCTGTGTCTGTCTATCTGTTATTGACGTAGTTATATGTGATATTCGATGCATTGCAGTGGTCCTATATAAAAGTACTGTAGTTAGGAATGTATACGAGCAAAGGTGCAGTTGAAATGTACATCTGTGCAGTGATTTATAGATGTAATGAAGTAATTTAGTTCTGATAGTATCATATACACACACACACCGTGGTTCCTCTTTATTTTTAATTTAGTGATTCATTTCAGCCTTACAAACAAATAGCTAATATTCATTTTGTTTTGTTTCACAGGACATCTCCCTGCAGGACCTCAGCATTGAGGTTGAGGGAACAGACTCCAGTGGCAGCAGTTCCTCTCAACCAGAGGCTTCTGCAATGGGCAGAGGACATGGAAGGGGCAGGGGAAGGGGAGGTACTCAAGATTGAGGTTTTGGCGAAAGGGCCCAGGCCAGGGCCGGGGCCGAGGCAGACAGAGAGCAGAAAACATTAGTCTGGAAGACCAGGAGAGAATGTGCCAACTCCAGGAAGCCAGAGTGTCTGAGATGAAGGTTTGTGATTTTTATTAGGGACCGAGCCTCGCCGATAAGATTTTTGGTGCGTTTATTATTATTCTTTCTTTCTTTCTCCCGCCGCCTCTTTGAACTGGAATTTGACCCCCTAAACATGCTCAAAAACTCACCAAAATTGGCACGCATATCAGAACCGGTGAAAAATTTTAGGAAATCATGAAATTAACTCCTAAAGTGCCAAAACGGGCTCTCTAGCGCCACCTAGGCACACTAAAATGGCCACTGCAGCCTGTAGGTGTGTTGTTTTTGTCATCTCATCCTCAAAATTAAGGAACAGGAATCTGATGGGAGAAAATTCACTCATCTAATTTGCATATTGTGATATCACTTCTACATACCTACAGCTACAGAAAGCATTCAAACATCAAACCGTTCAGCTCTGTGAGAATTTTCTGATGTTTGTGGCAATATGTGTGACATTTCTAAATAATTTGCTGGAGGCCGAAACGGGCGCAAGGCGAGGTCCCGCCAAACGCTGCTCGCAGCTTTAATTTTTTCCTGGATTTTTGAATAACATAAACAAGTGCTTATTGCAAACAGTACTGCAGTATGTGTGAGTGGTGAGTTACTGTTGTTATTTGCAGGCTAAATCATCAGCACTCACTGCGTACCAGAAGGATCAGCTCCTGGAGAAGGTCATGTTGAGGCTTCCAGGACTAATGTTTGATGCAGTAGACTTCCTTGAGCCTGACCCAATCCCTGAGACACCAGCCCACGGACAACCACATTGGTGCACTTGCACTTACTGCAGGGAAATGCCATCTGACTTGGAGCATAAATGCTGCAGACAGCCTGAGAACTGCATCAGTGGGTCGGCATACATAGGCCTGTATGTCTACGATAAGGGTGTTTTGCGCCTGGCACGTGCAGCATGGAATAACATCTTTGCTGTTGATGAAGACCAGGAGCCAGGCATCAAACACCGTCAGTACAGACATACAGCCTACAGACAGTTTGTGTTGTGGCAATATGGGCGTCTGGGACAAGGAAACAGAGTGGTGATTCCCAGCTGTACTGTCTGGAGAATCTGGGACACCTTCCCAGATGCTCAAGGACATATACAGGCTACATACCTCGTCAGCTGATCTAATTTTTTCATCCAGAAAAATGTAAAGTTCAGTCAATACTGCCTTACTGCACATTCCTATGCCCTTTCCATACCTTGCACATTGATTTATTTATTACCATTTGTTTACTGTGTTTTTATATATTACCATTTGTTTTCTGTACATTTTTTATAGGCAATTAAAAAACATAAAAGTGTTTACATTTTGTTCAACAGAAAATGCACAGTCTTGTTTACTTATTTGTTTTAAGTTTTTTATTTACACAAGCTGGGTTTTGTACATTCAACATCTACATCTCTTCACAGAAGAGACAAATCTGTTCCACCAGCTTCAATGTGATGTATCACAAGGGCATTGTCTGTGAGAGTGGGGGAGAAGATATCATCGGTTAGTTCAGCAAAATGTTTGTTTCCTCCCATTGTAATTTCTAACTTGAGCTAAAATACTGTAATTTTAATAATAACTAATAATAGTTTTATGTATCTAGTACTTATCAAAACAAAGTTCCAAAGTGCCTCATGTGAAACAAGCAAAAACCCAGCAATAGCAGGAAAGAAATTATCGCTAAACCATAGTAGAAGTACAATAAATGATGAACAGTACGATAGTAAAACCCATAAAACCAAATAAAAACTATTTTCTATTGAAATCAGGGAGGGATGTATGATAATAGTAAATTTCGAACTGAGATTGAAATGAAACCTTTGACTCAGACATACTGAAAGTGAGTAATGAGGCAAAAACCAGTGTAAAAAAAGGACCCGGGGAACATAGGACCCTTTTTTTAAAAAAAAAGGGTCCTATGTTCCCCGATCCCATAGCCTACAAAGCTTTTGGGGTCTGTTATTTTTAAAATTTTATTTATAATATTTATTTATCCATCCTGGAGAAGGGGAGAAACATGACCTACAGATAACTTTTTCACTTCTGTAAAGCTCGCCACCACCTTACAGGCAAAAAAGACCAGTCTGGTCGGCACACTGGGGGAAACAACACGGGAGCTGCCACCGGGAGCTGCCACCCTCCGCTAAAGAGTCAGCGGAGCTGTTCAGAACAAAAGTGCTGAAATCCAGTGACGTGACTCTTACCGTTTACCAGTGTAAGCCCAGCAAGAATGTGTGCATTTTGAGCTCTGTGCACACAGGTGTGGGCGTCACCGATGGGAAGAAAGCAAAGCCTGAGTCTTGCTGGTAACGCATTGTCTGTTTACACCATTCCGACATGCCGATGTCCCACCATTCCGACAAGGCTTTCCATGTAACGAAATTAGTCAACAGGTGACATGCTGATAGAGGAATAGGCTACCCACATTTGGTTGTGCGTAATTACGCAGCAGAGCTCAGACAGGGACTGCATAACATTGCATTGTTAAAATATCCTAAGCAGCTGTGGGTGGAAAGATTTGAATAACTTCATAACTTCTAGTCAATAAATTAGCCATTACTAATGGCTGACTTTTTTTCTTTCTTTTTCCGGGAATTCTGTGGGTCACAGGATTTCCGTGGGCTGGGAATAATTTGAACTGAACTTCAAAATAAAAGCCCAGTGAATTGAATTATAGCCAATAAAATCTTTCTTTTTTTTTCCTTGTAAATGTTGTGTTTTGAGCATATGGATACATTTTCACAGCTGTTTGCCGCTGATATGTGTGTGTTTTGTCCCCCCACTTTCAGGAGTTGTAGTGCTAAGTCTAATTGGCAGCTTTGATGAGGGGAATCACCTCCGCCGTGCGTAATAGTCGCACGTAATGACAGCTCCTCGCCGGTGAAACACAATAAACTGCACGACTTCTTTCATGTTTGTCTCATGGTGGAGCCTACACAAAGGTATACAGACAGGTGGAGCAGGCGGCAAATTGATATGAATCTGGTTCAGGACGCCTTCGTCCATTTGTGGATAAATATGGAGTGGGAATTAGTTTGTACATTAAATGAGAGTTATAAAACAGAATCAAGCGTTACAAATATGCCGAAAATAGTGTATACATATTTCTGGCTTTGTGTGTGCCTGACAGTTTTATCATATCAATGAATCTACACAGTTTTCCTACTAGCCTGGAGTGGAAAAGAATCATAAAGGTGCCGCTGCCACCTGCCAAATATGCCTGGGGTTGGAGATCTCAGGGTCGGAAGTAAACACACGTTTTTATAGATATTTTCTGTTGTGCAGTGTTATTGATAAGGCGCGATGAGTCCCACCGTGTGGATATCATGCTGTGTATGCTCATCAGTGGTTGTAGACTGTCCCCCCCCCCCTCAGCCTCAGTTTTTCTTGATTATGCTTATGGACATACTGTGCAAGATATCTTTGTGTAGCTTTGTTAGTGTCGGCTATATTTGAATTTTTGATAGTTTGGAGACATCATCAGGCTGTGGTCGTTTGAGCCCAGGTCAGGGCAGGCTGTTGATGAGTGTTGATATGGAGCTTCCGTCGCTGTCCGTGGTGCTGAAAGGCTGGTTTGCAAGGTGAGTGTTAAATCAGCATTTATGGAAATTATGGTGGAAAAAATAAGCCCTAAATGTTATTAGGACCCGTTAAGGAAAAGCGGGGAACATAGGACCCTTTTTCTCAAAAGGGTTCTATGTTCCCAGCTGTTGTTGTTGTTGTTTATAGGGTCAAGGAATTCAGGGATGTCTGGTTCTGGATGTTCAGATTCTGGTACACCATGCACAGTCTCATCTACACCAATGATGGTTAGTTTTTCAATATCAAAAAGTTTCAGCAGTGCTCCACCTATTCTGTTAGACGAAGAGGACAAAACTTCACTTTGAAATAAATTGTGCCAACACCATCAATAAAACAATAAAGGAACATTTCAGAAATAAACACAGGTGACAAAGACAGTTTTCTGAGAGGAATTATAATGCAACACTGGGGGATGCTTGAGTGCCGGAACAGATACGTAAAAGGAAGACAGAAACTGATGGCAAAATGAATTCATTATTTCCTAACAAACAAACACATACATACCTATGATGGCAGATTTTCACTTTCTCCTTACCTAATGTAGATGGATGGGACATAGTCATCATCAGAGGACTCACCTTTGTCTATAGACGAGGTGCTCTTTTCCTAGTCACTTCTAAATGGCAATACATTCAAAAGAATAATGAAAAACTGAACCTGCTAAGATGACAAGGAAACACATTGCTGGCATGAACAGAGGCACAACTCCTCATTAAAGTCCAGTGACTCCTCAATACTAACGGACATCATGCTGGAATCATAGTACAATCAATAATATTAGAACTTACACAACTAAATGTAGTACTAAGGTGTTAGAGCCAGGTGAACACAGTACATAAGCATATCTTTTTGTAAAGCCTCTAACATCGCTGGTTCTTCGCCAAGCTGCTGGACACCAGGAACATGAAAACTTGCATCACTATAGAAAAAAATTGCCATCAAATACATTGAAAGTCAACCAAAAGAGGGATAGACAATTTGTAATTAAAGACTTCACACTTTTCAAGATAAGCCAGTGTTGATTTTCACATCAAATGTATTAGATTTGTATATGTGGGGGATAGAAAGAGGAGAGGACATCCAAAGCCCAGTTTGGCGACAATGCCATTAATGGCATTTGTATGAGCCATCACTGACTTATCATATCAAACAGAAAATGGAGGACAATGTGAGGGTGTCAGCGATTTCCATCAGTTTGCCACAATATAGTACTTTGAAGCAATTCAGATTTCAAATGACATACTTATCCTGGTCTGAGTCTATTCCAATGCTGGATAAGATGAGAGGCTCAGAGGTTGCATGTTTGGTCGGTGTTCAGGGTCCGACATTAAGGTGTTTTCCTACTTGCCCGGCAAGTAGGAAAAAACCTGGCAAGTACTGGCAAGTACTTCTCAAATCTACTTGCCCCATCTAAATTCTTACTTGCCCTGCTTAAGAGGTTCTTTTTCTGGCTGTGTGGTGCATATTTTCACTCATAATTTATATCTTACGTCAGCAGAGACGATCAGCCAATGGAGGCAGCAGCACATAAAAAAAGCAGCACACTGCAACTGGCCCCTCCCTGGACAGAAACAGGAGAGGAAATACACGACTATAGACCTGGAATTAAGTCATTCTTAGGGCAAGGCCACTTTGGCCTTTGATAAATACAAATCTTTTGGGGCATCATGGCCAAAATGTGGGGCACCAAGGCCAAAACCAATGGCGCAATAACAATATGTGCTAACTACACTGAATGAAGACAAAACAATGTATGTGTTGAAAAACTGGGTGTGCATGACTGGGGATATATCTCGTTTCTTGTTTTGATTCATGTCCCTTATTTTTTAAGTCTTTGAAATCTCTTTATTCTTTTGTTATCTCCTAGTTATAAAGAAATTATTATTAGAAGAAGATTTTTTATTGTCCTTTCTCAGCACATTACATACATTGAAACAAAACGAAAACCTCTGCATTTGACCCATCCGACTGTATACACTGGGAGCAGTGGGCAGCTGCAGTGCAGCGTCCAGGGGCCAACTCCAGTTCTTTTGCTAATGCCAGTGGTTAGGGTCACTGACAGGAGTATTCACCCAACATAGCCTACATATCTTTAATTATATAACTATTTATATGTCTCTATGTATATTTTTACATAAATCCCCAATATTTTATTTGCCTTCAAAAAATCCCCTTCCTTCATTTAATTAGACAATGTTTATTGTATTGTATTATGTATTAATTCTCTACAGGATCTTGTATGTTCTTTAATGTGTGTTCAATTTATTAAAAGAAAAAAAACAAAAAAACGTTTTGGTGAACCCTGCAGCAAAGTGAACCCTCTTCCTCAGAGAGGATCTTTGCCTCCCAGTTTGTTCCTGGCAGCAGAGCAGAGTGAACTGTCTTCCTTCACAGAGGATCTTTGTCCCATCTCCGTGTTCCTGATGTAAACAACTTTCGCTGGCGATTTGACAGTCACTAGAAGCACATTATGACCCTTTGTTAAAGTTTCTGTGTGGTACAGTGTTGTACATGAGCTAATGTTAGCGGCTAAGGACTGAGAGGCTGTCCGGTAACGTTATTTGTGTGCGTATGTGTGTCTGTCTCGGAGTGTCAGTAACATTACGTTAACTTAGCCATAGCCTTGCTATGCTGTTTGTCATAAAAAACAGGGCATGCTACACTGGCTGTATGGGTAGGAGGGGCATTACGGCCACACACCGGGGACTCCACAGCACTGGCCGTTTGGCCGTGGAATAATTCCTGCCCTGCGATTAGAAATAATAAAAATAAAAAATCCAAGTTGGTGCTGCTTGCCCGATCGGGCATGTCTGCAAGAATCTGTTTGTGAACAGTATTAGCAAACTAAACACTTAGCTTTGGCGAAGCCAACTAATCAGTGACCTAACTATCACAACAAATACTCAGTAAACAGCTTTAAATCACATACAACAAGTTACACAATCTTCCTTAGCCTGTAAAGCTGTGATAAGCTATGCCCAGTTGTTACATTACTGATCCTTGAATGGATGGGAGAAAGAGTCTTGGTGGTGTACTGCTCTGTTAGCCGGCAGAAGAAGGCTGGGAAGGTGGTTCCAGCTGCAGTCTTTGTTGGGTCCTTTGTTTCAAAGATGAAACTCAAAGGAAGCTGGTTGCTCAGGGTTTAGCAGAGTTAGACACTGGGTGCTAACTCACTTAGTTCCTTGTTGCTGGAAAGCTGGTTGCAAACCTTGAGTTTGCAAGAGAGTCTGTGATCAATTGCACTCCCTTTAGTGGTTTGGACTATGGAGCAAGGGTCTGGGCCTCTGTACTGGTCCAGGCCAAGCTGGAAAAAGGTGTGAGCTGCTATGCAGCTGTAGAGCAAGGGAGAGCAGGCTTGAAAGGAGCAGGAGTTATCTTAGAGTTTGGTGACATCACAGAGGGGCATGTCACTGTAACAGTACTGTCCAATCAAGTTGTGAGACTTATGTCTCACTGAGGTGTGAAGTGAGACCTCCTGTGGAGATGAGTGTCACCTAGCTCTCTTTGTTTGAAGACAAAGAGCATGCAGAGGAAAAAGCCTTTGAATGTCCAGTGATGATTTTACCAAATGATAAATCATCTGTGGTCCTGTGAATCCCAACATAATAAACTGACAGCTAACGCTAGGTAGCAGACAGCAACAATGGGCAAGAAGAAGCAAAAAATATGTCCATACAGGGAAGTGTGTATTACCCGTGCTGTTACAGAGCTGGCGTTACATCAAAGTCACAATGATAATGATGAATATTTTGTTCAAAGAAAGAAATTAATTCATTTACAATGACAGAGGACATTACCGACGCATCGTTGCATTTCAGCTGTTGCATACGATACAGCTGAAATAGATGTGTGACCTAAGCTGGTTGTTGTTGTTTACCAGTTTCTGCTGTGTCATAATTAAATCGTGTTATCTGAATCCCCTCAAGTCCTGCAATGTTCTCCATCTCGTAAATGAGCTTCCAATGTTTATCCGTGTTTTAGCCCTAGCTCTATCTGATTCCCTTCTTGCTTTTATTTGTTCATCTGTTCAAACCCTTTTTCGCTTTGCGGATCCTGTCCCAGCATCAGCCATAATGAAAATACAGCAGTGAAATCGGGCTCGGTTTGTACTGGCTAGCATAGCAACAACTCAATGCTAATTTATAGCCTTGCCAGGTAAGATGACGTGTGCCTTCTGAGTACCGTAAATCGCTTCATCCTGGAAGGACACAGTTTCTTAAAGGTATGGATATACACTATATAGAAATAGCTTATCTTCACACCGATGGTCTCCTTTGCAGCAGAAACGAGAAATTTTTCATATCCAGTTAAAAGTTCCTTGTAGCGGCTTTAATAAATGCTAACTGTCTGGCCAGGAACTCCGCTAACTTCTTGCAACAACACAGCAACCAAAATAGCTTCTCTCTTTTAACACTGTCAGACTTAAAAACTGTTCATGCAGGCTGAAATTCAACCGTGCTGACTTAAACCCTCAGCCTATTTTATAGGCCTGTGCTCGAAAATTACATATCCATAATGAAATGAAATATCTCTGCAACCACAAGGTCTATTTTAATATTTTTGGTGTCATAGTAAATGGAACACTTGTGAGATTTGTTAAGATGTGTAAATATCAGTATATGTGTTATATATGAAGAGTAAATGAAGATGGCACACAGCACAAATGAAACATTTTGAAGTTCATCTAAAAAAAACATTTTCAGGATGAGTATCCCTTTGGAATGATGCAGCTGCAGCTCTAAACCTCTATCAAATCATAGTACAATATGTGAATATTAACTCTGTAAAGACTGATTCTGATAAAGTGAAGCAGAACAACATGAGAGAGGTTTTAGTACAGAAATTTTAAGCAAGCTCTCCAAAATTGCACCATGTTTGCATGTAATTTTGTCATGTACAATCCTATATCTTTTTTGTTTGTTTCTGTAAATCCCTAATGATGTTTAGGATATTCATATACAACTGTCCATTTTGTTTTTTCCCTCTAT
This sequence comes from Epinephelus cyanopodus, assembly GCA_026686955.1. Lineage (NCBI taxonomy): Eukaryota > Metazoa > Chordata > Actinopteri > Perciformes > Serranidae > Epinephelus > Epinephelus cyanopodus. Next base: position 41,385,067 of record CM048923.1, on the reverse strand, counting down.
TTCCCACCCCAAACTGACCATACATACCTACTACATGTGAAACTGATTTTCTCTTTTGTGTTTTGGAGGCTTGTATCTCCGTGACGTATTGGTCGATTTGAGTGATTGACACCACGTTTGATTCGTTAGAGCCAATAGAATGACGCTATACCTACCAAAACGAGATTGAGAGCACTGTAAGCCAATCAGAGTCAGCAGACCGCGATGTGGGGGAGATGTTGGCTGCTGTGAGTGGTCATTGTTATGCTTATCCCCGGAACCTGAAAGCCGTCATTTTTCACCGGGATTCATTTGAATGACAGACAACATGTCGGTCAATGGGAATGTAGCGTGATTTAACAGCAGAATGAGCTTTTCACGGCAAAAACAGCAAAGGTAAGAGAAATATTACAACTATAGCTCAGTGAAACGATTTCTGTTGTTGCTGCTCTTTGGCCTCTTTCTCTCTGATGCTTTGGTGTAGCGTGGTTTGGGCATATGTGTGGAGTCTCAGCTTTCATTTGAGATGATTGGCGTGTGTTTTTTGCATAAAATGTGGTCGAGTTGGAGCCCGAAATATACTGAGTGGGTCAGGATATCGGTGCTGTATGGAGTTGAATTTGTTTTTGTTTATTTAGTTGTTGTTTGAGCTGTGTTTGGGGCATGTAAAAGGGTTTTTACAGCCTTGTAGCCCAGGTTCTGCTGTTTAATTTGATGTGCAACATCAATATATTCTTTGTGATCAGTGAATTGTTTCACACTGGGGACTTTCTGTTTTAACAGGTTATAACCACAGAAAAAGTATAAATAATGCATGTGATTTGTTCAGCTATTACTAGACGAAAAGTCCGCTAGCCACTAAGCTAATTTATGAAACGTAGAAGTGCTTAAGTTAATAATGGGTGTCTATGTAACATGTCTATGAACCCTTACAGTTATTACTGAGCTAAATTTTATACAAAAACTGGCAATCCTATTTATGGCCATGACCAGAGGCACCTTACTCTCTTTAACCATCTGAAAAGGTTCAATAAAATGTAAAGACACTATGGCACAGCAGAAGCATGTTGTGCCTAGACGTCGATGGATAGCAATGCCTCGGGATCCCCCAGGAGGAGCTGGAAAACATTGCTGGGGAGAGGGACGTCTGGAATACTTTGCTTAATCTGTGCCCCCAAGACCCTGCCCTGGATAAGCTAAATTTGGACGGATGGATGGATTTTAGTTTCAGTTTAGTTAACTCCAGCTTAAATTTGAAGCTTTGTGTTACAACTTCTAAGACCTGAAATTCAAACTGAAACAGTTTTTCAAACTCAGACTGTCCTCAAATCATATTTCAAGTCATAAACCCCAATCCTGCAATCCTGCAAGTTAAATATGAATACCAGATAAGCAGGGGATACAAGGCATAATGCATGACCAGCTGGTTTTGTAATTATTTTTTCGATGTATTGTATAAATGAGAAAGACAGACATTGTGTTCTCTTCGATACATAACACACATATTGATATGCATGAATACAAATAGATATCACATCAGGTCTAAGAAAGTTAATACTGCACAGACATACTGTACACTGTATAAACACACACACACATGCAAATGCAGTGGGTCTTAGCCTCCAGTAAATAGGATGGTTTTAAGATGCAATAGTATGCTTCTGGGGTGAGAACCCTTGAGAGAGTCCTTCTCAAACTAAATAAATAATTTGGAAAAACACATAAATAAGTAACACAAAACACAATGTTACATAATTTCTGAAAGTTTAACTTTCTACCACTGTAATCCTCCTCTGACTAAATGTTTTCCATAGTTATGATAAACAGGGCAAAAATACAGGAGCTCCTCATATAATATTGCAGTCCAATACAGTAGAGCTACAAAAGTCCAAAAAGAAATACATTGATTTATTTATTTTAAAAACATGGTGAAATCTACATCCAGATCCTTGCATGTTTGGATGGACATGAGATACAGTTCATGCTGTGTCTCCTCATATAGAGCCTTAAAGTTGTCCACCAGTTTGCCATTAGCTAATTGTAGCAAACTTGTTTGGTCTGTGGCATGACAGGTCAACCAGGCAAAGGTCCAATACTAACAAGCTGAAAGGGGGCATATCGCCACCTATCGTAGCAAAGTCGGACATAATTCAGTCAATAAATCAACTTCCCTCCCATGCTTGTATACTACGACAAGGACGGTAGTCCAATTAAATGGCCTAGTGGAGCTATAACTGTAGCTTCATTTAACTGTGCATGTTAACGAAGTGAGTGTTAGGCAGCTACAGAGCTGACTTGCTTCCAAATTTCAGTAAGAGTGACCATTCAGCCATCATATTGATATCAGTATGAAAACAAACCTCAGCATGTGCCCCCAGTGATGGGAGAGGTCTGAAAATGGTCAGGCCAATCAGAAGCTGCCCTGCTGTCTGCAATACATGTTGGAGTCTGGAACAAGTTCCAGGACACTACCATCAACATCACTGATGACATAAATTAATTTACTGTGTATGTAGTTTTAAACTATAAAACTACAGAATCAACTGTACCAAAACCTACAGGCAAACCATTCCACAACCAGAAACCATGGATTACCAGAAACCATCTATGATGCCATAAACAAACGCACTGCAGCTTACACATTAGGACTGCAGTCTGGAAACATGGATTATAAAGCAGCAACCTACAATGTAAGAAGAGCAGTAAAATGGACAAACAGAGACTACAGGAAGAAAGTGGAACTACAATTTCAGGAGGCTAATCCCAGGAGCATGTGGCAAAGTATGACAGATTATAAACCCCACCATCCTCCATGTCACGTGCTGATGCGTCCTTAGCAGGTAGGTTTTACAATTTCTCTGCTCTTAGCCCTTTGAGGTGGTAAACAAGCAAAAACAGTTGAAGCAGAGGTTATGGGTGGGTGGGTGCACCTCTGGCACCTGTCTCCTTTTTAGCATGATGTCAAGAGGGCTTTTAAGTGCTTTTAAGAAAGCAGCAGGACCTGACAGTATGCGTGGATGGGTGTTCAAACTATGTTTTGACCAACTAGCACCGATGATATGTAACCTTTCACTGGCTCAGTCTGTCGTACCCATGTGCTTTAACCCTTTAGGCGAGTTAGGAGTTTTTTCAAGAAAATATACAATTTTGATATCAAGATTTCAAAAGGCTACAGCTTCAAAGTAGTTTGAGATAAAGGTATACTGTCAATGAGAAAATTGTTCAGTATGACTCAAAGTTTGTGATGGAAGTGAAATTATTCATCTAATTTGCATATTATGATGTCACAAGGTGGCGGCCATATTGGAAAATATACAATTTTGATATCAAGATTTCAAAAGGCTATAGCTTGAAAGTGGTTTGAGATAAAGGCATACTGTAAATGAGAAATATCTTCAGTATGAACCAAAATTTGGGATGGAAGTAGATTTGTCATCTAATTTGATTACTGTGACATCACCAGGTGGCGGCCATATTGGAAAACATCCATTTTTGTTTTCAAGATTTCAAAAGGCTGCAGTTTAAAAATGAAAAAAGCCACCGCTCATCCATGGGTAAGATTCTTCTTAGAGGTGCTGGAGCTGAACTGAGACACTTGAACAAACGAAAAACAGCAACCGCACACTCACAACTCTGCACAATCATCAATTTATTTCTGCAAGCTTTCGGTCTGTGACCTTCTTCAGGCATGCACACCGAGTGAATGTGGCTGTAGATAAAGGGATCTGGCCATCTCTTCACTTGATTGCATAATGCCAGACACCTGTGTTAACATGGCTGAGGCTACAAGGATATCATGGGGATTGTAGTCCAGCTAAGAGACTTGTAGTCCCACATCAGATACAGCCTTAGACACAGGGTCTACTGAAACCAAGAAACATAAATACATCATTTCATCAATACATCAATACATCAGTGCCAGGCTGCAGTTTGAAAGTGGTTTGAGATAAGGGCATACTGTAATTGAGGAATATCTTCAGTTTGAAGCAAATTTGGGCTGGAAGCAAATTGTCATCTAATTTGCATATTGTGACATGAACAGGTGGTGGCCATATTGGAAAATGTCAATTTTCTTATAAAGATTTCAAAAGGCTGTAGTTTGAGAGCGGTTTGAGATAAGGGAATACTGTTAACAGTCAATGTGAAATATCTTTAGTATGAAACAAAATTTGGGATAGAAATAAATTCACTGATCCAATTTGTATAATCTTTTAGCACTGGTCGGCGGCCATATGGAATTGTATTATTTTCAAAGACCTTCAACGATCAAGATGGCACTGCTTGTAGTTTTTCAGTGTGTGGTATCTTTCATTGCAAGGCACAGCACAAAGACCTACTCCACACTGACGGCACCTGAACCGTGTCTGGCGACGGCCTTTCGGGCGGGTGCGATCTGAACAGACAACACAATCTGGACGTTCATCTGTGTTGCAGAGCCAGTGTCGTTCAGTGAGCCTCTGTGGCATTTCTCCCTGCTGCATTGAAGGCCGTCCTTCTTTTTTGCTTTCCTTTTTGGAGAAGCCCTCAAGCCAAGATGTTATAATGTCCTGAGTAAAGGCCTTCAGTGGTTTGTGTGGACCAGGACTACAACGTGTGTAAATGATGTGCGCATTGACCACACTGATGCTCAGAACCGCATCAAAAATGCGGTTGTACCATTTCCTGGATCTGTGTGGAAAAGGAGTTGTAACCGTCCACACACACTGGTTTCATAATTTCACGGAACCCAGTCACATTTTCCTTTGTTGTCCACCATTCATGGCAACACAGTCACCCAAAAACGGATCCGGACAGAGTGAGATGCTTTGTGTCATGCCAAGCACAAGCCAGCAGTTTATTATGCCGCATGAACACTGGGTCATCTCCCCTTCTCAGAGGCAACTGGGATGGTTTCAGCCCCTTTGGCATCCCTCTCCTGTTGCAGTTCACTGTCCCGCACATTCCGGTGTCTTTAGCAGCTAACTCACGAGCTAAGGCTGGTGATGTGTAGTAGCTGTCCATGTACACCTCATGCCCTTTCCCAGTGTGCTGGGCAAGCAGCTGACGGACAATATGGTGTGTTGCCCCTAAATTGTCCTCATCGCTTGTATTTTTGCCATTGTAGATGCACCACTCTAATACATAACCTGAGCTGGCCTCACTCAAGACAAATGCTTTATAGCCATATTTGTCAGGTTTTTTGGGGTTGTACAGTTTCAAGGTTGACCTTCCCTTGAATGCAATGGTCATTTCATCCAAGGAAAGTTCCTTGAGTGGACCATACACAGCAGCAAAACGAGGAATGATCAAATCAATTATGGGGCGCACTTTGAAGAGTCTATCATGACCTGGCTGGCCCCTCTCAATGCAGTCATCATTATTTACAAAGTGAAGGAAAGAAAGAATGTTTTCAAATCTGTTTCTCACCATCAATTTGCCAAATCCAGGTGTGTAAGTTGGCCAAAAACCTGCCCAGTAGTCCTCAATTTCAGATTTTTCCACAAGCCCCATGCACAAGTTAAGTGACATGAAAGCTTTCATTTCAGGGACAGTCACATCATACCAGTCATGAAATCTGGAGTTTGGTTTCAAAATTTCCCCTTCAAAGAACTGGTGGGCATATCTGTTTGTTTCATTGGTGATGAGGCTCCAGAAGTCATCATTCAGAAAAAGAGAGATGAAATCAATGGGCTCAGAATTTGTCAGATCATCTCCACAATAACCAACAGGCTGAACAAAATTTCAGCCTGCCAGTGGCTCCCACCTCTGTAGTGATGAAGTGCTTTGAATGACTGGTTAAGGATTACATTAATCACTAACCAGCATACTGGACCCACTACAGTCTGTCTACTGTCCCAACTGATCTACATAAAATGCCATAGCACATATCCTCTACACCACCCTATCTCATCTGGAAAAGAGAGGGAGCTGTGTGCTGGTCGTTGACAACAGTTCAGTGTTAAACACTACAGTTTCCTCCAGACAGGTCACAAAGCTTAAGAGACTGGGATTAAACACCTCACTGTGCATGTGGATCCTTGACTTCCTCACAGGCAGACCCCAGGTGGTGAGATTTGGCATACACAACGCTTTCACCCTCATCCTTAACAGAGGCGCACCCCAGGGCTGCTTTTCAGTCCCCTGCTGTACTCCCTGTACACACACGACTGTGTAGCCACTTGTGACTCCGATACTATCGTAGAGTTTGCTGACGAAACAGTTGTGGTGGGCCTGATCACAGAAAATAATGAAAAGGTCTACCTGAAAGAAGTAGAGGACTTGAACCACTGGTGACAGGACAACAACCTACTCCTGAATGTCAGCAAAACTAAGGAGATGATAGTGGACTTTGGGAAGAAGCAGCAAAGGAATTTATGGCCCCTTAATATAAATGGGTCCTCAATGGATAGGGTGGATAGCCTCAAATACTGTGGTGTCCACATCATGAGGAGCCTACACTACCCTTCATAAAGGATGTTTACACCAGATGCTGCTAAAATAAGGCCAGGAAAATTACAAAAGAGCCCAGCCACCCAGAAAACTGCCTTTTCTCCCAGTTGAGATCACACGGAAGGTACCGGATACACCAGGCAGTGCTGAGAGGTTCAGACAGAACTTCTACCCTCAGGCCACAAAGATCCTAATTGAAGACACTGCCTAATACAAAACGTAATCCCCACAGACATTTTTTTTTTATAATGGCACTGTTCTGAATATACAAATTGATGGAACCGAAGACTGCATTTCACTGGAATCATATTTTATGATTTCAGGTGACAAATAAATTGATTCAAATAAACACAAGAAGTTTGTGCTCTAGAAAAGGATCAACACTCAGTGGATACTCTCCTAAACCCTATGATATGCTATTATGGCAAGGCTTAACTATACAGACCAATGAGCAGTGATAACTAACATGTCTTTGGGGTCATCGGGTGGGAACCTCCTTTCACCGGTGTTTCGTCTAGTTGGTCCCACGACACCTCCAGGAGGCTAGACAGTGATCTCTGGTGTCCCAGAGACACTCCCCTAATGCCAGGTCTCACTGCTCTCCACCCCAACACAACAACCTCCTTAACCTTACTTACACATGGCTTTCTCAGCCCAAACAGCACTGCCACCTTCAATCAAACCCAGGCTCCGTACAAGCAAGTTCCAGGTAGAGGCTGTGCTGATACTACCTTTCCTAGCACATTCACCATATTCTAATTCACACACTACATAACATAACTACAGTGTAAGCTAAAGTTAAAGGAGATAAATGAACTCACAGGATCAGCAAACACACTCACCCTGCTGCATGGCCTCAAAATGGCCACAAAATGGATTCAACTAGGCCACTCCCACACTTAAATAACCTTCCTCTTCCTCCTTACTAACACATGGCTTTCACAGCCCTAATTCATACACTACATAACATAAGCTAAAGTTAAAGGAGATAAATAAACTCACAGGATCAGCAAACACACTCACCCTGCTGCATGGCCTCAAACAAAATGGATTAAACTAGGCCACTCCCACACTTAAATAACCTTCCTCTTCCTCCTTACTTACACATGGCTTTCACAGCCCTAATTCACACTCTAAATCACGCACTACATAACATAACTACAATATAAACTAAAGCTAAAGGAGATAAATGAACTCACAGGATCAGCAAACACACTCACCTTGCAGCATGGTCTCAAGCAAAAGGGATTCAAATAGGCCACTCCCACACTTAAATAGCCTTCCTCTTCCTGGATCTCCTCCTAAGAGGAAGTGGATCTCTCCACCAGATCTCAAGGAGTTATGTGCCCTGCTTAGTAGTTCCCTCTGCTGGCCCCCAACTAACATTATTTCTTCTGTAGTAAATGAACTTGCTGGTTCTCATGGCCTCATCTGACATTTCCTTCACTGTCTTCTTCAAACTCTGTCCCCGCACTCCGAGTTCCCCCAGGAGCGAGACAGCTGATCTTGCTATAAATCCCCTACACCCCACTTCCACTGGGCAAATCCGAGTCTTCCATCCTCGCTGCTCAGCTTCTGCTCCTAAATCTGCATATCTAAGCTTTTTTCTTTCATAGGCTTCTTCCACTGAGTCTTCGAAGGGAACTGTCAGCTCAATGAAATAAACTATCCATTGACTCAATGACCACAACACTATGTCAGGCCTCTGCTTAGTACAAACTATTTCCTGGGGAACAACAAGCTTTCCCCCTAAATCTACCTGCATTTCCCAATCACAAGCACCTACTAGGCAGCCACACCCTTGCCTCCTTACTACCTTAAATTAAATGTAAAGAGAATCTGATATCTAATTCAAATTTTGCACTTTAACAACACACAAGCTATCATAAACACAAACTTCAGAGAAATAATTTGGAACTTTGTAACAGCACTGACAATCCAGATAACCCTTTCAGGAACAGAGAGAAATTTAAAACAGTATATACTGTTTTAAATTTCTCTCTGTTCCACAAAACAAAATTTTAATGTAAAGTCTCCATATATGCCCTGGATAGTCAAAATGACTTAAAACTTTATGTTTATTTGACACAAAAATGCAGAACATCTGGCAGACAATGTTCTTACACTAAACTTTGAGGACAGATTTTGTGGGAGCATATGGTTCCATAATTATAGGCTTTGTCTAAACAACTTTTTCCTTCCGCCTTGCTGTGACCAAACTGATGTGAGGGGGTGTGCCAGTGTTATCCTGGAGAGAAAAGTCTGTCCACTCTTCCTCTTGCTCCTCTGACCCTCATATTTGCTTGTTAGTGTGTGGTTATGTGGGCACAGCCTTCTAGTGTGAGGGTCTTGAGGGTTGTTTTATTACTTGTAACAGTGGTGCATCCTGTACACTCCCAACACATTAAAACAAAATACTTGCTGCAAGAAAACTATGTTGAAACTGGTAATAAGACAGGTAAGATATAAAGTTTGGAGCAGGCCAATACATCCGCATTAAAGATGCTTTTTGCAAAGAATTTGTGCTATCTGTGGCAATGTTAAGTAGATATGAAGAGTGCATAATTTCACCATGGTCTCTATAGTAAATGGATAGAACAGTAGAACACAAAACATTTAATCCAATGTATGGGAAATACACAAATGTCATGGGTGAAGTAAGATGAAGCATTTATTGTAAATACATTAATTAATAAGAGCATATTGGCTTGGAACAAATTAGAACTTCATCTCATCACAATGGTTGGTACTGAAAGTAGAGCTCAAACACTCAACAATATGACTTGTTTGTTTGATTTCTACATTAGGGAAGATATGACACTGCATCCAACTGGATTTGCTAGGAAACTAGATTGTATTTCACCATTTTAACCAACAGGGTGCAGCCATCTTACAACAAGCTAGCTGGTGACATCATTGTATTGCTTTGTCTCTGTGGTTCAGTGGTTCATCAGTACGAGTTGAGAAAGTAAACATGGTAAACTTGGAGTAGTGGCAAAAAACTTGAGGCTGAAGTTTTTCCTTAAACTCCTCTTCCTGTACCACATGGAGAGTGCCAGTGCACTTTGTCTGACTCGCAGCCTTGTATTGTTTTAAAAGAATCAAAGGAGAGTTGAGTTCACTGTTCACTTTGTTCTGATTTTATTGTAACATAACATGTTGAGAAAATAAAGGTACTGTGATGCTTTAATGTTCTTAACTGAAGCATTGTTGCTGCCATTCAAAAACAAATGCATTCACAGGTATGAGGCTGAGGGATAAGGCTGAGGCTGAGGTCAAAGATGGACTCTGCTGTAACCTGCCTCTTCACCCACTATGCGCCATGCCCACCAAGTTATAGGAGCACCCTCACCCACCTGTGGAGTGTGCCAACTTTGTTTCTACACAAAATAGAAGGAAAATTAGTAAACTACATAAACAAAAATAAACTTAAATGCGGCTTCTACACGCCAGCCCCTAATTGTTATCCACAGAATCAATTACTTCAATTAATTATGACTCCTAGCACAATTCATGGCGAAGATGTTGAAATTGTGGACTCTTACAAGTACTTGGGCACGATATTTGATACTCATCTTAAGTTTGACGTAAACACTGAATCAATTATTAAATGAGGTCAACAGAGAATCCACTTGTTGCGGAAAATTAACTCCTTTGGTGTTAGCAAACCCATCTTGTGCACTGTCTATCTGTCTTACATTGAGAGCTTGTTAACTTTTTCATTTATCTGCTGGTTTAACGGTTTGTCTGTGAAGGATAGAAATTGCCTTAACAATATTGTTAAAGTCTGCTCCAAAATCACTGGAGCCCAGCAGAGTGACTTAAACTCTCTCTGGGAGAAATGTGTTCTCCGGAAGGCCAAAAGCATTATTAATCATGATCACATTCTGTCCAGTGAGTTCACACTAATGCCGTCAGGACGGCACTATCTGCCACCTCTCAGGAAGACAAACCGCTATTCCAGGTCGTTCATTCCCTCGGCCATTAAGCTGCTGAATGCAGAGTAGCTGTCTTAGATTAAATTTGCACCTGCATTTATTTTGCACAAACCACGCTGGTTGTCCTTTTTGGTAGTTTTTAGTACTTCCCCATGTGCCATTTATCGTTACCTCTGTCACTGAGGATGATTGTAGAGATGACTGTGCAGTATGAATGAATATATGTGGTCGGTGGACTGGAGAAACTGAATTGCCCTTCGGGGATAAATAAAGATATCTGTATCTATATATATATAGATACAGATATATATACAGTATATACATCCCTTTATGATGTCTTGATCTTGAAGATTTATTCCTCGGTCTCTAGGAGGTTATGGGCTTGGTTATGGGCCTTTCCATGAGTGAAGTCTTGGTCTGGAGCTTCACTGACTGGACCAGCCCCATTCCATCAGGCTTGGTTTCCAGCACTCTGCCTAATGGCCATGACCCCTGAGGAGCAGTGGGGTCAACCACCAGCACACCAGTGTTTAAGTTTAAGTTCTTACTTACTTTTGTCCATTTCTTCCTTTCTTGGAGCAGCAGAAGGTATCCCTTTGTCCATCTATGCCAGAAAAGGTCAGCCATGTACTGGACCTGTTTCCAGCGGTGACTGGCATAAAGGTCCAATTTCTGAAAGGTTCCAGGGGATAGGATAGGTTATGTTTTTAGCAGGAGGGTGTTATTTGGAGTCAGTGGCTCCAGGTCATGTGGATCAGATGACACAGTGGAGAGGGGGGAGTTATTGAGGATTGACTCTACCTTGCAAAAGAGGGTTTGTAGGCCTTTGTTGTCGATGGCTTGCTGATGGAGAATGGAGTTAAGCCTTTTTGAGCTCTGCCTGAGCACCCACCAGGTATGTACCACTGTCAGATCTGATGCGCTTAACCTGACCTCTATTGCAAATAAATCTCCCCAAAGCATGAATGCAAGAGCTAGCACCCAATGAATAAGTCACCTCCAAGTGTACGGCTCTACTAGACATGCAGGTAAACAGAACTCCCTGCCTTTTGATCTGGCTTCTTCTCCATCTTACTTCAATCAGGCCATAATAGTCAAAGACGACGTTGGTAAAAGGAGAGAGTTCAGATAGGATTTTTTCCCTGTGGTAAATCAACCATCCTCTGCTTACCTGTTTTGCCTCTTACATGTCAACACACAACACACTTAGAGATTACTTTTCTTGCTGCTGAGTTTGCCTTTACAACCCAGTTCTTCTTGTGGAGCTCTGAAAGCATATAGTTTCTAGCACTGTGTCCAGAGCGTTCATGGATATGTCTTATAGTATGAGAACTGAAATGTGAGCATCTCTGGGCAAAATACAAGGGAGTTTGACTTCCTCAGGCAGATCTATGCAGCCAGCCACCTACTCTTATGATGCCCTCTGCTAACATAGCATCAAGGCTACAGATCTTGCCTCTTGCCTCTTGTCTCTAGTGTTGCCATTTCAACTGTGAATGATTGTTTCTGGACATAAGTGATGACTGACTTTTCAGCATGTGAGAGATATTCCACTGTGAGGAACTGTCCACCAACTTTGGTTATGAGAGTGTGGAGTTCAGTGCTCACCTTTTGGCTTGATGAGCGGGTAGCGATGTGACTTGAGGAAAGCTCCTTTCACCTTTTAGTGACCAACATCAAAGCATTCTTAAGTTTCAGATACCATGCGAATGCTTTGAGTAGCCTCATCCAATCTGAAAAGAATGAAATAAGCTGGTCCGTGGGAGTTTCTTCTTTCACCACTGTTGTGAATACAGCAGGCCTTTTTCTGACCTCTGGGTCATCCTGTAACCCTGATTTGAAGCCCAAAGCTTCCTGCACAAGCCAACTTTCCTTGGGCTCAGGGGCATTATCCATCTCCTCTGCTGCATGAACTTGTCTGCATTCATTCCCCTTGAGGCATCATCAGCAGGATTGTCCTTGGTGCTCACGTATCTCCACTGAGACGGATCTGTGTTGTCATGAATCAATGCAACTCTGTTGGACACATAGGTCTTAAATCTAGTTTGGTCTTTTCCAATATACTTGAGCACTGTTTCACTATCAGTCCCAAAAACTGAAGGTTTTAAGTCAAGGTGTAACTCTTTCTTCAGCATTTTGTCCACCTTCACCAACAGTGCTGCAGCCGCCAGCTTCAGTCGTGGTACTGTGATGTGTTTTAAAGGAAGAACTCTGGACTTTCCAAGGACAAAGGCAACATGCACCACATCTTGAAAATTAACTTGCCTGTTGTAGCTCACTGAGCCATAGCCACATTCACTGGCATCAGCGAAGTGATGCAGTTGTGGACATTTTGGTGTTCCATAGTTTTCAAGTTTCATACAACATGCAACATTGAAGCCCTTTCTTTTTAGACTGTCAATCCATTGAATCCACTGATCTGATGTAGCTTGGAGCAAAGGCTCATCCCATCCAAATCCTCTCTGACAGAGCTCCTGTAGCAATTGCTTGGCTGTGAGAATGGGAAGAGCAAGAAAGCCAAGTGGATCAAAGATTGAGCTTATAACAGAAAATATTCCTCTTTGAGTATGTGGCTTCTGGCTGAGATGGGAGTTAAAGTGACAGTGGTCAGAGTCTACACACCACTGTAGTCCCCAAACTGGTTCCAGAGTGGCACCAGTTCTTTGCTGGACTAGAAGAAAGAACCAATACGTCACGGGGAAGGGGGCAGGGTTATTGAGCCACTCAGCCGCTGCAATGAATGCTGGAGGCGATGGTGGACGAAAGCGTAACCATACCGCAAATGGACCCTGGAAAGTGTCTTTTCGAACATTTTCGCCGTGCACATAGTTGTTTAGTTTTACCAGTTTATTCAGATAACAGCTGTGTCCCAATTTAGACCCGTGTCCCTCGGAGGATGCAGCGCTAAATTGGGACACAACTATTGTTTGTGATGTCTGCTCGGTAATGTTAACTGATCAACAGGTTAATGTTAGCAAATTACTTAGCCATGTGCTCACCTACTGCCCCACTTTCAGTTGGCTAAACATAATATAATGTGCAGTGGACGAGTCACTGTTTAAAGCGCTGTTTTTCATGTTGTCTACAGAGTTATCTGCTGTCGAACAAGATGATGCTAACTACAAGCTAACGTCGCTACTCCACTGCAGCTCGCCAACACCATCCAGCAGCTCAGGTCAAAGCAACACAGCAAGGACCTGAATGATGCCCTGCTGCAGAAGCTGGAGACTGGCACCAGTGTGTTTCTTAATGGGAAGTTTTAGTTTTGCACTTTCAATGCACACTTGTCACTTTTATTATTAGCTTGTTTTTTGTATTTAAATAAAAACAAAATTCTAAAGAGACACGTCTGCTTCTGTATGTTTTCACTTAATGATGTACAATTTAACTGTAAGTTCAAATAAAGCTAGTAAAAACAAGTCAAGAACTCAACAGGTTACCCATTTATGAAGATGCTTTTCATAGATGTATTCAGTCACTGTGTTTATAAAGAAATGAGAACATGACAGCCATAATCATTTCTATGAATTTATTGAACTGAAGGATGAAACAATATTGGTGACATGAAGTAGTCCAGTAAACACAAGTAAAAGTAGTCAGGTAAGCAGCAACAAAACAGCAAAAACAATGGAGAGTAGCAGCCAAAACGTGCATCATACACAACAAGAACTTAATATAACATACATTTAAATGGTAGGGTTTTAGGAGGCACCTCCACCGTCCTTTCAATCTCCCAAAAGCCATTTCCACAACTGACCGTGCACTGCTTAATCTGTAGTTATAGGTGTGTTGTTCAGGGGTCAATCTACCAGTGTCCGCAAAGGTCTTCATGAGCCAGCTCTGCATGGGGTAGGACTAAAATGTATAGGTAAATAAGCATGTTGAGTGGAGAGTGATCAATACTAAAATCAGTATCCATCGTGCTATTTAACCTTTATGCCTCATTTAATAAAGTTTTGCTTGTATTGAAAAATAAATGTGTATGCGCATGAGTGTCTGTACACAAATGTGTGAATGTGCAGATACATACAGGGTCTTGCAGATCTGCATTCATAGCATGTGAATGTGCTGTACATTTAATATATGAGGAAATGTACAGCACATTTTAAGTGTAATATATCATGCTACACTGACTTGTATTTTCATACAGTTTGTTTACATGTATTTCAAATAGTAGAGTTCATTTCACAGAGCTAAGTGTAACCTGCCTCAGCTCTAACTGCTAATGGTAAAAGACTGGGAGATACAGATATTTATTTCATCAGTGCATCAATTACCTTGTGGACCAGTAGTCAGAAGTTTAGGTCGCTACAGGAGAAAGGGTGCATTAGCAAAATGCATTGAGTGACTGAGTAAAGAACCTCACACACATTAAAGGTAAGTTTTTAAGTGTGTTGTATTGTATTGAATGAAAAAATGAAGTTGTAGAAAAATAAATAAAAAACAATTTTAACTTTTCAGCTCTTCAGACATGAGACATCAACCACAGTTCTCAATAAATCAGTCTTTTTTAAATAAATCACAGTCTCTGTATAAATCCCAGTCTCTGTCTTTTGGGTTGGCTCGCCACGACCACTGAGGTCCCGTTCTACCTTTACAGACACAGCAAGAACCCCCAGTAGAAGAAGATGTCTCGCAGATCAACACAGGAATCCATACAAGGGAAAGGAAAAGAAAAAGACCCGGCCTATACAGGCCAAAAACAGGGTTACTGTATTGTTCACATAAATAAAATATACTTTTAAATTTAAATAAATACATATAAACACACATTTTTATGCATATACTTTGTAACACCGCTTCTTAATAATTATTTTAACTACTTTTTACTGTTAATTCAATGAACTGAATGCATTTCTCAGTATTAACATGAGGCAAAATGGCTGAACATTTCTTTCCCTCTTTTTTTCCTACTGCCGCTCACTCTCAAAAAAACCCCCACACAGAGCGAGGGTAAATGTAAACAAAACACCGTAATATAAAACATTTTTTTAACCACCACATTCATGAAAATAATGCCTCATTGATCCATATTAACATTAGCAGAAGCAGCACATTTCACTCCATTTATCAGACCAACTTCAGTAAAAGTTACTCACCAGAGGCTCACGGTTCACATACACACACACACACACACACTCTGGGCACAGGGCACAATACACGGCTCTCATCAGTCCAGGATTCCGCTTTTTAAGAGACAGGGACACGGGAGTTCAGTAACGTGTAACCTTAACAATTTAGCAATGGATGTGGCTAATGACTGGAGCTAGCGCTGGAGCTAGCGCCGAGTTAGCGCCGAATGCTAATCAACACAACTCACGTTCTCCTCCGCTTCTGTTGCAAAACACACGGTCCGCTCATCTACCCATGGCAAAAAGGGAAAGGCTCTGCTCTCTGCTCTGACGATAAAAGTGACTTAGACTTGTAATATCTGGCTCTCTCAGACAAAAATCGGCATAGTCTGCAGCAGGAGGCTAGCACACAGCTGCCTCGGAGATGATCCGGCAGAGAGAGAGAAAAAAATGGAAGCACCCAGGCATGTATGCCCTGGTGGCGTCTGATTGGTTACACTATCACGTGACCTCCTCATGTCACCTGAATCTTTTACACTTTGAGAAAGGCACTTTTGCCACATTTGAAATGAAATAAAATACTCCTTTTAAAACAGATAAATGAACTTGTGTGTGTTGATCTTCTTAATCTATTTATTAACATATTTACGATTTTTAACCATAAATCCTATTTATTCATTTTATGCAAGATTGTCATTTATCTGTCACATGAAGAAAAAGAATATGAATTTATTAATTTATTGGTCTAATTAATTAACTGGTGGACTGGACTGTTAATAAGGCCTGGTAACCTGGGTTACATAAGCATCCTCTTTTGTCCAGCTGACACAACCATTTGCATTGTGAATTAGCTGTGCTCTCCCAGCTAATGTTAGCTTACAACAAAGGCTAACATAACAATCTCACGTTCAGTGTTAGCAAGAGACAAACCGTGTTAGGTTATTACCTGTTTTCTGGAACATAATTGCCGTCCATACAAATACGACGTATCTGCCGTGTTTGGATGCTGATGAGGCCTCGTAGCGCCAGGAGTAACAGCTGTACAAGTACGTGGTCCACCATTGTTGTTGTTGTTGTTATTCGACGTAACAGTACAGTGACGCAATGACGTGGCACCCTAACCACCTCGAGCCATGGAAAAGCAAATTGGTTCTCAGCTGGTTCGCAAGTTGAACCAACTGAGAACCAGCACCAGCCCTGGCCCTGAACCAGCACTGGAACTGCTTTGGTGGAAAGGGGGTATGAATGACCTAAAACCCACCTTTGCTGCATAATGCAGTGAGGTTCTTTACTAGCTGAATGGCTTCAGATTATTTTGCCCCGGACTTTACACAGTCATCAACATAAAAATTGTGTCTGACTGTTTTAGCTAACATGAGGGGGAAAACAGTTTTCATTGTCACCTGCTGTTTTTTGTAATGCAAATCTTGCTTGGGGAGGACACAGCACCAAAATATGTGCCCTAACATGCGGTATTCTTTGGGGGTTTGACTGGTATCACCTTGTGGCCACCACAAAATGCGCAAGTAGTCCACATGAGGTTTCTTCACCCTAACCTAATAGAACATTGACTTATCTCAGCCATTATGGCAATGGGCTCTCTGCAAAACCTCAAAATAACTCCTCGTTAGTATATATTTTTACAGCTCCACTGACCCACGGATACTTGGTCAAGACCCCCTCGGGGTCATGTTCCTCATGGCGTCAGAAGTGCTAGGCTTACTGATGAATGGACAAGTTGGACTAATTTTAGTTGTCCCAAGGCCCAAGTATACATGCCACCATCCTATATAAACTCATCCCTGAATTCTCCAGATCATCACAGAAACACCTACTCTCACTCCTACAAGAGAACTGGCCAGATCAGGACCCTATAGTAGCTCTGTGTTGAGGGAGTGACTGTTAACACATCCTGGGGAACCTCCTCTGCATAATTGCTCTCAAAGATGTCATTGAAGAATGCAACATATTACTGCTTGTATTGCTGGCCTTTGTTCATTTTCCTTTTTAGACTCTGCAGGCGCTGTTCTGCAACGTGGGTGGTTATTAGGTAAGCTGACATTGGCTTTCCTGAAAGGTAACTTCAGACTGTAATGTCCGTCTGTTAGGACAGCCTAACTGGCTATTTCCAAATGAATGTTTGTCTTCAGTCGACATCTCAGTTTTCTCAGATGCTACCTAATAGAAATCCCGATTGTACTGTGAGATCAGAAGCTCTTCCAGACTTGCTACTTATAGCCTGTTCGCAGTCACACTCACCGCACTGTCATCACCACCACCTCTTAGTGGCCCGTTTACCACCCACCCCAATAGGGTTCTTATTGCATAGGGGCCCTCGCCTTGGCTATTAGTAACTTTCCATGGTTCTAACAGTTTTGGAGCATTTGAGCCAATCAACAGCTCCACCTTAGCACTGATACTGGGAAGTTTGACTTTACTTAGATGCGCCCATTCTGCTCGTGTTTGTGGTAACTGGCACTTCTTTTTGAGTGAAAATTTCAGGAAAGAGGTAGGTCCAGTGCTGAAACTTCAATTCCAGGTATAACATGAGCTAGGACAAGTTCTCTTTGATTCATTGTGCTGAGCAGAATGTGTGTTATTCTAACTTTCAGACTGAGCTGAGACATGAGCAACTCAGAGCAGAAGGTAGCAGTGGACCCAGGATCCAGGAGAGCATACACTTGCAAGATCTGGCTGCCTTTTTCTGCCTTAACTTGGACTGGGACAATGGACAGCACACTCTCTTGGACTCCAGCCTCAATATGGCCACATAACTCTGCTGATGCACTGCCAATTACACCAGAGAGCCTTTCTATCTCTTTTGCTGTACCAACTGCAGTATCAATGTGCAAGATGCTAGGGCGAGCTTGCTTGCACTTTTTGCAGGTGAGACACCTTTTGCAATCTCTGCTAATGTGGCCTGTGGAGAGACAGCCAAAGCATATGCCCTTGGTCTTTAAAAAGCTAAGCTTGTTCCTGAGTATCTTCTTAAGAACTGTTTGCACAACTCCAATGTGTATTTATAGCTACAAAAGGGGCAACAAGGTTCTTTTTCCTTTGGGGCAGTAGCAACACTTGTGACAAAACTACTGCCAGATGATTTTGAGACTTGTGACTTGACAGGGGATCTAGCTGATCTAGCTCTACTAGATGACTGGTCTTGAAGGTCACCAAAGAGTGGGTCGGCTGTTATGCAAGCTTGTTTTTCAATAAAACAGACAAGTGCTGAAATTCTAGCCCTATGATTGCGTTCTTCTTGCAGCTCATAAGCCTTGTTGCGCCATTTCTCTCTGAGCTTGTATGGTAACTTGAGTACAATGCTTCTCATATTGGATACTGTCTCTAATTCCCCCATGTATTCCATTTCCTCCATAGAATTGCAGCAGCTCCTAAGGAGCATGGCATAATCCTGCAGTGATTTTAAGTCCTCAGATTTAAGTCCTGTTTAATCTATTCACAGCTTTTGACTAGCCTTTGAGTTTGGCCTTTTGTAAATTGTATAAGGAACCGTAATCTGTCTCTGTTATCCGTTTTATTTTCAATCATATTTTCAAATGAGTGAATAAAGGATTTGTACTGCAGAATTTGTCCATCAAAGAGTGGAATGCTTTCGTGTGGTAGTGTAGACAGAAGTTGGTGTTTCACAAGCATCCTTGTCAAGTCACTTTGGTTCTCCAGAATTTCGATCATGTGGTTTTCCTGTGTTGAGCTGGTTGTGGAAGGGATTTGTAAACAGGTAAAGATAGCACACACATCCCAAAAGACTTAATGCTGGGTGCTGGACCAAAAAGTAAGAATGAAATAAAAGATAAAGTCCACACACCAGAAGCTGCTCCTTGAAGAATTTATTCCTTATTTATTCTTTATTTTATTACTGCTGGCCCTAGACTGACTCACAGTCTGACTTTGATGATTACCTGCCCCTAAATCAAAAAGGGGAACCTGAACCTGAGCACCTGTCTTGCTCCTCACTACTGGAGCATTCTCATCAACAGAACAAAATAAAGTCTGCTTTTCATCCAGCAGTGCATCTATAACTGCTGGGGCACCAGCCATAACTTATGTTGCCTCTGATGCCAACACAAGTTTCTGAACTGGGCCTGCATCAGACTGCACATGGTTAAATGTTGACATTTCAGCCTCTTTTAAGTAGTGAATTGCAGCAGCAATGGCTGCTGTTTCTGTGTGTAATTCCAGTGTTCTTTTTTCTTTTCTTTTTTTCAGTATTTGCTCCTGCTTTTCCTCAACCTCATCAAAACTTGTCATTTTAGTCAAAACAAACATGCAAAAATACTAATCTTTTAGTTTCCTCCACCCTCCCATGGCCACAATTCCTCAGAGCTCTCAATTATTATGGCCACGTCAGAGTAAAGTTGAAAAATAAGAAATCACAGGCCATTTACACAAAAATCTGTGGCGAAATCCTTTTTAATATTCTTCAAATAATATTTCCAAACAAAAAATCAATCTAAAATGTTTGCTTTGAAAGCACATACCTCCTCTGAAGTGTTTTTTTAGTTTGTTTCACCACCTGTCCTCCTGGCGTTTCCTTGTCTTTGGTCCGTGTAATGCTCCACAAAGTCCTGCAGTACCAATCCACAGCCACGTCTTTGATGAATTGTAGTGGCAAAAAACTTGAGGCTGAAGTTTTTCCTTTAACTCCTCTTTCTTTACCACATGGAGAGTGTCGGTGCACTTTGTCTGACTCGCAGCCTTGTATTGTTTAAAAAAAATCCAAGGAGAGTTGAGTTCACTGTTCATTTTGTTCTGATTTTATTGTACCATAATATGATGAGAAAATAAAGGTACTGTGATGTTTTATTCATTCATTCATTCATTCATTCATCTTCTAACTGCTTCATCCTCTTGAGGGTCGCGGGGGGGCTGGAGCCTATCCCAGCTGACGTCGGGCGAGAGGCAGGGTGCACCCTGGACAGGTCGCCAGACTATCACAGGGCTGACACATAGAGACAGACAACCATTCATGCTCACATTCACACCTACGGACAATTTAGAGTTATCAATTAACCTAGTCCCCAAATTGCATGTCTTTGGACTGTGGGAGGAAGCCGGAGTGCCCGGAGAGAACCCACTCTGACACGGGGAGAACATGCAAACTCCGCACAGAAGGGCTCCCACACCCGGGATCGAAACGGCAACCCTCTTGCTGTGAGGCGACAGTGCTAACCACCACACCACCGTGCCACCCCTCTGTGATGTTTTAATGTTCTTAAATTTTATCTGAAGCATTGTTGCTGCCATTCAAAAACAAAGGCATTCACAGGTATGAGGCTGAGGCTGAGGTCAGAGACAGTCTCTGCTGTAACCCGCCTTCTCACCCACTATGCACCATGCCCACCAACCTATAGGAGTGCCCTCACTGCCAGCTGTTGAGTGTGCCAACTTTGTTTCTTTAATTAGTAAACTACATAAACAAAAATAAACTTAAATGCGGCTCCTACACTTGGTACTGTAAAGCATGTTTTGTTCTTTGATGGCTGTTTTGTTTTCTGACAGTATTTTTTTCTTTTTAGCCAGTGTATGAGATGTTTTGAGTAGAGTAGTGCATGGAAGTACACAGTCGTGTAGCACCGGACAGATGGAACATATGTCCCCTGGTAGCGATGCAGGTATAGGGTGCATGTCCAACGTCGACCCTCCCCACCACCACCACAATCACCACGGAGCCAGCGTCAACCCTCCCCCCCTCCAACACGCTCACCAATCAAGGAGTCAGTTAAAGCTGCCACACTAAAGCTCAGTCAAATTGATGAACTCTTAAATAGTAGCCCTAGACATCATCACTCAGGTGCCTGTCAGAGATGAGACAGACCCCATGCCGCTTCCTTAAACATACCGGCGATCTTAAATAGCCGGTGGCCTGGTCAAACACATCTTGAAATTGAAAAGCATCAGCCAGACTCATCTCCAACGTCTGTCATTCCTGTTTTGACTAGCATCAGGAAAAACAATGTGTACTCTAAGCGCACAGCTACTCTATCTAATCTGACTCCAGTTATGCGTCAGCCACAGACTGTGTCAGACAGTGTTAGTACATTAAACTTAGCTTTATTAAATATCAGATCTCTGGCTGGCAAATCACTATTAATTAATGATTTTATTATCAAGAGAAACCTTGATTTTATGTTTTTAACTGAAACTTGGTTAAATGAAAACAGCAATGCAGCAGTACTTATTGAATCAGCCCCCCCAAACTTCCATTTTATCAGCTCAGTTAGAGAACTCAGGAAAGGAGGTGGAGTAGCCACTTTATTTAAGGATGTTTACCAGTGCAAACAGTTGTCATATGGGAAGTTTTAGTCTTTTGAATATGTTGCACCGCAGTTGAGATCCTCCTGTCAAGCAGTATTAGTAACCATTTACAGGCCTCCAAAATATAGTGCACGCTTTGTTGATGACTTTTCTAAACTATTGTCTATTGTCTGTATTGATTTTGACTGTGTTGTTATAGTGGGTGATTTTAATATTCATATTGATAATCCCAAAGATGGCAGTGCGCAAGAACTTTTCTACATCCTGGACAACTTTGAACTTCCCCAGCATGTAACAGAGCCAACACACAATAAGGGACATATTTTAGATCTAATTATCTCCAAAGGGCTCAACATTTCTGAGGTTGTGGTGACTGATGTTGCCTTTTCTGATCATTACTGTGTTTTCTTTAAAATGGCCATCTCCGCTGACACCAGTAAAAGTACAACAGGGGTAATCAGAAAACGCTATATCAACTAAAACACCTGTACACTATTCACCCAGGATTTTATACCCACACCAGCTCTGCCCTCAGTCTCTGTCAATGATCTGGTTCATAGTTTCAGCTCTAAAGCTATGAATATTATGGACAATATTGCCCCCATGAAGGTCAAAGTTGTCTCTGGTAAGAAAAAAACACCATGGAGGAACACCACACGGGTAAAAGCTCAAAAAAGAGAATGCAGAAAAGCAGAACGCAGGTGGCGAAAAACCAAACTCCAGGTTCATTCTGACATCTATAAGGAAAGTCTGCGCATCTATAACTTGGGGCTAAAAAAGGGCGCAGCAGTCCTTTTTCTCTGAGATTATCAACAAAAATAACAACAATGCACGGACTTTATTTACTGTTGTTGACAGACTGACAAACCCATCAGCGTCAGTCCCTCCTGAACTACTATCCACCAAGGCATGCAATGACTTTGCTTCTTTTTTCACAGACAAGGTTTTAAAGATAAGACAGACAGTCTGTAACTCCAACACGGTGGCTATTTCACCTGTGCCTCATAAGACTACTCCAGTAGGCCTTTTTCCAACGGCCCTGAAGACTACAGTCATTAAAACTCTCTTAAAAAAGCCTAATCTGGATGCCTCAGTAATAATTAACTAAAGGCCCATATCAAACCTACCATTTTTAGGGAAGATCATTGAAAAGGTTGTTTTTCAGCAACTTAACACCTTCTTGGAGCAAAACAATTCCTTTGATGCCTTTCAGTCTGGATTTCGAGCACATCACAGCACTGAGACTGCACTTGTAAAAGTTTTAAATGACATTCATCTGAGCAGTGATGCATCAAAGATTTCGGTTCTGGTATTATTGGACCTCAGTGCTGCATTCGACACAGTTGACCATAACATACTGCTCGACAGACTAGAAAGGTTTGTGGGACTTTCTGGCACTGTGCTAAATTGGTTTAAATCTTATTTACAAGATAGGGATTTCTTAGTGTCACTTGGCAATTATGAATCTGTGCGAACAAAGATTACATGTGGAGTTCCTCAAGGGTCCATTCTTGGGCCTCTTCTGTTCAACATCTATATGCTCCCTCTTGCTCAGATTATGGAATATCATAACATCTCCTACCATACTTATGCAGATGACACACAACTTTACATAACAGTGTCACCAGATGACTACAGTCCCCTATATCTACCAAATAAGTGCATTGACTAAATCAATACGTGGATGTGCCAGAATTTTCTACAACTAAACAGAAAAAACTGATATAGTTGTTTTTGGCCCCAAAGAACAAAGATCAATAGTCAGTGCTCACCTTGACACCATGACACTAAAACCTACAAATCAAGTCAGAAATCTTGGTGTAGTTCTGGACTCAGACCTAAATTTCAATAGTCACATTAAGACAATTGCTAAATCAGCCTACTACCACCTTAAAAACATAGCAAGAATAAAAGAATTTCTGTCTAAACAAGATACAGAAAACCTTGTTCATGCCTTCATTTTCAGCAGGCTGGACTACTGTAACGGTGTCTTAACAGGCCTGAGTAAAAAAATCAATCAGACAACTGCAGCTCGTCCAGAACGCTGCTGCCAGAGTCCTCACCAACACCAAGAGAGTGGAGCACATTACACCAGTGCTTAAGTCACTGCACTGGCTTCCTGTGTGTCAAAGGATAGACTTTAAAATCTTGTTACTTGCCTATAAAGCACTAAATGGTCTCGGGCCTAAATACATCTCTGATGTACTTGTATGTTGTGAAGCATCCAGACCCCTCAGATCATCTGGAACAGGTTTACTCAGTGTTCCCAGGATCAAAACCAAACAAGGTGAAGCAACCTTTAGTTTCTGTGCTCCCCGCCTGTGGAACAAACTTCCAGAATATCTGAGGTCGGCTGAAACTGTCAACTCATTTAAATCAGGGCTTAAAACATTACTATTTACTGCAGCTTACCAGTGAACTAGATATGTAACTTATTGTTAGGATAATCTGTAGCTTTTGTTTTTATATTTGTCTTCTGTTGCTTTTGCTTTATGTTTGATTTTTTTAAATGCATTTTCTGCACTGTTTTTCTTGCTTTTAGCTTTTGTTTTTAATGATCTATTGTTCCTTTAATGTTTTATCTTAATGTATTTCTCTTGTAAAGCACATTGAATTGCCTTGTGTATGAATGGTGCTATATAAATAAAATTGCCTTACCTTGCCTTACAAAGCTGGTTATCAATCAGAGGCCTGTACTGCGAAGCCAGTTCAACTTACTCTTATCTGGTCTATCTTATCAGGTTTGACTAACCCTAACATTGACCGTCTGGATAACCGGTACTTCAAAGCTGGTTATCAACTAGTTCAGTCAACTCTGGATTTTCCTATCCAGCCATGAGCATGTTCATGTGGAAGAAGTGGGATTGTTAATTGCGAGTGTCATCACCAGAACCATGAATGAAGTAGGTTGCTTCATATGATATGTGATGAAACGGTAGAAAATGTGTCTGTGACTATGAGATACTAAATTGTCACTGAAGTGGGATGTAAATAACAATCTGTAATCTTAAAATGGAAAATTTAGAAACACTGAAAATACAATCCAAAAGTTCACCATCATCCGAGACTTAAATTACGTGTAGGTATCACAAACCTATGTGACATTGGTAAAGAGCATTTTTTGCTGTTCAGTTGGATGATGATAATACTACTCTGAATATGTCACATAAAACACATTCAAGTGATGTCAGACTGGTTCCGCTACTGAAGTAAAGGGTGAAAAAGAAGTTCATGACTAATGAGATCTATCTGACCGAAATGTTACATGTATATTACCCACTGTATTAACAGTGTGTGGACTATTTTACTAATAAAATATTATCTATAGTATATCTATAGTATCTGTTTTACCCTGGTTTTCATCACACAGGTGTCTTGTTATTTTGAGCTGCAGTGATGGGCTCAAGAGTGTAAAAGTAGCAGCACCATCACTGTGGGCTAAAATAAACTTTGCATAATTTTAAATAGTGCTATAATGTGTTTAGTGTTGTAAACAACAACAACAACACTAACACACCCTAACCCTAACCCTCTCCCCATTTGTTAGAAGCTGTTTTAAAACCATTTGAAATAAAGTTAGCAATGGTGTTAGCATCATGTTAAAGTTATCATGTTGCAGTTAACATAGCTATGAGCATCTGGTGTTATTGTGGTCTGAAAGCTTAATGGAGACAGTGGTATAGCGCGTGCGTATTGTTAGCTGCATCAACCTTACACTAAATGTTACATCAGTCAAGTTCAGGTAGCTCTTCACTTTCACTTTCCCCACTGTCATCTGACTCCATAGGAACAGGTCTTATCACTATATGAATGGATGAATATTTAAACTAGTCTTAACTACAGTGTTGTATTCAGTGCTCATACTAAACAACCAACCCAGAGACGTCACCAGCTAACTTGTTGAAAGATGTCTGCACCCTGCTGGTGAAACAGTGAAGTGTTTGGTCAGAACAGAGATGTGATAACATTAAATGGCTGAAGATGCCAGTTGAGCAGAGGTTAAAGGATCAGTTTGTGCAGAAGTGGCATTATGAACTCCAGAGCATGTCCTCATGTAATTTATATTGTGAATTTAAAGAGGATTTTAAGTTTGAAAAATATTTACTCTGTGAAAACAAGAAGTATCGTCAGGCCATCTGTAACTTTCGAATTTCTAATAATAGACTCTCAGGTGTCTTAACTACTAGTCTTAACTACGGTGTTGTATTCAGTGCTCATATTAAACAACCAACCCAGAGACGTCACCAGCTAGCTTGTTGAAAGATGTCTGCGCCCTGCTGGTGAAATAGTGAAGTGTTTGGTCAGAACAGAGATGTGATAACATTAAATGGCTGAAGATGCCAGTTGAGCAGAGGTTAAAGGATCAGTTTGTGCAGAAGTGGCGTTATGAACTCCAGAGCATGTCTTCATGTAATTTATATTGTGAATTTAAAGAGGATTTTAAGTTTGAAAAATATTTACTCTGTGAAAACAAGAAGTATAGTCAGGCCTAAAATAACAGATAGATACAAGGGTCTGGAAAGGAATGAAAGGTTTTGTAATCTGTGTAATGATGACCACCTGGGAGATTAATATCATGATTTGTTTGAATGTAAAAATATAACCATTTCTGAGAACAGAAACAAGTACTTGCCTAAATATTTTTTAAATTGCCCATCTATGTTGAAATGTATAGCTTTATTGCAGACTGATAATTCAAGAACAATATGTAAACTGGGTGCTTTCTTGAACAATGTTTTGCCACTTTTCAAATGAAGTAATGTATGGTCGCACTTGAGTGCAGGCTTGGTTGCCTTGGTAACAGCTGCTCCTTTACTTTGATTTGTTATGATTCATTCTGACTGTTTACCATTTGATTTGTTTTGTTTTTGTCTTGTTTGTACTCAATACCACAATTGTGGTGAAGAATTAATAAATATGACTATGACTATGAAAATCTAGTTTTCTAGCAATTCTAGGTGAATATCAAGTTTGATTGCAATGTCATATCTTGCCAAAGCTGAAAATTTAACAAACCCCAGTCATATTCTGCAGTGTTTCATATTTACTCTAAGATCTATGGAATATTCAAAACTGTAGTAGTCCACCTTTGGCCACTAGGAGTCAATCTTCAAAACTAGCTGACAAGACAAACAGCCCTGAAATACAATACTAGCAAAATTATTGTGGTTAACTTGTTAGCAAACTTGCCTACTTAGACTGAATTTGTAGCTTCAGAGCCTAGGCATATAGCCAAAAATGCTACAAAGAAAGGCTCTGTAATCATTTCCTTTTACAGTAACACATAGCAAACCCATCTCCACTGCAAACCTTCCACTGTGAATGAAGGAACATAAATATGGCTGCAACGTACTTGGCTCTTGGTTATTTTCTCAGTTATTGTCATTGGGGTTTTTTTTAATATTCATGGTTATTTCACACCATATTGTATTTTTTTGTTTCAAAAGCAGGTAATGTGATACTACTGAAGCTTTAAACATTTGTTTGGAGACCACTACATGGGATGGAAGCGTAAATGCAGGCTTGCTAATATTATTCTTGCAATGTTGGGGGAGATGAGAAAAATTAAGCAAACAAAAGGCTTATGTGAGTGCATCAGTGAGTGTGATTACATGCACACAAATATTCAGCTGTTATTCCAAATATGACAATAATCTGAACTGGATGTGTGTCATGTGTACAGCATATTCTATTTGGACTGTCCACATAAGGCCTATTTCCGAATTTGGCATTTCCCAATTAAGACATGTGGACATGCCAGTATATTCCAGGTTCAAATTAGGTTATTTGGGCATGTATACAGCACGTTTGCAATATGCATCTCAACTGGGCTTTTTACCACCATTTGTGAAACACAGCCTTTTTTCTGTTTAGGGTTGGTACTTTGTATTTTCATGCAGATGTGTTATACACAAACCAATGTGCTAACAGTTTGCAAAGCTGGTGCAGAAATGCATGTCCAAAAGAAAAGTTCACAATTCTGGTCAGCAGGAAAAACACACCTACTTTAAAACATAAAGACTTAAAGCTATAGTGCGTAACTTCTGTCGCCCCCCAGCGGATAAGGTGTTATTACAACAAATAAGCCGGCACTTCCATGTACACAGAGTAACACTCGCTTCACACCGTATACACAGAGTAACACTCGCTTCACACCGTGTACACAACGTTACACAGCGTGGCGAACACCAGGCTGCTAACATTATATTATGTTCATGGCACCATTTCCAAGAAAATAATAAAGTACTAGGTCCAGTACATGTAACAGCAACACATACTACTCGTAATTATAAACCAAGTCACTTACTTATCCAACAGCAGCAAGGCAACATCCGTGTCTGCCCTCAGCCCAATTTTTTCCTTCAGGGCTCTCCACCGAGTAAAAGCAACGCCAATACAAATCCTTGTTTGCCTTCTCCGTCGGTCACTTTCCTTCTTTGCCGACAGACCTTCAGCCGAACAGCCAGGCTTTTTCTTTGTGGTAGGATCCACTTCTGAACCGTGTCTCGGCCGCTCCTCCGCCATGTTGCTTTCTCTTTCTACCTGCGCTCTACCTCTTGCTATGAGACTCTCCGCTCTTCCTCCCCCTGCCCTTCATTTCCTGTGCGCCAGCGCGGGAATGTCGCCGGTCGACACGCAAACTAAAAATGATATATATTGAAAAATACGGCGAGATGTTAGAGGAGCCAATCGGCTTAATCAGCATTGTGTCATCTCCTCTAGTAGTGGCTTGGGTGAAACGGACATTTACGGACATGTAGAAGTTACGCACTATAGCTTTAATAAACAAATTTTTGGATATGGACAAATATTGCAACAGTGACCTTTTCAAGAAGGTGGTCGAAGGAATGAAAGGGAGGCTGAGTTTGCAAGGCCCATTGCCAGTAGGAAACTGAAAAAAAAAAAAAAATTGATGCAAGAAAAAAAAACAACAAGATCTCCAGTCGTTCTACTTTTACATATTTTGAAGTGATGAGCGACATGTTGGAGCGCATTAATTGGAGTATGCTCGGCTGCATTTAAACAGGAATATCAGTGAAATATTCATTTTCAATAGCCGTATAAACAGCTTAGTAGGAATGCTGTCTTTTTCAGAATGAGAGCAAAAAAAAAAAGACTATTTTGGGCATGTACACAGAGCCAGTGCTACTACCACTGCGAGTTGTGTTAAAAAGTAATTTTTGGATTGTGTGATAATAATTGGTACTGAAGACTGGGCTAAGCTAGCACACACAGTGGACATCGTTGAACTGAGTTAGCTATACTAGTGTCTGTACTAAAGCTATGTTAGCACTGCTTTTGAAGATACCTTCAACTGTCAAGGACAGACAAAAACACCCAGAAAGCACACTTGGTGTCTGGAGAAAACCCAGCTGCACCTCTGGCAACGAGTTAACTTAAGTTTATCCATCACAGAGCCAATGACCTGCCTTATAGAGGAATTCAGGCTCAAAAGGACAGTAAATCAGTAGACAACTGCAGAGATATGTATCCCAAGTTCATCTTGTCTGGACTGAAATTTGGCTCGTTTAAATCTGCTATTCATATTGCCACCCTTTTGTTAAGATATTTAGGGGTCCAAACAGCAAGCTACTGTGACTGTGTTTAATTAAATTCATAGTTCATCCTTTCAAAACGTACTATGACTGACAACAATATTAGTATTATATGAGGATACTAGCTTCTAGACCAGCTTTTTGCACAAATACATGGGTTATGTTTGTTTAAAGAGTTCTAAGGTCAGATAATAGTGGGAAAATGAGGTCATGCCCAATTAGACACTTACTATGTATGTGTGTTGCTGCCAACTTGTTTCTGCCACCCCAAGGTGGCCAAAAAGTCAATGTGTGTAACATGTTTTAATGTCATACTGTGGGCTGTGTGTGTGCATGTGTGGCATGAAGAAAGCTGACAAGAGAGCAAGGGGCAAGGAAGGAAAACAGTAGCAGGTGAGAAGAGTCGCCTGGAGAGAGGAGAACAGGAAATTAAATTAAGGCAAGGTCAGCAGAGGTTGCTGGAGAGTCGCAAAGTGATGACAGGTTGCCCTCATAGTACCACTGGTTAAAAGTGGAAGTGGAGGGAGAAGGAAAGGGGATGAGAGAAGAGCAGAGGAGGTGAGAAGAGGTTGCTGTGCCTCACACTTTACACTAGATGACAGAGGACTAAAGAAAAGCAAAGGTGACAAAAACTTGCTCTCCTATGATGACAGAAGATTGATTGATTTAAATTTTTATTGGTAAAACCAAAAGGATAAAAACACAATGAAGCCCAAAAGGCTTGTTTCCATTGTGGTCCTTTGGACATAGAACATATATGGACAGGAAACAAAGACAGTACAACAGCCAATATATATGACAAAGACATTACAACACAACAGCCAATACATAAGACAGACAATACATAGACATCACAGCATGGAGAGAAGACATTAAGGAATAGCATATCAAAAATACATGATTTAGCTAAACTCTATACTATCAGAGGGATTTCCATTTCTTCTACACAAATATACAGTCATGGAAAAAATTATTAGACCACCCTTGTTGTCTTCAATTTCTTGTTCATTCTAATATCTGGTACCACTAAACGTATAATACAATGAACACAACAAAAAATGCAGCTGGTCACATAATACTTTATGTCCTATTTGACATTCTTAAGCTTAATTGATTCCCAGGGTATATAAGAGGCCATTTCATGTCACAAGCAGCACTGCACATGCAAAGGCCTAGAGTGGTTTCCTGCTTACATTCAAGCCGTAGCACAACTCAGAAGTTGTCAGCTCTCACATAATGCCTAAAACAAAAGAATTATGTGAAGCCACAAAGGCAGCCATCTTGGCACTGCTGGAAATTGGCATGAGTGAGAGACAGGTAGCGAAAAAACTGAAGATCTCCAAGACAGCCGTTCATTACAACAAAAAAAACCAAGCTGAACATGGCACTACCAAATTGCTACCTGGCCGTGGCAGGAAACGTCTTTCTACCCCACGAGATGACCGTGCACTCATCCGTTCCTGTGTCAGGAATCGTCGTCAGACCTCCAGGGACCTTAAAAATGAGTGGGCACTGTCGAGAAATGTGACTTGTTCGGCAAGGACAGTTCAAACCGACTTGTTGAAGCTGGTTTGAAGTCACACAGAGCACGCAAGAAGCCCTTCATCAATGAAAGGCAGAGGAAGGCCCGGTTACTCTTTGCTCGAGACCACAAGGATTGGACTGTTGATGATTGGGCTAAGGTTCTCTTCAGTGATGAATCCAATTTTGAATTGATGCCCACTCCAGCCAACTTACTGGTTAGGAGGAAGCCTGGAGAAGCTTACAACCCAGACTGTCTTGCCCCTACAGTAAACATGGGGGTGGATCAGTCATGATCTGGGGTTGTTTCAGTCTGAGTGGAACAGGGCAAATGCAATTGTGTGAAGGCCGAATGAACCAGGTCATGTACAGGACTACCCTTGAAAACAGTCTTCTTTCATCAGCTGGAAAACTCTTTCCTGCCTCGAATGACTGGATTTTCCAACAAGACAATGCCCCTTGCCACACGGCAAGGTCAGTTAAAGCCTGGATGGAGAACCCAACATTCGCACCATGCCTTGGCCTGCTCAATCACCAGATCTTAATCCAATTGAAAACCTGTGGAAAATCATCAAACTCAAAATGGAGAACCACAAGCCCAAAAACAAAGAAAATTTGTTTGAATTTGTCCAACAGGAATGGGCTGCTGTGACAGCAGAACAATGTCAGAAGCTGGTGGAGAGCATGCCAAGACGCATGGCTGCAGTCATCAAAAACAATGGTTATGCAATCAAGTATTAACTCTTGTGTGTATCATGTGTTTAAAGCAAACAGAAAAGAAAACATGGAATGCTTAAAAGTAGTGTTTTTGGCGGTACAATGCCATAGCTATTGATGTAAGAATTTAAGTAATTTTGGTTATTATCAAGAAAACCATGGAAAATGAATAGTTCTTAGTTCTTAAATTAAACTCTCATGAGCTATTTTTGTTGTTATCATTATAATTGTCCAAACAAATGTACCTTTAGTTGAGCCAGGCATTAAAATTAACAAGAAATTGAAGAAAACAAGGGTGGTCTAATAATTTTTTCCATGACTGTATAAGAAAAAAGAAACACCCTTTCCAGAATCACAGATTGGACTTGAATCTTTTTGTTAAAAAATCCACCATATCCTTTGAGAAATGTCATATGTACCTTGTTAACTAGTAAAGATGAAAAGGCAGCAAAACATCATTTCATTTTATAGTTATAGCTGACTAATAAAGGCCTAAAACTTCACACCATAGGAGCAGTGGTTCCATACCATTTGAGATGAGCGACAATTAAATCATGCACATGTATGCATGTCTAGTAAGGTTGGCTGGGCCACCTTAGTGGTCAGTCCACCTTAAGAAGACCTGATTAGGGTTGAATGGGCTCCAGGTGTAGCTCATTCATGCTACCCTATATATATACACCCAGCAAATCCTCAGGCTGCAAAGACACTGCTCCTCATTCCTGTGGTGAGTTTTTGGAGTGTAGCAAGCTGTGTTCTTTTGTTTGTTTGATTGGTATGGTTTGGTTTCCTGCATGTGGCCTCTAAAATGTATTGATGTTTTAGTTGTGGGCCAGATTTTCCCTTGATGGCCAGCACATTCCCTGGGTTGGATGACTCTCTTAAAGGACAACTTCGGTATTTTTCAACCACGGCCCTATTTCCCCATGTGTATGTGTGTGTGTATGATTCATAGGTACAACTCGTTTTAAAATTGGTTCAGTATTGAGGAAGGTGGATGCAGCCGGCAGCCACAAATGAGCTAAAGCGGTAACGAGGGCAAACACGTCCCGTATAAGTTTGTGCATTAAAAGTGCTTTTTTTTGCCACTGACTGGTTCAGATCACCAGTGCTATCTCTGTAAATAGCACACCAAGTGTTTCCCTGACCCTTCACCTCCTCCCGGCTGTGACGTCATCTCACGAGAGCTTTGCTTGTTGCCGGAAGAAAACAGAGGAGCCATGCTGAGCTCAGCTCAGAGTGGCACTGGTTGTCCTGGGGTACGGTTGTGAGTTTTACTGCATCGGTATCATGGCTGCATATTTTCCCGATTTCGAGAATGAGGATGAGTCCTTTTATTACGATGACCACCCGTACTTATTTGAGCGCGAGTATACGGACGAGGAGCTCCTACAAATTGAAGAGCACATGAGGATAGAAAGAGGGCCATCGAGCAGATGAGGGTCAAGCAGCGGCTGCACGAACGCGAATCTCTGAGGAGTGGTGCTCCTATGGTTGCTGTGACTCCATGCCCACAGAGGAAGAATGTCTGTGTTGCAACAAGTGGGACCTGCTGCCCAATATTCATGGTCTCGATGTGTCCTGGGATGATACAGAAACTACCAAACGCTGTGTAACTACGTTAAAGGATTTCCCCCCTCTGATCAACAGGGCAGTGCTGGATACCTTTTTTCATGTGCCCAAAATTAATTGGAGGAGGCAGCCAAAACCACAGGGACCAAATGGTCAACTATCCATTGAGTAAGTATAACTAATATGTCTTTATGCATGTAATACTGATACTTAGAATTGTCTCTGACACGCACATTTACTGTTGCATACTTTGCCCTCGCATATATCGTACCCTGTTTTCTTCCAGCAACAAGCAAAGCTCTCGCGAGATGATGTCTGCCGGGAAGAGGTGAAGGGTCAGGGAAACGCTTAGTATGCTATTTACAGAGATAGCACTGGCGATCTGAACCAGTCAATGGCGAAAAAAAGCACTTTTAATGCTCAAACTTATACGGGACGCATTTGCCCCGTTACCGTTTTAGCCCGTTTGCAGCTGCTGGCTGCATCTGCCTCCCTCAATACTGAACCAATTTTAGAAAGAGTGGTACCTATGAATTATACGCACACATACACATGGGGAAATAGGGCCATGGTTGAAAAATACTGAGGTTATCCTTTAAAGAGGTGAATGCCTGGTCATGTCATTAGTGAGAGCTGATTTAACCCTTGTTCATGACTGTCAAGGTAAAAACTCATTACACACCTTTAATACTCCAGACAGCCTCCTTTAATTAGCATCAAATATATCAAGGGGTTTTTAGGTAATTGTCTTTTTCTCTTGTTTTCCTGCAGTGCTGGCTGCTGTTTTGCCTAGGAGTTAGATTAAAATGTCCTAGAACACAGAATTAAAACCACAAAATATCCCCATACTGCTTGTCCGTAGTGATCGAAGTGTCCTGAAGCCCCAACAAAAAAATTGTTTGGAAAAATGTCATTTAAACTCTGTTTTTAGCCTCATTGTAGCCTGTAGCTCTAACTGCGTCTGTGTACACTGCGCTGATGTGTGTGCGCAAGAACACTTGGATCACTACGGACAAGCAGTATGGAGATATTGTTTGGTTTCAGTTCTGTGTTCTTGGACGTTTTAATCTGGGTCACCGTCAGCCATTAGGTGTGAAGTTGTGTTGCTACCCCCTCTCCCCTTGGATCTCCGTAAGTGATGTGAGGACTCTAAAACTTCACCAGAGCCTCCCTCGGCATATGGGTGAGTAGATAATGACTGAATTTTCATTTTTGGGTGCACTATCGCTTTAATATACTTACGTGATTGACCAACTGCCCATTTTAATGTGTTTTTTTCTTTCTCTTTGCTTTTAGGCTGAACTTTGACTGAAGATGGGAGGGTTGAGGCCTGTCTAAACTGGGGCCTAACTTCCCAAGCATCCGCTCCTTTTGCACGGTTGAGTGTTGTTTGCTGTGTTTTCACCTTACACTTCATTTTTAGTTTTGCATGTGTGTGTAACCTCACTCCCCTTTTTTGTATTGGCTTGAGTGGGTCTTTCCCTTAAATTCCTCCCGACTTAATAGACAGCAACCTTCCCCCAGATCTCAGCTCTCTGCAGGGCCCTGAAGCAGTAGCCTGAGTCTACCCTACTGGACTTTCATAGGGAAGCCCTAAGGTGGGAGCAAGAAGGTACACTGGCCTCAGTCAGAAGCTATTCTGTGCCATCCCTCTGTGCTACTCAGTGTATCCACATTCCTGAAAAGCCTTCTGTAACCCCTTAGGTCAGTGAGCTAACACAGTTAAAGGACATGATGGGCAAAAAACAAGAGCAGATTAGTCAGCTTGCAGACTGCATTAAACGACTTCAGAATCCCCCCAGGAGATTTAGCCCCAATTATACTCAGCAAACCCCTGTCGTTGCTGTCATCAGCCAGGCCATTTAGCTAACCACTGTGTCAATGATAGAGTCTTTCCCCAGGCCCAGTCTTCGGCATGGAGGGAGTTTGCACCACCACCCGTAGCACCTCTCTCCTACAGGCAACACTTTGCGACAGAAGGGGAGCCCCACAGTGTTGACACTACAGGTTAGTGTAACCAAGATGTGGTTTCTCAATTAGTTGGGCTCTGTCCCGAGGTAACTGTCAGAGGGGAGGTGTAGCAGTACCATGCCTTATTGATACCAGGTCAATGGTTTCTACCATCACAGAGGCCTTTTTCAACCAGCACTACAGGGAAAAACTCCAATCCTGCCAGTGGCTTCAGCTAACTGCTGACAATGGGTTAGACATACCTTATCATGGCTATGCTGAGCTTTATGTGGAAGTTTTTGGGAGGGTTGTTCATAAAAGAGGGATTCTCTTTGTTTTTAGGCTGAACTTTGACTGAAGATGGGAGGGTTGAGGCCTGTCTAAGTGGGGCTTAGCTCCCCCAAGCATTCACTCCTTTTGCACAGTTGAGTGTTGTTTGCTGTGTTTTCACCTTACACTTTATTTTTAGTTTTGTTTAAGTGTGTGTAACCTCACTCCCCTTTTTTGTATTGGCTTGAGTGGGTCTTCCCCTTGACTAACAGTCCATAACTTATACAGCCACTATTTATTTTTGTATGTTTGGGTTTGGGCCTCATTTAGGACTGTCGCATAAGTTTTTATGGTTTATGGTACATCTTGTTTTTAATTCATATATTTAATAAACCTATTTGATTTTACTTGGAAAACTTGTCTCTGCAATCCCATTTGTGTCAAATTGGTAAGGGACCATCTGAAATGGTCCCAGTCCTCACCCTCTGGTCACACATGTGTATGCACCAACAACTTTAACCTTTTCAGCACTTTTGAAAGATTTTGTGGATGAGGTGTATTGTTTTCTTTTTTTTTTTTTTAAATATTATTTTTATTGGCTTTTTTGCCTTTATTGACAGGACAGAGGTGAAATGGGGAGACAGAGAGAGTGGGGACTGACATGCAGCAAAGGGCCGCGAGCTGGATTTGAACACGCAGCCGCTGCAGCGAGGCTATGCCTCTGTACATGGGGCACTGGCACTATCTACTACGCTACTGATGCCCCAGGTATATTGTTTTCTTAAAAAAAAAAGAAAACCAAAAGAAAAGGTGTCAGAGAGAAGACAGTTCAGAAAGTAACAGGACAAAAGAAGAACAAAAGAAGAGGCTGAGGACTGATTTTTGTTTTCGTGCTCTGATCTGGTGTCAGAAAATGGAGAAAAGTAAAAGAGCATATAAAAGCACAAGTTTTCTTGTTCAATACAAAAGGAGTGAAACAAGAAAGCAGGAGTTGATGAGAATGAACTAGAAAGGGTGAGACTCACTAATCTGGCAGAAAGGGAAGGGAAGTGAGTTCACTCATCAAAAACAAAATGGCTCTCACAGGGAATATGGTGAGTTTGCCTACCAAAGTATTGTTGCAATTTGAGCTGGCCTTCATCGGAGTTTTTTGAAACCATCCATCCATTTTCATCTGCTTAACCGGGGCTGGGTTGCAGGGGCAGCAGGCCACCCCAGATGTCCTCTCCCCAGCAACGCTTTCCAGCTCCTCCTAGGGGACCCCAAGGCATCCCAGGCCAGATGAGATATGTAATCCCTCCAGTGTGTTCTGGGTCTGCCCCGGGGCCTCTGAGGTGTAAAAGGTGGGGGCCTGTAAGCGGGCCAGATGGCTCCCTACCTTCTTCCCCTGCTTCACTCCAACCGGTCTCTGGATAGGCTGTAATATCTTAGGTTCAGCAGGCTGGTATTCAAAGACAACACTGGAGATCAATGGAGTAAGGTGCAACCGAGTTTAATGTGTTCACAAGCTTCAACACATACAACTCAATGAGTCAGGCTCCGGAGCAAGACTGAAAAACCTCTGTCTGTGTTCTTTCTTTTATTCTGGTGGAGATTTGGGTGAATCTCCGCCCTTTTCCTTAGTTCTTCCTACCCAGGCCCGTTTCTATTGGAAGCAGACTTTTTCTTTTTAGCCCACGTCATCTGACTTGGAACCTATTGGTGGCAATTTCTATTGGCTCTTGTCTGATCATGACCTAATGGTGTAATCTTTCTTCTGGAAATTCCCAAATTCTCCTTCCCTTAGCTCCGGGCCTGGTTTCACTTTAATTTTTAAAAACATGTGAAACTTGGGGACTTTCGCTATACAGTCCCCAATGACTTCATGCAATACAACTTTAGAGTGTGTGTGTGTCTATTGTTACACTTTCAAGTGGTGCATAGTGTCTTTTGTGTGTGTGCTTTAAACCGTACAAGGTGTGATAGGTTTTAATCATGTGTGTGGTTACAACAGTGATACACCTTACATGGTTACATAAGATATCGCATAATTTAATCATTGGAAATAATCAACTTATACAGAATAAAGTATTTATCTGATCATTACATTATTTTCTTTTAAGCTTAATCAATCTATGCAGAGTAAAGACCTTTATCTAATTAATCATAAAATCTTACACACACCTCCTACCAGTGGGACGTGCCTGAAACACCTCCAGCAGGAGGCGCCCAGGAGGCATCCTGATCAGATGTTCCAACCACCTCAACTGACCCCTTTTGACGCAAAGGAGCAGTGGCTCTACTCCGAACTGCATTCAGATGTCTGAGTTCCTTACCCTATATCTAAGGCTGGGGCCAACCACCCCACACAGGAAACTCACTTCGGCCGCTTATATCCGCAAGCTCATTTTTTTGGTCACTACCCAGAGCTCATGACCATATGTGAGGATTGGGATGTAGGTGGATGAGTAAATCAAAAGCTTCGCCTTCCAGCTCAGCTCCCTCTTCATGAGGATGGCCCTGCGCAATGCCTGCATCACTGCAGAACCCGTAATCAGGTTCTGGTGCACTGTGTGCCGGGCGGCAGGCAGGGCGTTGGCTCCAGGCGTGCTGATCCCTGGTGCGGCAGACTGGCTTTTTGAAACCATCTGCAACAAACTGAGCTTACAGTGTACCCACATCTAAAGGCAAAAGAGTTTATGCTTTCTCCAAATGGCAACACTTAAAGAAACATTTCACTTTGAGAATGTGTTGGTTTTCTCTGGTCATGTAGCATCACTTTCAAGGGTACATGTGTCTTTCTACTGCATAGACGGCTCATTTTTATGAAAAGACCATCTCTCACTCAGACGTCACATATAAAGGGTTGGTCATGGAATTTTCACGTTGAAATATGACGTGCAAGATACGCTTGTGAGTTTGTTTTTGATGTTATGGGACACTGTCAACTTCAGCCTGTTACATGCATTGTCTGTTTTCAAAATCACAAAATTGTGATGTGCAGTTTGCACACAGTCTCTTTCAAAATAAATGCACAATGTCAATACAACCCTGCAAATTGATGTTTTCTTCCTTCAACAACACAAACAGCAACAATGTTCAGCCTATGTTTAGCCAACACACACGCAATTGGGTTTAGGCAACAAAAGCACATGGTTGAGTTTAGAAAAAAAGAAACAAGGTTTGGCTTTACAATCTTACAGAAAGCAAACACCAGCCTCCAAGGTGACGTTGGTGGTTGTTGGACCCATTCATAAAGTGTGAAGCTGCTCTGTAGTCAATGAATGTGAGCCTGATTTTGTGGACCCACAGATTTTTTTTGTCCTTTTTTAAAAATAATAATGGTGTCAAAATATCATTTACAGACCAATTTAACAAATGATTACTGCTGCCCGACCCGCAGGTCCATTTGCGGGCCCCGCGGGTTACGGGCTGACCTGTGCATCACTACTCAGCTCAGTCTATAAAGGCTGTACACACAACGGTAGACATTATATTCTATTCAGGCTGGCAGAACCAGCAGCGCATCGGCTCTACAGTGCACA
Organism: Epinephelus cyanopodus; assembly: GCA_026686955.1. Lineage (NCBI taxonomy): Eukaryota > Metazoa > Chordata > Actinopteri > Perciformes > Serranidae > Epinephelus > Epinephelus cyanopodus. The sequence continues at coordinate 41,346,266 of CM048923.1, read as the reverse complement.
ACACTGCTGATTAACCATTTTATTGCAGCACAGAGTGTCTGCCAGCAGCCAATTACTTGCAGAGGCTTCCTACAACTTGGATTCTGATTTAATCAGAAGACAAATTAAACAGGATGACTAGCCAATGTGAAAATCAAAAGAAAGCATAGAATAATGTACTGAAGGAGACTGTTGTGCCATCACATTTTTTTGTGGTTTGAGAGCAAAAACTCCGCAATACAATTAGGAGGAGTGCTTCGCAAGGAGTCTTTGAAAGGAGCCGAGCCTGGCGTAAAACCGGAGAGAGCAGGCAGCACGGCCACAGCATGGGCTCGCTTCACTCGTGCCAGGTGTGAAGGCACAGTTATTTATTTAACCCAGCATATATCTTTAAGTCATAGAACCACAGGTACGTATTTAGACCAATGTCTATCTTAAAGTCATAGAACCACTAGTACATATTTAAACCAAAGTCTATCTTTAAGTCATAGACCACAGGTACGTATTTAGCCCAGTGTTTATTTTTAAGTCATAGAATGACTGGTATGTATTTAATCCAACGTCTATCTTTAAGCCATAGACCCATAGGTACGTATTTAAAGCAACACATTGGAGTTTTTGAGCCCTCAAATATATATATCCAAGATCCTTGTGATGGTACATCAACTCACAATAGGTTGGATGACACCTTCGTCATTGCTTGAGAGCATCTGTTTCACTTGCGCTGGCACTGTGCAGTAAGACTACAAAATTTGGCTACTTTACAGCATACGTCATATCCCCCTCCTCGTTATATCCCCCTCCTCTCTTAAGAGTAGCATAGCTGAACTGAGGTTAACAAAGTTAGACGTGGTTGTCATGGCTGAAGCAACAAAGAAAAGGAAGAAGGTGACAGTGTTGTCGAAGGAGACAAAGAAAAGAAAATGAGAGAGCGATAAAACAAGAGTTTGAACAAGGATTAATATTGGCCCGGCTTTCACACGCTGGCGAGAGCTGAAAAAGGAGGAGGGATGCCCGACCGATGGTGACCTGGCACTGTTATTGCTGTTACCCTCTACTGAGGAGACTCACTGTCTGCAGGTCGGCTGCCTCAGATACATTTTAAGATAAAGAGTTAAATGAAGATTTATTTAACCTAAATAGGTAACAACTGAATAAATGAACAGCAAATGATGATAATATGACACAACACAAAAATAACAGTATATAAATGGAATGAAATGAGGAGTAACACTCGTGTTACATAGCCTATATTATATATGGGGAACGCAGGAATGTGCAAAACCATTCACGTAGGCCTAATGAAACCTAAATTAAAATCAGGGTAATTAGCTAAGTCTCCTGCTTGACCTCACTCTTCACCACACAGCGGCTCACTCAAGTTATGGAAGTTTTGGCCTACTTTTAGCAGCGGGGATCAAAGGCGAAGCTCTTCTTGGGCCCCTGGACTGTCACGCCGCAGCTCCTGGACTTTCCAGCAGAATGGAAAGTTGTCTCACAGCAGGAGGGGAAAAATAGTTGAATTTGCGATGTCCTGTGGATGCTCACTCGGCTGGTTCACACTGCAGAAGGCCTTTGAGCTTGGCAGGAGGACTACTGTGGCAAGTGGCTGGCAGCTGGTTCCAATGAATCTGGAGGTTACTCGCTTATAATAATGGTGACCACAACATCGCTGGCCGTTCGATATTACTGTCAAAGTTATTATTACGCGCAAAAATGTTAAAAACACTGGAGATAAAAGAAAACTGGATGGATAAAATTTAAAAGTTTGAAATAACTTTGCTCGTGAGCACAAAAGAGTTAAAAGTGTAATAAAGGAAATTATGCACGACAAAAAGGTAAAATGTGATTAAGCATGGCAGAACTCGCAGTACGAATAATAGGGAATAACTAACAGAAGACACAGGGCAAAAAGAAAAGAGCAGATAACTAAAACGGAAAAAGACACTGCTAGAATGAATGGAAAAGCACAAGAGACGAAAAGAACAAGAGAGAGTAAGAGACTGAGCCGTGCTGAGCGCATGGGTATTTGACTCGTGATGAAACATATACCACCATGGGATTTATTCAGAGGAAACTTTAATGCTTTCCTGATACGAGGTCGTATACTTTGATATGTTACGCACAAAGGACGCATACTCTTCCCACTATGGTCAACACTGATTCTTAACATCCAATTAAACATACAGATTAACATTAAATCAGAATACACTTATTATGCCGTAGTATCAGCTAGCCGACGACAAATACACACACTCTAGATTAACTCAATGACAATATATAATGAAAAACAAAATGAAGGAGCACGTAATCATGCAACAAGTCAGTGGCGGCGCCAGGCAATTTTCAGTGGGGGTGCTTCGGGGGTGCTTGGTTATTCTATGGTGGTGCTAGGACAACGTCCGCCGGGGGGGGGGGGGTGATTATACAAACCCAAACACAAAAGCATGCACATTATCAATCAATCAATCAATCAATCGAAACTTTATTTATATAGCGCTTTTCATACATAAAAAATGCAACTCAAAGTGCTTCACAAGATAAAACATAATAAAATTATGAAACATACAACAATAAAAAGTGAAAGCCCATCCCTCCCATCCCCACATATACCATCCCCCCCCCCATTCACACACACGCCCACACTCTCACTCACACTCACAAACATCTGCACACACGCCCACAGTCACACATACAGTAAGCAGACTGGTAACATGGTTTGGCACTGAGGATCCAGGTGAGGAGAAGCCACCCATGGGGGCCATCCACACCGAGAGGCACCACAGTCTGCAGCCACAGGGAGCACCGCCACAGAGACCCCCCCTCAACCCGGACAGACCAGGGCAGACACCACACCAACTGCAGAGCCGCCCCAGTCCCCCGGGTCTGAGGGATCCCCAGGGCGACGCCCCCGTGGGCAGACCAGACACAACTCCCAGTGTGGAGGGCCCCCATGAGGAAACACTGGAGCTAAAAACTTAAAGATTAAGACAGTGGAATAAAAACAGGCAATAATGATAAAATGTATAAAAATGTTAGGGTTTAGAAAATTTAAAAGTAATAAAATGCATAAGACATAAAATAAAATAAAATAAATTAAAAAAAATAAAAATGATTAAAGGGATAAAAGTAATAAAATAAGGGAGATAAGAGAGTAAAAGAAATCAATTAAAAGCCCAATTAAAAAGGTGAGTTTTGAGCTTCCTTTTAAAAATATCACCAGTCTCTGCGGCCCTGAGGTTCTCTGGGAGGCTGTTCCACAGATAAGGGCCATAATGGCTGAATGCAGCCTCACCGTGGGTTTTTGTTTTAACTCGTGGTATGGTTAAAAGGCAGGTGCCAGAGGACCTCAGGGTCCGCGAGGGTTGATATGATAAAAGCAGGTCAGATAGATAAGATGGTCCAAGACCGTTAAGTCATTTAAAAACTAATAGAAGAATCTTAAAATCGATCCTGAAGCGGACGGGGAGCCAATGCAGCGATTTTAAAATTGGTGTAATGTGGTCCCGCCCTCTGGTCCTCGTCAGCACGCATGCGGCTGAGTTTTGTAAAATTTGTAGATTATTAATACTCTTTTTGGGAAGACCAGAGAGCAGGGCATTACAATAATCTAATCTACAGGAGATAAAAGCATGCATCAGCACCTCCGTGCTGGCCTGAGAGAGAAACGGGCGGACTCTGGCTATATTCTTAAGATGGTAAAAACCTATCTTTGTAATATTTTTTATGTGTGGAGTAAAAGTTAGCTCAGAGTCAAAAATAACGCCCAGGTTCTTTACATATTGTGCGGGTTTAAAATCTTGTAGGTTTGGTAAAAGTTTCTCTCTCTGGCCTTCAGGACCTATAACTAAAACCTCTGTTTTGTCCTGGTTGAGCTGTAGGAAATTCTCTGCCATCCATGACTTGATATCTAAAATACAGTTAAAAAGGGCATCAATTATGTAGTTAGAAAAGGGACCACTAACGGCATCTTTAAACAACAACTTTTTTTTATTTTTCTCTTATTAACCCCCTGCCCGCCCGTCCCACATTGTTCCACAAGCAGTACAACTGAACTGTCCATCAAATTTCAAATTATCAGTTTGGAACCCGAAAGCCACCACAAGTCCACTCCACATTCTTCCATTCATCAATTTGTATCGCCTCTCTCACGCAGCTCAGAAGCACTCGGCCCTTAAAGTGAAAGAGAGCGAGAGAGGGAAAATCCAGAGAGCAGGAGCTGCAGCCTACCAGAATGTGTGTGTGTGAGAGAGAGAGAGAGAGAGAGAGAGAGAGAGAGAGAGAACGCGTGTGAAAATATTAAACGGGCCGCTAATCATGCTAAGCATTACAAAACAACAGAATATCCTCAGCGTGGCCCCTCTGTGCAATGCCCTGACAGGCTGTGTAGCGCAGACTCTCCACCACTGCCTTCATGTATTGGCGATTTTCTTGCACAAGTTTTGCGTGCCCTACATCAAGCAAGTTTGATATTTTTGAGCCACTGTCCTGCTTCGTTCTGAATTCGCACCATGCCTCCATTGAAAACTTGTGCCCCCCACTTTCAGTATGCCCCTTGAACTTGCCTGTAGCTTTTCTCCAATTCCTGAAGCCGTTGATGGTGAATGCTGGCTCAGAATGATGTCCATGACTGGGTCGTAAAAAATGCCTGCAGGCAAAACAAAAGGCTGCGTCTCTGGCGACACTGTACTCCAGCCAGACATAATCCTCGTACCAGCGTTGGTGGAAGCTCCTTTTCTGATTTCCAAATGTTTCCAATGGGTATGATTTCAGAATTGGATGCCTCGGCCCTTCATTGGGTTGCTGGCTGACATCCAGGGTATCGACAACACCGACAGCCGCCGTGTTGTTGTTAATGTCGTCCTCGTCATCATTGATAACAGCTCCACCACCAAGCTCGTCTTCGATAACGATGTCCCCCGGGCCGTCTTCTTCCTCTGGCTCCGAGTCCGACTGTGTCTGAGACTCCAGATTGGCATTGTCATCCACATTCATATTTTGTTGATCCTCCTGTATGACACGAGGCCGCCTGACCAAGAAACGGTCCATGTTTTTCCTGTCACTCAAACAAACCGCCCGGCGCCCGCCACTAAAGCCATCCGTTCAAAGCATGTGATGTCAGGTGCTGCGTTCAGGTACCGTAAGTAAGGTGACAAGTCAGTCGACAATACGCTCGCTAATCATTTGCCTATTAATAAATATGATATTAATGAAATGATCACCAAATAATGACACAGATTTGAACTAAAATAATTTTAATATTTAACTGTTTAAAAATACATTTTAGTTGAGCATTTCTTGGGGGTGCTATGGGGGTACTATGGACTTTCTTGGGGGTGCTTCGCCCATGCAACAAGTTGATTAATAATCCCTAATTATATCTTCATCCAAAATATATAAAGTTACTCTCTACTCTAAAGCAACTCTCTTTAACTCCGCCACAAGATGGCAGTATGCCTACATGTTAGAGAGTTGAAACTAAAATTGAATTCTGCAACTTATCAATCTTTTCTTTTAACAGGCTTAAAGCAAAGTATCATTCAGATAAAAACATGATCATGTGTGTGTACAAGTCAGCGTGTAGAGCCAGGTAATTTTTATTTTAGGCAAAATTAGGCAATTCTGAAAAACACACACACTAAAACAAAGCATATTACAACATAGAAGTTACATCATATAATTATGACATGCCCTTCAAATTGTGGATGAGTGGCTGAAGTGATCAGACTCATAATGTAGAAAGGAAAGAAAAAATTCATTCATTCATTCATCTTCTAACCACTTCATCCTCGTGAGGGTCGCGGGGGGCTGGAGCCTATCCCAGCTGACATCGGGCAAGAGGCAGGGTACACCCTGGACAGGTCGCCAGACTATCGCAGGGCTGACACATAGAGACAGACAACATACCTATGGACAATTTAGATTAATCAATTAACCTAGTCCCCAAATTGCATGTCTTTGGACTGTGGGAGGAAGCCGGAGTACCCGGAGAGAACCCACACTGACACGGGGAGAACATGCAAACTCCGCACAGAAGGGCTCCCACACCCGGGATCGAAACGGCAACCCTCTTGCTGTGAGGCGACAGTGCTAACCACCACACCACCGTGCCGCCCAGCATAAACTCAAGAACAAGAAAGTAAGAATAACATTAACTGCTAGCAATTATGAACAAACTGGCCTGATCTAACTTAAAGCTAAACATTATCCATGGTGACAAAGATGAAAACATTTTTTAAAATGTAAAAGTAATTATTGGATAGACTCTGCATATTGACTGATAGTTAAGTCAAATAAACAGGGAAAAGAGACAAGGGATAATAGGGAAAAGTGTTGATAAAGAGTATTTGTCTCTCCGTGAAACTGCCTGGATCATAATTATTTTAACCTTGGTAGTCTCTAATCCACATAGCATGATGCCTGAACATAGGACTTTCACATTAGAATGTCAGTTCTGCCTTAGCTGAGGCTTGAATTCACAACTTCTGAGACTGAGGTTCATCTTCTGTCTCACTGAGCTAAATGGCAAGTGACAGTTAATGTGTGGCTTTACAAATTGACTAAGCCAAGCATCAGGGTGCAAGGCAGTAGCCATCCATGCCATGGAAAAGCAGATTTCAAAGTGAAAGCTCCAAAGCTGTAGCACATATGGTTGATTTGTTGTCAATTTTCCAAATTTTGAACTTTAGAGGCTTGCTGTAGCGCCATCATCAGGACTATTGGCCTGTTTTTTGTAGCTGAGGCAATCTGGCATGGGACTGGACCATTGTGCAAAGTTTGGTGATTTTTTGCGCATGGGAAGTATGATTTCCTCAGATGAAAAAGAAGAACAAGAAGAAGAAGAAGAACATGCAGGATAACAATAGGGTCCTGGCAGCTTAGGCTGCCCAGCCCCTAATAATCTCACTTGCAACATAAATTTCAATTTTATCACACAGACGCATTTGTTCAGCTAGGGGTAGCTCATCAAAGGGTGCATTGTTTTTCAAAGCAGAGCTGTTAATCAAAGCGTTACCTCTGGGTGGAGAAGGGGACCCCCTTTATAAGTTAATGACTTACAAAGTCATTTGAACCATCTCACATGATCTCCTGTTGGTGTCAGGCAGTCTGCATTTCTCCTGACCGGGGTCAGTTCGGGGGCAGGGCAATAAACACCTGGCCTTGCTGAGGATGGACTTATCAATATGCCCCTACACTCTGTTGAGTTTGTGTTTGTGTGTGTGTGTCTGTGTCTGTGTGTGTGTGTGTGTGTGTGTGTTGTGTGTGCATGCGTGCTGTGAGGAGGAGGTCAGCCCTGACATGCAGAGAGCAACTTATTTCCATGTTTCGAAAATGAATAAATAAATAAAGCAATCAGCCTAATCATATATGTACAAAATGCTATAAGGCTACTTCTGAAGACATGATGATCACACATTACAAGGCCAGCTTCAGGACAGTTACAGATTCAACTAAATATCCATATATTTCTACCTCTGAACAGTGATTAAGAGCTGTTTGGACTGCTATTACTATTTTACAGGTAGAAGTGCTTCCACTACTTTTACTACTGTTGCACACTCTAAGTATTTCCATACTGCCCATGATGGCAGTAGTTGATGGCTGTGTTTAAAGGCAGTAGGGGGGATATTTTGAGGCCCTTCTACCTTCGATATGGTAGACATCAGAGAAGAGAAGAAAAAGGGAGAAAGAAGGGAGGGAAAGAGTATCCTCAAAAGGCTGCAGGGCAGAAGACAGGACAAAAGAAAATATGTAAAGATGATGAAAACATAAAAAGAGGAGAGAAAGGTAAAGAAGAGAAGACAGGACTTGTGAGACGGCTGCTGTCGTTCTCACTTGCAGCAGATGACAGAGGACACAGTAGGAGCAGACAGGTTCATAACACCTGACAGCTGAACATCTGGTACTTTTCACTGGGGACGAGGTGAATCTTGCGGCCATCTTTTTTCCCCCGCCCTGCTTCCACTTGTCTTCTCTTGTCTCACCCCACCCTCTCCAGCAGGAAATTCCCTTGTCCTCTTTTGTTTGGTCCCTTGTCTTCTCATTTGTTGCCTCTCAGCTCAGCCGTTTGCATCTCCTCACCCACATCTAAGTCACTGTAATATGTCGCCTTCTCCCTCCCTTCCTCCTCCACCTCTTCCATGTTTTTTTGTCCTTTTTATCACAGCGTATAGATACAGTATGTTTGTGTATGTGTTCTGTGATTATAGTAAAGAAGGTGTCATTCTTGTCACAGTATGCCACCACTGCCTGCTGTCACCTGTCTGCTTCTAATGTCAGTGTCAGTACGTGTGTGTGCGTGTGTGTGTGTGTGTGTGTGTGTGTCAGCGAACATGCACACACTGCATTCACCGCGTACTTGATACGTGTATATTACCCGTGCAACCATCACCGTGTACTTGTTTTGCGTGCATTGCACGTGCAATGCCTGTACACGCCTAGATGAGTGGATATTAGAAGTGCGTGCGTATACATGTCGTGTGAGCGCAGGGGTCAAAAGTGTCAGCTCGTGAAGCAACAGCGCGTCGTGTTACCGACGTGTGACATGTAGCATACTTATTTTTCGTCTCATTATTATTTTTCTCCCGCCAGATTTCAGTGCGTAACTTGTGCCACAGCTCTGAGCGCACACAGGGTCTTCATTAAACATAGATTCAAGATCCAATATGCACAGTAAGGACACGCGTTTCCCTGCAGAATGAAATTCGTTCTTTTCTGTCGCCAATTAATCCCAAACAATATAAATCTGAAGTATAAAATAGATCAAAATATATACGGTGCGCACTGTTGTCCTTGCTGAGTGTAATATTCCGTCGTAATTTACAATATGTACACATTATAATAAAGATATGGGATATAGTCAAGATGGCACCACCCGAGTGGCAGCTGGTTACAGTAGTTCTGAACCCCCTTGGTGGATGTGTAGTATGTGGTTCTGAGCGAAGCAGTGGCCACAGTGAAATTTTTCCTGATCTCGTAATTATATAGGCTACGAGAGAGGAGGCGGCTTCCGTGTGGCCGGCATTACGAAGGCCGAGCCCCTCGCTCAACCAATCCGGCAGCGGTGACGTCACGCTCGTTACCCAGGTGACTGTTGACACTGAAGGTCGAGCCCCTTGCTCAGCCAATCCAGCTGTAGCGACGTCACGATCGTTCAGCAAATCACCAGGGGTCCGTTTCACAAAGCAGGTTTAGTGAAAATTCAGTCTGTTTCAAAAAGGGAGGTAACTCAAACCAGACTCCACCTTGTTGCAAGCACAGGCAACAACACACAGCACCCCAACTGCTGTGGAAATAGTATGTATAAGTAGGTATAATAAATAATATAACAATTTCATGAGACAATTTCTTCCCCTTGATATAAAGCTGCAAGTATCTTATTATTATAGGCTAACAAATGATCTGTTGTAGAAGTGTTGAAAATAGTGCCTGAACAAGGAAAGAAAATATATATTTAATACATATATATATATCCATATAATGTTTGTTAATGCAGTAACTGACAGGAAGTGCACAGGGACCAAAGCTGTTGCCCTAGCAACAGAGCATCAGTGAAACAGTCAGTATATATATACACGTCACACGTCGGTAACACGACGCGCTGTTGCTTCACAGCTGACGCTTTTGACCCCTGCGCTCACATGACATGTCTACGCACGCACGTCTGATTAGCATAGCAAGCTAGTTAGCATAGCGATGCTACGTGTCACACAACGGTAACATGACGCGCTGTTGCTTCACACTCTGACACTTTTGACCCCTGCGCTCACATGACGTCTACGCACGCACGTCTGATTAGCATAGCAAGCTAGTTAGCACAGCGATGCACCCGTAAGTGTAGTGTATGTGTAGCGTTTGTAACGCGCTGTGCACGCGTACTGATAAGCCGTGTGAGCGCGTCATGTCAGTGGAGCGAACAACGCCTACACGTCATGTAGCGGGTGTGTGTGTAACACTCGTGTCTCCATAGTAAACCTATGTAAAATGAAGGCGTGCGCTCACGCGGTTTGATCAGATCTGACGTGTCCTAAGTAGGCGCAAGTGACGTGTTGTAGTGTGGTTGGGTGAAACGTTTGACCCCTCATATGTGTGTGTGTTCACGCGCGTGTGTGCATGTGTGTGTGCACGTGAGCGTGTGTGTATGTGAGTGAACATATACTTTTGAGAGTGTGTGTGTGCTAATAGTTGTGTGCAAGCAGTGTATATGTGATAATGAGCGTAGCAGAGGATGTGACAGAGTCAGTGACCTGTACTGTGTACAAAACACAAATTCTTTTCATGGCGCACTAAAATGTAATAAATGATTCTTGACAAGCTGTTAACTCTACTAATAATTTAAGCCTAATAAAAGAAATATGCTTTACTAAAAAACAGACTACATTGTATATTTTAAAACACATGGATTAAGAAAACATATAGCACAAAATGTGTAGAAAAATTTAAAAACCGATAATCTTTATTACACAGTCAAATAGACAACGTTGCTCTACCTACCTACCAAATTAGGTAGAAATATGTTCGCAATTTAGAAACTAAAGTGACACATAATGAGTTGTCTTTCATTACTTAATCATCATCTTTACAATTATTTCCTTAACAAAAAAAAATCACACACAGCAGGATTCTTGAGAAGAGTTTTATTCATTATTTTCAGATCCCTGAGTGATTCAAATAATTTCTGCTCAGCAATAAACTTTCATAGGGACCGGTTTCTCCAAGCTAACGGCTAATGTAACCAGGAGTAAAGTGAGACATCAAAATGAGTAGGTAATGATTCAGTACTCATTACCTACTCATTTTGATGTCTCACTTTACATTAGGGTACACAAAAAGGGTAGGTAATGATTAACTAATAGTTAGGTCCTCATTAGTTCCTCAGTAACTACTGCTCTGAAATTTGATCAGAAGTTACTGAGGAACTGACCATTAACCATAGGCATCCCCCCCCCCCCCCCACCCCCCCCTCTGAGATTTGGTTTTGCCCACCTCAGACCTGTGTGTCCCTCCAGTCTCTCCCTGTGTATGTATTGTAACGTCCCTCAATAACCACACGCCAAGACGTTAGCTGGTTTAGCTGGTGATTTATTTCTGGTTGTCACACAGGCTACTGTGGGTCGTAGCCACGCCAAAAACAACAAAAGCCTAACAGAAAAGTTCACTATCCACACGAGTGCCACCGTCTTGTTTTTCTGAGAGAAACACACACCTACCCACTCGCTGCAGCGTCGAGAGGGTAACGGCTGCGGCCTGCGGGAAGGCAGGGCTGGATGACTAGCCCCCCCCTCAAAGATCTAGCCCCGTCCAACAATCCCAAATATAGAAATCCTCCCCAAGTTACTCCACCTCTTCTCTCTCGGCAAAAATTTTGGAAAAACCAAGCGGGAAGATCATGTCGGTAAGTGAAATTACGTTGCTACAATAAATGCAATAAATGAAAAACTTTGTTCACATCTCATGGCGCTTTTGTTGCCGTATATTGTTGTTGTATAACTTTAGGGTATCTTGGTAGGTTAATGGTCAACATTTCGCTTGTGTGGTAACATCCGACGCGACGTTAGCGTTAGCGTTGTTAGCGTTAGCGTTGTTGTAACTAATTTAGCTGTGTGGGTGGCATTTTCATTGCGTATGTATATATCGAAAGTGACGCTAAGTTATGTAACGTAACAAAAAAGTTATCTAACGTGGAAATTAATTAATTAAGAAACTTTATTGTCATTGCAAGTCAGTGCAATGAAATTTTGTTTGATATTCATTTCTTGTAGCAGCTACAATGTTGTATTTAAATGTTGTAACTTATTTGAATAAATGAATTAACCTGAATGTGAAAGAACACTAATGCTAATAGGCCTTGTGTATCTTGAATCTAATGGTCAGTTGTTCTTTTTTTGTGGATATGTCCACAGCATCCCACCCATTTCCTGGCCACTGAAGAGCCTGTTTTTCCGGCAGCAGAAACATACGATTGTCCCTGTTGTCCTTTCCAGATGCCACTAAATCATAAAATTCTTTACCATCTGAGAAATCGCTTAGATGGAGCAATCAACCATGGAGGTATGGTCTGAATTTACTGTAACATATATTATACATATTATATTACTAGTCTCTGCACAGAAGTAGGCAAAACTTCTTTCACCTGCTGCTGTGCAGTGTTGTGATAAGAGTTGATGTCGAATAGGAGGCTTAGCTGTGTTGATTTTAATTCAGTTTTCTTAGATAAGTGATTACGATCAAATTCATTCATTTTAGTTACTTTGAAGACAGAATGACTACAAGCTATCAATTATATTCTCAACAAATACTTATCCTTCCTCTATTTCTTCCAGATTGAGTAAATGTGTTCATGACAAAATTAATAACTTTAGTTATCACTGACAAACATTCTACTTTTGTATCCAAATTGAGTGACATGTTCTGCTTTCCTTTTATGAGTGACAGAGAAGTTCAAGAAGTTCAGTCAGATGGTCATGTTTTGTTTTGTTTTGTTTTGCTTGAATAAACTGTTGAAATAAAAAAAATGTTCTTGAGTCAATAATTTATCAGTCTGTGGTGGCAAGTGTGTTTTATGCTGCAGTCTGGGAAGGCAGCATCAGACACAAGGATGCAAGGCAGCTGGGTAAACTACTTGGTGGTAGAGAGATGTACACTGAAGATGTGAGAGGCCATTCAGAACAACCACCAGGATCATCCACTTGATAACATCTTGATGGATAAAATAAAAAATACGGCAGTGGTGGACGTCTCCCCTTTCTTCACTGCAGGATGAAAAGATAATAATTGTACATTTTTTGCAGGGAAATGGCTTGGTCTGCATGGAGGCTGAGCCCATATTATAATTTTTTGCCCGACCTACTACTAACTATTGCTTCCATAATTTGATCAGAAGAGTCTGTTCATTGTTGCTAAATAATAGAACAACTTTCCCTTTGGTAATAATTTTCATTATTTGCTATCACTGAAACTTGTTCACTCATTATGATATTCCATTAAATGGGTTGCATTTTTTTTATCATTTATTTCACCTTATTTAACCAGCCAAAGTTAACTGAGAACCACTGTCCTTGATTACCTGGACAAGTCCCAAAATACACTCCACACAAACACACACAGTACACATACAGTACTGAAGGCTAGTATGATACATCAAGACATAGGACATGACATAGCACAGTATAGGTGAGAAAATGGGTCAGATATAATAATAAAAATAAATTAGTACAAAAGATGGTGGTGTACTGGATGTCCTCTATAGAAATGTAATTGTAGAGAGAAGGCTGGTCAGGAGGTAGGCCTACAACAGGCTGGCAAAGGTAAGTAACAGTTACTGTTAGTAACAATTTGAGTAAATAAAATCGTCAATATAAATACAACTAATATAAACAGAGAGGTAAATAGATTGAGGTTGGCTAAATAGTGGTAAAAAGTTTTCAAAGGTCTTTTCTTTCAGTCTGATATTATTAGACTGATGTAGGTCTACATCATTGGAAGATAAGTAAATTATATAATGTGATCTTTTATTCCATTTATCTTTAAGCGTTCGTGTAGTAAATGTTTATGTAGAAGGGAAGAACATCATGAAATCTGACAGTCAGTTTGCGCTGTTTCGACTGAGTTTCTGAAATCCCGACTTTCCATGAACAAACCACAATGACGTATGGGTGTGGGCGGGGCTGGATGTGTGACGTAGGTGGACATGGGCTGGACGTCCAGCCCCGCCTTCCCGCAGGCTGCAGCCGTTAGCACTTGGCAGCGTCTCACTCACGAGAGGCGTTCGCAGACACTCAGGAAAACCAGCACTTAACATTTCACTAACACTCGGAAATATCAGTACTTCAACTTAACAGTACAGAATCTGGGCTAAATCTTTCTTATTTATAACACACATGGCCCAGTTCGTTACAGTATTAAGCATCCATGGTGGTATGAAGAGGGTCCAAGGGAAAAAGAAAGCCCAACCAACAATTTTAAGTTGTAGGTTGGGCAAAAGGATGAAAATGTCTTCCCAACAGGAGGTACGCTAGGGCTCCAGTGCCACCACTCAGGAGTCAAATAATGTTAACTGAATGAAAGTTAGTCCTACTTTCTGCTGTGTTGTGTGCGTCTTAGCTGTAATGCAAGCTAGCCAGTTAGCATGGCCAGCGACAGGAAATGACATTTTTCAAATTACCATAACTCCTTGATCATTCATCCAATCGATGCAATTCCAATGGATTCTGAAAGCTGAGAAGCGCAGCTTTCCAGTGATATATATGGTACATTATGGTAGTGGCAGGAGTGCCTGTGGGGAAGAGGGTGGAATCAGCCGAGTAGGAGAGCGTCAGCGGATCAAAGCGAGTACAGCTTGTGAGTGTCGTGGTGATGTTTTAGCTGTGTTTTCTTTGTAAATAACAGCTTCATCTTGGTGTTGTAAATAATTGTATTTGTGTTGTTTCTGACAGTTATGGAGTAGTTCTGGAGCATTTTTTGCCGTGTTTTCTCCTTGTTTTTTGTCGTTTTTTTCTCTATAGTTCATCTTTATTTGCTATCATTTTTATATACTAGGGCATTAACGACTGATTTTTTTCACGTCGACTTATCTGTCAATAAAGTCGAAGTCGAGTCGACACGTCATTTGATGACGTCATCACATTGAGGAAAGAAAAGTATCTCGACACGGGCGGAACGTATTGTAGCAACTACGTTACAGATTTGTAATAACAAAGAGTAATTAAGTGTACTGCTATGAGAGCTGAATAGGCTTATAGGCTAGTTGTCAGAAGACTAGAGTCCGGCTCAAGGAGGGAGTGACGAGAGACTGAAGTTGCATTTGGTTGGTACCATATATTATTGCATAAACAAGAATAGTAAAGACACAGATATATACAATAGACAAAAAATGCAAAACGAATGGCCATTCAAAAAGAAACAAGTGCTCAGTTCATGGTTTTTTAGCATGACAATATACAGGTCAAAATACCCAAAATCAGCAAAATAATTTGCGAGTCCAGCACACTGTTTTGTCTTAATCAAAACAAAACATTGACCCCACCCAACCACAGTCCATTCAATCCCACTTCCGAATTTGATTGCTATTCCAGAGGGTAGGTAAGTGCATGTAAGAGTCTGTGAAGGGGGGTATGTGTGTGTAATTCAGTGGGCAAAACGGGCTGTGTGTGTGAGTGAGAGGTTGGTGGGCTGCACAGAGCCCCCTACCGGCCTAGCAGGGGAGGGGTGCAGCTTTGTAGTTCTGTTTCCCAGTGGGCTTCCCAGTCTCTGGGCCTGCTCCTTCTTTAGCTCGCCATCGCATCCGTACCTGGCCTGCAGAGCAAGGCCAAAGTTCAATCAATCAATCATCATATCATAACTTTAGCTCCAGTGTGCACACAAAAGTAATAGCACCAGTTGTACTATGCTTAATTTTCATACAATAATTCAGAAATATAAAAATATATAACAGTATTTACATTTAATATAAACACCAAAATACTTGCTATATTATTTAACAATCAGACATAAATTCATTAGTTCAATTCAAAAGTGCATAGCTGAAGTGCTCATGTGCTATAGCACTGATCAAATAGCATTTTCACAGAAATGGGTACTTTAACAAACGTGAAGTAAATTATGACCTCAATGGTCTTCCATACAATCCATATACATTCATTTCATTGTCATGCCGTTTGATTTATGAATTGACATTAGAAAGAAGCAGGCAGAAACAGGCATAAAGTTTGGCATGTGAGCATGCTAACCGTGTTCATTGAAATGAATGGAGGCGAGGCTAAGCTAAGCTAAGCTAAGCACTTAGCACAAACATTTCTTTACTCACCAGTTCCAAAGAATATGGCTGACACACAAACTCTTCCAACTGAATTTGGAACATGGCAGAAAGCTCCTACAACATAATATAAGGTACATTGAGTGTCAAGCCGAATTTTGATATAGAACAGCGAGATTAATTCTCTACCAACCTGCAGCCCGACTCTCAGCCAGCTTCCCCCCACTGCACACTTCAGACTGACCGCGGCAAGACAACCGAATGCCACTGGTTGTGCCGAGTCACGTGACCGCATGTGACGTCACTCAAAGGAGGTCAGTGATTGGCTTAGCTGACACCGCAAGACCACGCGAGATTTAGAGACAGGACTGATACATAGAAGTGCATGGAGAGAAAGGCTGGCATATCCAGGATTTGTCACCTGGGTTACAGTATGCAGAACGGACTCTGCGGACCTCTGCAAGCCCTGTGCGCGCAAAGCTCAAGGCCCGAACATACTCAGGCATACTATAAGCGGAGCGGACCCGCGAGGAATGTCCGCATTAACAGAAAAGTCAATTTGTCGACGCGCCGACGTCAGTGGCACAAGTCGACGAGTCGACAAGTCGTGCGTTTTTTCCCTCTCTCTCTCTCTCTGTGCTTACGCTGATACTTTATCCCTGACCAAGTGAACATACTCGGGCGTACTATAAGCGGAGCAGACTCTGCAAGGAATGTCTGCAGTCATTTGGGCTTTCATCGTCGAGTGCACTTCTGCGTTGTAGTTTCCTGTAAAAATGTCCATGAAAAATCCCCCGATGTGAAAAATACATGCCACACAGGGCTAACGGAGTCCGCAGAGGTCCACGTGGACTCAAAGCGGACTTCCGCAAGCCCTGTGTGCGCAAAAGTGAGATTTTACGACTGTGCGGACTCCGCTCTGTGCGCCGGTGAGTGCTCGACAAATTGACTTTTCTGTTAATGCCCTAGTATATACATATATTTATTTATAAGGATTTTCTCATGCGGTTCATGTCCTCAGACTTGCTTCACAGGTGGAAATCTCAACCCCCCAAATGTTCAACTCTAAGTTACGCCCTTGCCATTAACTAATAGTTAGTTCCTCATTAGTCCCTCAGTAACTACTGTAATTTTTGTGTACGTTACACAAAAAGGGTAACTAATGAGTAGGTAAGGATTCAGTAATCATTACCTACTCATTTTAATGTCTCACCTTAGTATACACAAAAAGGGTAGGTAATGGTTAAGTAATAGCTAGTTCCTCATTAGTTCCTCAGTTACTAGCCCTCTGAAAAATGTTCAGGAGTTACCAGAGAATTGACCATTAACTAAAAATTAGTTCCACATTCATTTCAAATTTGTTTCGTAGTAACTACTCTAAATTTGGTGCGCCTCAAACAACTGTACTGTGGACAACAGTGTGATCAGTATATGTAGAGGGTGTGGAAAAAGCCCCTATGAAAAGTAAATAAAAAAACTGACACCCCTTTTTTTTTTTTTTTTTATAAATCAGAAAACACTAAATGGCTATTATAAATTCGTCTCAGATACACTTGGTGTGAATGTAGTCATTTTATTTTGTAACAGCAGGTGTGGCTGTGAGACCAGGTTCAGTGGGAAACAACCAATTTAAGCCGTTCTGGGTGAGGCGACGTCAGAATAAAATGGCGACAAGTTGGATAAACACTGATACGTTGGTGTCTGTTTCTTACTGCTCCACAGGTATGTAAAAGTGGTGTTAAACAACTTAAACTGGTTGGAAATACGACCGATAGGTTACTTAAACATCCAGCCATATTTTGTGGGCGAGTTTTGCCGTATGTTTTGGTGTTGAGTGTATGTGCTAAGCTAGCATCTACTGTTTACACTGCTAAGTTCAACATGACCAATATGCAGCAGTTAAAAGGAAATATGTTGTTTTACTCAGGTTTTGTAGCTAAAAGAGTACAGAGAAATTATCAGCTCCTCATGAGAGGGAGAGGTGTTTAGTTTTGAGTCCACAAGTAAAGAATAAGTGTATAAGTATAAAGTATAATAGGCTGACCAAACGTATTCTTTTGCCCAGACATGTCCACTTTTCACGTCCTGTCTGGGGCGTCTGGGGGGTGTTTATAAATTGATGATAATGTCCGGTTTTCCTTGTGTGTGCGTGTGTGTGTGTAATCCCTGAGAGGCTGCCTTATCGGTGGATCTCCAACACTCACAAGAAGGAAGCAGCAGACACCTGCGGCGCAGCATTATTCTAAGCTTCCAAGATGCCGAAGCGCAAGTGCAACTTCACAGATGAACTGCAGAAAAAATTCCCAATGTACCATCCCGACCCGGTCGTGTGCAAAGCTGGCACATATGATTCTGTCTAATAAAGGTGCCGGGGACCTCAAAGTTGGATTTTCTAATACAGAAGAGGTATTATTTAGAACATTATTTCATATTATTTATTTATTTGTCCAATAAGACTTGAAAAAATAGCTATTATTTTTCAAGTTGATTTTTCTAATACAGAAGAGACATTATTTCTATTATTATTTCATTCCAGAGATTTTACATTTATTTTACATTTATATTTATTTTTGTACAATTGAAACTTGTAAAAAGATTATTATTTTAGGCATTATAACAGCAAGTTGAGTAACCTCTGAGAAGCCTATCTGAATTTCTGTCTTTGAGAGATATTATTTTGTAATATAACTGAACTTTCTATCCATACATATAAACCTTAAATATATTGAAATTATAAGGCATCTTTGAGTAAACTGCATAGGCTATCTCGTGTCCGGGTCGAGTGTCCTCTTTTTTGGAAATCAAAATATGGTCACCCTAAAGTGTAAGTGACATTGGATGAGTTTTGTGGCACGGTAATATTTATCCTGGCAGCCACTAGGTAATTATCATTATCTACATCAAAATGATTTGCTGACAAAATAATATAATCATGTTGTTTAGTTCAGCATAATACCCATTCATATAGGAGTCCTGGTTTATTGAGGGGCACATTTGGTGAAGGTAGGGAAGAGAAAAGCACTGGACTGGAGGACTATGAGTAGGGTTGCTGTTACAGTTGTGTTTAATAGAGTTGTTGCGTGACTTTAAGTTTGGAATAATGAGCTTTGGTGATTACATATGTGTGTCCCTGTGCACGTGCATGTGTGTGAGCATGTAATGTGTGGATTGGGTGGCCTGGGTGGATGTATGTGTCCTGGCCTGAATTTTTGTCCCAGTCCGGCCCTGACAACAGCAGGTATCAGAGTCAGAATTTAGCTGGATTCGGTGGTGTGTGGGGAGTCGCTAGCAAACTCCGAAGGAGGAGAAGAACTTTGTCTGGAAGATGATTCTTCCAGGGCCCCGTCTCGAAGCTGGCATTGATGGAGCGCGTAGCAGGCAATCCACCCCAGACCTCTTCAGCTCAAAGAACAAGAGCACCACACATCCTTGGCCACTCAGACGACCAGTGTCCACCGCCTGCCTGTATTTGCCTCAGATGTTCTTTATGTTGGTGGTGACCTGGGCTTTAGTTATGGTGTTAACATCGTGGGGAGTCTGTCGGGTGCCTAGGATACTGCACTGGAAATGCAACCATTATATCGTTTTTTTTGGACTGGCAGTCAACATTCTCCTGCAGTTTTGTAGTTTTGTAATCAAGTATGACGCTAAGTAGCAGTTCTACCTTGTCATCAGTCCATACAAAGTGGGCTCCTCTTGCATTTGTATTTTCCGCCATCTTCTTCTTCATGTTTGTTTACATCGCACAAGTTTAATGTGCATGAGCCATTTCTTATTCTCTGTTTTTGGTGTACTTTGGCAGCATTGCAGCGCCACTTACAGGCCTTGCATATATATACTACAGCATTTTCAGTGGTGTCATGTTTACATACGCATATTTTGAGATAATTCTGCGTTTATGGAAAACTTTTAAAAAACGAAATCGGTTCTGATGTAGCGCCACCATCAGGACTATTGGCTTGAGTTTACAGCTGAGGGTATCTGGCATGAGACTGGACCTTTGTGCAAAGGTTGGTGAGTTTTCACCCAAGGGAAGTATGTTTTCCTCGGAAGAAGAAAGAAGAAAGAAGAAGTATACCTAGGATTACAATAGTGTCCTGGCAGCTTAGAAAGCTTAGCTTAGCCCTAAAAACATCACACATCAACTGGCTGGTTTCTGGTGTGTTGTTGAAGACTTAAGTTTAAGTTGCTCAGGAAGTGTGGCACATGCCCATGTGGAGATTGAAACTATAAACTGCTGTGTCTCCAAGCAAATGACTTACTTCCTGCACCACCAGGAAGGGACGATTTGTGATACACCCTCTGACAGCTTGATGGGAAAACCTTTTTTTTTTTTTTTCCCTCATAAAGCACTTCCAGCAGTTAAAGCATTGGTGATACAATTCTGAGAAAAATCTTGTCATTCTGCTGTTTTCAAGTGTATTGTCAAATATGACAAATATGACATTTGGTTAAAAATGAGATGACAAAAAACGCTGTCCATTACAGTACAAATTATAACAAAACAGTGAAAATCATTGCACGTTTACCGTTATACCGATCTGAACATCATTTGAAAAATGTAACATTTAGTATCTTAAGAATGTGTGTCAAGTTTAGTTGCATTTGAATGAAGAATTATTGACACATAGATGTCAATTAATTTTGTAAATAGAATAAAAACATAGAGTGACAGACTTCTGAATTGACTGTAGGTTGCGGGGCAAACTTCTGTCACAATTCTGTGGATGTGCTAAAACAAAATCATCACTGTAGGATGTCATGGTGATTTATTACGATTTTTTTTTTTAAGTTTGGAATGTGAAATGTCTTAAAATGTAGGTTTATTGTAATGAGCCACGCCCTTTTAAAACTATCATTACCAAATTTTGTGCATTGAATGTTAAGGCTCTGGCCATATTTTGGTGTATTTTAGTTCTCTGTGTCCTTCATATGTTTGAGTTTTATGTGAGAGTGGATGCTCTGTCTGTATGAGGATGTCTCATAACTACAGGTGTGGCATGCTGATTGGCTGGAGGTGTGGGTTCTGTCTGGTGGAGTGTCGAGAACTGATTGGCTCCCCAATGACCATCTGCTGTTCAAACCCTCGGCTTGCCAACAAGTTGGTTGATAGTCATCTGACAGCAGCAGAGCTGTGTCCTCAGCCTCCAAACCATTGTTATTGTATCCATGTTAAACCTGACAGTTTTTCTTCTTTAGCGACTGTTTGTGCCTCCTGTGTGCTATCTTAGTGAGTTTTTGCTTTTGTGCTTGAGCTTTTAGTTGCCTATTCATCAAGTTATTTACATGTATTATTTTCAAATTAACTTTGAAGCTGTGGGGGTATCTTTTATATTGTATATTTTTCTCCTGTTTCAGATGTATCCTAGGGAGCCAGTAAGTGTTTGTTTTTTTGTTTATTTGTTGTTGTTTTTTTGTTTTTTTGGGGGGTATTGTCAGTAGGTGTATTGCCTTTAAGGCATATATTTTTTGTAAGACTTTTATTTTGAAGTGCATTGTCAGACTTGAGAGCAGACTACTTCCTGTTAGTTTGTGTTCATTTTGAAACCAGGGGTCCGTTTCACAAAGCAGGTTTAGTGAAAACTCAGAGTCTGTTAACCCTGAAATGACTGAAACTCTGAGTTTTCCGTTTCAAAAAGGGAGGTAACTCAAACCAGAGAAAGAGGGGTGACTCTAGCCTGTTTCAGAGACAGAGGTAACTTAAGCTCTTGGTCAGTTACCGCAGTAACAGACTCTATGAACCTAACCTGGTCGGGAGCAGGTTTTTCTCAATGAACCTCGAGTTTCTCTCTGTCTCCGCCCTCTTTCAGAGCCACACACTCCATTTGATTTCCTCATTCATTCAGTCAGCAGGCGAGTTTTGGCGTAGCCTAGTTCTGCCGTCTGTCATTTAAAACAATCATTAAGAAAATCAGAGTCAGTATATTAGAAGTCCGTTAGGCACAGTAGGTGGCAACTTTGTTCACTAACGTGTCCTTTTGATAACGATCCCGTGGATGAAGGTGCAGCATTACTGCGCAGAGAATTAAATATTCGTGGGGAGATGGTTATCAGACCGCGCATAGATGTTCTAGCATTTCCACACAGTTATCTTTTTGAGCTGTACCGTTTCACGTCACAGTCCATCGTCTACATAGCTACACAACCTAATCCATGCTTGCATTTACAACATTACCAATCGTAGTCATGCTCTCATCCCAGCAGATAGTGTGTGTTGCGCTGCGTTTCTTTGCGAATGGAAGTTTTTTGTACTATGTCGGAGATGCTGAGCACTTGAGTAAGGCAACTGTAGGCAGGGCAGTCAGAAAAGTGTGCTCGTTTTAGAGGCATCTGCCTTCTTTCTGTTGGCTGAGTAGAAGTCTGTGTTAGTTTAAATAGGCTTAATTATTTAACAGAACATGATATAGATGAGAAGACATTTATGTGTGTGAAAACAGCATTATGTTGGGGATAAAACAACTGCACAGTCAAACAGCCACATAATATTTACTTTACAGTGTAAAACGTGATCAAAATGAGGTACCCCCATGAGATTATGCCGAGGTCTTACCTGTTTGAACAATGTTTTTATATTTCATCCTAAACTGCTGCCAAATGCGCTTCTCCCCCGCGGGATTGCACCTAAATGAAATAAATTAATAGGCTACCATTCCAGCAGTTTTCCCCAGTTATATTACTGTGATTGCAAAGCCTATGCACTTCTTTTTGAAAACGTGTTCAAACTCTCCGTATGAGCGCATTAAGATTTCTAATTCTAGTGGGGTGAAAAACGCAGCCCTCCTCTTCCTCGTTGCCATGGTGAGTCGTCGAATCGGGGCTCCATTGATGCTGGCTTTTTATAGTTGTGGTGCACGCGCTTAACTCCAGGTGAAACTACTCCGAGTTGATTAAACTGATTCAAATCAGCTGTTCTGGAACCGGAAACTCAAAGTTTCCTATCTCAGAGTAGATCAACTCAGAGTTCAGGATTAGACTCAGAGTTTGTTGAACCTGCTTTGTGAAACGGACCCCAGCTCTCTCCACTTCTATCCACGATGTAAACACCACAGAGGCAATGTCGTTAGTAGCATAATTCATAGCTATACTTATACGTTTATGTTGAGAAGATATTTACATTTAAAAAACATTTCATTTTAGTTAATAAGATCATTTATTTACACATATTTACATGGAGAAATGTTAGCATGTTAGCAACAGAATGTTGATTTTGTTTGTATTCTGTTCTTATTGCAGTTTTCACTCTAGCTGAAGTTTAGTGAGGCTCTTTCATCATCTTACAGACAAAGTTTAAAACGTCTCGGAGCATCATTTTATGTGCAGTTCATACATTGCAGTGAAGAAAACACAGGTAGGTGTAGCTAGTATGTTTGGGGTAAGATAGTTGTGTCTGCTCCACTGCAGTGTGTCAGCTCTGGATAGTCAAAGGTAAGTCCTTTTAGTTGTGAAGAAGACCTAATTTTTCTTCAAGAGTAATGTACGTTCCATTTTTAAGGTGGTGTACCTGATAGGAAGAAATAAACTCCAGCATTTACTTGTACTGTTCTCTCCAATGCTTAATTACATTTAATATAATAAAATTACTTCTGATATCTAAGTACAGTCAATATAAGATACTTCAAGACTTTTATTCAAGTATTATTCTAAGTGACTTTAACTTCTACTGTACTCTGACTCAAATATGACTTTTAGGTACTTCATCCACCAGTATGCCATTTTATCCTGTGGCCTGTCTTGCCTGTTCTTAGACATTGTGATTAAAAAAATAGAAATGCAATAAAAGTTGTTTGGTTATCAAAACAAAAGGTTGTTGTATATTGAGGGTTATTGTGTTGTGCACATTGTTTTCTTTTCTCAAAATGCTTCAAAAAGTCCAGTTTCAAGTTTTGAAAGATGGCAAACTACACACGAATCTGCCAGTTTGTATATATGTTGTCTCTCAATCATTACTGCCATTACTATGTTGGCAGAGTGGAAGGGAACACATTTACACTGACAGTGGAAGCACTGATGGTTGGCCTAATCACAGTCAGCACTCACCCTCTCAGCTCTGAGCCCTGACCTCAACTCCATCCAACGCCTGTGGGATGAACTGAAACGCCAACTGCTAGCCAGACCTTATCACCCAACATCAGTGTTGTGTGACCTCAGTAGTTCTCTTGTCTCTGAGCAATTCAGAGCAAATCCCTGCAGCCAGCTTTTAACATCTGGCAGAAAGCCTGAAACCAGAAGAGTGGAGGCTACTGTAGCAACAAATGAATGCCCATGTTTTGTAATAAGATATTCAGCAATAATACGTGGGTATGATGTCCAGAACATTGGGCCATTTTACAATGTTCAAATAATGGAGAGCACTGCCCTGCTTTAACCTCTGTTGTCACCAGGGTTCGGAGTAACACGTTATAGTAATAAATCAAGTTTTAACGCATTACCAACAGGATCTGGGGTAATATTATTACATTTACAATGTCAAGTAATGCGTTACCACCCAAAATAAACTGTTTATTCTTTTCATGTTTTCATTCATCTACACTGCTCCACTTCCACCAGTGTACCACCAGAAAAAATATCATCCGGTTATTGTGTCTTGTCATGTCATTACAGACTTTTTACTCAATTACACGCAACTCAGCAACAGCTACTATACTAGATGTTTATCAGATAGTGCTGTTGCAAAATTTAAGGAAATTATTCCTTCGCCGTTAAATTTAATACCATGTCCTCCAGTAACAGAGGTTTCCCGTACCGAATTGATCATCTTATTGATAGCACCGTAGGCTCGCTGCGAACAACACTCAACTGTATAGCACCTCTTAAAAAGAAGTTAACAGAGCAAAGAAAGTTTGTTCCTCAGTACAACGTTCAAACCCTTAAGTTAAAACATATATTGCGAAAATTGAAAGGAATTGGCGATTAACCAAACTGGAAGAATTTCGTCTGGGCAGACAGTCTCAAAACGTATAAGAGGGGCCCCCGCAATGCCAGAACAAACTATTACTTAGTGTGACACCCAGCTAATCTCTAAAATGCATACAGGTGAACTTCAATAACGAAGCCAACAGTCAGTGTGGGTCTAAATGCCATGACAGGCTGTTTTATTACAACAACGGGTCACTAACATCAGTTACCAAAGGTTAAGAAATTGAATATCTTGCTGCAGGAGGGGGCGGCACACCAGTCAGCAGCCTGATGCACTGGGAGTATGCTATAGGTGAGAAAACAATAAATAAATAACTAAATACCAAAATTACAAAACAAATACCACAGCATACCTTAAAACAATAACACCACAAATCAACAGGTGAACCCCCACTGCACCAGCTGCTCCTGTGGCCACAGACCAGCCCCAACTGCAGCACTAGAACAAAAGAAGACTTTAAATTAGCAATATACACAAACTACTAAAATTTGATAAACAAAATCCAAATAAGCAATAAAATGTTGTAAACGGCAACCAGCACGTCGCCTGTGAATTTTAACAAAACACATGTTAAATCTCAATCTACGCACATGCAACCAATGCTTGATAATAAAGAGCCATTCTCATACCTTGCCACTGCCACTATTCTTGGACTGTTAGGACCCTTTACAAAAGAAAGAATAAATTGTTGGCAGACCCACATTTTTACAATAATTCAATGTTTACATAATACATATGAACAAATTACCTCAGGGTGCATTTGCACCCCTACATTACCTTTAAAAACAATCCAATATCTCAGGGTGCATTTGCACCCCTACATTACCTTTAAAAACAAATAATCTTAAATAAAACAGTTTGTTTGCTTTACAAAGGAAGCATGTGCACAGGAGTGATCTCAGGGGCCTGAGTGAAGCTTACACACCTGTGCTTCATCGGCCTCTTAACAACTCAGCTGCTCTCTTCCTGATTGGCCAAAGGTGCTCTCCTCCTGATTGGCCAATTGTACCTGAATCTAAGTGTCCCCCTGCTACATTAGCATTAATAGAAGAAAATAAGAACAACCCCAGGTTTCTTTTCAGCACTGTAGCCAGGCTGACTGAGAGTCACAGCTCTATTGAACCTTGTATTCCTTTAGCCTTTAGCAGTAATGATTTTATGAGCTTTTTTAATGACAAATTCTAACTATGAGAGGCAAAATTCATGACCTCCTGTCCTCAGATAGTACCTATCTATCCTCAAACACAGCTGTAAGACCTAATATATATTTAGAGACCTTCTCCCTGATTTCTCTTCAAGAATTGACCGCAGTGATTTCTTCATCTAAATCATCAACGTGTCTCTTAGACTCCATCCCAACTAGGCTACTTAAGGAAGTCTTGCCTTTAGTTAACACTCACTTATTAGACATGATCAATATATCCTTATTAACAGGCTATGTACCACAGTCTTTTAAGGTAAAAGCCCTGGATCCAGACTAGACTTTATTTCAAAGATCCTTGAGAAAATAGTCGCAGACCAGCTGTGTGATTTTCTCCATGATAATAATTTATTTGAGGAATTTCAGTCAGGATTTAGAGTACATCATAGCACTGAGACATCTTCATCTTCTAACCGCTTCATCCTCTTGAAGAGCCGCTAGAGCCTATCCCAGCTAACATCAGGCAAGAGGCAGGGTACACGCTGGACAGGTCGCCAGACTATCGCAGGGCTGACACATAGAGACAGACAATCATTCACGCCTACGGCCAATTTAGAATCATCAGTTAACCTAGTCCCCACATTGCATGTCTTTGGACGGTGGGAGGAAGCCGGAGTGCCTGGAGAGAACCCACGCTGACAAGGGGAGAACATGCAAACTCCACACAGAAGGGCTCCCACACCCGGGATCGAACCCGCAACCGTCTTGCTGTGAGGCGCCAGTGCTAACCACCACACCACCATGCCGCCGAGCACTGAGACAGTACTAGTTAAAATTACAAATGATCCTCTGATTGCTTCAGACAAAGGACTCGTCTCTGTACTTGTTTTATTAGATCTTAGTGCAGCGTTTGACACAATTGACCATTAAATTCTAACACAATTGTATTTATTGATGAAGCCAGAAGAAACTAATCAATTAACTGAACTTCAAAATTGCCTTAAAGACATAAAAACCTGGATGAGCTCCAGTTTCCTGATGTTAAAGTCAGACAAAACTGAAGTTATTGTTCTTGGCCCCAAACAACTCAGAGACTCTATCTGATGACATAGTTTCTCTGGATGGCATTGCTTTGGCCTCTAGCACTACCGTAATAAACCTCAGAGATTTGTCTTTTAACTCTTGTTTAAAACAAACTTCATGGACTGCGTTTTTTCATCTGCATAATATTGCGAAATCAGGCCTATCCTGACCCAAAAAGATGCACAAAAATTGGTCCATGCTTTTGTTACCTCTAGGCTGGACTCAAAGTGGACGTCCGCAAGCCCTGTGTGCGCAAAGCTCAGATTTTACGACCGCGCGGACTCCTCTCCGCGCACCAATGACTGCTCGGCATGTATTTTTCACATTGACGTGCAAGAATTGTGGGTAATGTAGTGTGTTTCACGGACATTTTTACAGGAAACTACAATGCGGAAGTGCGCTCGACAATGAAAGCCCGAATGACTGCAGACATTCCTCACGGAGTCCGCTCTGCTAATAGTATGCCCGAGTATGTTCGGGCCTTAAGGCTGAGTTAGACCTAGTCTGGGCACCTTCTCTCCTTGTCTCTCTCTATCTCTCTCTCACATCCTGCAACTCGGCCATACTGCATGTCCCTAACTAGCTTCTTCTCCGCACCTTTTGTGCTCCACTGTCTCGCAGGTTTACTTATATCGCAGCGGTGCCTGGATAGTGTGACGTGTGTGGTTGTGCTGCTGCTGTGGTAAATGGTAAATGGTGAATAGACCCGCATTTGTATAGCGCTTTTGTAGTCATCTGACCACTTAAAGCACTTTTTACACTAGGAGTCACATTCACTCATTCAAACACACATTCTGACACTGGTGGCCGAGGCTACTGTAGGGCTGATCAAGCCTGTTTATTTTGGATTTAAACTAAAGGACTTTTACTCAGTATCCTGACATCAGAGAAGAATTGGTGACCAACCACTGGGTCACTTCAAAGATAGACCTTCACTCAACTGATAAGCTCTCAATAACCCCCGCATCACCAGAAGTGGCTGGAGAGTTTATGACATGTCACTAACTAAATAAACTAAAGGCAAGAACGTAACGTTATTATTTAACATGTTGATGTTGGTGTTATCTAGGAAGAAGATCCAAGTTGAGATGCCACTCTGACACCATGACCCCTACGGTGCTGACGTCTGTGTGTATGTTAATGTGATAACACCCACCTTTCCCTGCAGTTGTCTTTTCCTGAGGAGGACAGACAGAATAGCGGATTCCAGGAACCAACGTGTTGATTGTAATTTTATGTTTCACCTTTTTTTCTATTTCAGTGCATACACATACACATATATATATATGATGTTATGACATGATCACCATGTATAACATTTAAATCTAAATTAGTAGTGTCTGTTGACCACTTATTTATAAGTTGGTAATATCCTGTTGCAGACAATGTGTTTTTGGTACCATTCAATAGCAGACAGTGCCACGTTGGTAAATATGGAAGCATTAGTAATGTTCCAAGCTTCATTAATTATCTAGGAAGCAACTGACTTAAATTAAACTTTAAATTAGTAAAGGTACAGGAGGGGAGGAGTAAAATGTCCCACCAGTGACAGTGAACTGCTCCTACTGGACTTTAGCCTGAAACAGACAGTTGGCAAGGCCAATCACAGCGCAGAGCCCGGAGCCTGCCTGCCAGTCTCAACCCCTTTGAACAACAATAAAAAAAGAGAGAATTAAAGAATAGCAGAAGAAAAACTTTTGAGAAGCCGGCAGGCCATGCTGGGCCCCATCCAGCGTGGCCCCGTCGGGCAATTTGATTGCATCCTGAGCAGAACTGAACATGCTAAAACCCAACAGAAAGGACTTTGTGCTACAAAGTCTGCCTAACTCCTGTGTCCTGGACTAACAAGGTCAGGACTGAAGAAAGGCAGCTCCCGCATGCCCACACTGGGTGTGTAAAGATGACCAACATGGAAAGCCAAGCTCACCCAAGCCAAAGTTGCCATGTGGGCTCAAGAACGCCCAAAAGTGCCCAATGGCTCCAAGAAGTTCGACCGAGGGGAAGAGAAGGACCAGCTGAGCGGGCTTTCCCCAAAGTGCGTTAAACATTCTTGTCTGATCAACAAGAGGTGTGGTTTTTAGTCTGACTATGAAATTATATCACTGGACGAATAATTAAAGTGGTTATGTTTAATAATTCTTACTGACATCACTTTTTTTCTTAATATTGAGCTAATCAAACCCTACAGTATTCATGGTGAAAAACGTAGGCACCTGAATAAACTGTTTATAATCAAACAAATCTTACATATGTAATGGTGGAGAATGCAAACCCTAAATGAATCATATCAATCAAACTTTTCATACAAAATGGTGGAGAATGTCGGCGAGCATTTATTTAATAAATGCTGCCACAGAATAAATTATGGAACAATCAATATTTCTATACTACCATACAAGGTGCCACCTGCTACTCAGTTTTTAACACATGGAACAGCCATCAGGAGCAGTTTGGGGTTCAGTATCTTGCTCAAGGATACTTTGACATGCAGACTGGAGGAGCCCAGGATGGAACCGTTGATCTTTCCATTGGTGGACGACCCGCTCTACCTCTGAGCCACAGCCGCCCCCATGGTCCTGTTGCTGCTGTTATCATTACTCATTACTATCTGCCCTGCATCTCTCTGTCTGTCTTTCTTTCTGTCTTATTCTGTCATACGGATTACTGTTCATTTATTATGTTGATCTGTTCTGTACAACATCTATTGCACGTCTGTCCGTCATGGAAGAGGGATCCCTCCTCATTTGCTCTTCCTGAGGTTTTTACCATTTTTTTTTCCTTATCTGCTGCATTACAAGGAGTGAAAACTTTGCAGCAATCACTAATCCTAGCGTGATTGAAACATTTTTTCATGTTCCTAACATAAACTGAAAAAAAACGCCCCAGGCCTGCAGGAGCTGATGGACAGGTTTCAGTCGGGTGAATGATATCGCTTTTTGATCGTCTGTGTCGTCTCTTTGTTTGCTTTTACCAAGTGACCTAGCGTACCTGTCCCAGAGCCAGCTGCAGCTGTTGCTCACCGGTGTCCCTCTGCGCAGGGTGTAAACACACTATAGCTCTGTGTATCAAACTTCTTCTAAATGACTAAAAAGGATTCTTGTTTTTTTAATTAATGTTTAAACATGTTTATTTTAAATGCACGTGCAGAAATGCCAGCTTCAGGGTCTCTGTAATGTTTATTTGTTCACTTTTACGAGGAGGCTACTGACCCCCTATAGACTTCAATTGTATTTGCTAAGCTAAGCCGCAATGCTAACTGCTGAGACCCAGCCACTGGACGTACAGACACAAAAAAGATATTGATCATGTTGTCTTAATATGAAAATGATTGAGAATGGTGGTCATAACTCCCAAATCGTCTCGATTTTGTTGGACATTTGCAATTGATATGTTTCTCTTTATTTTTATAGAATTTGTGGAGACAGTTTACACTATCAGTTTGCATTTGATGTTCATGTTCAAATGATAATATATTGCTATGATCAAATTCACTTTCGCTTCAATGTCATCTTTGGTGATATAATAGCCTTGTCATTTACTCTGAACTCTTCTTTTACACATCTAAATGGTCAATGAGTAAAATATAGGCATACCAGTGTTAGGATAATCTTATAATAAATGGCTGTAACTTACTAAGGTAAGGTTAGCTGTAGACCAAAATTCATTTGAAAGTCCAAAACATCTAACTACAGCTTTCTAAATGAAGAAAAACAAAACCAATGAGGTTCTGTTTGTGTTCACAGTATAAAAAAAACCCACCATATTTTACTGCTGTTTTTTAAAAAAAATTATGTTAAATTTGTCCATTATCAGGCAAAGCTGCACTGTTTCCAAACATTTCTGAATCTTTTCATCATGCTTATTTCCCACTGATAACAAACCTTTTGTATTTAGTATCTTTTCATCATGGAGCATCTGTCATTGAAGCCTGAACATTTAATCCCCACAAGACCTTACACTGCTGTGAGAGGGCTTTTCATCACTTTGAATCACATTGCAGACACGAGTGTTAAGCTTTATTTTATTCCATCATTTGATGCCTGTCATTAAAGCTCTTTACAGTTGTGTTTTCATGTTATTCCCATTGCCTCTTGACTGTGGAACAGCTCTGACAATTCACAGTAGTTCTGTGGAGCTCTCTCTACAGTTCTGTTGAGCATTCTGATGGTCGAGCTGCTGTGTCGGCCTTCATTAACTCCACATTTTGATCACAGCCTCTTTCTACTTTTTTTACATGGACACTTACATAACCATCCCAATCTGTGTGTGTGTGTGTGTGTGTGTGTGTGTGTGTGTGTGTGTATGTGCGCATGGTCACACAGGAAAAGTTCAGTTTAGCCACAGTCATGTCATTCTCAACACTTTGCTGCTTTGAGTTTGACAGAAACAGTTTTCTTTCTCTGCACATCTGTTACAATGTACAGATGTTCAATACCAATGTTCCAAATTAAAACCCTACCAGGATTATGCAAGTTGAGCCACTGGAGGCCTTTTAATGTGAAATGTTGGTTCAGAAAGTGTTGATAGACAGAAGCGCTGCTTGAAAAAAGGACAAAGTGGAATCGGTTCTGTCTGTCTTGTCTGTCTATCTATCTAACTATATGCCAAAAAAAAAAAAAGTGGATCGGTTGCTTGCTGCTAAAAATGTGGCCCATCGACTTTGAACTGAAATTGTAATTGACTAGCGCTGACCTAAAGATCGTGTTGTTGCTGTTATTTTTTGTGATGTTCTGGCTTTTATTTTAAAAAACAACAATATATCCTCTTGCACTCCACCCCCATTTTGTAGCGAAAACGCCTAAAATGACATACCCAAATTAAAATGACTGCAGCCTCTGAACCGCTGTGACTTCATGCACGCATGAGGTCTTGCCAGAAAGCAAACTCTCTGAAGTTTCTTGTGAAAGTGTCAGAAGACACTCTAGGTGATACAGAGACAGAGTAATGGGCCTCTGAAGTCAGTAAAAAGTTGAAGATTTTGCCTAAAATAAAATAAAAAATGATTTTCAGGATGAATAACTGTCTGTGGCTTCATCTGAGCAGGTAAATGACACTGTGGGGCTGTGGGTACACTATCAATGAACATTTGTTTCAAGTTTGAAGAAGATTGCTCAAAGTATGACCATTCTACAGTGTTTTTTCCATGAAAAGATCCAGGCAGAGCTCCAAATGACAGAGCACTCACTCAGCTTCAAAGCAGTACTATCAGTGATCAAACAACACTTAGCCAGCTTCAAACATCGTACCTTATTGAAATCAAGTGTGATTATGATAGCTGATGTTGTTTATGACAGAAACACCAAAAATGTGAAATGTGAAAGTTGTGATCCTACTTTCTAGGTGGTATATCTCAGCCAAAAATAGTGGTAGGAGTGAGACTCTTACCTTTTATAAACCAGCTACGTGTCCACCAGTGTTGTTTTTGGCAGGCATTTTAGATTTAGTCTTAGTCTTTTGGATTAAAATGCTTATTAGTTTTAGTCAAATTTTAGTCATTTCTATATGTGATAGGTTTAGTCCAGTTCTGGTCGACGAAAACTCAAAAAGGGTTTAGTCTAGTTTTAGTCAGTTTTAGTAAAAAAAAAAAAAAAGAAGAAGAAGTATAGTCTTTCAACAAATTAATTTAGGTCAATAAGTATTGGAGATTGCTGTTGAACAGACACCTTTTATCTCCATATTTCAACTTTTTTTCCAACATATTTCAACTGTTTTTTTCATGAATTGATGCCCTACTTCATCATACAAGAGTGTCACACATAAGTTGTGAAAATAGCAGTTCAGATAGCAGTTCAACACATTGTGAGCTTGTAGATCAGCTATTTTCACCAATAATTCCAATCATAAAGGAATGGTTTTAGACATGCAAGGTTTCCACCCAATGGCAAATACTTTCTGATCTAAGGATTATGCATTACACACAGATAAAGTGGTAATAGTGGAATCAATATTCAGTGCATTCTGTTTTTTTTTTTCTGCTGGATTATATTTAAAATACATCCATATATCCTCTCATCGTTTCCGACCACCAAGCCCCTTTGTTGACGCTGCCGCCATGGTCCAACATCTGTGACGAGTGACCGCAGGTGGTGGGCATGACCAAACAAGGATAGGATGCAGCAGCATTGCAGATACTTTTTAGGTTTTAATTGACAGATTACACATAGCCTCGTGTCGGCAGGCTCTTCACATTAAGTTAAGAGCCTGGTGTTTATTCACTCTGAATTTTGTCTGGATTCTGGTTCTGGTCTAGAGAGCGGATGCGGTATTCACCAAATTCACCAGACTGAAAGTGTTCAGCATAGTAAAACTTTAAATTCTGGCGCACCATCGATTTAGGGTGATGAGGGGTGTAAGAAAATCAATTAACTTAATGGCTTTAGGCTTTTCTTGTAAATTATATTCTTTAAATTAAAAGTTTCACTGCATTTTTATTAGCTTGGTGCTTTTATTTTTACGGAAAGGTGCATCCATCGAATTCCGGATCCTGTCTCTCTCGCCCTGGTTACGTTTCCTTACCAAAACGGCCACTAATGGCCCCAGACTAGATTACACGCACAATAAGCAGAAATATCATGAATTTTGAACGTCTGTCAGACCACCCACTAACATTTACGTCCATTCTCTTCTCGTCAACGAAAACTCAGACACGTCTCGTCATGTTTTAGTCATCAAAGAGCCATGTTTATCTCGTCACCGTCTCATTATTGTCATGAAAAAAAGTGGCACCGACGAAATAATTTCATCATCGTCATTGTTGACGAAAACAGCACTGGTGTCCACCGCTCGGCATGAGATCGCGAGTAATCCTTTAACTTTTCCCCTCGAAAAACGCCATGGTGGTTTGAGGACGTAGTACGCCTGTGAGATCCCATTAACAGAGGAGGGAGGAAGCACAGACGCTGGCGTCCGAACACAGTTAAAAAGGATATACCTGAAAGTTTGGTATTTCTTTTTCTCTCTCTTACTCAAAAATAGTATTAAGTATCGAGTACGATCCTTAGTACCGGTATTGAGTTTGATATTTCAGTATCGAGACAACACTAGCACTAATAGGCCATCTCTCACTTTTGTTTCCACATTTTGTTTAAAATAGAAACGTCAATTTGAATAGCTTGCATGCTTGATTATCATGCAATAGACAGTGCTGATATTGGCATTGGTATCAGTTGACAAGATATGTTTGGCAGTGGCAAGGCCACCCTACTCACTGTACCTTGCACGTTTTAAATAAAATAAATCATCATCCGTTTCAATGTTATTAAGGTTTAAAATTGTGCATAATTAAGGGCGTCGCCACTTTGAGTGACAGGTGGCACTGTCAAGGGTGGCTAACTAGCATGCTAACTAGCTGCTGGCTCTGCTGTGCGGAGCTGAGCTCAGACTCGGCCGTGTGCTCGGCGTCATCTCAGCCAGTTTGTGTCCATGTTCAAAGCATTGAACCTGTCCTCTCAGCCGGGGTCTGTGCCTTCTAGATATTTTTTCAGGCAAATATTGGAGTAATATGGCTTGCTGTTCAATTAATTATACCAACAGACCGTCCAAAAAGTCTGTGCTTCAGGTTTTTCGGTAACTGAAATTCGGAAATTCTAGTATCATTTATCGTTTATATGTCAGCACTAATTAGCAGGTATTGGTGTCTGCGGTCACCACCTAGTTTGTCAGCTTCTTGTTATTATTATTAAGCCTTTATTTAGGACATGTAAAATCACGTTGAGATCAGAGGTCTCATTTTCAAGTGCGACCTGTATCACAGCAGCAACATCCACATCAAGTTACAGAGCAACAGACAATGCGATACAACACAAGCTTAGCTCGTTAACTAGCTAACCAGCCAGCTAACGGTTAGCCTTCAAGCAAGACGCCAATCCGGGATGCATCGAAGTCAGAGCCTGACAGAGAAGTGTTAGGATTTAGGCATTTAGGGAGAGAATATTTTGAACAAAAGGCGTCTGTGTGAGGTTTGAAAATAAAAAATGAAAAGCTGATGTTATGTGCTGGTTTTGTTTGAACATTTCTTTAAGACAAATGAAGAAAATTCACTGAGAAACTATTCTCCTTTTGTGAAAAACAAGGAAATATCTGCACACTGAATAGTTTTAAGCCCCGTAATAGGTATTATTTATTTGTGACATTGTGGCATATGAGAAGGTTCTGCTCGGTATTGAGGCTTATATAGTGAGGCAAAAAAAACATAACACACAATTGGCTGATTATGTTTCTATTTGCCTCACTACAAAAACGTCACAGTACCTTTTGCCTGAGGAAGACCCTCTCAGAGTTGGCGAACAAGTGATACCTTGGGGGCTTCAAAACTATTGTGTCCAGCTAATTGTTTGTTTTTCACTTTGAGCCCTTTTATCCAGTGACATTCTTCTGTGTTAAACCTAGACTTCTAACAGAGCAGCAAACAAAGGTTGCTCTCCAAAATCTTCTCAGGCTCTGCTGCTGGGTGTAAGGTGCTTAGTTACCTTCAAGTACAAAGTTAAAATAATCAGGCCCACACAGAAATGGACTGCTTAATTATTTGCCAATGACGGTGTTAAACATTAATGCTTTAGGTTTTATCTGTAGTGTATGATTTGTTTGCCCTTTCAGTTGACAGATTCAGTCAGAAACAAAGACAAAAGGAGTGCAAATGTAAATAGAATTTATTAAAATTTTAAACAAGTTATAGATGAATATCAAAAACTTAACATTGGCCATGACAGTCTGGGCTATGTTCAGGCCTAACAAAATGTGTCCTAAAGGCCAAATTCAAAAGCAGTGACACTGCCAACTGTAAGCAGTTCTCTGCGTTTGGAGGTGGTCTTTAAGACAATTAACTAATTTACTTAAAAACATTTCATTTTCCCTAGGTGTGAAATGAACTCCATCTTTCAAAAATAGCCCCCTGTCATGTCTGATGTGAGGGTGCTCAATTATGGCACCATTTAAACTGTGAACAAATGTAGCCATAAACTATTAACAACTTTCCTGGCCTTATCAATCTTTGCTGGATTGCCACCAGCCTCCCACCTGCACCTTTGGGCCAATGAAGAAAATATTATCTTAATGCCATGATGCTGGAAGTGAAGCTGGTGCAGGTCCTCCTTCATCATGCTGACCAGCTTGACACTGCTGACCTTCCCCATGTCATTGCAGCCACAGTGGATGATGAGGACATCTGGTGCTGCTCTTCCTCACAGGGAGTGGAAAAAGAAGGAGAGAAGGCCTCTCCACTGCAGTCCACCCCAGCCAAACCAGCCGACATGGATGCCCAGCATGCTGAGGTTGCTTCCCAGAGTCTCTGCAGCTCTCTGGACACCACGCTGGACACAGCTGTCACCAATGATGCACACTGTGCCTATGAAAGTAAAATGAGTGTAATAACTGCTTTAGGTAATAAAAAAAATAAAGTTAACTATAAAGGGTGAATCACTCCTTTTTGTTGACAATACTATTATGTCACATCTGTAGGATAAAATAAAACAGGGAGCAACACCTCAAAATATAGATGAATTGATGATGTCTATGCTTTTTTTTTTATCCTTGGAAGACAATGTAATATTAGCTGCCTAAAGTCAAGTAGCTAAAACTGGTACTTACAGTTTCTGCTGTGTGTAGCAGGCGTGGTGGAGACGTCACAAGTGGCCATGACCTCAACACCGGTGATGTACTGAAAGAAATTAATATCTTGTAACAAGTATAACACTGCCTTTCTTTCGCAACTTCTACATTTCTTTAACATGTTCTATGTTTCATAACAGTAACGTACATTTCAGTCCCCTTCGGACTTTAATCAATGTCAAAATCATAAATATGCGCACTGTTTGCAACAGCGGTGTGGGTATAAGGATATAATCTTTAATGTCAGCCGTTATGCACACTGCAAATCCAGCTACTAACTTGAATTTCTTGTTTGCTATCAACAAAACATTCACAGTAAGAAAGAACACTACCGTTAAATGGGTAACATCACATGTGACTTGTAGACTAGCTCCGGCACTCGTTGCTGCGTTGCTAAAATGATAGCTGAAACAATGCTAACGTGCAAGTCGCCTAATGTAATTGTAAACATGATTTGTTTATGCTCGCTGACAAAACGAAACGTTCCTACAAAGTAGCTATAACGTTAACAACAGTTAAAAAAAGGTCGTTAAAATATATGGTAAAATGCCAAATTACCATATTTGTCCCAGTTGCATCCATGGTCAAGCCAGTATGCATAGACATATATATGGCCAGTATGGGTCAAGGCGAGCGCTTCTTCCTACGTGCTCAAAAATGTAGGTGCTGATTGGCCGAAGAGGAGTCCTGTGTATCTGCGCTCGATTGTTCTTCCTTCGTCCTTAAACTACCCAGATGTCTGTCACAGTAAATTGAAATTGAATTTGGAGAACTGAATTTGAATTGTGAGAACTGAATGTGAAGATATATAGAAATGAATTCAATTTCAAATTATACTATTCAGATTCAGTTTTTCAATGCAATGATTCAAATTAACAATACAATTTCAAATTATGTGATTCAAATTCAGTTTCTAGTGGCACATATTTCAGCCCATATCCCTGCTCCATCTCTCCATCAATTTGGGGGTCCTTGGCCTGAAAAACATTGAAGACCTCTGATCTGGGGGTTGTGCTCAACACATACAGCATGCCCAGAGAGCCCACTCTATTGCAGAACAAATGGAAGGCCCTGTAGCAAGTAGTTCGCAAACTGCAGCTTGGTGCAACGGTAATGGTGTTGATCATCATGCATGCACTTGGGTCACCTGGTGGTACTGTTGGGGCTACTCCACATACTGCACTTGCAGAGGTGGTTTGACAGCCTTCACTTGGATGCCAAGAAGCACAAGTGAGGCTTGGTTACCATTCTCCCCTCAGCACAGGACGACATGAGATACTAGCGGTCCCCACGACAGAGATGTGTCCCTGATGGGGACCAGGGGCGAGCTCAGTCAGGGAAAGTGGAAGTGGGTCTGTTTGCCAGCCACTAGCCCACTGTCACCATAGATGCAACCCAGTTGTTTGCTGCTTTGTAGTGACTTTGTAGTGGGCTTCTCTCAAACCAAATCCCTCAATTGTTACCAAAAACATAAGGAGTTCATTCAGGTCGAGAGTAGTACAGTTTTGATGCTTTTTTGTCCTCTACTCCATGAGGGGAACAGGGAGGCAAAACCATTTTGTGCATTGGCATGTTATGTTGGATGCACGGCCTCCATCAGACACACAGAACAGCTGTTTGTGTGCTCTGGTGATGGTGTGGCCAGTAAGGCAGTATCCAAGAAACTCTTTGCGAGATGGCTTTGTGAGTGCATCTCCCAAGTCTACAGGCAGGTGGGCAGGGACCCTCCTAAAGTGTTCTGTGCACACTCCACACGTGGTGTCTCAGTTTCATTGGCCTTGGTTAGTGATTCAGTGTCAAAGAAAAATGTATGAAAGCTTCATGGTCTACTCTCTGCCCATTCATATGCTCTGTCTCTCAGACATGTCAGGCTCCTTTTCATGGTCTGTGTTCACTGGAACATTACAGGACTGGTAAAAAAAACGGCTGGGTGCATGTCAGCTGTGTTGCACCTGACTCTCCTCTGGGCATAATCCACGTGTTTCCATGCTCCTTGATGACTCAACCTTAGCCCATGGTTCCACCCAGTTTTGCTACTAGTTATATTGGCACAGGTGGAGCCCTCTATCTAGGGGCCCTGTTGCTACTACACGGCTTGCTCAAGAGGGTGTAGGGTGTCTGACACCATCATACGTCTACATTATATACTGTGGGCTCTACAGATATTTTTATAGGCAAGTCCTGATTGGCCGGCTATGCTTATGCAAATTTTTGTGGGCAAATGCATGCTTGTGATTGGAGGACAGTTTTACCCGTAGAGTCCAGTAGAGAGCTCTGCCTGTGCTAATAGAACTTGGGTTACAATGTTGTAACCTTCATTACTGTCATGTGACACAGTTGTCAAGGGACATAATCTTTCAGTTACCATGACAAACACTGATTTTAACCCAAGCCATGGTTGTTTCTTTTAAAGCTAACAAAGACGTTTTGTTGCTGAAACCTTAAGCAGGTTTGTTGGCAAACCTTACTTTTACTGTGAAGACATATGTGTATTTTGAAAGACATTATAGCACATAATGAGCAGAAATTGACACATCCAAAACTGACAGCAGAGGGGTACTTAGAGCATTATAGTCTGAGTATAGGGCCATGTGTTACGTGTGTTTGTATATGTCACAGATGGGTGACAGATTAAAAGACAAATCTGAATAATCAGCGAAGAAGCATACAAAATGCAGATGCTTCCATAGAGGTGCGCTGCATGGTACAATAACACCATTAGCATCCAGTCATGCTCTGTGGCATGCATAAAAATGCTGAACAGGCCCAGCTGATTCTGATTTTCTATCAAGATGGCAAGAGGAAAAGATCTAAGTGACTTTGAAAGAGGGTTCATTGCTGGGCCACAGATAGCTGGAGCTTCTGTCACAAAGACTGCTCAACATGCTTGTTTTTCAATAGAAATAGTGACTAAAGTGACAGCTGTATTTAGATCTATGGGAAAGACATCAGCAAGAAGGGTGGGAAATTGTGGTCAACAGCACACGTGATGACCGTAATGCACATGCATTTGTGCATTCAATCAATCAATCAATCAATCAATCAATCAGTCAACTTTATTTGCACAGACTCAAAGGTCCGGTAAAAAACATACAAGGAGCTTATTGATACTAACCCTCTTATACTTAACCAACAAGGGGGCAGTGTAGAGGGGTTTACAATAAGCCCTAAACAGGTTTACCTTAACATCATTTGAGCAAAAGTGTAATTTTCTCCCCAGCATGTTGGCTTGCGCATACAATATTCTGCGCTGCCTATACAGACCATCATCATCAGTCATTTGGTCATTAATACAATGTCCCAGATACTTAGCCTTACTACAGACCATGAGCTGTTGACCTGCCAGGAAGAACGAAGGAAAGGACAGATCTTTATCCCCTCTTGTTCTACAGATCATAACAACACTCTTCTAAGCAGTATATTTCATGTCAAATGCTACACCATTCTCAGAGCATATATGCAGCAATTATTGAAAGCCAACACTGCTAGGAGAGAGTATAGCCAGGTCATCTGCATACATAAGATGATTTACTAAGGTGTCACCAATCATACAGCCAGTTTTACAGGAGTTTAGCTGTACAGATAAGTCATTCATATATAAATTAAACAGGGCTGGTGAAAATATTCCTCCATGTCAGACCCCATTTCCAACAGTAAACAGAGTAGAAATTCTATTTCCCCACCTGACCTACATTCCCTGGTTAGCATACCAGTATGCCAGGGTTTTTATAATGCAGTCAGGCACACCCCTTTCTCTAAGTTTTAAAAAAACCTTCCGATGACTGACTTGATCATATGCCTTTGAAGCATCAATAAAACCTACTAAAACCGAAGAGCTCTGACTTCTAAATTTATCTACCACTTCTTTCAAGGCATAAATACATAGATCAGTACCATGCTTGGCCTTAAACCCAATTTGATTGCCTGTCGTACCCAGATAAGATGATAATCTATTTAGTAGTATCCTTTCCCGCACCTTGGCCACCACACTGGCAAGTGCAATAGGTCTATAGTTGTCCATACTCCCCACTTTACCACTTCTGTCCTTTATGACCGGCACCAAGGTGACAGAGAACAGAGAGTGTGACAGAAGACCATGCATCACGAACCCACTGAAACATATGGCAAGAAAAACTGCAACCTTCGGGCTTGCAAGTTTCAGGTGCTCTGCAGTGAGTTGGT
This sequence comes from Epinephelus cyanopodus, assembly GCA_026686955.1. NCBI lineage: Eukaryota > Metazoa > Chordata > Actinopteri > Perciformes > Serranidae > Epinephelus > Epinephelus cyanopodus. The sequence continues at coordinate 41,305,604 of CM048923.1, read as the reverse complement.
CTGAGTCACTAGCTTTATTATCAGCTAGCTGCGATATAGCTTGGAGGCTGTAACTCCTATAGCATCACTGCTAGTAATGTTATCAACAATATAGGGATCAATCTTGATTCAATTAAATAGATCAGAATAATGCTGTCTCCACAACTCGGCAATACTGTGGGCTCTAGAGACCCCCTCAATGTTACATGGTGTTAGCAAATTATTTCTGTTCAGAGCTCTCACCTCCTTTCAGAACCCAGTTACATTCTGCCCAATGAGCTTTTTGGCCATAGAGTCTGCTCTCATAGCTTGTTCATGTTTGGTTACATAACGTACTGCGTATTCATATGTGGCACTAGTGAGCTTTTTGTGGTCCAGTATAGGTCCTTGTATGCACCGACCAGCGAGGCCCCACGCCTTGAAGGCTCTCTTGGCCTCCGCATGGTGTGCTGTCACATGCTTATTCCACCCTGGTTTAACCCTATGTTTCTTCTTAGAGAGTTAAGAAGGATCTTCTATGGAACGCGGAAAGGACCAAAACGTCTAATGTGACGTTCGCATTAACACGCCAAATTTGTACATCTTAAGAGGATAAAAAATTACCTGTTAACACGATTTGTACGTCTTAAGATGCCAAAAAAATGCCCTGTTAACACGAAAATGCCTAGCCTACCCATGATCCTCCGCTTCTTCTTCTTCTTGTTTAACTGCGGTTAGCATCCAGCTTAATGGTGCATTATTGCACTATGGTGGCGAAACCACAGCAAACATCCAAAATGAACCGGCAACAGAGGCTGCAAGCTTTAGTGGACAGATTCCAACAGCTGAGTGAACAATTCTCTAACAATTCATTAGAAATGTTTTAAATACACAGTACTATCCTTACCAGCTAAAAGGAAAATATGTTCTGCGTGATTACAATGACATGGAGGCAAAAAAAAAAATTAGGAAGATATATTTATCTTATCCAATCCCACACAAAGCTAAAGACGTGACATTTAAAATATTGAATGATACCTATACATCTAACAACTTCCTACATGTAAGATTTAATTGGGACAACAACTCATGTGGATTTTGTGAGAGTGACATTGAAACAGTAGAGCATATTTTCTTTGAATGTGATCTTGTTAACACCCTTTGAACTGGATGTCTATTAAAGTTGGAGTACAGCTAAAGGACAAGAACTTGGACTTCTTGGTGAACAATCTAATCTCACTTGGAAAACATTTTATTCATAGACATAAATACCTCAAGGTGAAACCCCACATCAACGGATGGAAGAATGAACTCAAGCTATATAAGAAATCCCTGTAGGCTACTACATGACAAACAAGAAGGCCCAAAAACTATTTTCTTTAATGGACTTATTTACCCTTCTAGAATGAGACCTTCACATTGTTGTTTATTTATTTTTTTGTTTTTGTTTTATTGTGCTGATTTCTCTTTATAGAAGCTGATTCAGCATCTTCAATTGTAATATCACCAATTGTGCCTTAAATGTTTGTAAGGTGATGATACTTGAATAAAGTGGGAGAAAAAAAAAAAAAGACAACAGAGACGGCATACACTGCGCATGTGCAATCCCCCCATGTTTAACTCGGAACTCGCACATCTCAACCTAAAAAAGCTTAAAAAAATAAAGAATCTGAATTTAAACTCAATTTGTCTGACTTCGGCTACATTTATCTCTTTCACATCATTAATGCATAGATCTCTGCTTTTGATGTGATATGCAGCCTGCCTGACTACATACAGAGGCTCTGGACCTGCTGCACTCAGAGGTGGAGCGGCGTTTTGATCAGGAGGGGCTTCGCGTAGCTGCAGGGTGAGAGCAGGTAGGTCTTGAGGCAGCTCAGGGGAAATGAGTGGATGTGGGTTCCCCGGAACTGACCCCCTTTCCACCAGAGCGGATAATAGAGCTTAGATAGAGCCCAAAAAATCCAGCATGACTGCATGTTATGTCCGAGACCGGCTGGCCCATCCAATTAACTGTAATTATGGGCCTGAGCCCGATTTAAACCCGACATTTTTCAATAAGCTGGCTGTTATAACCAAGAGTATTAAACTGTAATTCTTGTTATTTGAATGGCGCAACACTGAAGCATGATTATGTAATAAAACAGGTGTTTATTTTAGGATCCGGGTGGCGAAGGGCTGTGCGTACACAATGTCCCAACAGGGGACAGCCCTCCATTCTGAAACCCCCCCACTCCGAAATTGACTTTCAAGTAGTTTCCTGCATCAAACACTGCTGCCCGCTCTCCGTCACTTGCACAGTTCGGAAATTCATTGTATTACAAAAGCTTGAAATGAACATTCAACTCCTTGTTTTTTATTGAAAATATGTCACTGTCTTCATTTATTATATATAATTTCTCTAGCAGCAAACACATTTAAAGGAGACGCTTGTCAAGTCTTTTTACGCGCGCTGCCCATGGTGCTGAAATCCCCGCTGTAGCCACCTGACAGCAGACCAGGGGAGAAAAAAAAAGACATTTCTTTGCTCTGTGCTTTCAGAAAATAGTCCCACTGTGTTTGCACAACATATCAGGCTGTGTGATTCTGCACAAAGATTGGTTTGCACATTGGAGCAATTTCATACAATTTCGCTCATTTAACATGATAAACTAATTTCAATTCAACATGGTCATTTGCTTATAGGATTCAGCTGAAACATAATGAGTGTTATATGACATTAAGATGATGTATTTTCTTATTTTGTGGTTAATTATGCACATGATCCGTTTGACCCCATCATGCGGTCCGTTCGACCCGGCAGAGGGTTATATTGTTCCTTAAATGGCTTGATTTAGTTATCAAAGTTTCATTTTCTTAACAAAACATTCTAGTTCTCTTATAACTGCATGTTATTGTAAAACCTCACAAATCCTCACAAAGTGTACCATATGCAAATGGCAACGAAAACATTTGGGTCCAGGCTGCACCAACCAGCCAGCGCGAGACCAGCGAAAGCAAGTACACACACATTAATGCATTGCCCATGTCTCACAGCCCCACGCAAGGCAGTTAGAGCTACAGACTACAATTAGACTAAAATGTGAACTAGCTCCATTGTGTTTAATAACATTGTTGAACGTAAACAGAAGTGAAGTGTTTTTGTTGCCTTTTGCAGAGCCTGGGCTGGCTACATATTAAGAGGACATGTAGCTAGTGGATCGTGAGGAGATGTTTGCTGTATGTGAAAAAAAACTTTTCAAGCTTCCAAAGCTTTCAAAAAGGGTTGACCTTTCGGTCCCAAAGATCCTTCTCGAGACAAAACATTCACAAAGTGACAGTGCTTACATAAAGCTCACAATTGCATGATGGTTCACACCTGTGTAGGAGGTGTGTCCTCTGGAATGGTGATGCACTGTTCTACTGTGTAGTGACACCTGTACAAATATGATCTTCATGGAAGAGTCATCAGAAGAAAATCTTCCCTGTGTCCTCACCACAAAATTCAGCATCAGACGTTTGCAAAGGAACATCAAAACAAGCCTTATGCTTTTTGGAAACAAGTCCTGTGGTCTGATGAAATTAAAAGACAACTTTTTTGACAAGTTGATTAATCAATCCAACTCTATTTTAACTCTAACCCCTCACCCCCACCCCTGCCCCTGAGTCTCTCAGACAACAAATGGGCTAGTAACAGTCAGGGACGCTTGTGGATATAAACTAGTAACAGGGACGCTTGTGGATATAAAAAAGGGATGAGATGGTCGCAGAGTTTCTGCTGGACAGGTATTTTTAGTTTGCCTCTAAGTTTTAATCTGTGGATATTCTCAGTCATCCAGGTCATGATAAATCTCAAACAAGCATAAAATATGGCAACTGGACTAACCTCGTGTGAGTAGAAGACGTTTCGCCTCTCATCCAAGAGGCTTCCTCAGTTCTAAAAGAGTCTGGTGGGGAGTACCAGATATTTATCCACCAGGAGGCTAGTGGCAAAAAAAGTGGTCATATGACCCGAAACCAATAGACTCATTAGGTGTTAATGTGAGTCGTTGGCCTTGATGGGGCGGTCGTTACCCCTCCCAGCCCTCTTAGGAGGGTCGTTGGGGGTCACCTGACTGCAGGTGGGAACGATGGCTGCACTTCCTTGGGAGGGCTCTAAGGACAGCATTGTAGGTAGGAGACAAGTGGTGTCTGAGGCCCCCTCCTCTGTTTAAAGATGGCCGTTCTAGTTTAACATGAATGGCTTCTTTTACCCCTCTCTCAAACCATCTGTCCTCTCTGGCTAGAACGCGCACCTTGTGATCATCAAAGGAGTGCCCCTTCTCCTTGAGGGTGGAGGTGGACTGCTGAGTCCTGGCCTGTGGTAGTGGCTCTCCTGTGTTGCGCCATGCGTTTGTGTAATGGCTGCTTAGTCTCTCCAATGTACAGATCAGAGCATTCCTCATTGCACTGCACCGCGTACACCACATTGCTTTGTTTCTCCCTTGGAATTTTGTCCTTGGGATGGACCAGCGATTCTAAGTTTGAATCGACATGGCAGCGCAACCAATGCTTGCGGCAGCCTCTGCATACACTGGTGAAGTAAACACAGTGCAACAAGAAGTAAATTCTTCAGTGCGACAGACATTAGAAACCGCTGCAGAGATCTAACGCTACAACTGAGAGAGCTCAGGATGTGTAGCAAGCTTGGCCTGCTACGTCAAACTAGCCCTGAGATGACCGTGGTTTAGCCTGGTGCTGTCCCGACGGGGAGACGCTGGCAGCGCTGACAGGATGCTGGACTGGGGGAAACTGAACACACAAACACTAGAGTTGGGCGGTATCCAAATTTTGTTACTGTTAAACCTTCCCCACATTTTCCCGGGGACGTAGTGAATTAACAACTTTGGTTGCTGTGCTGAATAGGCACTCTGATGGAGAGCTTGTGGCACAAATGCACAGGTAGGCTACTTTTGGGCAACCCTCGACATCAGAGGAAAACACCTGGCTCCATCACATTTCCACCTCAGAATGAGGTCTTCATATCCCTGAATAACAGGCTCACGACAACAGGCAGTTATCTCTGCTCCTGCTCAATCCAGAATGGTTCTGACTGGACCTGCCACCGCATCGGCTTCTCTTTGAAGGAGACTGCCAAAGTCATCTTTTTTTTGGGTGGTTTGGGCTGGCTTCTCCCTCCTCCACTCCAATGGCCACTGGACCTGCTGCTGCTTGCAGAAGTTGTTAAGTTGTGTTATTTTTGGGACCCCTATCTTTCTCGCTTCTGAGCTGTCACGTGACAACGTCACATCCAAAAACTTTATCAAATGTCATCTCCCGAATCAACAGTTAAGAGAAACACTATAGCCTACTATTAGTTTTAAATTGTAATAGTATTAAATTGAAAACTCAACCACACATACATAGGTGATGGACAAGTACTCATTATTTAGGCATTAAATAAATTATATTTAATATTATATTAGGCCCCTATAGGCCTTTATGTGCGGCCGATTTTTTTTTTTTTTAAATGACGTAATGAAACTGATACCATTGTTATTTTTAGATCGTATTATCGCCCAACCCTACTGGACAAAAAATGGATTACATCCGACTGTGGAGATCCACTCACCGAGGACTGAGGGACTGCTGCGTCCTTGTGTTCACTGAGACATGGATGAATAGTAACATATCAGACTCTGGTGTTGAGCTAACTGGGCTAACACTACATAGAGCAGACAGGGAGGCTGCATCATCTGGTAAGCTCCATGGTGTATACACAAACAATTCATGGTGCTGTGATGTGAAAAGGATCTCCCAGTTCTGCTCTCAGGATGTGGAGTTTTTGACTGTGAAATGTCGACCCTTTTCATCTTACTATTGCACTATATGTTCTTTCTCATATGTTGCACAAATTGTTTTGTTTCTTTTTTCTTGGGGTATGCGAAATGTCATTTTGATTTTGTGCTGTGCATAAAAATGACAAATAAAGAAGTTCAGTTCAGTTGATGCACCAAGAGCGGTAAGCGCAAAGGAGGGGGGGGCTTGCCGTTTTAATAAATAACCACTGGTGCAGTCCTGACCATATTTCTATTAAGGAACGTATCTGTTGCCCGGACATTGAACTGTTTGCTGTTGGACTCAGGCCATATTATTTGCCCAGGGAATTTTCACATGCCATTATTGTAACTGTTTACATCCCCCCCTCTGCCAACCCAACTTCGGCATATGATGTCATTCAGTCCGCCATAGCCCGCCTGCAGACTTAAACACCCGAGTGCCTTCATAGCTATCTCGGGTGACTTCAACTATGTCACCATGGAAACAACATTGCCCACATGTAAACAGTATGTGAGCTGCCCTACCAGAGAGGAGAGAACACTGGACTTGCTGTATGCAAATGCCAAAGATGCATACAGCTGCTCCACCTGAAAATGTAATAATAGACACACACACACACACACACACACACACACACACACAAAGGTCTGTACTATGTGTGAGCTCAGGGGATCATATTAAAGAAAGATCCCCGGAGCTCACATGTCTTTTAAAAAATAAAGTGTACAGCGGTTCGAATCTATTGGAAGGAGAGTTTGGTACTTTCCAGAGGCCCTGAGGTCAGCCTTGGACAAAGGCCAGATTGGTTACCACCATTAGCTCATGGCAAGGGCAGAATTGGACAAAAAAGGAAAGGTTTTCTACCAATAGAAATCGACCGCGATGGGAAAGATTAAGGAAAAGAGGTGGAGATTCTGCAGAATCTCCACAGGCTTAAAAGAGAGTGTTCAGTAGCAAATCTTCAGTCTTTCCCCGGGGTTTGACTCATGAGTTGATGTGTTATGGTTTGAGTGACACATTAAGACTCAGATTGCACCTGATTCTCCGTGTCTCCAGTGTATCCTTGAGTGTCCTTGAGTTGCTGTCTGCTGAACCTAAGATTTTGCAGTTATCCAGTGTACAAGTATAAGTGAGGCAGAGGGACAAAAGTTGGGAGCCATCTGGCCCTTCAGACTCTCCACCTTTTTTGACACCTCACGTGGCGTCGCCAGCCAGGAGAGGAAGAGGGGGTCGAAGCCTGAGACCGGGGTACCACACTGCTTCCAGCCAGACACGAAGTGGCCACCAAAAACAAGGTAAAAGAGTTTTTCTTTTCTTTGTGTGTGTCTGGAGTGCAGTGCTGGGGCCGCCCAGGTCAAAGGTATTTGATTTTTCCCTCCCCTAAAAGAACCTAGTTATAATGTGATGATTAAGTGATTTAAAGGAATCATTAATGCATAACTAATATCACTGGAGACAGTTGAGTTTGGTGCAACAGGTGTGATCTTGGAGTGGAAAGTGTGAATGTGTGTGTGTTGTGTGTCTGATAACAAGTGTAGTAAGCAAAAGTATTTAAAGCATTTAAAGTGAAAAGTGCACAAGAGAAATACACTGGTAAAAGTGAGATAGAGCATTTCCGCGACTTCCACTGCCTGATCTGGCCAACACTCCTTTAAAGCCTGAGAGAGGCAGGTCTGTTGAAGCCAGACAGCAGGTTTGCGTGGGCGGAATGCCAAAAGCAGATACAGAAGTAATGAGAAGTCAAAGTGACAAAGTATTTCTGTGATACCACTGTTTCAACTGCCACAATTCCTTTTTGCCACGTACGGGGGCAGGAGCTGTGTGCCAGAGAAATAGGTTTGCGTGGACAGCATACTAACAAAGAGATACTAGGATCCACAGAAAAAAAGAGGAAAAAACATAACAAAAAAAACCCAAAAGAGAATAGTTAAACAGATTGATCATAAGTGTAAAAATTGTAATATAACTAAATGTGGTATGTCATGTCTTTGTGAATTTAGAAAGAAATATCAAATAGAGCATAAACAGTTGTTGTACATATAGTAAAAAGAGGTGAGTAGGGGAAAAGTGTATAAAGTGTAAATAACGCGCTAGACTGCTGACTTTTTACAGACACAGAGGAGAGGAGAAGACCAGACTGACGCAGACACAGAGAGGAGAGTAAGGCAAGACAGGTGAGTGCCAACACAGTCGGCTGCACAAACACAAAGGAGGGAGACGAGGAGCAGAGGTAGTGGAAAGAGACCTGATCAACAAATTAAAAGACATAAATTTAGCCTGACAACAAAATTAAAAGGGTGAGCTCAGACATAGAGAAATACAGAACATCTAAATTTAGATGGAATTGGATGATGGTCGTGAGGATGAAATTATAGAGGAGGAGCATTGTCTTACAGAAGGTCCCGTAGAATATAAAGGAATATGCACACACTTCTGGCTAGAGAGATCATATTTGGATAACGAGGGGGCTGAGCATTGGCAAGACGAACACAAAATTAAACAGAAACTCTGGCAAATTACTAAATTTACCAATTTGAAAAAAGTAAAAGAAACTTATCCAGGTGCTCCGTGGGAAGCGATCTTGCGCGGATTGTGGGTTCCCTATTCACTAAATCCTCTACTGCAGGTGTTGTGTGATAACTATAAAAACGCCCCAGTAGCTAGACTCCCTTTACAACAAATAAGAATAAGAGGTCAAGCAGATGGAGTGATATATCATCCACGGTTGCAGATCGTCATTGTGCCCAGAAAAGTTGAGTGGGAGACAGGGAAATTTGGCTGTTTATCCTCAAGGAGACGGATCACATAAATTAGAGTACAATCCTTACAGTGAAAAGAAATACAAAACCGCTATAACAGTAGGAAAAATTATAGTGTTAATACGCACCACAGAAACAGATGAGCAACCAGAGATCCCAAGAGCCAGTGAAGCTAAACAAGGCTTTATGGGGGCCAAACAGGGAAAGATGGATAAAGAGGTGTTAACAGTTGAAGCAGGTGAAGAGACAACACCCAAATCGAGTAAAACGCATTCAACGCTGTGTGAACAAATGGCACAAAAGAACATCAGGAAAATACCGTTGGCCTATGGAGGGTACCTTTAATCCTGCATGCTGTGATGAAGTACAGTCAGAGCTGAGACACACTGAAGCCAGAGACACTAAAGCCAGCCATAAGAAAAAGAATAAGCGTGCAAAGGAGAGAGAGGTGTTAGACTGGTTCAGACAGGCGGGGGCCAGAAGACAGATGGTGCAGCTGGAAGAAAAAGAAAAAGAACACCAAAATCAAGAAGAAGTGATTCCCATTACACCACCCCTGCCCAGACCACCACCTCCCCCATATCCACAAGAACCTACACAACCAACAACAGGTCAGTACCCAGTATTCACATCAAAGTCAATGGAAATGGAGGGTCAAATGCAGGGTAAATTCACTGTAACTTTAACCAAGGCTGATAAACAAGGTAACAAGAAGAAACAACAGGGGCCAAGAAGGAAGGTGCAGCTGGAAGAGGCGTCACCCTCAGAGGCAGAGAGCACTGATGGATCGTCAGATGATGAGGACAAGGAGGATTCCAGTGAGCTACGCTCAGCAGACCTACAAGGTGAGAGAAAAAAAAGACACCAGACAAGCGACTGACATGGAGACAGCTGAGTACACTGAAGCAGAGGATGCCCCTCCCAAAAGGCGGGCCCCACTCCTGAAGAGGAGAGGGAGGGGCAGAGACAGGCTAATCAAAGACAAAGCATACATACAAGTCCCATCATGCAAGCTGCTCAGACCTCCTCATGCATAAGTCCGCCCAACCTGATGGCTACTCAAGCCTCCCCCGAACAAAACCTGAATCTCACACCAAAGGATCACATAAAGAGGAGAGGCTGGAGCCCCGACAATGGCTCCTAAGTGAGGGGGAGGAACCAGGCTGGTCTGAGTGGCTGGAAAAAGAACTGCAGAACAGGCACAGACGCCGAGAGGAAGAAAGGAGACGCCAGGAAGAAGAATATTGGAGGGAAACCACCATTGATTCTCCACCCTGGCCAAACAGGCAGATAAGAAATGAAACACCCGAGAGGGGCAGCCATGGACCTGCAGAAGGCGCCTCAAAGGGAGCAACGCCAACTCGCCCCAAGATAACGAGCTACTTCAGCAAATGGAAGAGTTGGCTCACAGAACTGTGGAAAAAGTAAAACATATGACTGAGAAAATAGAAAAATTGGAGGGCCATCTGCGACAAGATGGGCCCCCCCAACAGCAACCAAGAGAACCCCAACCCAGCTCTACAGCAGAGCACATCACCCTGAAGCTCCAAGGCGTCATGGAAACTGGGGCGCAGGCCGTGAAGCGCAGACAGCAGCACCAGCGAGGCATGGTGCTGAGACATGGAAAGACACTTCAGCCTCTATTAGCAGACCTGTCAAACGAAGAAAGTGACACCAGCACCCCCATGTGTCCCATTGTTACAAAGCCAAGTGGAAGAACACAGTATGTGCCTTGGCCTTTCATGGACATGATAGGTTTAGCAAAGCGCCTACCAGCACTCACGGACGGGGCTGATAAGTGGATAATGTCCCTAGAAGAAATCACAGCTGGCATACAGTTAGCTTTAGGAGATATCAAGGCTTTACTTACCCAGTGCTTTAAGTGGGCTGGTACGCACCGGTACGGAGTACCGGCACTTCTAGATTTCAGCCCTTGGCGTACCAGGACTTTTTACGGAGTACTGGAACTTCTCATGAGCTCATAGTACCCTGTCCTGTTTTCTTTCTATGGCTATACTACATTGCCCAGTGTGCACCACGTTGTGTAGGCCTACAAGTACGCGCCACACGCCTGTCCCTACTTGCAAGACCTCGCATCACGTTAGTACAGTTGTTATTGCATGCGAGACGCTACATGAACGTCTTGGTCCAAGGCTACTGCTGCAGGCTGCTCTTCACTTGCATTTTCTGTGGCGTCTTCACCGTCATCATACGATTCTGGCCCAGTCCGGGTTCTTTTTGTGTTCTTTTGGAGCCACGCCAGCATTTACAACAAACTGAAATCACCCGTTGTATGAAACGAAACTTTTGGCCGCGACTAAAGCCATGGGATGTAGCGCATTCATTGCATGAACGTCTTGAAAACGAACCCCGTTTTTCGTTTGGGGTTCCCGGTCGAGACCGATTCACGTCTCCATAAACGTTCAAATCAAACATGTAATGTACTCACCTCATAGGCACAGATGTTAGGAAGGTGTACGGGGGTTGCCGTGTATCTGATTATCCGTTATTGTTCAATAAACATGCATTTTATCTCGGATGTCTTGAAAATTTCCTTCGCCCCTTCTTCGTCCTGCAATGAATGAGTGCACCGGCTTTCTACAGCAATACAGCGCCACTATAGCGGTTGGGAGGTGTATTGCACATATTCGTCCAATGCTAGAGCCTCTTACTACCAATGTGCAATGAACGTCTTGGTCCAAGGCTCCCTGCAGCAGCAGCAGCTAGCAGTAGCGCATCTACTAGCTGCGAGGTAGGGTTAGGGTTAGGGTTAGGGGGTTAGGGTCGACGTCAACAATAACCCCTTTACAGCATCTCTTTGCCCCTAAAGCACACAATTGCCCAAATATTTATCTAAGTGATATCTAATATTAAATATACTTTCCACAACTGCAATGGCCTGGAACACATGTAACGTTAAATTCAAGAAAAAGATTTTTGTTATATCCCAGGGGAGCCGGGATGGTGTGACGTGTGTGCTTGTGCTGCTGCCGTGGTCCTGCCAGATGCCTCCTGCCGCTGCTGTTATCATTAGTCATACTTCTACTGTTATTATACACATTATTATTGTCACATTTGTACACCATCAGATATTAATATATACTTTCAACATATTGTACCACAGTAGCCAGATCTATAACAATAATATTAGTAGCTTACAAAGACATTAATGAAAGTAATGTCATTTCTCTCTCTCTCTCTCTCTCTCTCTCTCCCTCCCTCCCTCCCTCCTCAGTTGCTCTTCCTTTGTACCGTTTTTTTTTTTGGGTGGAGTTTTTCCTGATCCGCTGTGAGGGTCCTAAGGACAGAGGGATGCCGTGTGCTATAAGCCCTGTGAGGCAAATTGTGATTTGTAATATTGGGTTTTATAAATAAAATTGAAATTGAAATTAAATCAGCATCAATAAAAATATATTTTTTTAAATCAGCATCATGTTCTAGTATTTGAATGTATCACTTAATGATCTGCTGGTACCGACTGCCCACCGCCTAATTTATCTGCTAACAGTTGAGTAAGGGGAGTACCGGCACTTATTTTTTTCCACTTAAAGCACTGTACTTACCTATGTGGCAGGAAAACAAACCACCTCAGAAATATTCAGAGACTGCCACATAGGTGCAGCTATTGACACTAACGCTCATGATGATGAGAGGTTTGGACGATTTCGTGCTGAAGTGTGGAAACAATTAAGGGTGCATTATCCAGCAAAAAGGGACCCATCCAAACTGGAAGGAGAGACCCTGTCTGAGAATGTCCCTCCAAGTTCCTACACAGCTTCCAAAAAAGGTGGAAAGAGGAAACAGGAGAAGCATGGAATGGCAACAAAACAACACAGAGCCTGTTCAAACTGATGGTAAAAAAGGCCATGCCAGAAGGAGAACAGACATGCCTAGAGGGTGTGGTAGGACTGATGAAAATGGATTGGCCCCTATTCTCAGAACACATCATCCATCATGTGGAACTGTACAGAAAAGATAAACTGAAAACAGAAGAAGAAAACAAACAGATAGCTGACAAGCTAACACAGCTGCAACTGGGAGAGCTGAGTAAAATGGTAAAAAAGGAGAGGGAAAAGAATTAAGTTCAAGCCCCTGTGATAACCACAAACCAAACTCCTCCCCAAGCTAATCAGCCTCAACCGCCGCCTCAACCAACCCCAGCAGACCCCAATACAGCAGGTAATGGCAACTCTGCTAATGCTACACACCATTACTATTATTACCAGCAGCCAGCACCAAGAGGAGGGGGCAACCGGCCCCCAAGGGGCCCAGGTAGAGGTGGGTCCCGAGGCAGAAACTATACACCAGGAAACCAGCCAGCATACCAACAAACTGCACCCAATCAGCAACCAGGCCCACCAGATATGGGCTCAGGCTATCCAGGAGCTAATCCAGCTCCACCTGACAATCTGTGCTGGGGGTGTGGTCAGCCAGGCCACATACGGAGCCAATGTCCCATTAACCCACGGGAGGGTCCAGCACAGATCTGGCCCAATACCGTGCCAGGGCAGTCCTGGTAGGGGTGCCCAGAGGAGCCTGAGGGGGAACTAATATCACCAGCCATATCACTGCAGTCACATGATGAGCCAATCATACCTGTTGTCATCCACGAGTGTGAGTATCCTTTCATGGTAGACACAGGGGCTACATACTCATGCATTGGAAAAGAAGGTTCCAGGTTCCCCCTCTCCACATCATCTATAAAGACAATAGGCTTCTCTGGGAAATCACAAGTCATATCATTAACGGAACCAGTTCCAATGCTCATTGCAGGTAAAACCGTATGTGCACCCCTTCTATATTCAGCACACACTCCAGTGAACCTACTGGGAAGAGACGTTCTGTGTTCACTAAAAGCAAAAATCATGTGCACCCAAGATGGACTGTATTTGGATTTCCCTGATGACCCCCCACACAGCATGATGTCACAGCTCCCTGTAGACGTACCTAAAACAAAACAGGCACTTGTCTATTGGCTCCAGCTTGTACCACCAGAGACCTACATAAGACAAGAATGGTTAGACAGGGAAAGGTGGATTCGGCGTCACTATCATGCAGCACGCACCCCCACTCTGCCACTGCACTGCACACTCATGTATGACAAAGATTAGACTCATGTAGACTATCAGGAATGCTGGGACACAGTACTTGATCAGAAATTGCGCACAATTAGATGTGAGAACATGTTTTTGGGGCCAGAAGGCATAGCAACAGCTATCAACCTTCCAAAAGACTTAGCTGGGTGGTTTCAGGTACCAAATTCCACACCACACATAACAGTGTTGGTAGCTGAAGGTTATGAGTCTCATCATCTTGGTCCCATGGTCAAGCGTGCCCTACAGGTGCAAGAGTGGGTGCCCACAAATGACACTAACACTTATGTCTCAAAAGACAAGCAGTTCATCAAGATCTCTTGCAGTATACCTGAACAGGGGGTAACACACAAGGTACTGGTAGAGGATCACACACCCACACAAATGTTACTCACTGCAGAACATGAAAACATGCTAAATCAAGTTCCACCTCAGTTATGGACAGCTCACAAGACAGATGTAGGATTGATAAAGTCAGCCCAACCAGTTCACATTAAGCTAAAGCCAAATGCTAACCTACCATACCAAAAACAGTATCCCCTCAAACAGCATGCGATTGATGGTATCAGGTCAACGATCAAGGGGTTAGTGGAAGCAGGAGCGTTGGTTAAAACCAACAGTCCCTGCAACACACCCATTTTTCCCATCAAGAAACCAAATTCACGATCCACGATTTGAGAGCAGTTAATGTGGTAGTAGACGGAGAAGTGCCACATGTGCCAAACCCACACACGTTGCTTTCAAACATTCCACCAGACACCCAGTGGTAGACAGTCATTGATTTGTGTTCAGCCTTTTTCAGTGTACCACTACATCCAGACTCTCAATATTTGTTTGCCTTCACGTACGATAACCAGCAATGGACCTATACGCAGCACCCCCAAGGATATTTGGACAGTCCCTCCATATTTAACCGCGTGTGGACACAAGACCTCACCAGTTTGAACGTACCAAGTACAGTTTTGCAGTATGTTGATGATTTGCTCGTCTGTAGTCCCACCAAAGAGCAATGTGAAAAAGACTCCATTGCTGTGCTCACTGCACTAGCCAAAGAAGGACACAAAGTCAGTAAAAACAAATTGCAGTTCTGCCAACAAACTGTAGAATACTTGGGCAGACAGTTGTGTGGTGACAAAGACAGATTGCATCTTCTCAGTTGGAAACAGTGATCAAGGCTCCTCAGCCACAACCTGTGGGCCAAATGTTGTCTTTTCTAGGCATGACAGGCTACAGTAGGCCGTGGATTTGTGACTATGCTATTAAAACTGCTCCACTCAGGGCTCTGATAAAGGCAGCAGGACAGACTAATAGCACAGCTCAGTTAGAGTGGACAGAGGAGGCAGAAGGAGCATTTCAGACTCTAAAAGCAGACATGAAGTCTGCTCCAGCACTGGGAACCCCTAACTATGCTAAACCTTTTCATTTGTATGTGGCAGAGAAATCAGGTTTTTGCATGTGCTGTGTTGATGCAGGACACGCCTACAGGTAAACAACCTCTAGCCTATTACAGCACCAAGCTTGATAACATTGAATCTGGGCTACCACCCTGCTATCAGGGGCTAGCTGCAGCTGTGTTTGCATTTCAGAAAGCATCATCGCTGACCATGGGACACCCTGTGACACTGTACACTTCCCACCAACTCCACGCGCTGCTAACAAGTCCAAGGTTCGTTCTGACACAGGCCAGACGCACGGGCTATGAGGTTATTCTATCAGCCCCTGAACTTAACATTCAGCGTTGCACCACTATCCATCCAGCCACAAAACTGATACTACCAACAGATGGTACACCACATGACTGCATTCATGACACTGACAAGTTTATGCGTGCCAGGGAAGATTTGCATAATCAACCAATCTCAGCTGACCTCACGCTGTTTGTTGACGGGTCATGTTTCCGTGACGCCACCGGCACCCACGCTGGGTATGGGGTTGTTCAACTTAACAGCGATGACCAAACCTTTGACACATTACAATCATGCAAACTTGCTCAGCCCTGCTCAGCCCAACTCGCTGAGATAAAAGCCCTAACAGCAGCATGTAAACTAGCACAGGGAAAGTCACTAAATGTCTACACAGACTCTGCATATGCTGATGGTGTGTGCCATGTTCATGCTAACATCTGGAAACAAAGAGGTTTTTGCAGAGCTGACGGCACTCCTGTCACTCATGGAGATGCCATCCGTGACTTTTTGGAAGCAATGCTCCTTCCCACAGCTTTGGCAGTTATTAAATGTCCAGCCCACCAAAAGACGGACTCATTAATTGCCAGAGGAAACAATTTTGCTGTTGAGGCTGCCAAACAGGCTGCCATAGGTGAGATCATACTCACCATCCAAGACTGTGAAACTCTTACCACAATGCCATCCCTCATCTTAGCTCAAAACAGAGTAGATGACGCTGAAAAATGGCTATGGGTAAAGCGCGGAGCCATCAGAACAGCAGAACCAGGCCCAATAAATGGTCTTTGGCGCGATGCTCATGGTCATTTTGTATTACCAACTCTACTGTTAAGACATGCAATCCTTTTGGCGCATGGTAATGACCACTGCGCAAGGGGGGAGATACTAAGGAAACTACAAGCAGTATGATGGTCACCATTTATGGCAGCCACAGTAGATAGAGTACTAAGTGAATGCGAAACTTGCGCGAAATACAACATCAGGAAAGTTTTCACAGCCCCAATAGCGCATATACCACCTCCAGATGGTTCCTTCAGACACCTCATGCTAGACTACATAGACATTGGACCACAGTCAAGAGCAAGAGGAATGAGATACATTTTGGTGGTCATATGCAGATTCAGCAGATGGGTGGAAGCAAAAGCCACCGCAAGATCAGATCACAGAACAGTTGCAAAATTTTTGTGTCAAGAAGTCTTCCCAAGATTTGGGATGCCAGATACCATATCATCAGACAACGGCAGCCACTTTGTGTCCAACGTCATACAAGAGACACTAAAGCAATTGGGAATCAAACAAAAGTTTGGCTGCGTCTACCATCCTCAGTCACAGGGAGCAATAGAAAGAGCAAATGGTATCTTGAAGGCTAAAATAGCCAAGATAGTGGCAGACAGTGGAGATAAGCTTAACTGGGTGGATGCATTGCCGCTTGCATTAATGTCCATGTGCTCACAAGCCAGCAGAGTCACATATCTAACACCGCATGAAATGCTTACAGGCCGGCCTCTGCCATTGCCATATTTGAGAGGGCCCCACGAGGGACCCTCATTGGAACAGCTGCAAGGTGAAATGTTTGACTACTTAAGAAGTCTGACTCGCATCCACAGGGCTGTGTTCCAGCAGGTGAAAGGTGCCACAGAGGACAGACGGGTGGAGATCCCTGAAGACCTTCAACGCATACTTCCTGGAGAGTGGGTGTACGTCAAAGTGTTCAAAAGGGAGTGGGACCAGCCATGCAGGGAAGGTCCATACAAGGTCTTATTAGCTACACCAACCGCCTTGAAAGTTGAAGGTAAGGACGTTTGGTTCCACCTTAACCACTGCTGCAGAGCTAACAACCCAGACAGGCCGATACCTCGGCCCAGAGCCAGACAGAGAGCTGCACCACAAGCGGAAGATGAAGCTGCCCCGAGGGAAGCAGAAGGGGAAGGCGATGCCTCCCCACAGGAACAGGGGGCCAGGAGGTCGGAGCGCTTGGCGCGCCGGCGGGACCAGGGCAAAGTCCAGAGCAACAGCAGCGGGTCGCTACCAGAGAGGGCGTCGACAGAGAGCACCTCAGAGGGGAGCACCCCAACCTCAGTGGCTGACAATGAATCTCATGAGTCGCCACCTGGTAGCAGCAGGACTGATGATGAGGGCCCAAGCGGAGAGAGAGCAGAAACAGCAGAAAGAGCAGAGGCAGAAAGAGAGCAGAAAGCAGCAGTCCAGAAACAGGCGAAGCCAGCAGCCCAGAAAGCAGCCTAGAAAAGTCAGATGCAGACCCAGGGAACTCAGACAGAGGCAGCACAGACTCAGGAGACTCAAACCTCAGAGCAGGGACATCCCAGGGAACAGCTCCATAAGAGGTCAAAACAGGGTGAAAACACAGGCAGTATGGGGGGAGGAGTCAAAGTGGGAATAATGCTACTAACCATATTGCTTATCCTAGCAGGAGTAAAACAGAGTGAAGGGGCAGAACTAGACAGTCTGAGTCAGATACAACTAGGTTAGAGTGCAGTCGCACTAGGGACCATAGCCGCCAAACAGGGAAAGATACCTTACAGGGAAATCATCCAACTAACCTATTACAAATCGCATGCTTACAATGACATCTTGGTGGAGGGCACAGGAGACATTAGATTGCATGGCTGGTCTATAGGACAATGCTACAATGCAGAGGGAAGGGTGACAGCAAGGGTTATGTGTAATGTGAGAGGATGCACCCACACAATCACAGGGCGCACCATATCTGCTAAAGTAGCCCGCCAGTGGCTCCAATTAGGTTCAATGTTTCAGAGAAAACCAAGAGATGTGCTGATGTATAGAACAGAATTAATAAGAACAACCACATGGAAATCCAACACATTCTATCAATGGCTAGAGTATTCAACGAGACAGGTAACCAACAGTACATGTATAGCATGCCACAGAAGGAGGGGCCTACCTAGAATCAGGCCTCTCCCAGACATGGACAGTTGCCAAAATCAAATTACATGTTTTGCTGCATGCACCAAGTGGATGGCAGCAGGAAGAGAAAAATGGACCAACATCACCACAATCTGTCCAGAAAGCCTAAAAAATAAAAATGTTTCTGATCAATTTCAGCAGGAATTCCACGTACCCCCAGTAGTGCATCTGGCTCCAGATTTGGTGTTCCCATTCTGTGTGGCGCGTGGTGATGATATAGAACAATGGTTGAACAACGCCACTACAAGTAACACTTCCCAGGAGGCAGAGAAACTGCTCCAGTGTAGGTATGAAGAGATCATAGGGAATGTGTCCTCAACAGCAGGGAGTACTCAACTCTCAGGGGTCCAGAAAATATGTAACACATCTAAAGAGGCTAAGATTCAATGTACCCAGGTGGTAAATGGTGGAAACACTTCGTGGGTACTAGGACGGGATTACAATAGTGTCACCTCAATTTTGGTACTTAATCTAACTAATAGTACAGCTCCATTAGCAGATATATTCTGGGTGTGTGAAAATGAACTTCAAGTTAAAGCTGTGCTACCAGCCAATTGGACGGGAATTTGTGCTCCAGTAATGTTGACAGGACAAGTCATGATAATAAGTCTAAACAACAATCTAACCAACAATACCACAGGGCGACAACGAAGATCAGTTGAAGCCCAGACATCCCTTTGGCAAAAAGATGCCAATATATACATAGCATATGAGCAGATACCATATGGGGTACCCGAGGGACAGCAGGCTATATCAGAGGAAAACATAGAATGGGCTAGAGGATGGGGCTCTGTACCCCTAGCTGGATATTTTGTAAATGTCAGATATGTAGAGCGCAATGCCTCCTGGGTTAATTACTTATGGTATAATCAGCAGAGATTCATAAACTGGACCATAGAAGCCTTTCAAAGTGTCAGTGAACAATTACATGCCATATCTGTCATGACAATACAAAATAGGTTCATCATTGAGACAATGTTAGCCCAAGATCAGGGAGTTTGTGATGTAATAGGTGAAGATTGTTGCACAGTCATTCCTATGCACACAGGTGAGGATGACAATTTAACTCAGGCCTTACATAACATACATTCTTTAAGAGACCAACATGTACAGCATTCCAGTTAGAACACCAAGGTTTCCTCAATTTGGGACTGGTTAGCCTCCCTATCCCCCATGAAGCTTTTGCGCATGATAGGAGTGATGCTAGGTCTTATCATGCTAACCCTTCTCGTTGTGTCTTGTTGTGTTCTTCCCCTAGTGCGACTTGTAATTAAAAGAACCATGGCGAGTATCACAGATGATTGAGTTGTGTGACATCTTGTATAACCATGACAGTGAGTCATTGTTGTAACCACACACCTGATTAAAACACATCACATTTTGTATGAGTTAAAACACACACACATAAAACATTATGCATCACCTGAAAATGTAACAATAGACACACACACACACACAAAGGTCTGTATTATGTGTGAGCTCAGGGGATCATATTAAAGAAAGATCCCCGGAGCTCACATCTTTTAAAAAATAAAGTGTACAGCGGTTCGAATCTATTGGAAGGAAAGTTTGGTACTTTCCAAGGCCCTGAGGTCAGCCTTGGACAAAGGCCAGATAGGTTACCACCATTAGCTCATGGCAAGGGCAGAATTAGACAAAAAAGGAAAAGTTTTCTACCAATAGAAATCGACCGCGGTGGGAAGGATTAAGGAAAAGAGGTGGAGATTCTGCAGAATCTCCACAGACTTAAAAGAGAGTGTTCAGTAGCAAATCTTCAGTCTTGCCCCGGGGTTTGACTCACGAGTTGATGTGTTATGGTTTGAGTGACACATTAAAACTCAGATTGCACCTGATTCTCCGTGTCTCCAGTGTATCCTTGAGTGTCCTTGAGTTCCTGTCTGCTGAACCTAAGATTTTGCAGTTATCCAGTGTACAAGTATAAGTGAGGCAGAGGGACAGAAGTTGGGAGCCATCTGGCCCTTCAGGCTCTCCACCTTTTTTGACACCTCAACCCCCTCCAGTTCGCCTATCAGCCCCGACTTAGAGTTGAGGACACCATCATCTACCTGCTCAACCGTGTCTACGCCCATTTGGATAAGCCGGCGAGCACTGTGAGGGTCATGTTTTTTGACTTCTCTAGTGCATTCAACACCATCCGTCCAGCTCTACTTGGTGACAAGCTGAGGTGGATGCCCCCTTGGTGTCCTGGATTGTTGACTACTTGACTGGCAGACCACAGTATAAGTTGTGGATGTTCAAATTTTTTGTAAGTGCTGTGTGAATTGCAAGAAAGGTAAGAGTTCCTTTAACTATCATCACAAGATGGCAGTATGACTCTGTGTTAAATGAAGGATTAAACACATGTACATGTAATTCACTTATACTCTGACCTACTGGAATAAAAACAGAAAATCATTCAACTACCAACCAAGGATTATGCACAATTACAATGTTAGAACATGGATAAAATGTACAGTTTCACTGAGACATTTCAAGTTGGTTACAAGAGAAACTGCTCAGGAATGCACACTGAATTTATGATCCTCACATCTGTTCAATTTCTCCTGTTCACCAGGTTGTGAATTGGATGGTGTGGTTGCCTGGGGTGATAAGAAGGGAGAGGATGTGTTGAATTTAAAAGCATAGTTAACGACCCTGGTCTGGTCGTTAATCTGGCTGATGTTGTTACAAGCTGAATTCTTTTAAGATGTTAATCGACATATGGGGCCTGGAGCTGGAGTGACCTTTTTTTTTTTACCCTTCTTGATGCCAGGATGGCTGGTGCGAGGGTGTCTCAAGGCTGAGGTGAGGTAACGACAGAGTTGGTGCATAGAGATAATACACCGTCTCATCCAGTTGCATTGGTGTGAACCGGCAGGTTTTTAGAACATTGCAGAAAGCTGCATTTCAAGGGATTGCCTGTTTGAAATCATCTTGTCTCGAATCTTTAGCTGAACTGGGGCTTAAAATGTCTTGTGAGACAATGCTAAATAAACCTGTTATCAAGTTTATAAAATGGACCTCTCAATTTTTTAATGACATTAAAGATTACTTTTCTATTTTTGTGGGGATAAGATTTGGTCTGTCAGATATATGTATAAAACACTTTTAATCGTAAAAAAAATTGTGCCACCTGAATATTGTTTTATGTGATTACTCTATTTGAAGATTGTTTTAAATATAATTTGTATATTTGTGATTACTATCAGTAATTTGAATCCTTGAATATCTTAGGTTTTGGGTATCTTGTGGTATTATGCACATCTTTTGTCCGTTAGTATGTTTCATTTATTCATTTATTTTATTCAGAATTTTGTTTATCTATTCAGTCATCTGAACAAACTGACAGTATTGTTATTGGAACTCAACATATCAACAGGTCCCTGGTAGCTGCACAATCTTAGAACCAAAATAGTAATTTAGCAACCACAGTGGTACAACTAAACACCAAATCATTACAGTGCAGAACTGTGCACAAAGACATTATACTGTATTACTCAAGCAACACTAGCATAACAATACTGTTAGCAGCATGTCGCGTGTTGTATTGAAATTCATAATTTCAGAGTTTGCTGAGAATTCACAGGACAGGGTGTGTCAGTTGAAAAAGGGAAACAAAAATGCTAACAGTAAATACATAGCCTATGCAGACTAGAAGGTGACACAGGAGTGGATTTTCAGTCCCGTCCCATCCCATTCACACAAAAATAATCCCATCCCGTCCCAATCCCATCAAAAAGGAAAAAAAAAAAGTCCCGTCCTGTCCCAATCCCACAAGAATGACTCCCGTCCCATCTTGCTCCCGTGTTGTGTTTCAGTTACAGTATAAAAAAAAAAAAATATATATATATATATATATATATATATATATAGTACATGGATCACACAATGCCTTCCTTAGTTGAATATAAACCCAAATATGACATCTAATGTTGTGTTTTGATGTTTATTGCCTAATTATTTTAACACTCACTCCATCTTCATGCTGTTCAGAATGATAAACACATTTGATTTCCTATGTGGTCAGACAAAACGTCATACAGTAAGAACCAGTTCTGAGAGAGAAAAATGTAGTTAAAGTATTCCAGTAGAAGTAGTGTTTCTGTCTGATATTATTCTATATGACATCATGAGATTATTAATACTGAAACATCAGTGTTACAGCAGCATGTTACTGTTGTAGTAGGTGTGCAGTTAAGTTGGTCGTATTCGCTGCTTTTGTTGAGATGGTTTTCGAACAAACCCGGCACACCGGCTCGTCCAAATTACTGGGCTGCCCTCTGTCATTTGGTTTAAATCCAAAACACTCCCAAACAGGGGCCGTGGCATTTGGTTTAGGAACAAGTTCCATGTCTTTCTCTTACGCTCAACTCTCTGTTTCTTCTCCACCTCGTCTCCCCCTCATGAAGATCGCACTGTGTGTGTGTGTAGCCCATAGCCCTGCCTCCCCCACAGAGACAAAGACACTCTATGACAAGAGCTTTCCCTCCGTTCATTACGCTAATGAACCAACTCACCTGGCAGCACAGAAGTGAACGTTCTTGTCGTCCAGTCTCTTTGGTGGAGAGAGACGAGGAAAACAAACACACATGAATATGGCAATTAATTAATTTACCGTGCAATTAACCGACTCATATATCGCGACAGATTGTGATTCCCAGTCCCGCCCGCTCTCGTTGGCTTTTTTTCCCATCCAGTCCCAATCACGTGAAGAATAGTGAAACTGATTCCCATCCCGTGGGAATCCCATGGGAATCACGTGACCCGTGGGACTCTTGAGAAAATGTCAGCCTCTAATGCAGACATGTTTTTACTGTAAGTTCATGACTAAAATATAGTGAAGCAACATGATAAGGTGTTTCATATGATAATATACTGTATCTAGACAAAAGTATTCTTAGGGGAAAACTGCTTTTATCATGGGACACTAAACATGTATGGTGTTACTTCACTGATATTTCAATACATTTGGCAGTGATAGCAATGTTGTTTGACTAAAAAGCAGTGCATATTGTTTGGCGGGATCATATTTTGAGTTCTGGTATTGGTTTGGCCACTGAGCTGGTTTTGTCACACAGACCTGGCAACCCTACTACAGTTAACAAGTGCCCTCCAGAGTGTGTGATCACGTACACCTCCAAACAAGGTAAACATTGCCTGTTACCGTGCCATTGTGCTGTACAGAAACAGGGTGCGTATGCATTGCAAGCTCTGATTGTGGTTGATCGTGGCACAGCTCAGCGTGGGTTTGCTTTATAGTCTCACACACACACACACACACACACACACACACACACAGTGTCTGTACAAGTCTCCAGGGTGGAGGCATTGAAAGGCTAGTGGATGAGGGACACCGAAGGGCAGTGCAACTCAAAATGAACAGATACCTCTCTCATCTCCTGGGCCTCGTCCTTCCTTCCTCTACTGTTTTCCCCTCTTTGTATTAACACTGCTGGTTTTAGGCAAGGCAAGGCAAGGCAAGTTTATTTGTAGAGCACAATTCGTACACAAAGTAATTCAAAGTGCTTTACAGAAGAAGAAAATGCATTAAAATCACAATACAAAATAAAAACATAAATAATCATTATAAAATGAACTTTAAAATAGAAGAGTGCAGATAAGATCCTTTCAGTCATATGCACAGTGAAATAGAGCTGTTTTGAGCCTAGATTTGAACATTGTCAGAGTAGAGGCCTGTCTCACATCTTCAGAAAGACTGTTCCAGATTTTAGCTGCATAAAACTGGAACCTGATTCCCATGTTTAGTCCTGACTCTGGGCACCAGCAGGAGGCCGGTCCCTGAGGTCCTCAGAGTCAGCGATGGTTCATATGGCACTAACATGTCAGAGATGTACTTTGGTGCTAGGCCGTGGAGAGACTTGTACACAAGCAGAGCTGCTTTAAAGTCTATTCTCTGAGCCACGGGAAGCCAGTGTAGAGACCTGAGCACAGGACTAATGTGCTTGTACTTCCTGGTTCTGGTCAGGACCCGAGCAGCAGCATTCTGGATGTACTGCAGCTGTCTTAAGGCCCGTTTGGAGAGGCCAGTGAGCAGGCCGTTACAGTAGTCTAACCTACTAGAGACAAATGCATGGATAAGTCTCTCCAAGTCAGGTTTAGACACTATACCTTTGATTTTGGCAATGTTTTTTAGATGGTAAAAGGCTGCTGATGTTATTGATTTGATGTGGCTGTTTTAGCTACTTTCTCATCCTGAACCTGAGATTATAAAATCACATGTTTCATCTCACTCCTACAGTTTACTCTCAACTCAACTCAACTTTATTTATATAGCCCTTTGAAATAGCCACGGCTGAAACAAAGTGCTGTACATAAATAGACAAAGCAACACAGGGATATAAAACAATTAACAGGAAATACATACTAAAATAATTGCTTAGTTTTTAAAACAATTTAAAAACAATAAATAAAACAAACCATAAAACACTAAAACAGAAGCAGAGTCTCATGCAGAGTTGAAAGCCAAGGAATATAATTTAAGCCAATTCTTTACACAAAATGGAATTAATTGTTTAACTTAGGTTCAGGAGTAGGACCAAGCCTCAACCACTCCTCTAATCACTTGACTAACGTATACCAGCACAGCTCAACCACAGGCCTGTCAGATCTCTCAAACACTGGCGACCTTACATATCCCAGCAAGTGCGTTTTTCGTGTACTCACCAAGATGGATCATGTGCTGCAAGTCAACCCATCCTGGTCCAACTCTGACAACTTGTACGACTCCCTGTTTGAGCCAGGTAATTCTCTGACTCTGTCTCAGCAGTCTGCCGGTAGCCGACACTCCCAGGGGAGCCGGCTGCGCTTTGTGGTCCACATCCCTCGGTCTAGCCGTGGTTCTCCGTTGGGCTCCATCAATGGGATCGACCCGACTCCTAGTGGGTCCCAGGTCTTCTCTCCTCCGTTCTCGCGGGTGGGAAATCGATGCCACGTCCACAACCGTGGGAGCCAGCAGCGGCCTCCTCCTCCTCCTTCTAGGCGACCTCACTGCTCCCGCAGCGCTCCATCACACTCCACTCGGCCATCTCCACCATCTCCATGTCCACAACAAGAGCCCAACATCAGGGATTGGACCATCGCCTGGCTCCAGCGGTTCCTGAGGGCAAAAAACATCCCCTTCCATCACAGCGGCAATACGTCCAGGCTGTTCCAGCTCTATTCAGCCACTATCCGGGCCCCCGAGACCACAGCAGCCGCACTTCCGGGTTCCGTTCCGAGGCCTACTCCCGCCAGCGTCACTGACGGTGATGTCACGGCGCCTCCACCACTCCAGCTGGAGCAGCCTCTCTTATTCATTCCCCCAGCCGGTGGTCAGGTTGTATTACCCCTTGTGCCTGCTCCCTCTGATGCAGATATGTCACGCGCAATATCTGCCTTCTTCTCCTCCCTGTCTCGCAGGCCTCCACTCTCACCCCATGCACACACATCCTCCATCCCCACATCCCTTTCCTCTACCCTTCCTTCCAACTATCCTGTTCCGGCTGGCATCCCAGCCCAGGAGCCCCATCCTGCAGCACAAGGGGCTCCTCCGACGGGTGTTTCACTGCCTTCCACTCACTTTCCAACGTGTCTCTCCATACCCCTTCCCCTTATAGTTATCATGTCCACTTTGCTGCACAAGCAGCCGGCCAGTTGCAGCAGTTAAATCAGGGGACGTACTGGGAGGTCCTCGATTCTGAAATATACTGTCACATTTTCGCAGCTCGTTCCTCCCTCTCCTGCGACTTATGCGGTGCCCCTTCTCACCCGGCCTCTGCATGCACCATCATGGCTCCTCCACCGCGTTCCCGCCCCACCACTCCATGCAACTCTACACGGATGCGGCTCCCTCTGTAGGTTTCGGCAGGTATTACGGGAGGAGATGGTTTGCTGATGCTTGGCCCTCCGAGTTCAAGTCCCGTGACACAGATCACAGGATACTGCTCTGTACGAGCTGTATCCTGTGATCATTGCCACTCTAATTTGGGGGCACGAATGTTCTAAAAAATGCATCACTATTCACTCTGACTACACAGAAGTAGTAGATATAATCAGTAAAGGCCATTCCCATTCCCCAGCTATCATGCCATTCACCCACAGACTCACTCTCATCTCCGCTCAGCATCAATTCATCCTCCGTGCGTCTCCCATTCCTGGTCACCACAACGCCATCGCTGACTCACTCTCCCGCTTCTCTTTCCAGAAATTCAGATGCTTGGCTCCAGACTCAGGTGTCCATCCCACACCAATCCCACCATTTTCAGCAACCACATTCAATTAAATCCTCATCTGGCAAATCTTACTCGCACCTCCCAAGAAACCATCAGCTCATCAGAACACGAGACGGAACTCCCACACTGAGTCTCTCCGCCCACATCTACACCTCACCCAGTCTGACCCTTCGATGATGTCATCTCCATCCCGTTCATTCATCTGCAAATCTGCACTCCCCTGTGGTGGCACAACTACTATTGAATGAACAGTTTAAAGAAAAAGTCATGTCAGTCAGTAAGAGTGCCTAGCAAGTCCTCTTGCCCTGCTATCTTTATAGTTCCCATAACACACGCACATCAACAGTCAAAACATGTGGCGCCTTGACATTCCTAAAACACAACATCACTTGAGACTAACAAAGACATTTGTTGTCCTCCCTGGCTCATAATCTTGGTGTCTGAGCCTCCCTGGTTCGTGACCTTGGTGTCTCTCACTGCTGTCACAGCAGGGGTTAAATGAGCAACACACATCATTCGGTGAGAAGTCTCATCAAAGCAAGTAACCTTAGAACATGGGTACACAACATATGCAGAACACATTATAAGTTTAACATGGTTAAACACAGACTTTTCCATCACACCCCCATTCGTCACCACCCCATTCATCACCATTTCTCTGACAATCGCATCTTCATTAAATCTTTAAACTGCATTGTATTGTGGTGTGGTCCTTGCTAGTGAAATGGAAAATGTTGAATGGCTGTTCATGTATTTTCTTATTACCTGAGAGTATATAAAGATGAGTGATGCATCACCACTGCCTTCCACTTTTGATTCACATCTGTAATAAACTCAGGTCCATTGTGTCCGAAGCTGAGTTGGAGATGATAATAATGCTTTTATTTCCTGCTGTTTTGACTATTGTAATTCTATTTTTCACTGGCAATTTTTTTTTACCTGAAAATAACAGCTTCAAAACCATTTTCGTGGTACATTGACTTGTAATAGGTAGGATGGTACCTTTCACATTGCCCCTCTGCACCCTGAACACCTGTTCTCACACTATGTAACTTTGGAGAGCAAATAGAATGTCCCAGGAGTAGGGCTTATGTCACACATCACCACCTAGCTATAAGAGGCTAGCTCAGTATTATCAGTGTGAACATCATGGCAGAGGTGAAAAATCCAACTAATATCAATTCAGCAATAAGCAATACATGAATTATACTTTGTAATTAAGCAAACTAATGCAGGGTTGCAAACTGTCTATATTGCCCTGATGTAACCTTCGTTGATCTGTCTCACAGCTAACAAGAAAATGATAATCCAACAGCAGAGTGTAGCCTAAGATGACCCCTGGAATGCTGCTCAGCCTGGAAACCAATTTTCCCCAGTGGTCACTTGCAGTATTGCAACTAAAAAAATCCCCTGCAGCCCAAATAACATTTTCCCCGTAGCCCACAATTATAAAAGAGACATTGGTAAAACTGTTGACAGGATACCTCGCACTGCAACCAAGGTCAATTATGAACCTTTCTATTATAAATTCTTAAACAATGGAGGTTTTGTATTTGGAAAAAATCTCCTGCACAAATTCAGTGAGATGCATAGTGCATAAGTAAACGCAGAAGCTAGAAAAGCAGTCAAGCAACTCCATTGGGATGAAAAGGTGCCATCTTGGGAACCAGTAAATCTATAAGCATAAGTCCCTGCCAATACCTAGTATTTCCCATACACTGATTAATTTGTGGCAGCCCATCACAATATCAACTGACCACCACAGACTTTTTATTTTATTTTTACCATTAAGAATGCCTCACTTGCTTTCTCATGGTTCATCAGTCCAAAATTGAGACAAGCATTAGCTGGCTAGCACACCCTGTGGTTCCCCCACCTCAATCCTCCACTTGGAGACTACTTTGTTTCCAGAGCTGCTGTCTGCTGTCTGCTGGCAGACCATCAGTTAGCGACTGTAACAACTCAAATTCAGCCAGGGAAAACCCAAGCCCTGGGGGTCACAGAAGGCTAGTGGACACCAGCAGTGCTGGGTGTAAACATGGATCCATTATTAGATCTGGATACTGGACCAAAAGATGGTGCCTATACAGTATAATGAAGGTAGGGTAGTCATATTGTCAGAACCCTTTTAGTTTAAAAAGACAGAGGCTGCCCTTTGCAACAGGAGGGGCTGTTGATGACTTGTGAGAGGAGCTGTTGATGACGCCGCACATGCTAGCCACTGACTTACGAAAGAATCGCCTAAGGACTGACCAGCCGCAGCTTCCGTCCCATGTCACTGTTTATGTCACACACTGAGCTACACATTTTGTTACTTGCTCACATCCCCACTGCCCCGAAAAAGGCACATTCTGTATAAACAAAAGTAGGTAGGCAGCATTTTGCCGCACTCCCCAATTTTGCTTTTATACTGTACTGCCAATGCTGAAAAATGACTGATTGGGCTTTCCTGCAAATTTGCACAATTCCTATCTAAAAAGGACTTCCCTCTCACTCTTTCTCTCTCTCTGTCTTTCTCTTTCTCACTCACTCCACACTCAGTCCCCCTTAAAGTCTGAGTGAGGAATTTGCCCTTGAATGCTCACCTTAATTTAAGTTTCTCTCTTCACCAAACTAGCTCATTGCAAAACACATTCAAAATAAAACTCTCCAAAACTTTCTTGGTTAGACTGTCCACTGTTCCAAAAATCATCACTTCTGTTTTGGTCAAAATAAACGTATAATTTACCAAGTTAATATCCAGGCTCTACACACTGTCTTGTCATCATCCTGCCATTGTCCTGCTCCCTAAGCAGTGGCTCTCACTCATTTTTCGAAGGCAGACCATTAAATTAGCAAAATATAATAAATATATCCTTGAATAAGTCTAAGACCCTTAAGGCCAAAACACACCGGCATCATTGATGCGAGTCAAGTGCCGCCCCCAACACACACAAAAAGCGTTGTGCTGTGGGGCGTCGACCAGATTGCTATTGCACACTCCAGTCCGCTAGCTGGGAAGTACAAAATAGCGCTTTTTCAAGGGCGGCAACTCTGGAAAAATAGGACAATAGCGTAAAGTGCTGGGGCACGGCGCGGCAACACACGTCGAGACACCACCGGTGTGGGTTTGTAAATAGAAAATAATGGGGGCGGCTGTTTTGACGCGCATCCTACGGCACCGGTGTGTTTTGGCCTTTAGAAGTCCACGTGTGTTGAGTGCCCCTGGAATGAATCCAAAAACCCAGCAATTAGCTAACATTTTACCACACCTGCTTCCCTGGTCTTGAAATCAGTGGGGGTTTTTTTGAGTGGATTTTTGGTTAGATGCCTGAAATAAGGTCCGTGGTTAACACAAGCTTAAGAGACTAAATACAAAAAAATCGCAAGTGAGCATTGGGCAAAAAAGGAAAGCAAGGCTGAGCAGCAATGCTGTATCACTATATAATGATGAAAACTCTGTTTGTGGGTGTGTGTCTGTTCCACGTTTTTCTCCTCACTGACTTAGTCAATCCATTTGAAATATGGCACAGTGGTAAAGGGTCATGGGAGGATGCGAATGAAGCAATATTACATCAATTGGCCAAAGGGGGGCGCTATAGAAGAGATTGAAATTGCAAAGCTTGAATGGGCATATCTCATGCCCCATATGTCGTAGAGATATGAAACTTTGCACAGAGGTGCATATCCTCATGAGGAACAAATTTGCCCCAAAAACTCATACTTCTGGTTATACAGATTTTCTGCCATTTTTTGAAAAACACTTAAAATCGATCTCTTCCTAGGAAGTTCAACCAATCTACATGAAACTGGGTGAACATAATCTAGGGACCAATATCTAAAGTTCCCTCTTGGCAAAAGTTGGAAAACTTACTAAAACTGAGCTTCTATAAGGCAATGAATATTGCAGAGGGACTGGCTCATCATATAAAGGTGTATAACATCTCAAGGGTTTCACCGATCACCACACAACTTTGTAGGCATATGACCACACATCATCTGAGGGGACCCCTCCATTATTGACCCGATCAAACAAAAGGGGAGCGCTAGAGAGCTAATTTCTTATAACCACCATGTTGATTTTTACTAAATTTGGTAGATATGTAGAACAGGACGCCTCAAGGTCACTGGAGAAATTTAACTCTAATTGGCAGCTGGGTGGCACTATAACAACAGAAAAATGCTTAAAAATGGCTAAAATGCAACTGATCGCGCTGGCCGAATGGTTTGGTTTGACTAAAACATGGTATGGTATGCTGTACATAATCATGGAAACAGTCGGTTTGTCATTCTGTCAGTCAGTCAGTCATTCTACCAGTGTGCCCCACGAATGCACTGGTAGAATGCACAATGCACAATACAAAATATAAACACTTTAACTATCTGCCTTTCAACATGCTACCTAAACTACTAATGTACAGTTTTAGCCGACTAACAACAACAACAAGATGGCGCCCTGTAGCAACCAAAAACGTAATAACAGCCAATAATGTAATAACTACCAATAACGTAATAATTTTAAATGTAATAAAGCCAATAATGTAATAAAACCTTTGAGCCAATAACGTAATAACTTTATACATATATATATATATATATATATACATATATATATATATATATATATATATATATATATATATATATATGCAGTTCAGCTTTTTGGAATGCACATACTGTGAAGAAAGCCATTTTTCATTTGAGGATGAACAGTTTTAATTTTTTTTATTGTTCACACAATATGCTGTATATTGTATGTTACAGTTCAGAATTTTTGATTGGAAATAAATAATAGTCCAAGAAAAAAATATTGTTAATTCATTTGACACCTCAACATCCAGAGAGACAGAGAGAGAGAGAGAGAGAGAGAGAGAGAGCTAATGAAGAGGTTTGGAGTGGGAGCGAAAATCCTCCGTCAGCTTACATATCGAGGTTCAATTGTTCTGCTCCAGTTGTCTCAGACCTGTTGTCTTTTATTAGATGGATATTAATTAATGTCACATATATCAACAATATAAACGTATATTTTATAAAACAGCTCCAGTTCCTTACAGAGTCCAGATGTGATCTATAGGCTGTTATATCATAGAGTTGTGTTAAACCCTCTGTTAAACACCTGGATGACATCACTACAGGTGTGTTATCTTACAGGATCAAATATAATTTTTATCTGATCAATATCAATAATGAGAGAGAGAGAGCAAGCAAGAGAGAGAGATAGAGAGATAATCTAAATCTTAAATTTGTCCACTGTACTTATTTTAATTCAGTGAACTGCACAAAAACTGCAAAAAAAAAGTGTATTATTCCCAAGAATTGCAGTCATATATAATATTATTACATTATCAGCACCAGTTATTACATTTTCAAAGGGTTTTTAAATACTCGGCCAATAACGTAATAACCAGCCAATAATATAATAACTTATTACATTATTGGCAAAAAGTTATTACGTTATTGGCTCAAAGGTTTTATTATATTATTGGCAAGTTATTACATTATTGGCTTTATTACATTTAAAATGGCCAAAATTATTACATTCTTGGCCGTTATTACGTTTTTGGTTGTTACACGCCCCCATTGCGGACGCCTGTTACAGCAGCTCCTGCTCACCGCTGAGCTTCTTTCAAATTCTTTATCATTTACGTTTCTTATTTAGAATTTTTTTTTTCAGTTAGCTAGCTAGCACTTATGTTCTGTTTTGTTATGGAGACGAAGATTGCTCTCTTTATAGCGGTCTTTCTCCTATTTTTCCACGGACATGATCATGTGCGAGGACCCGGCGCCCAGCTGTGGCTCTATTGTTTACACCCGGGACCAGCTGTTAGCGCTACAACACAACGCAACACCAAACCCGGGATTACTCCAGATATAAAAGCTCTCCTGAAGGAGAAGCGGAGAGCTTTTAACTCTGGAAATAAGGAGGAGCTGAAGCCTGTGCAGAGGGAGCTACGGAGAAACATCACGCGGGGAAAGGAAGGATATAAAAAGAAGATGGAGGAACAGCTGCAGCAGAGCGACGTCAGCGGAGTCTGGAGAGGTCTGAAAACCATCTCAGGACACAAACAATCAGACTCCCAGGCCAGAGGCAACCAGCAGTGGGTGAATGATCTGAATCTGTTCTTCAATAGATTTGATCAGTCTGCCCCTCCCCTGGCCCAAACATCACGGCTGCAACCCCCCTCATCCTCACCTTTACCCTCCCCCTCACCTACACTCCTGGCACACTGCTTTGACAACTCCCCCGCTCCCCTGGACATCTCACCAACCACCCACCTCATCACCTCCACCCCCAGCACACAGCCCCCCTTGCTCCAGCTTGTCCTTCACTACCTTTCAGGTGAGAGATCAACTGAGGAAGATAAAGACGAGGAAGGCTGTGGGTCCAGACGGCATCAGTTCCAGGCTCGTGAAGTCCTGCACAGACCAACTATGCGGGATAGTTGAAACCATCTTCAACCTGAGTCTGAGGCTGGGGAGAGTACCACAGCTGTGGAAGACATCCTGCGTGGTACCGGTGCCCAAGACTCCGCCCCCCAAGGACTTCAGCAGCTTCAGACAAGTGGCATTAACATCACACCTCCTAAAGACTCTAGAGCGCCTGGTCCTGTCTTGTCTCTGCCCCGCAGTAGGCCCTTCAATGGACCCGCTGCAGTTTGCCTACCAACCTGGCATTGGGGTGGACGATGCCGTCATCTTCCTCCTGCATAGAGCTCTTTCCCACCTGGAGAAGCCCGGAATCTCTGTGAGAATCATGTTCTTTGATTTCTCCAGCGCTTTCAACACCATACAGCTTGCACTTCTGAGGACAAACTGGAGCACATAGGGGTGGCTAGTCACCTCACATCCTGGATCCTGGACTACCTCACGGACCGGTCGCAGTATGTCAGGACCCAGGATTGTGTATCGGACTTGGTGCAGAGAACTGAACCAGGACTTTGTGGACTGGTGTCCGAGGAACAACCTTCAGATCAAAAGCCAAAGAGCTGATGGTGGATTTCCACAGGCGCAGACTCCTCCCCCCAACACCGATGAACATCCAGGGAAAGGACATTTAGATGGTGACATCTTATAAGTACCTGGGTGTTCATCTTAACAATCAACTGGACTGGACTAACCACATAACAGCACTATACAGGAAAGGCCAAAGCAGACTCTACCTGCTGAGGCAGCTCAGGTCTTTTGGAGTGCAGGGGTGCTCCTGAAGACCTTCTTTGACACTGTGGTGGCATCAGCAATCTTTTACGGAGTGGTCTGCTGGGCAGCAGCGTCTCGGCTGCAGATAGGAAGAGACTGGACAAGCTGATCAAGAAGGCCAGCTCTGTCGTGGGATGCTCTCTGGAGTCTGTGCAGGTGGTGGGAGAAGGATTAATGGGACTAATGACTCCCATCCCCTGCAGGAGGAGATAACAGC
Organism: Epinephelus cyanopodus; assembly: GCA_026686955.1. Classification (NCBI taxonomy): domain Eukaryota; kingdom Metazoa; phylum Chordata; class Actinopteri; order Perciformes; family Serranidae; genus Epinephelus; species Epinephelus cyanopodus. The sequence goes on along the minus strand of CM048923.1, from coordinate 41,271,743 downwards.
TCTGGAGAGCTCCTTCAGCGATAGACTGATTCACCCAAAGTGTGTGAAGGAACGCTATCACAATCTCAATTATGGGATCAATAAAGGTGTATCTTATCTTATCTAATTTATCCCACTATTGGCAATGGCACTACTGTACTTTCAATAAAGCAATTGTCCTATTAAATTCACAAAACTCTGAATACATTGCTCTTCTTAATGGGTTCAGTTCACTATTTAATCTCCGATTTCCTATGACCTGTATCCCAAACACACACCATGTGAAACTGTACTTGGGCAACTGTGCACTCAATGGGTATGGACTAGTAATAATACATTCATTAGTCTAACCTATGTAAAGGCAGCAATAGACAGTTTGCTGATCCAGTAGGGAGCTGGGGCGGTACAGGATCAGACCCATGGCACTGGGGTTTGCCCTGGCTGTATCCAAGCTTCTAAATGGCACAGTTGCACCTTATTAAACTGGATGTCTGTATTTACAGCACTGGTGTGCCACTTCCAAACTGCAGGGGAGCAAAAATACAAATTCTCACATAATGTTGCTTTAGAGAGCCGCTGCAGCCCTGTGTCATCAGCAGGAATCTGAGGTCCTCTGATCAGGGTTTGTTGCTTATTTCTCGCTCTAGGCTCAAGAAAAAAGCAGACTGTGCTTTTGAGGCTGTAGCCCTCAAACTTTGAATCCATCTCCCTTTGGACTTTTGATCTGTTGCACATCTTTAAAAAGCAGCTCAAGATCCATTTGTTTGGATTTGCTTTCACTTAGTTTAAGTATCTTATGTAAGTTTTACTCCTATATTTTATGTTATATATTCTTATTCTATAATGTTCATAGCTTGATGTCTGCATTTCACATCTCCTCCTTTGTTTTTTTAACTTTTTTTGTCTTTTTTTTCTTTGTGGTATGTGCCTTTGAAAGGTGCTGTTTCAATAAACATACTGACTGAATTACTTCTCCTGCAAAAGGCCTAACTATTGCATGTACATTGCATTGCAATGACAGAACTAACTGCAGGTTTGTTAATGAATTTCAATTTTGTATCACAAACGCAAATGTAAATTAAATCATCTTCTTTACAGATGAGTTATGGACAATTAGCATTATGGATTTTTCTAAATAAAGGTACAATCAATTAATCTATAATAACTGAGGTGAAATAATCTGCATTAAACTTATCTGATTGAAAATACTACTTTCATTTTCACTTGAATAACATCTTTTTGTTTATGGTATTGGAATGGAGAACATTTACCCATGGAGTTATCTCTCCTTCCTGCTGCTGTCTGTGCCTCTCTCCGCTGACTTTTATTTCTTTCCTGTGATGCATAAACAACAAGTCTCAGAGCCTGTTATACAGTTGCCTTTGGTGGGGAAATCATCTGATTGCATACATTTCCTCCTTCTTCTGTCCTTAATTGGATTTCTTCCTCTCTTTTTAGATTGCCATGTGTTTGATCTCCCCCTTCCCCTTCCTTCTCCTCCTCCTCCTCCTCCTCCTCCCCCCTCTTCAATGTTTCCATCCATCTATGGATCAGAGGAGGGAGGGAAGAAGGAAGAGGAGGAGAATATAGTTCAGGCCAGTGGCTGGGCTATCAAAGACAGTCTCTGGGGTGCATTGCATTTGTAGGTGTACGCATGTACTCAAAAGAACCAGCTAATTGACTCACCAGTGCATAAAAGCTAAAACAGCAGACCTCTCAAGGTTTTTACAGCATATTAACACACTATTGCATAAGATGCAATCAGCTAAAATATATGATACTGATAAGAATAATTGCCTTAGTTACATACTACCTCAGACTTCAGTTTCTTCTAAGTAAACAATTACTTTTATATGTAAAAGTTTGGTTACAATATTGTCACTTAATATTGTAATTTCCCTGCGGGATTCAGTTTATCAAAGGAGGCTATGATTAAGGCATCAGAACTGTCGTCAGTCAGGAATGATGGCAGGCAGGGATTTGGATGATTGATATGACAAGTGCAACTACAACAGTGCCCTGCAAACAGGTTCTTTGCCAAGTTGAATGATAGGTGGAAGGGGGCTGAGATGAAAGTAAAACCAGCAATTCACAAAGCAGTTCTATTGCCAGGGGGAAACTGACAGACAAACAATGCTACACTGATGAGGCAACCTAAAAAATATTGCACCATGATGCATAATGCAACAGGTACAGACCAACACCAAATTTTAGTATGAATGCGTAACGAGAGCACAGATTTAGAGCACAGACAGAGGTGATGCTTTTTTATCATGCAGACTGACACTTTATGCTTATTTTTATATCTTGATGGTTTATTGCTGTTTATTGCCTCATGATGACTGACAGTCTGACTTGCCTTGTGTTTGCGTGACTAGTATGCTCCACCAGAGTCTGTGGAGAGGTGCAGCTATTGCTGACTGTAAAAATGCATTTACTGTAGTTTCCCCACACAATTAAATTAGTTGACTTTGAGACACACAGTGCTAACATTAACTTTACTATTTTCAATCCACTCAACACATAAAGGGTCAAAGGTCACAAAGTCAAATTTACTGTAATAAAAAGGAACATGGAAATACCTGAACTATAAACTGAAAACATACTGGGATTTTGTTTAACTGTGAAAAAAATGTAGGCTGGATAATTTGCTCTTAAGGTTTATTAAGTGATACTGAAATAAATCACAGAACTATAGGTGAAATAATAACCCCTTCTTTTTTACCACTTTGGAGCATCCCATACAGTTTCAGTTGACCAATCAAAGCTTTGTAGACAGGATTAAGAATGGGACCATCATATTCCCACACAACAGCCCTGTGACCCTTTTCCACCAAAATTAGTGCATGTCTGCAGGTTTTATAAACATGGGTAAACCCGCTAACAATCGACGACGGACACGGCTCTGCAGCAGACAAGTATGCCTTTCTGGGTTTGTGTGGGATTTTTTGGTGTGTCACGTTTGACATCACGGACAGGCCCCCAAACACGTTAGTAAACAGTAGAAATCAGCACTTTTTCTTTTTATATATCTTACTTATTGGGTCTCTCTTTCAAACTCGGTGTAGACTAATTTTGATCAATGTTTGAGCCCTGCTTTGGTAGAGAGGGACAGTATTTTGTGGTGGCACATCATTGCATCTCACAAGTAAAAGGCGCTAAAATGAGAATGTTTACCTGGGTGTCCATCAATGCCTCTCAGCTGATAAATACCTATGACAACTGCAGGGTCATGCCTGAGTCATGTCATCCTGAGCCAGCCTTTTGTTGCATCAACCTCATCTGTCACACTTTCACAGCCTACTTTGTGGTTATATTAAATGCAGGGCTGAGTAACAAGCAAGCAGTATAAGTAGCAGCAAGGGGGTCTGGGGATGGGCCCCCTGGACAAACATTTTGGCTGTAAAAAGTCAAATTTGGTGGCCTCTGACCAGTGTTGGGGGTAATGCATTGCAAAAGTAACATGTTATTAAATGTACAATCAGTACGTTTACATGGACAGTTTAATTCCACTTTCATTCGGAATGAAAGGCCATTCCGATTAAAAGTGGTCATGTAAACAGTCATTCCGATTGAAGAATGGTCAAAACTCAAAACTAAATCCGATTAAAGGGGGTGGTATATTCCGTTTGTCGTTCCGAATGAAAGAGTTTTGTGTGCATGTATACATTCATTCCTCTTTAAGTTCATTCCGATCTCTCTGCGCATGCTTGCTACCTTTCCCTTCCCGTGTGATGGCCCATGACAATACATGATACAAGATGGCAGCAAAGGCAAAAAGCAAACACTGGTCCCAAACAGAAACTATCTTTTTAATTTCAACGCTATAAGATTTAAATATAATGAGTTGAATGGATGGACGTTGTAACAGCCATTTATTTGTGTGTTTATTTATTTTATTTTTTGTTGTAAAACAATTTGTACTTTGTAGCACTGTAGCAACTTCCGGTGGAAGTGCACTTATTCAGCCAGGATAATGAGGCTCGGTGTGTGTGTAGAGGCAAACAGTTTTTGACTGTGGCTGAGGCACGGCTGAGGTGCGTCCACAGATAGGAGCAGTATCAGATAATAGGCTACCTAACTGCAAAGCAAGGTGCTTCTTTTACCAAATTTGTGGAGGAAATAAATGGAGCAAAGCAACGGGAAACGTCTGGACGTTGTTTTCTGAGAGCCGAGCTTGGCATGCGTCAAACAATTGCACCAACACACATCTGCAGTAAGTGACAGTGGAAAGACACTTACATTAGTCAAAAACTGGCTTCCATGAACCTTTAAAACTGTCGTCACGCGTTGCCTGAGTGTGATTGATGCTGGATCACCTGCGCATTTTGGAGTTGCCAGGGAGGACAGAGCACGCAAACACAAGGGACGCCAACAAGGAGCATCCAGCTGCCGTGGAAAAGAAGCCGCGCCGACTGTCTATCTTCCAGCACGAGGAGAGGCCAACTCGCCGACACCAGCAACGGGAACATGGCTGCAGATCTGGAGCCGCAGCAGGATGGGTTAGGACGCCTATTCTCACTGATTCTTCCTCATGAGGTATGAGTAGCGCTACACAAAGAAATTGGCCATTTTTGACTCTGTGTGCACACATTTTCTGGCATAAATCCAAGCTTGGTGGCTGAAAAAGACTTTGACTCTGACTGACTTGTTGCGCTTCCGTGTTCGTGTGGGACTGTTGCCATGGCAAATATAGACAATAACAATGACGCGTTGGACATGCCTGCAGAATCTGTTGGGGATGCCGCTGATGATTTGAATGAAAACGTCATGTCTATTAAAGACTCAGATGAAAATGGAGAAATCAAATCGGATAAATCAAAGCGGGTTATTAAATTAACTACCAAGGCACTTTGTGAAAAACTTGAAAGGTTACAAGGTAATAGAAAGGCTAAATTAAAGTTTGTTGTTTTATGTGATGAAGCCAAAGCATTACATGATTCATTGATGGGTTTTTTAAATGGTGATGAACTTGAAAGACAACAAACATGGTTTAAAGCAAAAATGATGATAAATAACGAGTTCATTAATGATATGCAAAAATGGTTTACACAAGGTTTCAACAATGGTGATAAAATTGATGATAAAAACAGGTCATCACAGGTTGAAAACAATGAAAAAGATGAAAATGAAGTCATTGATGACGTTCTCCCTGAGGACAGTGTGTCAAACGTTGCCAGCAAGCGCTCAAGCAAGCAGAGTTTTGGCAGCAGGAAAAGCAGTAGCTCCACAGCATCTGCACGCATTAAAGCAGAGGCTGAGAAAGCTGCACTCATTGCACGTGCAGCAGCTCTGAAGGGGAAGCATTTGCTGGAGGAACAGGAACAACAGCTACGGAGACAAAGAGAGCAGCTTGAGTTAGAAGCTGAAGTAGCTGCAACAACTGCAAAACTCGCAATTCTCCAAGCTTCAGACAGTAAAAGTGTATCTAACGCTCCATCAGATGGCATGAATTCCTATCTGGAAAGGAAAACTCAACAGCAAACTATTTCCAAATCTCTCAACCCCATGGCAAAGGAGTATGAACCTCCTTCAGGAAACGCATTAAGACACAGAAAAGAGTCAACACTAACACAGAATGATCCATCCTCAATGGACGCACATCCCAAGGAGACAAGTAAACAGCTCACAATTAAACCAAGCCAAGAGGCTCAGGTCAACAGAGGTTATCACTATCAGCCTAATGTGCATGAAACAGCACAACATGCTCTCAATCTTCCTTATGCTCAGCCATCATTAGATTTCATACAACCTATGCAACCACAACTCAAGGAGAAATCATTTGGAGGCATCTACCACATAATGCAGAAACAGACTGAGATCACAGCAGCTCTTGTCCAACAGCAGCGCTCACTGTCTCTACCGGCTAGAGACATTCCAGTGTTCGATGGAAATCCTCTTGAATACAGAGCCTTCATGTGTGTTTTTGAGCATGGTGTGGAAGACCGGGCCAACAAAGCTGATTGTCTGTACTTTTTGGAGCAGTTCACTAGGGGGCAACCTAGGGAACTTGCGCACAGCTGTCAGCACATGGATCCTGAACGCGGCTATGCACTGGCAAAAGATCTTCTACATGAACACTTCTGCATATACAGAGAAAGCGCTGGCATGGCCTCCAGTTAAATCTGAGGATGTGAAGGCATTGCAGGCCTACTCTTTGTTTCTGCGTGGTTGTTGTAACATGATGGGAGAGCTTGAGTATATGGAAGAGCTGGATACGCCAACCAACATGAGAACAGTAATGTCAAAACTGCCATTCAAATTGAGAGAAAGATGGAGGACCGCTGCACATGACGTGTTGGAGAAATGCAAACGCAGGGCACGGTTCACAGATCTTGTCACTTTTATTGAACGTGAGGTCAAGATATTATTGGATTCTGTCTTTGGTGATATTCAGGACTCTTCATCTGTGAAAAATGGCTTGAAGAGTGTGACTAAGTCACACAGAAAAGACGTTAGGGGAAATAGCTTTGCCACTACAATAAAGCTTGCTGAAAATGTGGATGAACTGGGAGCTAATGGTCATGTTCCAAGGAAACAAGGTACAACTGAGAACTGTTATCCCACTGTTTGTGCATGCTGCTCTCGTGAGCACTCATTGGAGGAGTGTCCACAACTAGTCAGAAAGAAGCATCGGGAGAAAATCAACTTTTTAAAGGAGAAAGGAATTTGCTTTGCCTGCCTGTGTACTGGACACATGAGCAAGAACTGCGAGCTGATATTACCAGCTACCAGATGTACTCACGCAAAGGTAAATGCCTGCGACATCACATAATATCATTACTCAAGAAGACATAGAACGGTGGTCATACCTGTCAGACATTCAGATTCCCCGCATAAAGGCCAATGTCGACTTGTTAATTGGTAGCAATGCTCCCAAGTTACTGGAACCCTGGGATGTCATCAACAGCTGTGGAGGAGGCCCATACCATAAAGACAGTGCTGGGTTGGGTCATTAATGGTCCCATGCAAGGGGGTGACACCACTAACCCAGACATTGGGCTAAGTGTTGCTGCAGTGAATAGGATCTCTGTTTGCCAGCTGAAGGAACTGCTGAACAACCAATATATGCATGACTTCAATGAGAAGACATATGAGGACAAAGAAATGTCGAGAGAAGACATAAGGTTCTTAGAAACTGCAAGTCACTCTGCAAAACTGTTGGATTGGCACTATAGCCTGAAAATGCCTTTTAGGAAAGAGCACCCCATGCTCCCTAATAATCTCTCTATGGCCAAGCAAAGGATACTTTGCTTGGCCTCAAAGCAAAGTATCCTATCATCAGTAAAGAAGTATCCTATCATCAGTAAAGAAGCTCAAAGCTTCTTTACTGATGTCATCAACAAAGGCTCAGCATCAGTTGGACTGTGAAGAAGGAAAGGTTTGGTATATCCCACACCACGGAGTCTACCATCCGAGAAAGAACACTCTGCGTGTGGTATTTGACTGCGGTGCAACCTTTAAGGGAACATCACTGAACAGCCAACTCTTGCAGGGTCCCAACCTTACTAGCAGTCTGCTTGGAGTGCTCACAAGGTTCAGGCAGGAGCCTGTGGCTTTGATGGGAGACATACAGCAGATGTTTTATCAGGTTAAGGTTGCAGAAACAGACACAGACTTCCTTCGTTTCCTTTGGTGGCCTGAGGGTGACCTGAGTAAAGAAATGGCAGAGTACAGGATGACTGTTCATTTGTTTGGGGCCGTTTCGTCCCCTAGTTGCGCTTGCTATGCACTCAGGAAGAGCTGAGGACAATCAGACCCTCTTTCCAGCTGATGTGATTCAGACAGTGAAACAAAACTTTTATGTTGACGATTGTTTGATGAGCACATCGTCAGAAGAAGAGGTTATTAAAATGATTGAAGATCTTACAGCTGTCTGTCAAAGAGGAGGCTTCTGTCTGACAAAGTGGGTCAGTAACAGCCGTGCAGTGCTCCGCACAGTTGCAGAGGAACAGATCAGGAGGTGCATTAAGCCAAAAGACTTTGGGCAACCTACATCGGCCCAGCTGCATCACTTTTCCAATGCAAGTGAAGGTGGATATGGTACCGTCAGTTACATACGGATGGAGAATGACAGGCATGATGTTCATGTGTCCTTCCTGCTCGGCAAAGCAAGAGTTACACCACTAAAACAGGTCAGCATTCCACGCTTGGAGCTTACAGCTGCGGTTCTCACTGTTCGTGTGGACAGGATGTTAAGAGCAGAGCTGCAGCTACAAGTGGAGGACTCAATCCTCTGGACAGACAGCACCTCCGTTCTGAAATATATAAGGAATGAGGACAGGCGTTTTCATACCTTTGTGGCAAACCGGGTTTCAACCATCAGAGAAGCTACTAATGTGTTGCAATGGAGGTATGTAAATACTAAAGACAATCCGGCAGATGAAGCATCCAGAGGCATGAAAGTGGATAACCTGCTGATTGACAGCAGATGGATTTAAGGGCCCGTGGAAGCCAGAAAAGTGTTGGCCGGAAAATATTGTGGAAAACACCATTCCAGCGGATGATCTGGAAGTCAAGAAAGACTGCACTGTGAACACCGTAATCATCAAGGACTCACCTAATGCCACTGACCAACTTATCACCTATCAACTTATCACCTATTTCTCAGACTGGAGGAGGCTTAAGGTTGCAGTTGCCTGGTTCCTCAAGATAAAGAAGGTTATAATAATAATAATAATAATAATAAATTTTATTTATATTGCACTTTACATTAAAGAAATCTCAAAGTGCTACAAAGAAAGCATAAAACTTACGGTGAAGCATAACTAGTAAAAAAACACAAACCTAACAATGAGACATAAATAAAAGGCTAGGGAAAGGCCTTTGTAAAAAGGTAAGTCTTTAGGCTGCGTTTAGAAGAATCCACAGTCTGTGGTGCTCTCAGATGTCAGGGAGAGCATTCCACCATCGAGCAAAAGGCTTGATCGCCCATGCTGTACAGCTTGGTCCTGGGGACCCTGAGGAGGTTGGCTGTGCTGGATCGGAGGGTGCGTGAGGAGGTCTGGGGGAAGAGGAGTTCCTTTAGGTAGGCTGGGGCATTTCCGTGTACACACTGGTGGGTAAGGAGGGAGATCTTATATTCAATCCTGAGTTCCACAGGGAGCCAGTGCAGTGATTTCAGGATGGGTGTGATGTGGTCATATTTGTGCACCCTCATCAGGATCCTAGCAGCGCTGTTCTGAATGTATTGGAGCTTGTGAATGCTCTTGCTAGGGATCCCAATGAGGAGCGCATTACAATAGTCCAGCCTGGAGGAGACAAAGGCGTGTACCAGTTTTTCAGCATCGGACAGAGAGAGTGTGGGGCGGAGCTTGGCAATGTTCCTAAGGTGGTAGAAGGAGTTCTTACACAGGTGCTTGATGTGGGTGTCAAACGTCATGTGGGAGTCCATTCTCACACCCTACCAGCAAAGGTGATAGAGGTTATGGGGGATGATCGTACTTGATGTGGAGTACCGACCAGCATGGCTTCGGTTTTGGAGCTGTTGAGTTGTAGGAAGTTGTGATTCATCCACGCCTTAGTCTCCTCCAGACAGGTTGTCAGTGTGGCTGGTGATGGAGATGATGAAAGGGCTGTAGGGGGTGTTGGCTCCGTCCTGATTTAGAGCTGCGTGTCATCGGCATAGCAGTGAAATGACACGCCGTGCCTGCTGATGACACGGCAGAGAGGGAGCATATATAGGGTGAATAGGAGGGGGCCAAGGACAGAACCCTGGGGGACACCACAGGTAACAGGCTGGGTTAAGGATTTAGCGCCTCCAAAGGAGACGCACTCGGTCCGTCCAGCCAAATAGGACTGGAACCAGCTCAGGACCAGGTCACAGAGACCAACGGTGGAGTGCAGACGATCCAGGAGGATGGCATGATCCACTGTGTCAAACGCTGCCAATAGGTCGAGGAGGACAAGAAGGGATGGACATCCAACATCCGCCGCCATCAACAGGTCGTTGGTGACCCTTACTAGGGCTGTCTCAGTGCTGTGAGCTGACCGAAACCCAGACTGGAACTTCTCAAAGATGTTGTTGTCTCTGAGGTGGGTTTGGAGCTGTGAGCCAACTACCTTCTCCAGCACCTTGGAGAGGAACGGGAGGTTGGAGATTGGCCTGTAGCTACCGAGGGCTTGCAGGTCCAGAGTGGGCTTCTTCAGGAGGGGAGTGATGATGGCAGTTTTGAGAGCTGGCGGAACATGGCCAGCCTGTAGGGAGAGGTTTATGACACCGGTGATCAGGGGACCAATGGCGCCGATGTTAGCCTTCGCCAGGGCTGTGGGGAAGGGATTCAGGGCACAGGTAGAGCTCTTCATCCTCCCGATGATGCGCTCAACCTCCCGCTGTGTGGTGTTGTAGAAACAGCAGAGAGGCTGGGAGATTTCAAGCTGTGGGACGACAGCTGGAGCAGGGGGAGCAGAGGAGCCAGGGAGGAGAGAACAAATGCCATCAACCTTAGCTCTGAAGAAAGACATGAAGTCGTTGCACTGCTTCTCGGTGGTCACTCTGTGTACCTGGGTTTGGGGTTTGAGGAGGTTGTGTATAGTCGTAAAGAGCTGTTTGGAATTGCCAGGGCTGTTACTGATGATTTTGGAATAGAACTTCGACTGTGCATCTTTAAGGGCTTTGGTTATGTTGAAACTAAGCCAAAAGAGAAAGGAGTTGCAGGCTTCAGTTGCAAATAATCCTTCCAGTCATATACAGTTGGAGATGAGGAGGGTCAGAAGTGCATTCAGGGGTCAGAGTGTCACATCAGATGACCTTCTGGAGGCAGAAATGTCCATCATTCGTTACGCCCAGCAGCAGTGGTTCAATGAGGAAATCGATACACTTTCATCAGGAAAGTCTACAGTCAGAAAGGAAAGTCCCATTTACAAACTGGATCCACACCTGGAGAATGGTTTGCTTAGAGTAGGTGGAAGACTGAGTAGGGCAGCTTTGCCGGAAGAACGTCCACTCGTCTTGTCAAAGGATCAGCATATCGCAACTCTCATCCTTAGGCATACTCAACAACAGCTGGGCCACAGTGGTAGAAACCTCACACTTTCCAAGCTAAGAAGGAAATATTGGATTACAAGTGCAAATTCTGCAATAAGGAAAATCATATCCAACTGCTGGGCGGCACGGTGGTGTGGTGGTCAGCGTAGGTTCTCTCCGGGCACTCCGGCTTCCTCCCACAGTCCAAAGACTAGACAAGATTAACAAACATTGGAGAATCCTAGAATGTGATCCAAGTTTGGACCATTTGACAGCCTCCAAACCTCACTTTTGCTTTAAAAGAGGTAGAAATGTCAGAGATTTTGTGGTGAGTTCTATGTACAAGGAACCCACACAAACTAATTGGCTTGCTCAACAAGTATATGGAAATTATAGATGTGGAAAATGTGCTCATTGTTCTAATACAGTTGACACCAAAACATTCAATCACCCTCATTCAGGAAAGAAATATGGCATTAAGGAATTCATTAACTGTCTTTCTACACATGTTGTTTACATTTTGAAATGTCCTTGTGGTTTAATGTATGTGGGCCAAACAAAACGTCATCTCAAATTGAGAATTGCTGAACATAAGGCTGCCATCAGAAATGGAAACATGGATTATGCCATTGCTAGACATTACAAAGAGAAAAAACATGGGTCACCCTCTTCTCTTAAATTTATTGGTATTGAGAAAGTGCAACCCAATCCAAGAGGGGGTAATCTGATTAACCAGCTCTTAATAAGGGAAGCATTTTGGATCCATGAATTGAACACACTTGAGCCACATGGACTTAATGAGACACAGGATTTGAGTTCTTTTCTGTGATATAAATATTGACTTATGTCTCCTCCCACAGGTAATTGGGATCCATAGGGAGAGATGAGCCACTAGGTCTCTTGTCACTTCCCTCCTGTGGGTGTGTTTCTGTGTTTATGCCGAGCGAACCTGAAGAAGCCACGGGCGAAACGCGTAGTTCGCTCTGAATAAAATCACAGCAATTCAGTTCAGTGTGCGGTGGTTTATGTTGATGTTTTGACCAAGATGTTCCTGCGGCCAATCAGCACCTGATTCCTGAAACTGGCTGTGCAAAGGGAGTCCGGTTTAATGTATAATCTACTATTTGACTGAAGGCTGATTTAAAAACATTCAATGAACACAATAAACATGAAAACTGCTGCAAAGTATGTCACCGTTTATAACACTAGTAACGGAAACCCGTAAAAAGAATGGTCTAGCAGAATGCTAAGGAGTGGAGAAGTGAGTGATTAACTGTAATTTTATTTATCAATTACACACAATCATATAGGCTACATCAATCAACAGATTGTAAAACAATCAATAAAAGATCACATTATATAATTTACGTATCTTCCAATGATGTAGACCTACATCAGTCTAATAATAGACTGAAAGAAAAGACCTTTGAAAACTTTTTACCACTATTTAGCCAACCTCACCTTGTTCTGAATGGCCTCTCACATCTTCAGTGTACATCTCTCTACCACCAAGTAGTTTACCCAGCTGCCTTGCATCCTTGTGTCTGATGCTGCCTCCCTAGACTGCAGCATAAAACACACTTGCTGCCACAGACTGATAAATCATTGACTCAAGATTCAAGCAAAACAAAACAAAACATGACCATCTGACTGAACTTCTTGAACTTCTCTGTCACTTCTAAAAGGAAAGCAGAAAATGTCACTCAATTTGGATACAAAAGTAGATTGCTGGTCAATGATAACTAAAGTTATTAATTTAGTCATGAACACATTTACTCAATCTGGAAGAAATAGAGGAAGGATAAGTATTTGTTGAGAATATAACTGATAGCTTGTAGTCATTCTATCTTCAAAGTAACTAAAATGAATGAATTTGATCGTAATTACTTATCTAAGAAAACTGAATTAAAATCAACACAGCTACGCCTCCTATTTGACATCAGCTCTTATCACAACACTGCACAGCAGCAGCTGAAGGAAGTTTTGCCTACTTCTGTGCAGAGACTAGTAATATAATATGTATAATATAACATGTTACAGTAAATTCGGACCATACCTCCATGGTTGATTGCTCCATCTAAGCGATTTCTCAGATGGTAAAGAATTTTATGATTTAGTGGCATCCGGAAAGGACAACAGGGACAATCGTATGCTTCTGCTGCCAGAAAAACAGGCTCTTCAGTGGCCAGGAAATGGGTGGGATGCTGTGGACATATCCACAAAAAAAGAACAACTGACCATTAGATTCAAGATACACAAGGCCTATTAGCATTAGTGTTCTTTCACATTCAGGTTAATTCATTCATTCAAATAAGCTTTAAATACAACATTTAAATTCAACATTGTAACTGCTACAAGAAATGAATACCAAACAAAATTTCATTGCACTGACTTGCAATGACAATAAAGCTTCTTAATTAATTAATTTCCACATTAGATAACTTTTTTGTTACGTTACATAACTTAGCGTCACTTTCGATATATACATGCAATGAAAAGGCTATGGCTCTGGTGGTCGTTAGAGCATTTGTGATTTGGCTGCTTTTGTTGTATGGGACACTTAGCGTTGTGTGCACCGTGTATACTGGTTAGTATAAGTTTCCAGGTGCAGTTAACCAGTTTTGTAAGCAAGTTATCATGGCAACACTTGATGACTTTATTAGCACACCTTCAGAGGAGTTGCTTGAGCAGTTCACCAAAGATCAGCTGCTAAAACTCGCTAGTTATTATGACATTGAGATTGTTAGCAGTGAGAAGAGCTTAAAGGAGAGTGTTCTTAAGGCTACGTTAACAGAAAATGGTGTATTAAAGCCTGTACCTCCCTCAGCTTCTCAAAGTATTTCTGAATCTTCTCAAATAACAGATGTTGCTCTTGAGTTGAGGCTTAAAGAATTAGCCTTACAAGGATTGCAATTACAAGATAAGCAACGGGAGCGACTGCTAAAAGAGAAGCAAATGCACCTAGAGCATGAGCATTTCCTCAAAGAACTGGAACTAAAGCAGGCTTTGTTGCGCCCCCCTAATGTTGAGTCATCTGCATTCGATGGAGCTAGAAACATTAGATTGGTTCCTCCTTTTGTAGAGAAAGAAGCTGAAAAGTATTTCCCTCATTTTGAATGTGTGGCCACCCTTTCAAAATGGCCAAAACATGCATGGATTTTACTTTTGCTGAGTGTTTTGGTGGGAAAAGCACAGGAAGTTTACTCTGCTTTAAGCACTGAGGAAAGCCTGGACTATCAGACCGTTAAAGGGGCTATTCTGAGAGCTTACGAACTTGTCCCTGAAGCTTACTGCCAACAGTTTAGAAGTCTCAGGAAACTTGATAAGCAAACTTATGTTGAGTTTGCAAGAGAAAAAGACTCCCTCTTTAGCAGATGGTGCAAGTCTCAGAAAGCAGAAACAAAAGAAGATCTCAAACAATTGATCTTGCTTGAAGAATTTAAAAACTGTCTGCTTGACATCATTTGTACATATTTAAATGAGCAAAAAGTGTCCACTTTGGATAAAGCTGCTGTTTTGGCAGCTGAGTTCCTCTTGACCCATAAGATTGATTTTGACAAAAGACAGGGCGAGCAAAAGGGAAGAGCTTTGTTTCACAGACCTCGTTCTCCAAAGCCTGTGTCCATGTCTGCTTCCTTCATTGAATTCATTGAAGTCCGCCAAAGATGTTGCTGTCGAGGCCAAAGAGAACCTCATGCGCATCCAGAAAAAGGCATTTGTTGCTGCCCTGACCCGAGCTGGAGAAAAGGCGGAGCCCAGGCCTGAACTAATCTCAAGCCCCGCTGATCTGCACCGGCCTCCTGCCGGGGCTGCAGTCACAAGCCTGATGGATATCCAGCGATTCAGCAGCCTAACCAGACTGGAAAAGTCACTCGCACTGGTCTGGAGGGCAGCAAAGAAGTTTCTTCGTGGCACAGCCAGGGGAAGACCAAAGTGGGAGGCAGTCCCGTTCGATGGCACAGTCACCGTGGCAGAAAGAGAGGACGCCTTCCGAGACCTCTGTCTGGTGGCACAAGTAGGAGCTACCTTTCCCAGCACCACAACAGACCGGCTGGTCGTGTACAGGGATGAGGCAAGTGGGCTATTGGTATGCAGAGGCAGAATCCAGCACTTCAAAGAAGACGGCTTGGCTGTTCCCCTGATCCCCTTTGACACCTGGCTGGGGACTTTGCTTGCACACCAGAGTCACCAAGAAGGGCATGAAGGAGTTGCCGGGACTCTACTCAAGATGCGAAAGAGGGCTTGGGTTGTGCAAGCCAGAAGGCTGGCCCAGAAAGTCGTCAACGAGTGTATCCACTGCAGGAAGGCCAGAGCTCAAGTCTGTCAACAGGTGATGGGTGACCTGCCAGTGGAAAGATCAAGACCTGCTGCGCCATTCCAGTTCATGTCAGTTGACCTGTTTGGACCTTACCTGGTGAAGGACGATGTCAAAAGAAGAGTATCCATGAAGGTCTGGGGGGTCATCTTCTGCTGCATGGCGAGCCGGGCCCTGCACATAGACCTGGTCAACAGTATGTCCACAGAGAGCTTCCTAATGGCCTACCAGGGATTTACTGCGATCAGAGGCCACCCCCTCAAGGTTTGGTCAGATCCTGGGACCAACTTCATTGGTGCAAAGTCCTTGCTGAGGGATTTGTATGCCTTCCTGAAGAGCCAAGACAGAGCAAGCCTGGAGGAGTATGCAGCGACAAATGGGACAAACTGGACCTGGAAAGTGCTCCCTGCCGACTCACCACATCGGAATGGAGCTGCTGAAGCTGCCGTGAAGGTCGCCAAGAGAGCTCTTCAAAGTTTGAGCAAGTCAACTAATCTTACCTTCAGTGAGTTCCTCACAGCCCTCCAAATGGCAGCTAACCTGGCAAACGAGCGTCCTATTGATACGAGAGTCCAGAGTCGGGAGGACCGTGTGGAGTACGTGACGCCAAACTCACTCCTCCTGGGCCGAGCATCTCACAGTGGTGACTCCAAGTCTTTTGATTTCCAGAACTACCCCTACAAGCGGCTCAGAGAAATCCAGGTCCAAGTCAACGAGTTCTGGAAAGCATGGTGCCAGCTTGCTGGCCCAAACCTTTTCGTTAGATCAAAATGGCATGTTACAGAAAGAAATGTCTCCGTTGGTGATGTTGTTTGGCTTTGTGATCAAAATGCTTTGCGTGGGCAGTTTAGACTTGGTAGAGTCATCACTGTAGCTCCCGATTCAAAGGGCATTGTTAGGGATGTTGAGGTTCTTGTCACTCCAGGCAACTGTGCCTCAGTCCACCATCAGCAGCCAGTGATCCGCTCCACAGTTTTTAGTGACCAGAGAGAGAGGTCTAATGGTGTAGTATTGCGCAGAGATGTCAGGCGGCTTGTAGTTCTTTTACCTGTAGAGGAGCAGTGTCCCTAGTGGGGAAGTTGTTTGCTAAGTTGTTTGCCTTTTCAGTTTTGCAACCTTTCTGACTAAGTTCAGAAAGCTTGAGTGGGAGGTGTTGCGGCGAACAGCTGTTTTGTCAGCTGATGCCCGAACCCATGACTGCGGCGGCCCTGTGACGTGCTCGGCAACAGGCAGAACCCCGTTTAGATTATTGTAGTTTTCTTTAAGAGAGCACTTGGTAGAGCACATCCACTCCCGTATTCACCCAGGTGACCAGAGAGGTTTTTTTTATATAATTCGGCATTAGTTCGGCCAGTCAATTTACAGAATCAAAGCCAATTTATTTTACTTTCATGCAAAATTACAGCGGTGAGCGCTCCCGTCTCATCAGCTGGTGCGCGAGCGCCTTAATTACCCAGCTGTGTCAAATCAGGCAGAGTAAAGAGACGCCACTGCAGAGCAGAGCAAACTTTTAGTTCCTCCACAGAGCTGTGAGAATACTACCAACACAGAGCTGAACGGACAGCCGGTAAGAGCACTTTTTATTTTCTTTGTGGATGTGAGGCACTTGTTGCGCTGCTGCGGCATTGAAATGTGGGGCAAGGTGTTTGTGTATGTAGCGTCCGGTGCTTTGTGTAATGTTGGCTGGATAAATGGTTGCTTATGGGGGAAACGGGTCACTTGGTTCACTGCAAGATAATAATTTTACATTGGATATGGGTTGTAAATATGTGCCTCTAAAACTGGGGCAAAATTTGTGGTTAACTCATTAGGTTTATTAATTTGTGTGTTGGATTTAACCAGTTCCATTAATTCATTGTTTCCCATGGTTAAAAATGTATTTTGATGCATTCACACTGAAATAATTCAGTTAAAATCTGTTTTAACTTAAAGGGAGAAAATTAATCTATTTTCATGTACTTGTGTAATGGTTCACGGTTAATATTTAAGGGTTTGATAATAATTAATTGTGTTGCATTAATTGTTAATTATTATGGGTTTTGATAATTATTTGATTTGTGAGTACCTGGGTTTATAAAAATGTTAATCATGTGGGGTTTGTCATTTAAGGTTTTTCACCTGCTGGAAATAAAAAAGGAAAAAAAAAAGGAAAAACAGTCTGGTCTTGTTGAGTGAAGTCCTGCTTAATTGTTCAGCGTTGGTACACCCCTTCAAGTGTGGGGAGCACAGCAAACAACCGTAACACTTGACAGTCATTATGAAGTTTTTCCCTGAAACCCCTGGATGAACCCCCCCCTTTATATATATATATATATATATATATATATATATATATATTTATACATATGTACTCTATTCTTGATTTATTTATCTATTATCTATTTATTTTCTCATATTTTTGTACTGATTTACTATTATTTAATGTATATGACGGTCCCTGATGTATTTGATATATCCTTCATGTACTCTCATCAGTTGTGCTGCTTGTTATTGTATACCTTGCTATTTTGTACATTTAAAATGTTCAAGAAAAAAAAAAAAAAAAAACGAACCACATGACAACAGGGACCTGTCACGGGTCGGTCAGGGCTCTACCACAGGCCAAATGGAAATTTGAAGGGGAACTGCCCATTGGTCCGACAGCCAGTTATTCCGACATCCCATTGGTCCAACGACATTCCATTGTTCTGACCATATTAAACCCATTGTTCCGAAGGCCCGTTGTTCCGAAATCATCATGATGCCCTGTGGTTAAGGTCTGGTTAGGTTTGGCAGAAAAACCACTTGGTTACAGTTGAACCCTAAGTTCTGTGATGTTGTATGTGAGAATACTGCATGTGTTTGTTGTCAGCATGTGTTTGCTTGCATTTAAAGTCATCAGTGTCCTGGGGAGAGAGAGCACTGCCTTTCCCTTTTGAAGATGTAGTCTGAATGGTCTCAAAGGTTAGTTTATTGTAAATTATGTTCCCAGATATTTAAAGTGAGTGACCTGCTCCACTTCCTGCCCCTTTCTAATAACAGGCCTCTGTACCTCCTAGATACAGCTGCTAGGTCTTTGTGACTTGAAGCTGTGTGTGGGAGGTAGGATGGAGGATGGCAAAGTTTAAACTCACCAATCTGTAGCCTCATTTATTAAACTGTGTGAAGGATTTGTGTCAAAATTCATGTGAAACAGTAGGTGCTTAAGCACAAAAATATTCTCATTTATAACACAATGCTCATGCACGTCAGATGCCATTTCCTTTTTATAAATCATAATTTAATTGGCACTTGTGGACAAGTATCTTGTCCCACCCTTTTGACACCCATAGTTCCCTATCAGTCAGTGAGAGAAACTCCCCTCATTAATAGTCATCCATACTGACAGCATGACGACAGTGATGGCAAATCTTGACGGTTAAAGCAGTAAAATACCAAGAAAGCAAGAAAATAGATATTGCTAACTTAAAATAGATATTTGCTAACTTGATGCTAATGGCAGTTCTCAATAAGTTGCTGAAATACCGCATCGTTTTTCCCTTTTTACTTTGCTGTGGTTATGTCCATAAAGGAAATATCAAAAAGGCTGGGGTGTTGTTGCCATACAGGTGTCCACGGCAGCAGATCACTCGGTGTTTCTATTAGTCAAAGTGACGGCTATGACGGGAGAAGTCGTGGAAGACAACAGAGAATCAAACATGCTAGACTTCCTGTCAGGATGTTGTGAGGCGTCCCAGATGCAGCCTCGATTGTCATCTACTGTGACACACAACACAGGATATAACAATGGGTTATCGCACATGACACTCTTTGTTGTTCACAATCTGAGCTGATATTGTATGGCAGCTGTGTAGGGCTATAATCAGGCTGATATTGTCTAGTCTGAACCCGGTGTTAGTCAGTCAGAATCATTCTAAATAGACAGGCGTGTACCCGTTATCTGCAATCAGCATACTGCCACACCCCCATTTCTCTATATAAGGAAA
Source organism: Epinephelus cyanopodus (assembly GCA_026686955.1). NCBI lineage: Eukaryota > Metazoa > Chordata > Actinopteri > Perciformes > Serranidae > Epinephelus > Epinephelus cyanopodus. The sequence goes on along the minus strand of CM048923.1, from coordinate 41,252,518 downwards.
TACATTTGCCCAGAGGTGTAGCATCAAGAAAGCGGTGAAGCTTTTCACACACATATTTGTAAATGTCTTGGCAGTCAGAAAAACCTGATCAGCTGTTTGTCACTCTCTTCAAACATGTTATGTCAGTCTCTTAAGATGCGCTATCTCCTGAAAGCATGGACTGCAATATCCTCCAGCAAGGCAGATATGCCATCTTAATACCTGCTTTGAGTATAGTCAGAATCTTTTATAAACCCTGTGTCCTTGAGGACCGCACATTCTCACATCAAGTTTGTTTTTCATAAATCCCAAAGTTTGCTTAGAAAGTGGCGTCTACCTTCCTTTGTGCCTACACAACATTTATAAATGAGGCCCCGGATCTTTGTTCCCCCAATGCACTGACTCACAACTGACTTTCATCCTCTAGTTCTGTGAGAGTCAAAAGGAACAACTGTGTACATAAGAACTTGTGATTCATAGTTGCTCATTGTTTATATTGACTCAACCAGTAGGGCTTCTTGTCAATCCATGTTTTGGAATTACTTTAAGAGCCAAACATGACTAGGACATTCATTGCCAGAACTTTGGTCGCCTTATATAACCCTATCCACTTTACTGCCCTATAACTACTGATTAATATTGTGTTTATGGATCGGAATGGAGGGATAAATTGACTGTACGGGTATACATTGCCCTTTTCCTTCCTAGACACACAGCACTTATCTCCTTTGATTCAAATTTTATCATGGATTTTCTCATCAGTTTTATCCAGGCCATCTCTGATCTCATCTTACTCATCTCAGGTCATCTTAGTGTGATATCTTTTTTTTCTTGTTTTTTTTTTTCCAGAAACCACACACACACACACACACACACACACACACACACACACTGAAACAAAATTTGTTTATGAGTGCTAGCTTCTATGACTGTTGGCAATAAATACAATAATAATAATAATAATATACTGAATCCCACCAGTGTTGATGTGTATTATAGCCAGAGGATAAAAACAGAGGACTACAGGGGCATCAATGAGCGTGTGTGCATGCATGTATGTGTGTTGCAATAACCCTGTCAGTTTAGACTCAAGAGCCTTGACACAATAATAAGCCCATCCTCCTCCCAACGGCCCCCAGTCATATTATTATTCACTGGTCCAAATATGGAAATACAGCCGGTACCTCAGAGATAACAGGGGGTGTGGTGGGATAGACAGAAGGCACAGTGTGTGTTTGTATGGGGGTGGGGGTGTGCATGTGCGTTCATACTCAGTGATGTTCTGCCAATCAAACTTTCAAGAGAGGATGGAGAGACAGAGAGGAAAAAAGCTAGTTAATTTGGTCCCACTGTTTGTGAGATTTCCTTTTTTTTTCTGCCAGTCTAAAGCCACTTGTGTCTATTGATGATGTGTGCAACTACTGACACAATAAAGTGAAATACTCTTCTAAGCAAGGTGACTTTGCACTTTGGCAGCCCCAAGTGGCATCCGGAGATAACATTTCAGTATTTTAAAAAGCTGAGGGACTCATTAGAACAAAACTGTAAATGGTATTTGTGACATACTTGCTCCCAATACTTGATGTGACAGGACAAAGAAGTATATAGCAGAATAATAGATATTGTATAGCCAAGGGTGTAGGTGTTGTTTCAACATTCTTGTGGACCCAGGTGAAATGGGGCACTGGAGGTCCGCCCCCATAAAATCCTGAGCATCAAAGCTTTCATTTCTTTCATTGTGGTGAATTTCTATGCACCGATTTGTGATGGAAATGTCTTTATTTTTGTAAAGGAAGACATTAAATTCAGACATGAGGTGACAATTCAAAATATAAAACTCTAATGGAATATAATGCAGTGAAGCTCTCAGGCATTCTGTCCTGCTTTCCAATATCAATTATCTTGCAGACCAAGTTTTCTCATTTAAAGTCCATGTAAAGTGAGAATAAATATGTCATCTGAGTTTGACATACCACAGAAAAAGGTGTTGTAAGCTACCCTGTCAAATTTGAACGATTAAAAAAATCGGCAAATATATGAAATTAGGCTTCAAAGTTGTGTAAAAATCAGCCTCTGTCGCTCCCAAACTCTGTGGGCGTGTCCACCGAATGCGCGAAACCCCTGCCCCCTAACAAGTGTTACCTATCAAAGTGACCACCGCTACCAGAAACATGGATGCAGCATCTCTGAACTTTCTTCTCCAACTGCAGCCCTACCTGTTTGAGCCACCAGAGCCAGAACGCAGCCCTGAGCTAGAGGACACTAACCCCCATGAGAGTGGACCTCGGTCCTCTCAGTCTGCAACAGAGTGGTAATCTTATTTCTCCCAATTATAAATAGCAATATGTGTAACTGTCTATCATAACCAAACGATAGCTTAATAAAGCTAGGCTATAGATTAACATGTCTTCTGTCACTTTAGCACACTGTGCTTAGTTTAGCTTAGTTTAGCCTAGCCTCTGCAGCCAAGCATCAATCTAGCAGGCATCATGTAATTTTTTGGCATGTTAATGAATGTATGAGGCCCCACCATAATCAATATTAGACTAAAGTAAAAATTTAACCCATTTATTATTAGTTTAATTTAATCTGCAGGTCTTTTAACTTAACATTTGTCAGAACTTCCTGTAGAAGATACAGTGGCTTGATAGTTTACTTATGGCGCATATGTCTGTCAGCGAGTCCTACTCCACCTATTTAGACTCCACCATAGACAATGGCAGCATTTCTCCAACCACATAGCGAGCCACAAGCTCCTTGGCTTCTTTCAGACTGATAAGTTTAACGTTATCTCCGTTATTAGAACCAAACGACAGTCGTTGCTGTTTCGGAGCTGAAGGACCAGAGTTCTAAAATTAACGGAAGTAACTGATGTCTTGTTTGAAAATGTACTTAAGTATTTGATTACTCAAACAGCAAACTAATGCGTTAGGTTACTCGTTACTGCAAAAAGTAATCAAAGTGCTTTGTAACGCGTTATACCCAACTCTGTTCATCACATATCCATACAGGCTACATGATTTGACACAGGCTGCAGGTTGATGAATCAGAATGTCATCTTCTGGGATCCTGTTCTGTAAGACATTATAAAAAATATAATATCTGCTCCTCCATATTCACCACCTACACAGAAGAATTGTTTGAGAAAAATCATTTGACATAATTAAACAAAACTACTGATAGTCCATTATAACATGAACCCCTGACCCACACTAACCTAATGGGTAATGATCTGACCCTCTTCTCTGTCAGTAACTGTCACATCTGCTGCACAGTCTGATGTTGGGCCACCTTGTGCTGGAGCTGCTCCCACCCCACCTAGACAGCTGAACCTGGACACATGTCTGGCAATTACATCTGCCTTCTCAGGCCGCTCATACTGTGAGCACAGGAATCCAGGAACAGCCACTGCTCTCAGCTCAGCTGCAAAGGTCCCAGGGTCATGGATAACCTTGTTAAAGAGGAGGTCCATAAGACATATTCTAAAACACAGAGGACAGCACAAAGCATTTATAGTTTGTTAATTCATGTGGGCTCAACTGTTGAAAATCTATTACCAAAGTAACTGCAGTTACATTTTTTTTTACTTTGAATTCGTGTTTACAATTTTGACATGCTGGCAAATATAGTCCAATGCCATGTCATTCAGGTGGTGCATAAATCTTGCAAGTAGTAGTAAGTTTTGATCATTCACATATGTAACAGGCAATTGATAATTAACTAACCAGTAGTGTATTTGGTTTTCACCATGGAGACTAAGGGCCCTATTAAGATGGTCTAAAGCAGATGGCGCATAATCCATGTCGCAAGTGTCAGTGCTATTTAGATGCAGGCGCAGTTGTCATTTTCACGCCCTGCGTCCTCATCATCTAACTAGCAAATGAACTTGCGCTTCTCTGGGTGTGTTGGTCTAAAAATGAGGAGTGGTCAGGCGCAGTCATGGTGCGTTGCTAGTTAGATGACATAAAAAGCAAATACGCCAGTGACCAACAAAAACCTGGTCTAAAGTCAACGGTGCAGTATTTCGCTGTTAAACAAGTTAGTAATATGGGTCTCTAAGCAGGTGCACAACGCGCGTGCACTCTGCTCAGACATACATGGAGCAGCGACACATATGCAAAAGATAACAAATAAAAAGATGATTACAATGTGAAAGGTTATTATTGTGCACATTAAAATATTTATCAGAAACACGTCTTAATGGTCAGTCATTAATCAGAATGATCTAATTGCAGTAATAATGATCATCATAATTTATAATAATGACAAATGAAATTGTGAAATTATCTGACCAATCATGGAAACACACATAGGTATTTAAACGAGGAGATCCGTCTCCTCAGCTGTAAAACGCTCACTCTTTCTAGAGCTTAGATCGGGCCCAAAAAATCCAGCCCGACCCGGCCCGAGTCTGTGCAGGTTGTGTCCGGGACTGGCCCGGCCCATCCAATTAACTGTAATTATAATAATTATAATTACATCATAATTAAGAGCATTAAACCACAATTCTTGTTATTTGAATGACAGAAATATAGGATCTTAATGAATGGCGCAACATGGAAGAATGATTATGTAATAAAACAGATATTTATTTTAGGATCCAGGTGGTGAAGGGCTGTGCGTGCACAATGTTGCAACATTGTAACTAACTTTGTTGGAACTTTATGTGTCATACAAAGTGTGGTTTAATTTTACTTTTTATAATACTGTAGCATCCGCCAGGATGTGTGGAAAGGATGATGCAGTTATTCGGCAAACCACTGAACAGTACAGATTACTGTTGGCCGTAACCACGCTAAAACAACCAACAAACAACAACTTAGCTGTAACTCCAACTGTGCACCCTGCTCTCTCCTCCAGCTCGCTCATACACACACCAGCATGCGCACTCACACAGCCCTCATCCCCATCACACTCGCATCCCACACCTCATTCAATCCCAAACATGCCATTAACTCACAGAACATTGACATTATAACAGAACACTTTCTGCAGGGTTGCTATAATACATAGCCTATAACAATAACCAATCATAGCTTTAAAAAAAAAGAAAACGTCATATCTGACCGGGCTCCAATCGCGCCTCTTTTAAAGGGAATGAGAGGTGACACTCTGATTGGCTTATTGAATGATACAATACAATGAAACACACCCATGACTAATTCACAGAGGAGGTCCAACCCTTTTAGACTGTCCGCCATGGTGCACAGTCTAAAAATGCGCTATCTAACTAGCAAGTGACTAGGACACGTCCATGCGCCACACGCCTGGTGCTTCGCGTTTTAGACCGTCTAAATAGGGCCCAATATGTCCCCCTCTCTTGGCCTTGGGAAATTTGATGTGGAACCGGAGTTCTCCTGCTGCAGTCCTTGCTTGGGAACACCCAGAATTTTCATTAAAATGCAACACAGCCAGATAAAGCCTGAAATGAAAAGCATTTGGATGGGATTATTTAATTCAAATAGTTGGTAAAGGGCTGAAAACTAAAATTTTACATTGTTTGTACCATAAGTCCTATGTGAAGCAGACTCCTAAATGCAAATTTTTATGTGTAATAGTATCACTCTAGAGCACAGATAATACAAAATATTAAAAAGGAGAGTCCAGGGCTGCACTCCAGTATTACATTTTTATATTGCCTCAGAAACAAATACCCAGTGTTAATGGTCAGACCATTGACCCTCCCAGGCAAAACGCACACTAAAGTGCCCTCCTGGGAGCCAAAACGCCCCATCCCTTCAAAAAGTCTGTGCACGCCACTGAATGGTCTAGATTTGAGCACATGTTGAACGTTATGTACTGCATAATATTGACAGTATGAGTACATATAATTTACCTGCAGAGCATCCCTAAATAGGAGAATGACACATTTTTTTGTGCAAACCACAGAGTGAGACTGTGGAATCCCTCCTCCATTTAACATCACCAAGGATGTGCTTGTTGAACAGAATTTTCTCAATCTTGTAGGTGGCCTTTGTCGCTAGAGTTGGAATAATAAATTATAGCTGCAATGGTCGGGGCCGGGTACTTTTAGGTAAAATTAAGCAATTCTGAGCAACACACACACACTAAAACAAAGCATATCACAACATAGAAGTTACATCATATAATTATGGCATGCCCTTCAAATTGTGGATGAGTGATTGAAGTGATCAGACTCATAATGTAGAAAGGAAAAAAAACCCTCAAGAACAAGAAAGTAAGAATAACATTAACTGCTAGCAATTATGAACAAACTGGCCTGACATACTGTAGCTTAAAGCTAAACATTATCCATGGTGACAAAGATGAAAACATTTTTTAAAAAGTAAAAGTAGCGATTGGATAGATTCTGCATATTGACTGATAGTTAAGCCAAATAAACAGGGAAAAGAGACAAGGGATAACAGGGAAAAGTGTTGATAAAGAGTACTGTCTCTCTGCAAAACTGCCTGGATCGTAATTATTTTAACCTTGGTAGTCTCTAATCCACATAGCATGATGCCTGAACATACACAGTAAAAACTCCTGGGTTATTTCTTCAACCCATATTCTGGGTTATTTGGGTTGGGTTAAAATTATGGGTTATTTTTTTCAGAGAATAACTTATTTTCTGGGTTACATGGCTAATATGTAACCCAAATTGGGTTGTTTTGGTTATTATACCATTTCTGGGTTATTTTTCAAAGAATAACCCATATTCTGGGTTAGTCGGCCAGAAGAAGAAGAGACACCTCCTCCCCTCTCTCCCGTAGAAGACCGTCCACCTCCCCCTTCTCGCTAGCAGTTATACTTTCACACACTTGACTGAACCACTGCTGCTTGCTCCGTTTGGTCATCTGTGCAACATCATACAAGGTAAACGAGTCTTAAGTTTGAGAATGTTAAATGACGCTTTTCACAGTGTTGATACAGTAACGTTAACTCTTCGGTGTCCGTGTCCCCACTAGTTTAGCACAGTTAGCACGTGGGCTCACAAGTTTCTCAGCAATTTACTAGACTGTTGACTGCAACGAGTTCGGGTAACGTATAGCAAGTAAACATTCATGCTTTCTGAGAATTGAACACCCTTTGCTGAGAAATTACCACCGTTTAGTTTAATTGTTAACGTTACGTTGAGACTAGCGCCATTAACGGCGGTAATGGCGTTACATAACGTGCGTTAACCTTAACCGCACGTAAGCGCCGTTAACTACGTTAGCGGCCCAGCACTACATCTAACACAACTAGTATGAATTCTATTTTGAATAAACCGTGTTGTACTTGTCTCATTGTTATAATACCGATAAAATATAAGTATAGTGCAGCTAGTGGTGACTTTGTGCCGCGTTAGCCGCAGCTAAGTTACAGAGCGATTAGGCAACACAATAGTTTAGGTTTGTTTACCAACTGCTCTGTGCTTATCGTATTATACAGTGCTCTACTTGCTGAAGTAGTGAGAGGTACAAGAGCGGCTCAAGTCTTCGAATTATTGCCAACCTCTACATTGCTATGTTTTATCCAGGTCACTTTGAATGGACAACTTTGTCGTGGCTAAGCTGACTGAGTGGCAAATGTCCGGGCTGATTGAGAATTTTAGAGGTGAGTGTTTTTACACTTTCTACCCTGACATCATCTCTATACCTCAACATTTTGTAAAATTCACAACTTCTTCGACAGTGGGGTAACTAAGCATATCTATATAACCCTTATAATTAAAAAAAAAAAACAATGCATTTGTGCCTTGTCTTTAAGCTATTATGCATAAGATTGGGCCAGATAGTCACCTTTGCATTAATGTCATACTCTTGTCAATGAAAGAAATGCTGCTGCTGCAAAAAAAAAAAAACAACTATATTAGTGTACTAGCTAATTGTGCCACATTTCTTTTTTTTTTTTTTTTTTTATTAAAGCTGAGTGTTTGGTGAGTGGTTCTCAATTGTCTGGACTTGCTAACAATACTCTGTGTTGTTGTCTTGTTTTCTTTCTTTCAGATGAGGACATAGATGAGGAGGCATTTCTACTTTTAGATGAGGACACTATCAAAAATCTTGTCCCCAAAGCTGGCCCCAGAATTTAATTCCTGAAGCTCTTCAGAGAATTTGTAAGTTATCTTCAGTAGACACCATTGATCAACAGGCAGATGGCGTATACATGCTTTAAGTGCAAAAGGCTAATCCCTGGTGATGTCAAGTCTCTCTTCTCACATTTACACACAGTTCACAATGTAAACAGTTCATCAACACATTTTCAATGTTGTGAAAGCAATTGCAACAGAACATTTTCCTTCATTCGTTCGTATAGAAGGCACCTAGATAGGGAACATGAAGAGAACCAGGCTCTGGCCCAGCCTGCCAATATATTGCATCAGCCTGCGAATGTTTTTAATGTTGATGAAGATGATGAACAAGAACAAGTTGAAGGTGTTCAAGCAGAGGCATCAGGCGATGATTGGGATGAATTGGAGCAAGAGGGAATTACAGATCGAGTAGCCCTTTTCCTAGCCCATCTAAAGTCCAGGTCTTCACAGACATTTTCCAACATTAACTATGTGGTCAAACAGACCTCAAGTTTAATTGGTGACATTGTGAACAGGCTAAAAACCAAGACAATGTCACTGTTTAGTCAATTGGGTCATGATCATAACCCACAGGTGGAAGAGCTCCGGCAGGACTTTTCTGACGCAGCCGAGCCTTTCAAAGGGCTGGAGACTGACTTCAAACAGATTAAGTATTTCACAAACTCTGAAAATTTTATTCAACCAGTTGAGGAGGTTTTACCAGGCAGCTCATATGTTCAGCAGAGGGATTCAGCCACTGGCAGTGTCCGCCAAGTTGCCGTGGCTGATACCTATCAGCTTGTTCCACTCAAGCCACTCCTAGTGAAAATACTGGAACTTCCGGGCATTTTACAGGCAATGATGGAGTGGCAAAGGAAAAAGAGGGATGTTCTTCAGGATGTGTTTGACGGAGAATATTGTCAATCACATCCACTCTTTTTGAAAGAGGTGTCCATCCCATTGTTGCTGTACAATGATGACTGCGAAACCGTTAATCCTCTTGGGTCCAAGACTGTGGTACACAAATTAGGGTTTATATATTTTATTCTTAAGAGTTTGCCACCGGATCTCCTCTCCAACTTACAGTCACATTTCCTGCTAGCTGTTTATAAATCGGATGACGCTAAAACCTATGGCATTGATGCAGGGTTACACCCAATCGTGGATGAATTAAAGTCTCTCGAGAAGGATGGCATCAATGTTAATACCCACGACTTTCAAGGAGTAGTGAAATTCACTGTTTTCCAGGTAGTGGGGGACAATTTGGGTTTAAATGCTATTCTTGGGTATAGTGAGAGTTTCAGTGGAAACCATGTGTGTAAAGTACACAGAGATGTTTTGAGAGTACAGACACGGGAAGACCTCGCACTCTTGCATGATGCCAATACACACAAAGCAGATTTGGAAACAGACGACCCCTCCAAGACGGGCCTTGAAAGGGACAGCGTCCTCAACAGCCTGTCTTTATATCATGTAACAGACAACGTAGCTGTGGATATAATGCATGACATTCTGGAGGGGGTAGGGGCTTACGAACTCAAGCTTGTGATAAAATCACTCATCGAGCAAAAGCACATGTCATTAGATCAGCTGAATTTCCGCCTCACAAGCTTTGACTATGGCTTTTGTGATGCAGGAAGCCATCGATAATAAGCAAGAACGATCTCAAGAATATTGACAGCCCTCTGCGACAGTCTGCTGCTCAGATGTGGTGTCTGCTTCGTTTGCTGCCTTTAATGATAGGGGATCTTATCCCCAATGATAGCAAAGAATGGGAGCTTCTTCTACTTCTACTCATGTCCATGGAGATAATGTTCTCACCATCTGTTACTGTTGCAGCAACATGCTACCTGAGCAAAATCATTGAAGACCACCACACTCTTTTCTTGGAGCTATATCCTCATTTACATCTGTGCCCAAAACACCACTTCATGCTCCATTACCCAAAAGTGTTTCAAAAGCTCGGACCCTTGATACACCTTTGGTCAATGCGTTTTGAAGGAAAACATGGATTCTTCAAACAGGTCAGCCATGTGACCTGCAACTTCCGAAACATCTGTAAAACAATGGCATATAAACACCAAATAATGCAGTGCTACAGTTTCATGTGTGGGTCTTTGTTAAGTCACACCATGGAAATTGGTCCAGGACACACAACATTCCTAGCTAACCTCGAAGGCTACAAAGAGATCCAAAGTGGTTTGATAGGGCTCCCACTTTTCACAGAACTGTACATACCGACCAGGGTCACGGTTAAGGGTACCACCTATAGATCAGGCATGATGGTGTTTATGTCCTGTGATGAGGATGGGGAGCCTCAGTTTGGTCTTATAAAAACCATGTTGTTAAGTTTGATCAAAGGCCTGGACCTCGAATGCAGAGACAGAGTCGGGAACCGTTTTAAAAGAGTTTATTTCACCGCGCAGGGTTGAATAAGGCAGAGAGAGGCAGGAGCAGTGGTGGACACAGGTTTCAACAGAGACACGTGAAAGGCAGGGTGAACATTTAGGGCAGCAGGTAGCTTGAGTCTCATCACACTGGGGTTAATAACTCTTTCAATTTCAAAGGGACCAATGTACCTGGGGGCCAGTTTCCTGCTCTCAGTCTGTAGGGGGAGGTCACGTGAAGAGAGCCAAACCTTTTGTCCAGGCTGATAGTGGGGGGCAGGTGAGCGATGGCGGTCTGCCAACTGCTGGTTACGGGCAGCAGTCCGTGTGAGAGCCTCCCTGGCCTCACGCTAGACCCTCCGAGCTCGACGAAGGTGCTCCTGCACCGACGGCACCGCTACTTTAGATTCCTGAATGGGGAAGAGGGGAGGTTGGAAACCCATGGAGGCCATGAAAGGTGACAAACCTGTGGCTGAGCTGACCAGGGAGTTGTGGGCGTATTCCACCCAGGGTAGGTGAGAGGACCAAGAGGCAGGATGTCTCGAGGCGACGCACCGCAGGGCTGCCCCGAGATCTTGATTGGCCCGCTCCGTCTGGCCGTTGGTCTGTGGGTGGTACCCAGACGAAAGGCTGGCCGACGCCCCCAGCGCCTGGCAAAAGGCTTTCCAGACTAGGGAGGAGAACTGAGGACCCCGGTCAGAGACAATGTCCTGAGGGATTCCATGGAGTCGGAACACATGAAGGATGAGAAGGTTGGCTGTCTCTAGAGCTGAGGGGAGTTTAAGCAGAGGGACAAAGTGCACAGCCTTGGAAAAACGATCTATGATGGTGAGAATTACCATGTTACCTTCCGAAGGTGGAAGTCCCGTGACGAAGTCCACAGCGATATGAGACCAGGGGCGGTTTGGGATGGGCAAGGGGCGTAGGAGGCCAGCAGGAGTCTGGTGAGAGGATTTGCTACGGGCACAGACGGAGCAGGCAGAGACAAACTCCTTGATGTCAGCCGTCATGGTGGGCCACCAGAAGCTTAGCTGGAGCAAGGTGAGGGTTCGATGGAAACCAGGGTGACAGGTGATTTTGGAGGCGTGTCCCTACTGGAGCACAGGCGTCCTGGCGCCAGGCGGGACGAACATCCGTTTGGGAGGACAGTTCTCAGGAATGGGCTGGTCCCGCTGAGCCTCCTGCACAACCTGTTCTACCTCCCACCTGGCCGCCCCCACCACACAGGAGGCTGGGAGGATCGTCTCCACCGGTGTGTCTTCTGTTGGAGGAGTGAACTGTCGGGACAGGGCGTCAGGCTTGATGTTCCTGGACCCTGGGCGATAGGTGAGGGTGAACTGGAAACGGCCCAGGAACAGAGCCCACCGGGCCTGTCGGGAGTTCAGACGTCGGGCCGACCGTCGGTAGGAAAGGTTCTTGTGGTTGGTCCAAACCACAAAAGGATGCGTTGAACCCTCCAACCAGTGTCTCCACTCCTGGAGGGCCAGGACCACGGCTAGGAGCTCCCTGATGCTCCTACATCATAATTTCTCTCTGCCGGAGTCAGCCGGCGAGAGAAAAAGGCACAGGGATGCATTTTATGGTCCTCTGGGGAGCGCTGGGAGAGGACAGCTCCCACACCGGTGTCAGAAGCGTCGACTTCCACCACAAACTGTAGAGAGGGGTCTGGATGAGAGAGCACAGGTGCAGAGGTAAACAGACATTTTAACTGGTCAAAAGCAGCGTCTGCTGCTTGAGACCACACAAAGGGGACTTTGGAGGAGGTTAGCTGAGTAAGCGGTGCTGCTACTTTACTGTAGTTATGGATGAACCTTCTATAGAAATTTGCAAAGCCCAAAAACCTCTGGAGGTGTTTTCTGGTGGACGGGACAGGCCACTCTGTAACAGCTTGAACCTTGGCAGGATCTGCCTTTAACTGTCCTTCCTCCACCACAAAGCCCAAAAAACTGACAGAAGGGGCATGAAACTCACACTTCTCTGCCTTCACAAAGAGTCTGTTCTCAAGGAGTCTTTTCAACACCAGTCTTACATGTTGAACATGTTCTTCAAGGTCTCTGGAAAAAATCAGAATGTCATCCAAATACACAAACACGAACCTGTTAAGCATGTCCCTTAAAACATCATTGATTAGTGCCTGGAACACGGCCAGGGCGTTGGTTAGGCCAAAGGGCATCACAAGGTATTCAAAATGTCCGAGGGGGGTGTTGAAAGCCGTTTTCCACTCATCTCCCTCCTTAATTCTGATGAGGTGGTAGGCATTACGGAGGTCTAACTTAGTGAACACGGTGGCCTGATGCAGGGGGCCAAAAGCGGAATCGATCAGAGGGAGAGGATATTTATTTTTAACCGTGATGTCATTTAAACCCCGGAAATCAATGCAAGGGCACAGAGTTTTATCTTTCTTTTCAACAAAGAAAAACCCCGCACCCACTGGGGAGGAGGAAGGGCGGATGAGCCCTGCCGCCAGAGAGTCCGTGATGTACTTTTCCATGGATTCTTTTTCAGGTTTGGACAGATTGTAGAGTTTTTGGGAAGGAAGGGGGGCACCCGGGAGTAACTCAATGGAACAGTCATAGGGACGATGTGGAGGGAGAGAGAGCGCCTTGTCCTTACTGAAAACCTCCTGCAGGTCATGATAGGTGGAAGGAATGGTGGATAAGTCAATGGGTTTGGGGGGCTCTGGGGGTGAGGAGACACTAGGGGAAATCGCGGAGTGAAGACAATGCGAGTGACAGAATGTGCTCCAATTAGTGATGGTGGACTCTGACCAGTCAATATGGGGATTATGCAATTTGAGCCAGGGGAGACCCAGAACCAACGTGGATGTGGGTGAGGGAATCACAAACAATGAAATAGACTCTTGATGATTACCTGAGAGTAGCAGGGTCAAGGGCGCTGTACGGTGAGTGACCCGAGCCAGTAACTGTCCATTTAATGCTAAAACGTCTTTCGGCTCAGGGAGAAGTTCTGTGGGCAAATTAGCTTGAATACATAGTTCAGAGTCAATAAAGTTGTCGTCAGCCCCACTATCGACCAGAACTTGCAGGGGTAAGGTGTTGTGTGCCCCTGCATGGGAATTCCTCCAGCAAGTTGTGTTTCAGATTGAGGGACCCAAATTCAAACAAGTTATATTTCTTAAGACTGCCTTGCTTAATTGCAGAACTGTTACTGTTAACCAGCAGTAAATGACACAACCAATGGCATTAAGTCCAGTCCAGTTATCAAAGGTTTGACTGCAGAACTGTTACTCAGCATTAAATAACACAACCATTGTTTTAAGGCTTTAGGCATTAAGTCCAGTCCAGTTATCAAATGTTTGCCTGCAGATCTGTTACTGTTAACCAGTAGTAAATGACACGACCAATGTTTTAAGTCTTTAAGCATTAAGTCCTGTCCAGTTATCCAATGTTTCAGAGTTGTTGACCCAACTGCTGGGTTAAAAAGGGACCAACTAATTTCTGGGTTATTTCGACCCAGAAAATTGGGTTATGTTTTTTGACCCAACTTTTGGGTTGAATATTTGACCCAGAGGTTGGGTTGTATTGACTACAGTGTTGGGTTATTTTAACCCAGAAGTTGGGTCAAAAACAACAACCCAAATGTCTGGGTTGAAATAACCCAGAAATTAGTTGGTCCCTTTTTAACCCAGCAAAATAACCCATAATGGGTTATTTTTGACCCAGGAGTTTTTAGTGTGCAGGACTTTCACATTAGAATGTCCATTCTGCCTTAGCTGAGGCTTGAATTCACAACTTCTGAGACTAAGGGCCATCTTCTAGCTCACTGAGCTAATTGGCAAGTGACAGTTCATGTGTGGCTTCACAAATTGACTAAGCCAAGCATCAGGGTGCCAGGCAGTAGCCATCCATGCCATGGAAAAGCAAATTTCAAAGTGAAAGCTCCAAAGCTGTAGCACATATGGTTGATTTGTTATGAGTTTTCAAAGTTTTGAAATTTAGAGGCTTGCTGTAGCGCCACCATCAGGACTCTAGTCTTGTGTTTCCAGTTGAGGACATCTGGCATGGGACTGGACCTTTATGAAAAGTTTGGGTAGATTTCTCATATGGAAATGTTGCACAGACTTGAACTCACAATCTTCAACACCAAGACCTGTCCTCTATCTCACTGAGCTAATTGGCAAACAGAAATGCCACATGTACCTTCACAAATTGACTAAGCCAGTCACCTGTGTGCAAGACAGCAACTGTTAGTGTGTAAAGGCAGATTTCAAATGGCTGTCAAAAATTCAGTTATTAAGACAGAAATCCAAAAATACACAAATTGCATCTGGACAGCATGGAGATGTTGGTAATTTGTTTTTAACAATGATTTATTGGCTCCATAAGTGAAAAACTAATGTTTAAAAATGCCATTTTTGCATTGACTCCAATTGTTGGCATGAGAGCAAAATTCAAAATGCTGTAAAAAAAATTCAGTTTTTGAGATAAAATTCTGATATTTTCCAAACATCATCTACCATTACTCCAAAATTGTGTTATTTTTTTAAATGAACATTGAAAATGTATTTGCAAGTACAGTTTGGTGAAAGTTGCAAAGCTGTAGCACATATGGTTGATTTGTTGTGAATTTTCAAAGTTTTGAACTATAGAGGCTTGCTGTAGCGCCACCATCAGGACTATTGGCCTGTTTTTGCAGCTGAGGCAATCTGGCATGGGACTGGACCTTTGTGCAAAGTTTGGTGATTTTTTGCACATGGGAAGTATGATTTCCTCAGAAGAAGAAGAAGAAGAAGAAGAAGAAGAACATGCAGCAAAACATGCAGCTTAGGCTGCCCAGCCCCTAATAAATAATAGATTAAGAGTGCATAGCAGCTGAAAGTATAATATGCAAATATAATAAACTGCTGTATAATAGTGGCATACCCGGATTCAGCCACTTGTTTTTATCAGTGGAAGGTGGGTGGAGACACTTGGGGAACAGTAGATTTTCGTGGACATGGACATCCTGGATGAACTGGATGCTGACCAGTAGAGGTGATTTGACACACTATTTCGTTACCAGGTTCAGTTTATAATTGTAACGTCCATTGTCCTAAAACATTTTCTGTATACACAAAAGACCATTTCTCACAAATATCGTTCACAAATCTGTCTAAATCTGTGTTAGTGCACTTCTCCCTTGCCGAGATAATCCATCTCACCTCACAGGTGTGGCATATCAAGATGCTGATTAGACAGTATAAATATTGCACAGGTGTGCCTTAGGCTGGCCACAATAAAAGGCCACTCTGAAATGTGCAGTTTTGCTTTATTGGGGGGGGGGGGGGGGGGGGGGGGGGGGTCTGGGGGGGTCAGAAAACCAGTCAGTATCTGGTGTGACCACCATTTGCCTCACGCAGTGCAACACATCTCCTTCGCAAAGAGTTGATCAGGTTGGTGATAGTGGCCTGTGGAATGTTGGTCCACTCCTCTTCAATGGCTGTGCGAAGTTGCTGGATATTGGCAGGAACTGGAACACGCTGTCGTATGTGCCGATCCAGAGCATCCCAAACATGCTCAGTGGGTGACATGTCTGGTGAGTATGCTGGCCATGCAAGAACTGGGATGTTTTCAGCTTCCAGGAATTGTGTACAGATCCTTGCAACATGGGGCCATTATCATGCTGCAACATGAGGTGATGGTCGTGAATGAATGGCACAACAATGGGTCTGCAAATACTTAAGGAGAGAGAGAGGGAAGTCTGCTTCGGGGCCTACCTTGTGAACCAGCTGTGCAATGAACAAAAAGCTCTGGCTTGACACCTCATGCAACAGCCTAATAGCATAATGGATTTCAGTCATCGCTACAATTACACAATTACACTGATGGGAGAAAACGAGGGGGCACAGTGAATGAAGTGTGTGTGTGTGTGGGGGGGGGGGGGGGTTACGTGACAATGCATTTCAGGAAATTTTACAGAGTAACTAGTAATGTAACGAGTATCTAAATCTAAATGTTAAATGTAAATATTAAATCTAAATCTAAATGCTAAATCTAAATCTAAATATTAAATTTAAATGCTAAATCTAAATCTAAATGTTAAATCTAAATATTAAATCTAAATCTAAATGTTAAATCTAAATCTAAATGTTAACAACTGAAAGTACATGTCTAATAAACTTTCTCCAAACATGTAGTTATTATCACGCTAATGTATGTTCAAGTGTTCATTTCCCCTGATAAGTTGGATTAATTCGTCATTTGATTCTATAAACAATATTTAAATATTTAGATTTAGCATTCAGATTTAATATTTATGTAGCCTGGTCATAAAATGTGGAGACCTGACACAGAAACTACTTTTTGTGGGTCTTTTACTTCCCGACTGCCAGAAATCAGCAGCTTTAATTTATTTAATTTTGAGACAACAGACAAAACAAAAAGAATAGCTTTAGGCTTGCTTTTCTAGAATAAAGCAAATATGTCCCACCACACTTTCCCTTACAAGAGCTTAATGCTGTCTCTTAACTCTAAACAGTATTAGCAACAGTGTCAGCATCATCAAAAAGTGCTATCAAGGCAACAGTGGTATCCAAAGACAACAGTAGTGGCTCAGACCTGAGTAAAAGTAAATAAAAAAAAATAAACACAAATAAATACACTTCCTGAGCCACATAACACACAGTCACTTTACATGAAAAAGTATTAATTCACAGCCAATGTACGTTCATGAATAACTGGAATATTCTTTACATGAACTCCTATAAATTGTTCAAAGCATGAAATCAAACTCACTCTCTCACTCCGGTGTGCTGCTTGCACGCCAAACACACCTGGAAGCAAATCACGGCTTTCTTCTGTGCCTTTTCTCCCCTCTAATTCGGTCAGGAACATACACAATACACAGTCGGTTGAAATAATCAGCATACTATGACATGACCTCATCTACCATATATGTGTACATTAATAGCACTCACGCTGTCCCGCTGTTCAGTCTTCCCTCAGCACAGTGGGGTTCAGTACATATTTAGGACACATTCAACAGACCTACAGACATCGGCAAAAATACAAGATCATCCCCTGTCAGTTTTAGCTTACAGCATAGTTACACTCTCATCTATGGGCACCAGTGACTATTTATTTATCTTAGCAGTGTTTACCTGGATATTTCCTCATAAAAGTGCAGGAACACACACTCCAAGCTACCGGTAACCTCCCGACTTCCTTGTTTTCAAAGAGTAACTAAACCCTAAAACCATTTTTTCCAATTGATAATCATTGTTTCTGGTAGTGAAGTAGTGTTACTGACTGATCCTGCTCAAAATCTTGACAGTTTAGTGCAAACTGTTGAAAATCTACATTTTATTTTAAAAATGTGGTGTGGAGTGCCCTCTACAGCTTGAAACCTGGTTACTACATTTGAATTTACAAATACAAATAGTATGAAAACAAAAATAAATAGTCACTATAATACCGATCCTCCAGACAAATCATGTGTGCGTATCAGTTATACTACTGGGGCAGCTCAAAACACTGTCTGCCTCTAGTTCACCTGGCTACATTTAGATTTAACATTTAACATTTAGGTGCCACATTTAATATTCAGATTTAACTATTTAATATATTTCTAAGTTATATAGAAATATATTAAATATATAGTTATTACAAATATTGCTGTAAATGTGGTAAACTTTTTTAAACATTGTTTGAAGCTAAATGTGGCAAAATGTTGATGTTATTTTCAGTGCGAGCCACTTTATAAACGGCACCCCATATAAAAAAGCCAATTCAAAAAGTGATGTCCCCAGTGTAAATTACACCTATGCGTATAGGCACATAATCTTAGGTGTTATTTCTAATGTTTTCCTGACGTTGCAATGTGTCTACTAATTTTGTTTGTGTGAATGTTCTTGCTGAGCTCTGAGTTTTGTGTTCTTAATGTAATATCTGTTGTTGAGTCTTTTGTACTGTCTCTTGTGTATTCGTTATTGAGTTTTATGTTTTTAAAAGCTCATCTAGGGACAGGCATTGCAAATTAGCTCAGGCTATAAATACTGTGGTGTGTGGCATTAGTTTATGCTATGTACTTGTCCATACACAAATAAACAAAGAACACAACAAAAAACACAAGACAACATAACTGTCCTTGTTCAGTTTTTGTTTTTAAAAGGAGGCGATAGAAATGTGGTGATAGAAGTGTAATTGATGATTCTTTTAGCCATTTTGTCAGCTTTTAAATATTCTACTCAAATTCACAACAGATATTTGAGCTGTTGATATGTTGATATGTCTGCATGATTATGTGTGCATGCTTGTCTGCACACATGGCAATATCCTCTTTGTTTATTACTATGTGCACATGCATCCCTCCCTCCATATGTGTATGTTTGCTCCAGCATTTTTAAAAAGAGCTTGACTGGCTATTAGGCATGCAGTGAACTCACTTACTCTTTGCCTAAGTATAAAAAATGAATGGGGTTCCAACAGTGATATTCAGATGAGGATAGTTTGCAGTATACGCATGTGCACATGCTCTGTGTGTATGAGTACACACTACATATGCATCAATGCCTCAGTATGTGTGTGAATCTACTTATGCATTCACGTCTGTGCATGTGTGTACACAACAGACTGTTTGTCAGCATCACAAATGCCTATCCTATTAATTAGAAATGATGCCTGAGCCAATGGAGACAGCCGGGAGAAAAGTCAGAAGCCAAAAGTTCAAAAAGGTAATGCTTCAATTAAAATATTCATTAAGACTACCCTGTTTACTCAGTCATCCGTGACAAATGACTTGCTGCTGCTGGTCAGACTTCAGTTTGTTCCAACACACACATACACACAAAACACACACACACACACACACACACACACACACACACACACACACACTGCCTGAGTCACCATGACTCAGAATAAAGGCAAACCATTTTTTTTTTCTTTTTTTTTTTGATGGAGCAATCTGTCAAAAAAAGAGATATGCAACTGAAATCAGCAAGGCTCCAGTATGCATCTAAAGTGCATGTGCCGGATTGTAAAGTGACCTGAAGTGGGTAAATAAATGACTTGATACAGTTGTCACGGCTTCTCACATCCTTTGTCTTTTATTAGGTACTCTGTAACTGTCATTTGTTGGGGCAAAAACAGTTTGTTTGCTTTCCAGTGCACTCTAACACAAAGATGTCTTCTGTGTGACTTTGTTTGCCTTTCACTGAGTTGGAGACCTTGGAAATGAGATTCCAAAGAGTGTATGGACTGAGTTATAGAATGAGGACATTAAAGGGATAGTTTGGATTTTTTAAGTTGCGCTGTATGAGGTATTTATCAATAGAATGATGACATACGTGTGGAAACTTCCTGTCACCTCTCTGTCAGCTGCTCTAGATTTGCACTAAATTTAGGCCCTTATGTCTGCTTTGCAAGTCTTGGTAGTGCTTTTTGTGTTTGACAATGGATGGTGGTGACGAGAGGCTACGAGTCACTCATCAGGGTGAGAAAATCAACTCACCAGTCTGTAAATTCTCCTGCCGACTTCTGCTAGCTAGACCAGGGTCACCAACTCTCACACATCTGGTATCTGAGTTTCAAGCTTTCAGGCTCTGTCTCAAGCTCTCACGACACCAAGCCAAATGTTACACCAAAACACTGCAACAGAGTTGAACAATGTTGTATTGTCAGGGCTGCCAACCCTCACGTATTGACTGACAGACTCATGTAATTGACACTTTTCACATGTTGTATGACATGCGTCCAATTTTACACACAGAGAAAATATGTGTAATCACTGATTCACTGTTGTGATCGCTGATCACACACCTGGTTGATCGATGAGAGAGGCAGACAAAGAGCAGAGCTTTTCCTCACACCAAAGTGTCTGACTTAACAAACAGTCAAATGTTCAGCAGTGGACAGTGACTTCTTTAGACTTCTACAAAGTACTTTGTTTTAGTTTCAGTTTTATTCACACTATGGATGGAATTATTTATCAATAAGAGGATACATCGCTCTGTTTCTCCCGTTCATATAAGCGCTCTTTGCTGTGCTTACATTATTAATAGGGACAGTGTAACTGTCTGAGAGACAGTTTTTACAGAGATTTCATTAAAATGTTTCTTTTATATTTTTCAGTAATAATTTAATCAATATTTGAATTCATACAGTACAGTTCATACATACATTAAAATGTGTTAAAATGTAATAAATAACTAAGTTGTTTAAAAAAGATAACTCTAATTTGAAACTGGACTAAAATACACTACCTTAAAAAAATGTTTGGTTAAAAAAGCCAATGCCTTTGAATGCAAGTTTTATTTTGATGTTGAATTCACAGGCCAAATGAACAGACTTTCATGAAGGGCACACCTGATGCACCATGGGTCAGGAAACAATAGGCAGCAGAGAGAGAGAGAGAGACAACATACCTGCAGAGAAAAGACCCAAATGTGGCTGCAGTGCTACGGCCTAAATTAACATTATTCTGCATGGTTCAAGAGGCGCACATGGTGATGTACCTTTAATTGTGTCATATTTGTGCATAATATTGTTGAAATACGTTTATACTTTTGATATTTTACGTTGCTGTGTTCACGGACTGGGATCTGTCTATTAACAGATGTTAGCATGATACACTTAATTGTTTGGGCCTGTCTAATTATAGACACTTGCTAAAGAGACTGTAAAATGACTGACAGATGTATATTATTACTATTAATACTATTAATAGCACACAGCAAAAGTTAAAGTGAAATCCTGCATTCAGGATAGGTAGGCCTATTTTCAGCAAAATGTACCTAAATTTACTTAAAGTTTGTTCAGTGTGGGGTTAATGCTTGTATAATGCTGAATAGTTTAATAAATAATAATGCATTATATTCTAATGTTATATTTTGTGTGTTATCTGTCAGTGTTATCTGACTCTGCAACATAATCAGTAACATTTATCCATCAGGTTAATCTAGTGGTACAATGTTTAGCTCTAAAGTTTAGGTATACAGTTTTTTTTTTTGTTTTTTTAAGGAACTTTTGGGGGGGCTCTCTAAGTTACTTTCAGGTACAATGAGGAGGAATAGTAACACAATAAAGTATTTTTCATGTCTAAACACCAAAATAGACTCATAACTGTTTGGGCCCTTTCAGTTGGGACCCTAATTGTAAAGTCCACCTCTGGTTATTAGGGGCCAGGCAGCTCTGACGTCAGTCCCTCTTGTTTTTATACTTCTTGCACTCTTGTATTTATTCTATTGTATTTATTCTCCTTCTCCTTTGAGAAAATCTAACTGTCCAGTCCCATGCTAAACTTTCCCAATGGGACTTGCAGTCAATAGTCCTGATGGTGATGCTACAGCGATTGTTAAGCCCGAAAGTCGGGGGACTTTGCAAGCACAATGTGAAACAATACACTGATCATGAAGAATATAACGTAAGTGATGTTGCACATCAAATTAAACAACAGAACCTGGGCTACAAGGCTGTAAAAACCCTTTTAACATGCCCCAAACACAGCTCAAACAACAACTAAATAAACAACACATCAGTGTGTGCGCTGGGTGTGCCGCACACCTGATTAATCACTTAATCCAATATTATAGGACAAGAAATACTCATACCCTCTTCCTTTCAGGAAGTAGTGGAGCTGGTCCATAGAGCCTATTATACCCAACCTATTATCCAGTAGCAATGGACTACAGATGGAATGTAGCTTTTAGCTAAATCTGGTGCGTCCATCTCTTTGTTTATTGGAAACATTTAATATAAGTGCACATTGTGAAAAAAAACAAAATTTAAAAATAACATATTTGAAAAATATAGAATATTATAAGATTTCTTTTTTTCTGTGTTGTTTGATATTTGTTGCGTAGACACATAAGTTACGTAGGTATATTATGTATGTGCATATTTATGTTCGTGGGTACATGTGCGTATGTATGTATATACATACACAAACATAAATATGTACATACATAATGTATATGAGGGGTGAAACGTATCAGCGAACATGCACACACTACATTCACCGCGTACTTGATACGTGTATATTACCTGTGCAACCATCACCGTGTACTTCTTTCGCGTGCATTGCGCGTGCAATGCCTGTACACGCCTAGACGTGTGGTTACTAGAAGTGCGTGCGTGTACACGTCGTGTGAGCGCAGGGGTCAAAAGTGTCAGCTCGTGAAGCAACAGCGCGTTGTGTTACCGACGTGTGACACGCAGCATCGCTATTGTGGGCCTATATATATATGTATATATATATAGGCCCACAATGTCACGATCGTTCAGCAAATCACCAGGGTCCGTTTCACAAAGCAGGTTTAGTGAAAATTCAGTCTGTTTCAAAAAGGGAGGTAACTCAAACCAGACTCCACCTTGTGGCAAGAACAGGCAACAGCACACAGCACCCCAACTGCTGTGGAAATAGTATGTATAAGTAGGTATAATAAATAATATAACAATTTCATGAGACGATTTCTTCCCCTTGATATAAAGCTGCAAGTATCCTATTATTATAGGCTAACAAATGATCTTTGTAGAAGTGTTGAAAATAGTGCCTGAACAAGTTAAGAAAATATATATACACATATATATCCATATAATGTTTGTTAATGCAGTAACTGACAGGAAGTGCACAGGGACCAAAGCTGTTGCCCTAGCAACAGAGCATCAGTGAAACAGTCAGTATATATATATATATACACGTCACACGTCCGTAACACGACGCGCTGTTGCTTCACAGCTGACACTTTTGACCCCTGCGCTCACATGACATGTCTACGCACGCACGTCTGATTAGCATAGCAAGCTAGTTAGCATAGCGATGCTATGTGTCACACGTCGGTAACACGACGCGTTGTTGCTTCACACTCTGACACTTTTGACCCCTACGCTCACATGACGTCTACGCACGCACATCTGATTAGCATAGCAAGCTAGCTAGCATAGCGATGCTACGTGTCACACGTCGGTAACACAACACGTTGTTGCTTCACACTCTGACACTTTTGACCCCTTCGCTCACATGACGTGTATACGCACGCACGTCTGATTAGCATAGCAAGCTAGTTAGCATAGCAATGCTACGTGTCACACGTCGGTAACACAACGCGCTGTTGCTTCACAGCTGACACTTTTGACCCCTGCGCTCACATGACGTGTAAACACACGCACGTCTGATTAGCATAGCAAGCTAGTTAGCATAGCGACGCACCCGTAAGTGTAGTGTATGTGTAGCGTTTGTAACGCGCTGTGCACGCGTACTGATAAGCCGTGTGAGCGCGTCATGTGAGTGGTGCGAACAACGCCTACACGTCATGTAGCGGTGTGTGTGTAACACTCGTGTCTCCATAGTAAACCTATGTAAAATGAAGGCGTGCGCTCACACGGTTTGATCAGATCTGACGTGTCCTAAGTAGGCGCAAGTGACGCGTTGTAGTGTGGTTGGGTGAAACGTTTGACCCCTCATATAATGTATGTATTCAGGTACATATGCATGTGTGTGTACGTATGTATGTATGTATGTATGTAAGTATGTATGTATGTGTATGTAGGTATGTATATGCATATATGTAGCATGTGATTGTATTATATGTATATACTGTATGCGTATTTGTACTTATCTGGTTTTGTTTGTCTGACTTAAGGAAGGACCTCTCCAGGACTTGTGTGAATATTCAGAATGAAAGCATTACACTCCATTCATTCATCTGCCACAAAGACCACACTGCAATATGTCCCAAATGCAAGCACAGGAAGGGGTCAGATGCGTAAACCTCTGTGTAGATTCTTGACTAAATCTGTGTTTATGTACAAAGACAGAAATATTCCCAAATAACTGTGCAATCACTGTGAAGCTGGGCACACATGCACACGCCTGATTTTCACATCCACAGTTTGCCATAAATGGATGGAAATACCACAGACTGCATAAAATAATGGGCATTGCAACTATAAAGTCACTCATTGTTTTATGGACTCTGGTTTTGAAGCCTTGATTTCAGCCATCGCCATCTTAGATTTTTGGAGCCAGATGTGACCATGTCTTAACAAGAGGTTGGAGCTGTGGAGGAGCGAGGGTCGCTCTGACTCGCAGACTGTGGCGACACCTTGCAGACAGCCTGTAACCCCCAATTTCCACCAGATGCGTGTTGGTTGTGTCTGCGGTCCGGCACGGCAGCGGAGCCGATTAGATTCAATTCTAGTCAATGTGTGTGTTTCCACCAGCTCCGGCAGTGCTGCGTTCCGGCTCCGTCTCAGCTCCGGCACTCCGGAGGCCTCCGCAACAGATACGCAGGACTTCTATTTTTGCCGGATGCCGGAGCACAACGCAGCAATTCAGCACAGAGCAGATTGTGCGGGGCAGGAAGTTGTGCAGAGAAACACAATAAAACATCCGGTTATTTTTCAAAATAACATACACAGTGTTCACGGCGGATCATATTTCCCTGCACGACACCTTGAAAACTACATAATGGGCAGAGGCAGGCCTGAAGTCAACAGGTCAGAGGTTTTCAGATGTCATTTCACCCCGTTGACACCGTGGACGAGGAGATATTCATCATGGCAGTGCACCGAGATGTCTTCCGGTGGAGCTGCACCGCTCCGCACAGCAAACGCAGCCGGTGGGTATTGATGGACGGCGGAGCACGCAGCGGATAACCAGCGCTGCTGTACCGCAAGGGACACGCATCCAGTGGAAATCCGGGGTAACTCAAAGCGGCCCCACCCTTAAATATGTGTAACTTTAAGTCTAATAAATTGTATATAAAAATCCACCTCTGTACACCTGTCATGAACATTGAAATTAGCTATAGAGACCAAAACCAATATTTGTACTAGGCTGTGAACATGTTTATTCCTACTGTAAGGTTGGGCATTTAACATGGGGGTCTATGCAAATAAATTGCTTCTGGAGCCCCCCTGTCAAAAATTCACAAATCACCTACTGGCAGATGGACTCTAACTGTCCCTTGCTCAGAGCTCGCACTCCCACAGCAGCAACAAATCCCATACAGTCTGTGTTGTGTGAAGTTGAGTGCAGTGTATTTTATGGAGGCAGTTCAGCGTGCAGAGATGCCACCAAAACGTTCCAAAGTATGGCTAAACTACACACCACTCTATTCACATTATGGCTATCAAAAAATGTGCTCTGTTGCTGTTGGTATTACTTCAGGGGTACTGGTCTTAGTATTGGTATTGTAATTTTCTAAATGACATCCTGCCCTAATAAATACTAAAATATATTTTTCTACTACAGGTGGTAACTGCCTCTTGTCTGTCATGAGGGGCCTAATAAATAGTACTATTTAGATTCTTTTAGTTAAGGCATTTGACATCCTTGAAGCTAATATAATTCATTCATTTATCCCTGCTGTATATTACTCAAAACAAACACATAGAAAAAAAATCCATAAGCACTTATTTCATAAATTAAAATCATCATTAGTGTTTAAAGCACGATGAACCAAGGTCAAACAATGCTAGTAAGGCTCAGCAAAATTATACCATTACTTTTCCTTCCTACTTGAAGGGAGGAAGCTAAAGGCTCAAATGTTTTCCTAGTTCAGACTACCACCTCAGCTGCACTGAGGTTGCACAACTCATCCATCTTGAAAGTCAAGCATACAAAAGGTAAATTTCCCATTAAAATATTAATTAAGTTTAACCCATCTACTCAGTCATCTGTGACAAATTGCTTGGTTAGTGTTGGGCTTGCTTCAGCTTCTTCTTCTGCAGTTCCCTGACTCATCATGTGTTTCAATGTGCAAAGCAGATTGAGTCCTACTTCTCCTCAATTGATTTTCTATCTGTGTCATGATAAAAAATGTCCATTTGTACACTCTTTTTAATCTTCAAGGAAACACTGCTGTCTGGTTTTTAATCATCTCTGCACTTATATCTTTTAAATATACATGTGTCTTTGATTCATTGACACATTTGATCTTTAGTAATAACCTGCTGCTTGGTTTCTGCTATATTTGTATGTTTTGATGCTACTTTCTAAACAGGGAGAAGTCTGGTTACATAAAACTAGCATTTTTTTTAATAAACTATTAGCTATATCATGTTGTAATTATAATTTATGGTAATTTCAGTAGAAAGTTAGATTTCAGTCTTGGTTGGTTTGGTCACATCCATGGTTACTGCTGGTAACAGCAAGTGCAGTTTAGTGGTACAGGCATCAGAACTCAACAATAAATGCATGTATTCATCAAGGAAGGGCAATGTCAAACTTTAGAAATTCAATATGATGCTGATGCTTTTTGTTACCAGTTTTATAGTCTCATCATTATATGTATATGTGATTTTTCAAAATACCAGTCATGTTTAGAAAAAAGAAATACCATTGAAAGAAAAAGCCCACGATGGCCATTAATAACAATGGGCGCTGTGTTACAAATTTATTATGGATATCTTATTGTATTTGGTCAGCCCCATATAATGTTGTTATTGACTGTGTTAGGTTTCAATGTTTCAAGAGCTTACTCGTGTTGCCGCTGGTTGGGACTTTCTTCAGACTTTCAGGTGACATGGACCAGGGCTGCTTTTGCACAAACTTTATACAAAAGTAGTGAAGAGGGTTAGAAGTGATGCAACCATCCACATTTTGTATTTATATACTTTTTTCATCTATTCTTTTCAGTAGCAAAGGAGTTGCTTGTGATTATCCAAGCAGAAGATTCCACAGGACTGAGCCACCTATCAGTATTTATATTACACAAATGCACATCCATGCACATCCATGCACATCCATGCATCATTCCCTGATGACCCTAAGTCTTGTTATCACGTGATTTGAATAAAGTGAAGATACATATTATATTTACAACCTTAACCTTAATAATTATATGCATATCTATCTATCTATCTATATATATATATATATATATATATATATTATGAATAGTGTTTTTTGTGGGTATTTATTGCATTATTAATGTGCCTGACATTCTGGAAACCTGCCTGGGAAGTTTTCGTGAGGTGTGTGCACTGTCCACCGGTCAGCGAAACTTCCATTACAACGGTTGCACTCCACCTGTGCTGACAGTAGACCTGGTTTCAGCTGGCGAGCTTTTAGCGCACCTTCGGCGAAGCCTTTTGGCATGAAACTGTCACTGTGTCAAGCTGGATCTGTCGACACCTCCCCCTGCTGTGCCGCCACACCCATCTCAGCACACCTTGGTCTGCCAAACTACCAAACTGAGTGCGCCTTGGGTTGCGCTGCTCGAAACTAGCTCTGCGCTGGGTTCGCCACCCTGCGCTATGCCGGGAAACTAGAGGCCATTATGTTTTCAGGTTGTCCGTCCGTCTGTCCTATTCTCATGAATGTTATATCTGTTGGGATTCACTGGACCACTGATGATTTGTTATTTTTTAAGCTCTAAACTGGACATGTCAAGGTTTTTCCTCTGGGTCTTGCTATCTGAAATGGTGGCCAAGACCACATGTTCTTTGTTCTTCAAACAAAGGATAGCCATTTCCGTGCAGGAAAAGCGCTCTACAAATAAAGTTGATTGATTGATTGATTGATTGATTTGTGCTCATCTCCACAGGATGCCTCATGGTCACACCTAAGTGAAGTCTTTAAACTTAATTGGGCATGACATGTGACTCATGTCACAAGCCAACTTAGGGAGATGTTTCTTCTCTTCAGCTTTTTCTCCTTAGCCTCTGATAGGCTCTCCACTCCTACACCTCTGAAGAGGTAGGACATTGCACAGGAGGGCCTGGCGCACCCTTCCCCCATTTTCTCACCTCTGCATGCTCACAGCAGGAGCTGCAGTTTTGCCCTAAATGTGGCCTGCTCCCAGCAGACAGAACCTGACGACCAGACAAGTTAGTGTGCCAAACACAAGGTCTGATTGTTTGCAGTTAGGTTATTGGTTATTTGGTTTCACCAAAGCTAAATGTTGTTAGTTGCTAATGCTTTACACAGACAGAGTCTTGCATGCAACTAAACATCCTCTGTACCAACCCAGACCCTCTTGTAACACAAATTGCATATACATATGCTCACTCACAAATTGGCTTTCAACGGAGCTACACCCACTGTCCTCTCTCCCTTCCGCTTCACCCTCTACACCACGGACTTCAGCTATTGCACTGAGACCTGCCATCTTCAGGCTGGTTTTCTGATGACTCTGCTATAGTTGGATGTATCACCAAGAGTGATGAGGATGAGTACAGGGCTGTTGTGGATAACTTTGTCACATTGCGTGGCAAAGACAAAAGAACTGGCTGTGGATCTGAGGAGGACCAAGACACCGATGACCCCTGTTTCCATCCAGGGGGTCAGTGTGGACATTGTAGAGGACTATAAGTACCTTGGGGTACACAGTGACTATAAACTGGACTGGGCTAAGAACACTATCGCTCTCTACAGAAAGGGCCAGAGCCGTCTCTATTTTCTGAGGCGACTGAGGTCCTTCAACATCTGCCGGACTATGCTCAGGATTTTCTATGAGTCTGTGGTGGCCAGTGCTATCCTCTATGCTGTTGTGTGCTGGGGCAGCAGGCTGAGGATGGCGGATACCAACAGACTCAATGAACTGATCCACAAGGCCAGTGTTGTTGTGGGAACGGAGTGTGACTTTCTGATGGTGGTGTCAGAGAGGAGGATGCTGTCGAAGCCACAAATTATCTTGGTCAATGTCTCACACCCACACCATGTGCTGGTCAGGCACAAGAGTACTTTCAGTGGTAGACTCATACCACCTAAATGTACTACTGAGTGCCACAGGAAATCATTCCTTCCTGTGGCCATCAAACTGTACAACTCCTCCCTCTGAGTGGCCCTGAGACTTTTTCACACACTGCAATAATCCAGCGTAACTTGTGCAATAACCCCATTTCACCCTGACTGTATATATTCTGTTTGTGTAAATAATCTTGTTTAACTTACTATACATATACATATATATACATATTTACTTACGCTTATGTTTGTTAATAATTCCTGTTTATTTAACCATATATTTGTAAATACTATTATTTTAATTTCTTATATTTTCACGTACCTTTCCTCTCTTGCAAGAAGCACCTGTAATATAAATAATTTCCCCTCGGGGATCAATAAAGTATTTCTGATTCTGATTCTGATTCTGAATATTTGTAGTTTGAAAGGTCCGACCTAAATGAATAAAGGTTGTAGTTAACGAAGCATATGAATATTAATGAAGGAGTGCCCACTGAGTGCAACTTCTTTTACTGATCATTTGAACATTTTCGATTAAAGGCTGACATCTCAGCGACGTCTTGGCAACGAGCAAATGCTCTCGCTGCTACGTCTTAATGATCTAAACTTGATAAATCGGGCAAACATCAGCCAGGTGTGCTATCTAGGGTGAGTGCTGATATAGAGTATAACATCACTGGGACATGTAACAGTAAAATCACTCCGCTCACAGGTGTTATAAATAAAACTGTTAATTAACCAGCTGTCACACTCGCTACATTGACGCAAACTGACACTATAGCGTTACACCAAGAAGATGGATATTTCCCCAAAATTACATTTAAATAAATTAGTGGTCGTCAGGAGAGGACGACATGTTCCCACACACTTAATTAACAATTGCGTATAGAGCAATATAACTACAAATCCTACCGGCATTTCTTTTAAGAGCCAATATCAGCAGTAAATGCACATAGTTTTTACACATTATATGAAAAGCAGATTACATTTATTGTTGAAGCTGTGTCTGACTGAATAGGAAACCGACTTACACACAGCACACAAGACACAACTGTGGGTCACCCATAATGCGTCACATTTAGTACAAAAGAAACTTTGATTTTCACTGTGAACTCTCATTAACAAAATAGAAAAAAATCATGGTTGGCAGTGTCCCATGTTTAACAGGAATTTCACCATAAACATACGTTATACATTTACACATTTGGAATTTTTTACTCTAAATGCAGCCCTTTTTAAACAGGAATTTTGCAAATTTGCTGGAAAGGCCAATCAGTCTTTTTTCAGCATTGATAGTATAAAAACAAAATTGGGGAGTGCAGCAAAATGCCACCTGCCTACTTTTGTTTATACATAATGTGCCTTTTTCGGGGCAATGGGGCGTGAGCAAATAACAAAATGTGTAGCTCAGCATGTGACGTAAACAGTAAGATGGGAGGGAAGCCGCAGCTGGTCAGTCCTTCAGCGATTCTCTCGTAAATTGGCCCGTTCTTCATCGTCCCCGTCACTTGACGATTAATGGCCTTTTTGTTTGTGAGGGCAAGGAGGGTGCACAATTCCTTATTTCCCCGGTTGCTCATCTTTACAGTGTCTTTCAGGTTTGTGTTTCCCTCTTGCTACTAGCTGCTCACTAATTCCCTCTATCAGCTGTTTCCTGTTTATCCACTGCCAGTAGGTCGCACGTGCGGCGTCATCAACAGCTCTTCCCACAAGTCATCAACAGCCCCTCTGTCTGTTTAAACCAAAACGGTTCCACTA
Organism: Epinephelus cyanopodus; assembly: GCA_026686955.1. Lineage (NCBI taxonomy): Eukaryota > Metazoa > Chordata > Actinopteri > Perciformes > Serranidae > Epinephelus > Epinephelus cyanopodus. Next base: position 41,221,747 of record CM048923.1, on the reverse strand, counting down.
ATATGACTACCCTACGAGGCGGGAAATTGGGCACCTCGGATCAACTCGCCAATCCGGCTTGGCGTGTCTGAACGCTCACAGCTTGCTGGCAAAACGGCCCAACATTCACCGAAAATCTGGCAGTGTAAAAGGGGCTTGTGTATATACTGTAACCAAACCAACCACAGAACTAAAGCAAACTGCAGTACACATTACATGGTTTTGTTTTTTATGTATACATTTACTGAGGCATGGAAGATTCACGTCACAAGGAAAAGCAACAACAAACGAACGAACTAATAATCACGTTTTTAATGTGTAAAATATTTCACTTCATCTCTGCATTTAATTTGTTCTAATTTGGGCCTTTAAAGTCTTCCATATGTGAAAAGTGTGCTTCTGGGGTTTGTTTATTGAACATTACAATGTGGAAAATCAGGGATGGAATAAAGCAGCTCTTAGGTGTGTGTGTGTGTGTGTGTGTGTGTGTGTGTGTGTGTGTGTGTGTGTTTGTGTGTGTGCTTGCGTGCATGTGTGTCAGTGCACATGTTGGCTTGCTTGCTGAGCCTAAATGAGGTGAAGGTATGCTCTAATTAGGTACTGGAGGGAGGAAAGATTGAGAAAAAGAGTAAGAAAAAGAGGTATTTTAGGCTGAAGCAAAAGAGACAGCAACAGCAGGAGAATGATAGGCAAATTGTTTTTGACAAGTCATTATGCTTCTGGGGATCAGAAATACTTATAATGATTTCAAGGTGTTATTTTTTTTTAATCTTTAAATAATCATTTTTAGTTCAATCCTTAGTCATAAACAAGACAAAAAAACATCTATATATGTGAAAAACAGGTTTATTAGTGAAATGAGACGTCTTGACAATAACTACAGATTTCTGAAAGAAAGAGGGTCAGAGACAAAGAGAGGTAGCTAAGACAATTAAAATGATTCCTGACTGCTGCTGTCAAAAGTGGGTGTTTCATAACAGCTTCTACTTTTATATCTGTAATGGTCACGATGGAAACTGGGTACATGACTGATGCCCATTTGAGCTGTGTGTTAATGAGACATGCCAGGATACATTTAAGAAATAGAAAGGGTGATAAATACAAAATGCAGGCCACAGCATTTTACACATCATCATACTCCAAAGCCCCTTTACCACTGCACTAAAAACAAAACACTAAACCCTTCTAACATCTGGCTTTTATATGTCATGGGAAAGGTTATAATCAGCATTCACACCCCAGTCAAATGACTCTGATGTAGTCATGGGTATTTTTTGGCCTCGGCTCTGATCGGTATTGAAGGAAATACAACATCTGGGTGAATGCACTAATTTTAGCCCCTTTACTAATGAGATGCAAGGATGCCACATAAAATACCACCCAGCTTCACACAAACAGCACTTAAACATCAACCAAGTTTGAAAGAGAGACTGGATACATAATAGCAACACGTTCTCATCCCAAGTTGTCATGCCCGCTTTGTCAATGGACTTTCACATCTACATATTATGTACTCTGTATCTCTTGTGTATGCTGATGACATGCCGTTACCAACACTGGGACGAAAGCATGTGGTTAGGTGTAAAAAAAAAACAAAAAAAAAAACATCATGGTTTGGCTGTACATTCATATGGGGAACAAACACCAGGTTCCCCAGCCTATAGAGACTTTCCAGTACCTTATGTAACGTTTTCACCAACATTGTTTTAAACGAACATGGTCCAGCGGCATATGATATAGCGGCAAAAGGTGCCGCCCAGCCACACTATGAACTGATGCCGCTTGTCCGCATATAATACTGCCGTGACAGGTACCATCTGGTCAACTGGCGGTGTATCATACCACCGCAAAAGGTTATGTCTAGTGTAATATAAGCCCCCCTAGCAGCATATCATACCGCCACAAACATGGCTTTTGGCATCAGCGTTTGAAGCTGAAATCATTGACAAAGCGACAGTATTTGATGACTTCAGAATGAGGACTGTTTGGTAAGAGATATAAAAGGAAAGTAACCCTTACATTTTCACTGGCCACTCTGCTGCTTTCTACGGTTTACTAACCTGTCTTCCAACCAGCCATGATAAAAAGCCATTAAAAGTGCTGGACCAATGCTGTTTCAATTAGACAACCATAATGGGAATGCAGTGGGGAGGTGAAATGTAATGGGGCTCATAAATACATGTCACAGTGTGCACTTCTGACCTGCCATACATGCCATTCTCTCGGTTTAACTAGTAAATTTCTACTCACCCTGCCTCTCCACCACACCTACCTGCCGACCAGTCACTTGTCTGCACATCACCTGCTCTTGCCGGTCCACCACACCCAACCCATCAAGCCAACTCTGCTCACCTGTAGCTCATTACTCCCTGCCAATATAAATACTCCAGCTACACAGACTCTCATTGCCAAATTGTTCTTCGCCATACTTATGCAAGGCTTTCCAGCATCTATTCCTGGACTGCTTCCTCATTGCCAACTTCGCCTGCCTCTGACTCTCCTGCTTCATCTGCTCCCCAGGAAATCACTCAGCCTTCTGTTCCAAACCAAGAGATCTGCTTCCACGTTCCTGGTTTCTGTTTGCCTGTTCCCCGTGGCTGTGGAGGGAGACAACCAGTCAGCTCTATGTAGTGAGTTTACTTGTTCTGCTGCCTGATCTTCTGTGCTGTGGATTACCTTGCGGCGTGGCTGCACATTCTGCCTTTGTGTGTGTGTCATGGGATCCATTCATGGTCTCTGCTGGTTCCTCAACTTCTTGCCAGTTCCGACCAACCTGCAGCTGGCTCCCCACAGATGTGTTGGCTCTGTTTATGTGTTGTCCTGGTATCGGATCCTCTGCTTGTCTGACTTTGCCTCCTGACTGCTCCCTTATGGTACTGCACACGTTTGGACTGTTTGAGTGTTTGTGTGCATTCAGTGGACGCCAGTGACTCACCAGCTCTCTGCTCTGACGTGCTATGCCAAAGTATTGGACTGAGCCCATGTCTTGGAGGGCCCTGAACCAAGGTCATTACTTAATATTCAACTGTCTTGCTTGCTGTTGGTGCTGCAATTGGGTTCAAGCCACACTTAGCATTATAGTCATTCTGCAGCTGCAGGTACACGGCTAACATACATGAAGCTATATGCTAACATCAGGGAAACATTAGATTTAGTTGCTGGTGTTGTAAATTCCCTGATTTCAGATCAGATTACTGCTGGAACATGTCTGGTTGTGTTTAAAAAAACCCTTTAGTGGTAATTTTTCACAAATGCCAATGACAGTACACAGACACTGAAATACAGATGACCTGGAAAATCCGACGAATCAGAGCTGGTCTTTGTTTTTTTTTTGTTTATGAGGGGAGCTTACAGAGACAGTCGCTAAACAGAGCATTTCAAACAGAGCGTAAATACACAGAGGATGAGAAAAATGGTTGTTTTTTTTATGTGACTTAAAGTGGTTTATTTTATTTTATTTATTTACCATTAAAGCATATAAACTTGTTTTAGTAGAAATCTTAAACACAAGGATGAACCTGAAAATGAGTATAAATGGTCCCCATTAATTAAAGTTGACCATATCACCCCCTCTGCCAACATTAGTAAGTTTACACTAAATGCCCACATGGAGTGATCAGAAGCAATCTTTTCCACCCTGTCTGCTCTGGCAAAACCATTGTTGTCTCACTCATGGATGTCTATGAAATGTATTTCAAACTCTGAAACAGTCCTTGATGTCTCCAATTACATTCCAGAAATCTACAAAAACAACCCGTATACAAAGAAAAAGCAGAGAGGTCTTCAATGTCAGGGACATTTCATCAGGACATAACAACAGTTACCTGAAGAACCAAAGGGCTTCAAGATACAAAAAAGTTAATATGAAGCTCAAATGGATTATTGTGTTCAGATGAATGTCATGGCAGGAACAACCACCAACACATTTCTCTGCAAATACAAACTTTCCGTATGAAACTCGCCACAGAAATGTGTGCACATTGCATGAAATACACATCAATTACTTTAACAGAGGACAAGGACACGTTAAGCTGCAATAATCATTATTCTTAACACTTTTCCAACCAGAGTGTTATTTTTAAGCGGCCAACCAATGCCAGCATTTATGATCATATTCACTAATCTTTACAGACCCACAAAATAATTTGTTCTATGAATATGTAAACAGTGCACTAAACTCAAGAAAAGTCCCTCTGTTTTTAAACACGAAAACATTTTATTCTATCTTATTCCATTCCTTTTCTTATCAACATTTGAATTTGTGCATTTTCATTAAAAAAATCTTTTCAGACAAAAAGTTGAGAAAAATGTTTTTGTCACACAGTCATTTTCAAGTATGAATCAACTCACATTTACATTTTTTTCTCATTTCCTTAAATCACTTTGAATTGTATAAATAATAATAATGATAGTAATAATAATAATATTCTCTTTGCTGTATAGCTGGGATGTCTGGGGTGCTTTGCTTGGCCTGCTGCCCCACCCAAAATGGATGGACAGATAAAGCTGAACACATTGCCATGTTCAGTGATCATTTTGTGTTCTGTTGTTGTTTCTGATAAACCCACTGTGAGAGCTGCAAACACAGTTATGTCACAATGGTAAATTCTGATAAGGGAAGAAATTTAATTGTTCAGGTGGTAAACAAGCCAAAACTTTAGCCAGATATTTAAGACACTTTATTTAGTTAGTTATACAATTAAAGTGGGCACCAGAAATATCACATGAATAACAGTAATAACCCCTCACTACAGAGGAAAACTGCAGTGAGCTGTGATGAATGTTCACACATAGATTGGGTAATGGCATTTCTGTTTGCCTTAGTTTTCTCTTTCAAATAATTTTGGCCAAACTGGCCTTTTATTTCAAATGTCTGACTGTCTGGATGGGTGTGTTAAAGAAGTAGATGGTAGTATATGTGATGTATTTGTATTTCAGTGTTGATTTTGACAGCAATTTTAGATTTAGTCTTAGTCTAGAGTGAAAAAATTAGTTTTAGTCACAGTTTAGTCTTTTTTTTTTTTTTTTGGAAACAAAAGCTCATGACATTTCAGTCAGCTTTTAGTCTTTATGTTTTCTGTTTGTTTTTGTTTTTTTGTAATATTCAAACTAATCCAGTGAGGCTAATTCATGTATCAGAAGTTTAAAAGTAAGGTGACAGATTGTATAAAAATGTTAAGACATTTTTTTTCTATAACTGCAAAATATTTCTGCACATTTACAAACGTATTTCTCCAGCAGTTTTTCACAGGTTTAAGGGGTGATTTACGAGCACACACTTACCGATTATCATTCGAAAACCTCAACATCTCTCTTATTATGCTCTCAAAAACTTTGACACCACAAATAACTAATCTGAGACAACTAGCAATTGTAGCCTACCCATGTTAATTGTAAACTGAATTATCCATCTCACTGTTCAGAAGCAGAAAAATAACTTCATTACAACCTGAAGTCTTTCTTAATCTGTATCTACATGCTAGTCTGGTGGTTTAAACTTGTGTCCTCTCACAGAGTTGGTGATTAAAACTAATCTTTCATTAGTGCCAGAGAAAACTGATCTGAGTTCGAACTGTTTACTTTCAGCACAGTTACACTCACAGATGACTGAGGCTCCTGAGTGGAGTCCTATGTGGATCAGCTGTGGAGTCCGGCAACCAGTGGCTGCTTGCTCCGTTGCCGTTCAGCGGCTAACAAGTGGAGCTAACTGCTAACAGCCACTGCTGCAGCTAACAAACTCCACACATCCATCCAGCAGGTCCACCACCAACAGTCAGACACACACAGCTGATTATTTACTGCTGAATTACAGCACACAACTCGCACCAACAGCTGACACTGCTTAGGTGTGAGTGTTTTTGCTGACCAGCAAAACTTGCTGGCACCGACTATTCACTGGAGTTTACCATCCTGTCGCTCATGCAGAATTCGAAGATAATTACAAGCACGGCCGTTCTCGGTTTTCAATGTCAGATAGTCCACCACAAACATTTTTGTCATGTCTCGTATCTTCTACGAAATGAAACATAGTTTTTGTCTTGATTTTTATTATCAAGATCTAATTTTAGCTTGTTATCGTCTCATCTTCGTCATGGAAATGTAACCCTCTGCCGCTGCACGCCCGTCACCAGACTCCCTCTACACCTGGATTCTGCGTTGTGATTTTTCACAACAGTTGTGGTGGAGTGTCATGCGGAGAGAAGGATGCACCAGACGTGGGATTCAGGCCTCATTTACACTGAAAGCGATGCGTTCGCATAGCGCTCGCAATGCGGTCCACAAGCGTAGCGGCCACTGCTGTCCCATCAAAATACAAACCACACCTGAACAGTTGGTGGCAGTAGTGCACCTTGTTTACAAATCTCCAATGAACCCCAAAGAAGAAGAAGTGAGTTTGGATCCAAAGCCCAGGGTGGACAGGTTTGTGCGCCAGTGATTATTCCAGTGCTTGGAGAATTAATATTTAGCGCTACAAATGAGTAAGTACATGAAACATGTGCCTGTCAGGTCTCGCTTGATCAAGTGAAAGATGTCTACGGTGGCCGAGAGACATCACAACACACGCAAACTTGTGTTTTTTGTTGAATACCGTGACCATTCGCTTGTGACTCGAGCAAAAATTCGGAGTCTCTTCGATGTTTTAGCTTGCTCGGGAAAGCAGCGATACTCGAGCTGCGCGTAGAATGGATGCGGTGTGAATGCTCTAACCTGTTAACATGATTGCCAACTAAATAAAGACAGGAAAATTAGCATAACTGTCAAGTTTAACTAAATACGACTCTCTTAAATTAATAATTTACCAACATAAAACATACATTCTCAAATAAGCTTAACAGTTAACAGAAAAGCTAATGCTTCATTCCGCCAGGCTTACACAGTATCAGTTGTCTACTCATTTACAGCACGCTAGCCACACTCTTAGCCTCGCCTCAATAAAACTGTCAAACAGCAAAAAACATGGTTTATAGTCAAACCAAAATGACTAAAAAAACAATTTTAATTTGTGGTTTTAGCGCTGATATCAAGTCAAGTCAAGTCAAGTCAAACTTTATTTATAAAGCACATTTAAAAACAACCTCAGTTGACCAAAGTGCTGTACAGTTATTGAAATATAAAATAATCACACAAATATCATAATAAATAAAAAACAAAGGAAATAATAAGAGCTCAATTTAAAAAAATGTAACGTGATGTAACAAAGGTGTGAATAACTTTCTCAAAATGATCTTGTGGGAGATATGCCTTTACTTTTGCGAATAGTCTTAGCTGGAAGAAGCTCGTTTTGACAATAGATCTTATCTGCTTATCAAACCTAAATTCACTGTTCAAAATAACACCAAGGTTCCTTGCAAAAGGGTGGCAGTGAGACTTAAGGGTGCCAATGGTGCTGTCATACCCATCTAACAGATTTTGTTGGCCAAATAAAATAATCTCAGTTTTATTTTTGTTCATGGAGAGAAAGTTCACTTCCATCCAAGATCGGATATCATTGAGGCAGTCTAATAAGACCTGAACAGAGGCTTGCTCATTTGTTTTTAAAGGCAGATCGATTTGTACGTCATCTGCAAAGCAATGAAATGAGACATTGTGCTTTCTAAATATGGATCCCAATGGCAACATATATTGAAAAGAGGAGGGGGCCCAAAATAGAACCCTGAGGCACCCCACAGTTCAGGGGGGAAGTGGCTGAAGAACACTGGCCCAGCTGGACAGAGAAGCTCCTATCTGAGAGGTAGGACTGAAACCACTTGAGAACTGTACCCTTAATGCCCACACAGGTGTTTAAGCAAGACAGGAGAATGTTGTGATCCACCGTATCAAAGGCAGCCGTCAGATCCAGAAGGACCAGGACTGCAGAGTTACCACAGTCAACTGTCAAAAGAAGGTCATTTAAAATTCTTAAAAGTGCCGTTTCTGTGCTATGATGTGACTTAAAACCAGACTGGAACTTCTCGGAAATGTCATTTAGATCAATAAAAGACTGCTGCTGTTCATTAACCACCTTCTCCAAGACCTTGGAAAGAAAAGGAAGCTTGGAGATAGGCCTAAAGTTGGATAAAACTGTGGGGTCAAGATTATGTTTTTTGATGAGTGGTTGGACCACAGCATGTTTAAAGGCAGCTGGGACACATCCAGACATCAAAGATGAATTTATGAGATCCATAACACAGGGCCCAATGATATGGAAAACGTCCTTAAAAAGACGGGGTGGGATGCTGTCAAGAGGACAGTATGAAGGCCTGAGGTGCTGGACAATATCAGTTAAAGCTGAGAGAGACACTTGTTCAAATGTGTCAAAAACAGCAGGGCAAATGGGAAAGATGGCAGGATCTAATGCAGACGGCGAAAGAGAGGACCTAATATCAGAAATCTTGCCAATAAAAAACCTTAGAAAATCTTCACACAGTTTAGGTGAAGGAACAACACCATTGTGGTCACAGGGGTTTAAAAAAGTATTTAAGGTATTAAAAAGAAACTGAGGTTTATGACTATTGACTGACACAAGATTGGATAAAAACAGACTCTTGGCAGCTTTAACAGCTTTCTGATACTGCAATAGACTGTTTTTTAAAATGTCCAAAGAAACGTGTAGATGATCTTTCTTCCACTTCCTCTCGGTGTGTCTACATACACGTCTTAAAGTGCGAGTGGTGTCATTAAGCCATGGCTCTGTTACTGGCTTAGAGCATTTGCACCTAAAAGGAGCCACCAAGTCTAATATGTCAGTGCAAGTACAATTAAAAGTGTCTATAAACTCATCAGGAGTAAGAGTACCATAATGATCCTGAGTATGTAGCACAGAATGATTAAATGCTGCAGAAAACTCAGAAGCAGTTGAAGGGTTAATTACAGTTTCACATGAGAGTGGGGCAATGTAATATGAAATAAAACAGCGAAGTGATCGTAAATATGTGGGTCACAAATCTCACTGACATTTAACTGCAGACCAAAGGATAATATAAGGTCCAGTGTGTGTCCCTTCTCATGTGTTGGATCAGACACAGACTGAGTAAGGTTAAAAGAGTCAATGAGATTTAGAAAGTCTTTCACCAAGGGACGGGATTCACAGCAGACATGGATATTAAAGTCCCCAACAATTAAAAAACGATCATAGTTCACTGTCACTCCTGCCACAGAGTCTGTGAAGTCCTTTATAAAATCCTTGTTGAACTGCGGAGGACGATAGACTACAGCGCACAGGACGGGTGTAATAAAGTTTACAGTGAATGTCTGCAACTCAAAGCTGGAGAAAGAGATCGACAGTGACAATCGACATTGAAAACTGGATTTAAATACAGATGCTACCCCTCCACCTCGGCCGGTGGTTCGGGTGGAGTTAAAAAAGAGACAGTTAAGCCTCTTTCATACAGAGCGCGGTTTTCGCGGCGCCCACCGCAGGGTAGGGCGCAGAGCAAGTGGAGAGCAAGGCGCGCAAGACAGGATTTGGATGAGTACAGGCTCGTTCAGGAGCTACAGCATGGTGACCGCTTCCGGGTCTACTTGAGGTTCATCTCTGCTATTGGACGCGCCGAGGTGTCGTCACAACGCATTGCGGTGAAATTAAAAAATGTTCAATTCAAGCGCAGGCTGGCGGCGCGCAGACGCCGCGGCATGCGCCCTCTCGCGCGGCTGAGCGATTCGCTCTTGCACATACACAATGAATGGGTTGTCGGCGGAGGTCTGCACTTTGCGCACTCTGTGTGAAAAGGGCTTTAGGGGGGAGCAACTCGGAGAACTGGATAGACTCACCGACTTGAATCCACGTCTCTGTCAAAAACATAAAATCCAATTCACGTGAAGTGAAGTCATTCAAGATAAAAGTCTTGTTTGCTAGCGATCTAGCATTCAAAAGAGCCAGGCTAAGAGTAATCTCCTCGCGGGCCTGGGTGGAAACGCGGCGCAGAGGCCGAAGATTCTTAAAATCGACACCGCCGTTGCGGACCCGGCATCTGGGAGGGGGAACCTTCGTCGGCAGGGAGACCTGAGGTTTGATCCCCCCAGTCAACGTTTGGCAGTGTTTTTTGAGATGCTCTAATGTTAAGAAGTGCTTGTTGATCATACACCAGCAAAGCAGAGGAATCTTGGCAGAGAAAACAAAGTAATATAACAGCAAATATCAAACTCAGCAGAGCTGGCAGACGGCAGGCCACACACGCTGGCGCCATCTTGAACAGGAAAAAGTGCTATATTGTAATATGATGCAGGAAGCTGTTACAATGCTTACCTTGCAGATCAAGAGAAATAAACTTTCAAAAAAACAAGGTGCTCTAAGCAGAACAAATCTCAGAGCTATGGTGTCCTGCCAGGGACAAACAGTGTGAACTCTACTGTGCATCCTACTGGATTAAACAGGTAGCTGCCTTACAGAAAAAGGTCATTGATGATTTTTTTTCAGTTTTCATCAACGATATTAACACTGTTAGATTGTAAGGTAACTGAATTGACTATATAGAAGAGTTTAAATGATGGTAATGTAATAGTAAAGTAATAGTAAAAGTAATAGTAAAAAATAGTAAAAAAAACTCAATAGTAAACTCAACATAAAAAATTGGCCCTAGCTTAACGTATTTACCTTCAAAAAGGGATGTGGAATACACTAATGCATGTTAGTTTGACAATGTGTGTTTGTACACTACAGTCAGGTCCACATATATTTGGACACAATTATTTGACACAGGTTTTGTTATTTTAGCTGGTCAGGCACAAGAGTACTTTCAGTGGGAGACTCATACCACCTAAATGTACCACTGAGCGCCACAGGAAATCATTCCTGCCTGTGGCCATCAAACTGTACAACTCCTCTTTCTGAGTGGCCCCGAGACTTTTTCACACACTGTCAACCTGTGCAATAATTTAATTTAACTTGTGCAATAACCCCATTTCACCCTGACTGTATATATTCTGTTTGTGTAAATAATCTTGTTTAGGTAACAATATGTGTGTATATATATATATATATATATATATATATATATATATATATATATATATATATACATATATATATATATGTGTGTATGTATGTATATACTTTTTTATTTTTGTTAATAAGTGCTGTTTATTTTAACTATATATTTGTAAACACTCTTGTTAAATTTCTTATATTTTCACGCATCTTTCCTCTCTTGCAAGGAGCACCTCTAAAGGTGTGTTCACACCAGACCTGTTTTTTTTCCGCTAGAGACGAGTTTACATACAAAGTCAATGCAAACGGGCGATTGAGCGTATATTCGCCTGGGAGAAAAATCACTCGGGCTCCGAGCGACAGTGTCAGAGCGACCGAGCGGTTTTCCGCTCGTCGCTTGAGATGAGAAATCTCATCTGGAGCGGTTTTTCGCTGGGTCCTGTCGCTTGCAGCTCAACGGTGATTGGCTGCCGTAATCCCGGAATCCCGGGGGTGCTTGACTGTCATAACGTGTAAAAACACACAGAGACAATACCTCTGTGATCAGTCCCCTAATTTAATTTCAACAATTTTTTCAATCTTCTCCAATTTCTCTTTTTGTTTTATGGAAGTGATCAATAAGTGCACTTGTCCTAGAGCCTTTAAGTTACAAAAATGAAACTCACTACACTTCTGAGCATTTATACCTCCGACCGCAATTATACATTTTGATACAAACAGGTAGGCTATACGTATTGCAAAACTCTGTCAAAGTACGCCAAAGCATACATTTTCGTTTCCGAATATTTATTTGAAAACAAAACCATTCATACGTTCAATAAAAAAAAAACATTTTGTTAATAATGAAAAACGAATGTAATCTCAACAGTGACCGCGCCAGCCGGCAGTGCTTGAAGGGGCGCTGTAATCCTGGCGATCCTAGTGTAAAGCACCACAGACAGCCCCAGTGCATCTATCACTGTAGCTCAGAGGCTCTGATGCCTGAGTCAGAGCATGTGAGAGGAGATGGAGCTGGAGCTGCCTCAACCATAGGTTATTGGTAGGAAGAAAAATGGCTGCTGAAAAAACTGTCACTGTCAACTGCCTCCAAGCACCGCAACGATCTGCCAGACCGTCATATGTAACTTCATTGTTTATGCTGCCCGTGTGTTCAGAAGCACACAATGAATGCGTTTGAGTAATTTCCGAGACGTTATGATAAAATAAAAAATATTACAGACCATAGAATAGGACTGACAACCTCTCCAATGTCTCATGTCAATTAGGATAATTAACACTATTTGTCTGCTTTTTATAATGCCTTTCTTTCTTTCTTTTTGCTGCTGCTGCTGCGCTACTGCGCCGTGTCTCCACTTGAAAGTGGTGATTTGCTAAATACATTCTACAACAATAAACTAGATTAACTTTTGGTCTATAATATTGTTTTTATACATTATGCATTTTAATGAAAAAAACCTTAAGAACAAAAGAAATAGACACCGAAATAATTAATGGAAACTTTTTTTAAATTGATATTCCTCCTCTCTGATATACTAACAACACACACACACACGCACGCACGCACACAGACACACGGCTGTGCGGTCACTGTACATTCGTTTTTTATTAATAACAAAATGGTTTTTTAATTGACCCTATGAATGGTTTCGTTTTCAAATAAATATTTGGAAACGAAAATATATGCTTTGATGTACTTTGACAGAGTTTTGTATGTATAGCTACGTGTTTGTATCAAAATGTATAATTTTCGGCTGCTGCCGCGGTCAGAGGTATAAAAGCTCAGACAGATGTATTGTCTCTGTATACAAAATACCCCCCAAATACCCTGATTGCTTCAATGACGTCATCAAAGCGAAAAAGCAAGTCTGTTGATTTCTGCCACATTGACGAGCGATTGCAACTGAGCGATGAAGCGATATCAAAGGGGCGAACCGAGCGACAGTGAAAAAAATAAAAAGTCCGGTGTGAACGCACCTTAACACAAATAATTTCCCCTCAGGGATCAATAAAGTATTTCTGATTCTGATTCTGATTAACCAAAACATATTCAAGATACAGTTATATAATTTATATGGGCTTAAAGTGCAGACTCTCAGCTTTAATTTGAGGGTATTTACATCTCTCTCTCCTTTGCTGACATTCACGTCCTATTACTGCATGTCAGTAACTCGGCTTCTTCTCCGGAGCCTTTGTGCTCCACTGTCTCTCAGGTTAACTCGTATCACAGCAGTGCCTGGATAGTGTGACGTGTGTGGTTGTGCTGCTGCCGTGGTCCTGCCAGATGCCTCCTGCTGTTGCTGTTATCATTAGTCATGCCTCTACTATCATTATACACATGATTGTTGTCACACATATACTATCATATATTAATATATACCTAAAACATATTGTACCACAATAGCCGTAATTATTATTGTAATATTATTACTTAAATTAATGTTGTTGTAAGCTACTGTCATTACGGTCTGTCTTGCATCTCTCTCTGTCTCTGTCTCTCTTTCTGTATCATTTTGTCATACGGATTACTGTGTATTTATCATGTTGATCTGTTCTGTACGACATCTATTGCACGTCTGTTCGTCCTGGAAGAGGGATCCCTCCTCAGCGCTTCCTGAGGTTTCCCCTTTCGCAACATCCACCCAAGGAAGTAGGTGTATCAGTATCTAAGTCTACCATAAAGAAAAGACTTCATGAGAGCAAATACAGAGGGTTCACCACAAGGTGCAAACCATAAATGAGCCTCAAAAATAGAAAGGCCAGATTAGACTTTGCCAAAAAACAAATAAAGAAGCCAGCCCAGGTCTGGAACAGCATTCTTTGAAAAGATGAAACTAAGATTAACCTGTTCCAGAATGATGGGAAGAAGAAAGTATGGAAAAGACTTGGAACGGCTCATGATCCAAAGCACACCACATCTTCTGTAAAACATGGTGGAGGCGGTGTGATGGCATGGGCATGCATGGCTTCTAATGGCACTAGGTCAGTAGTGTTTATTGACTAAGTGACAGAAGACAGAAGCCTGAATTATGAAGTGTATAGGGATAGATAATTATAGATTCAGCCAAATGCAGCAAAGTTGATTGGACGGCACTTTACAGTACAGATGAACAGTGACCCAAAATATACTGCGAAAGCAACCCAGGAGTTTTTTAAGGCAAGAAGTGGAATATTCTGCCATTGGCCTAGTCAATCACGGGATCTCAACCCGATCAAGCATGCATTTCACTTGCTTAAAACAAAACTTAAGGCAGAAAGACCCACAAACAAGCAATGCGGCTCAGAGGTAGAGTGGGTCGTCCACCAATCGAAAGATTAGCAGTTCGATCCCCGGCTCCTCCAGTCTGCATGTCGAAGTATCCTCCATCAAAGTATCCTTGAGCAAGATACTGAACCCCAAATTGCTCCCGATGGCTGTTCCATCAGTGTGTGAGTGTGTTAAAACTGAGTAGCAGGTGACACCTTGTACGGTAGCCTCGGCCACCAGTGCATGAATGTGTGTGAATGTGACTCATAGTGTAACAAGTGCTTTGAGTGGTCGGATGGCTAGAAAGGCGCTATACAAATGCAGATCAGTTCACCATTACCAACAACTGAAGACAGCTGCAGTAAAGCAAAGCATCACAAAGGAGGAAATCCAGAGTTTGGTGATATCCATGGGTTCCAGACTTGAGGCTTTCATTGCCTGCAATAGGATTCTCAACAAGGTATTGAAAATGAACATTTTATGTACGGTAATGTAATTTGTCCGATTACTTTTAAAATGAGGAGACTTTGTACAAAATCCCTTAATTCCTTTGTTGCAGTTGCTAAACATTTTATAGGATATTTTTATTTTTATTTTCAACCCCTTGAATTAAACCTGAAAGTCTGCACTTAAAATGCATCTCAGTTGTTTCATTTCAAATCCAATGTGGTGGTATGCAGAGCTCAAATCATGAAACACTCATATTTCTGGGCCTAACTGTATGTCAGACAGAGGATGCAGTGCTACCAGTGATTCTAATTTCCCTCGAAGAGATTAATATTCTCAATCATTCAGCTAATTAATTGTGATAACAAACAGTAAACTGCAGGGTATTGAAAAATGGGAAAGTGATTGCTCGCAATTAATTGAAGACATTTATAGTTAAAATCAACGTCTTTCTGCTGCCTGATGTCTAGAGGCCTCTGGATTTTATTAATGGAGGGTGGCTGCACAGACAGTTTATTTGGTCATTAATTATTATAATTTAGTACACACTTCTTTTTATTATATTGCATGCAGCACTGATTGGGTAGTTCCATACCATTTTACTTTCTCCACATCCTTTTATACATTCAGAAAGACATTTTTCAGTTAAGCATTGTCAAGGTGCAGGCCTTTATCATGCACCATGCACAGTAATGCACCAGAATTCAAATTTAACCCATTTAATCATGAGGCAGTAATTTGTGTATATCCCACACAGTTGTGAAGGCTGTGATCATGTGACCAGGTGTTGAAAAGTTTAGCTGCAGGCATTGAAGGGAAATGGAGACAGGTAAATTCAGAAGGTTTTAAGAATAGGAGTTTAGCAATTCAGTTTGTCAGTGAGGGAGAGAAATACAGAAGGGATAAGTTAGTAAGGAGGCAAGGGTGTGGCTGCCTAGAAGGTGCTTGTGATTGGGAAATGCAAGTAGATTTAGGAGGAGAGCTTGTTGTTCCCCAGGAAATAGTTTGCACCAAGCAGAGGCCTGACATAGTGTTGTGGTCAGTGAGTCAACAGATAGTTTATTCCATTGAGCTGACAGTTCCTTGGGAAGACTCAGTGGAAGAAGCCTATGAAAGAAAAAAGCTTAGGTATGCAGACTTAGGAGCAGAAGCTGAGCAGCGAGGATTTGTCCAGTGGAGGTGAGGTGTAGGGGATTGATAGCAAGATCAGCTGTCTCACTCCTGGGGGAACTCCCCAGAGTGGGGGGGGGGGCAGCGTTTGAGGAAGACAGTGAAGGAAATGTCAGATGAAGCAGCCAGAACTAGTCAGTGGATTTGGATGAGAAAGAGTAATGTCAGTTGGGGGCCAGCAGGTGGAACTACTAAGCAGGGTACATAACTCCTTGAGATCAGGTGGAGAGATCCATCAATCAGTCCTCTCAGGAGAAAATCCAGGAAGAGGAAGGTTATTTAAGTGTGGGAGTATCGTATTTGAATCCCTTTTGTTTGAGACCATGCTGCAAGGTGAGTGTGTTTGCTGATCCTGTGAGTTTATCAATCTCCTTTAACTTTAGCTTATATTAGAGTTATGCTATGTAGCATGTGAAATAGAGTATGGTGAATGTGCTAGGAAAGGTAGTATCAGCACAGCCTCTACCTGGAGCTCACATGAACAGAGCCTGGGTTTGTTGAAGGTGGCAGTGCTGTTTGGGCTGAGAAAGCCATGTGTAAGTAAGGTAAAGGGGGTTGTTTGGTTGGTGCAGGGAGCAGTGAGACCTGGCATTAGGAGAGTGTCTCTGGGACGCCAGAGATCACTGTCTAGCCTCCTGGAGGTGTTGTGGGACCAACTAGACGAAACACTGGTGAAAGGAGGTTCCCACCTGATGACCCCAAAGACATGTTAGTTATCATTGCTTGATGGTCTGTATAGTTAAGCCTTGCCATAATAGCTTATCATAGGGCTTAGGAGGTTATTCACTGAGTGCTGATCGTTTCTCTAGAGCACTAACTTCTCGTGTTTATTTGGATGCTAACAAGAGTAAGAGGAATGTAGTATAAAGAGCAAAAGCGTGTGTAAGGATGCACGTTAGGACTAGGATGGATGAATCAAACAAACACCAGACTTTTACCCACGATACTGGTGTTCTTGTGCTGTGTCAAACCAAGTGAACTAAGGTACGTTTCCACAACATGAAAAGGCCAGAACATGTTTTTTCCCTAAACAAGACCTATATAACTCTACTTCTCTAAACCTAACCTGTGCAACTCTACATTAAGTAGATGCTGACACCCAACCATGATTCCTTTCCTAACCTAGGTAACTTTATGTTAGTGTCGAACTTTATGTTAAGAACGTAACATGACGACACACAACTGTGATTCTTTTCCTTAACCTAACCTATCCAGTAAGGGTGCTAATTTGTTTAAGCCACAGTGTGTAGGAATTTCTGTCATCTAACGCTGAAATCATACATTGTATTCAAACAGATAGCGCACTCTAGCACCTCACTGTTTCAAACGCGTATTGCAACAACTGTAGCCGCTGTGTACCAAAAAGCTATGATAACACTGATGAAACCATGTCATCCGATACTTCATGGAGTATTCATTCAGGCTCCTACATAGACACACGTGACGCAAGTTGACAAACCCCTTCTCACCATGCTGGCTGTGTTAACAATGTTGGACTGTTGGGGTGGGTGTAAATTGAAACAAACCAGTCATGTCTTGTCTTTTGACAAGTGACAAGTGGCTCAACCTCATACACCTCATCCTTCTCCTGGCATCACTGCACCGCTGACAGCAGCACGGGCCTGTGATTGTATTACCATTCTCCTTCAGCAGCTCTTTCCACCTGGGAAAGGCTACTCTGATGTTGACCCTCGTTTTTTGAATTCGCTGGTCACATTGCCTTTTTTATTTTCTTTTGCGCTTTTTTGGCGACGAGGATTCTGTCTCCCGTGATGCTGCATATGCATGATCCTGCATTATGCTCATTCCACAGGAGAGGAGCCTGATAGCTGAAGGCTCTGGCTCCTGTTCTACTTTTGGAGACTTTAGGGACCACAAGTAACCCTGCATTCTTAGAGCGCAGTGCTCTGGTGGGATAATAGGGCACTATGAGCTCATTAGATATGATAGAGCCTGACAATTTAGAGCTTTGTAAATTAGGAGAACGATATTTAAATTCAATTCTGGATTTTACAGGGAGCCAGTGCAGAGGAGCTAAAACAGGAGAAATGTGATCTTGTTTTTAGTTTCTGTCAGTACACGTGCTGCTGCGCTCTGGATTAGCTGGAGAGTTTTCAAAGACTTATCAGAGCTACATGATAATAGAGAATTACAGTAATCCAGCCTAGAGGTAACAAAAGCGTAGACCAATTTTTCTGCATCTTTTTGGGACAGGATAGGCCTAATTCTTGCAATATTACGCAGATGAAAAAACACAGTCTGTGAGGTTTGTTTTAAATGGGAGTTAAAAAACAAATCTGGATCAAATATTACTCTGAGGTCTCTTATGGCAGTGCTAGAGGCCAGAGCAATGCCATCCAGAGAAACTATAACATTTAACATCAGGAAACTGGGGCTCATCCACGTTTTTATGTCATCATGGCATTTTTGAAGTTTAGTTAATTGATCCGTTTCTTCTGGCTTTATCAATAAATACAATTGTGTGTCATCCGAAAAACAGTGGAAATTTACAGAGTGATTTCTAATGATGTTACCTAAAGGAAGCAAATATAGAGTGAATAGAATTGGTCCAGGCACAGAACCTTGTGAACTCCAAAACAAACTTTAGTACGTAAAGATGATTCATCATGAATGTGGACAAACTGAAAACGATCGGACAGATAAGACTTAAACCAGCTTAGTGCAGAACCTTTGAGGCCAATTGAATGTTCCAGTCTCTGTAGCAGAACTTGATGGTCAATTGTGTCAAATGCGGCACTAAGATTTAATAAAACAAGTACAGGGTGGGCTTTTTAAAAGAGGTTTAATTGACCTTTGGCTAAGCCACACCCCCCTCCACTCACTCAGACAAAATATCAACATTCAGTGACTGGGCACTATGGTGGGTGTCACAGTACATGGCATTTTGCAGAAAGGAATTGATGATTTTTGGAGACATAACGATCAGATGTCATTGAGGAGTAACCAAAAGGGCCTAAACTATGCACGAGCTTAAATTACAAGCCAAAATTTACAGGTCCCAGTGTAAACCACATCTCGTTGCGTCACCATCAAAGACAACAAGAGGATCAGCATTGTTCCACTGAGGTTAAGGTTTTTGGCTCAGAATATGAGAAAAGGATAACAGCCTTCTTACCATCTTTACCAAGAGTGTCTCTCCATTAGTTTGGTGCTTTAGCATTTACACTGAATCATTCAGCGTAACGTTTGCCAACCTTTATCTCTGCGATTACAGATAAGTTAATGAAGCTAAGCTCCAGAAGTTAACATTAGTTTAACTAGAGCCCTTTGGACAACAGCTAACAAGGATGTACGATCATCAAAGCACAAAAACTAGAACAAAATTAAAGCTGCAAGCAGCGTTTGGCGGGACCTCGCCCGTTTCGGCCTCCAGCGAACGATTTACAAATATTGCACACATTGCCACAAACATCAGAAAATTCTCACAGAGCTGATCGTTTTGATGTTTGAATGTTTTCTGTAGCTGTAGCTATGTAGAAGTGACATCACAATATGCAAATTAGTGAATTTTCTCCCATCAGATTCCTCTTCCTTCATTTTGAGGATGAGATGACAAAAACAACACACCTACAGGCCGCAGCGGCCATTTTAGTGTACCTTGGTGGTGCTTGAGAGCCCATTTTGGCACTTTAGGGGTTAATTTTATGATTTTCTGAAATTGTTGACCGGTTCTGATATGCGTGCCAATTTTGCTGAGTTTTTGAGCATGTTTAGGGGGTCAAATTCCAGTTCAAAGAGGCGGCGGAAGAAAGAAAGAAATAATAATAAATTTTACAAAAACAATAGCGCATTCCTCGCCTTCGGCGAGGACTCCTCTTCCTCCACTGAACAGTTTAGAAGCATTAGGGGCGAGGACTCCTCCGTTAGTAGTGTTTTGGCTTTGGGCATGGTTCGTAATGGGCGAGGACTGCTCTGTCAGGAGTCCTCTGTCTCCAGGCTCGGTCCCTAATAATGAAAACTTTTCTCATTTACAATATACTTTTATCTCTCACCACTTTCAAGCCACAGCCTTTTGAAATGTAGAAATGAATATTTTCATCAAATTACTCTGGCAACTAAAGGGTTAAAATGGAGATTCTGTCGCTGTCATGTCATCAGGTCAGTTTTAGAATCACACGCACGTCATGTTTCTGTGAGTTTGTGACAGTGGTTGCCATGATCACTAAGTAGGTGCAGCTAGGGTCAGAGTGAGAGAGTGGTTTGATCTGTCTACCACATGCCTACAGGCCACAGCGGACATTTTAGTGCAGCTAGGTGGCACTAGAGAGCCCATTTTGGCACTTTCGGGGTTAATAATGTGTATTTGCTGTTTGAAATGAAGATTGTGCTGCTGTAATCTGTCCTGTAAAGATTGTGAGACACAGACAGAGACAGACACAGAGACAGAGACATAGACAGAGACAGACACACAGACAGACACACAGACACAGAGACAGACACAGAGACAGAGAGACACAGAGACAGAGAGCTGCTGCTCTGTTTCTGTGGCTGTGGCTGAGTCCGTGTGAGCAGCCGTTGTCATGGCGATTAATGACTGCTGCTGAGAGCAGATCAGCTCAGGCTGTTTAACATGGGTTTTAACTCCTCGATCAAATTATTCTCACGCCCAAACCGTTGGTCCAAAAAAGAAAATAAAGTGATCGTGAGAACCAGCAACTTGTCATGAACGTACGTGGCATTTTTTTTATATTTCTGGAGTCCAAAATGTGGTCAGGGGAGCGAGTTTAAAATGTGTTGCACCTCAGCTGTTTCCATAAATTTCTCCTCTGAGTTTACATGGGAGTGAATGAGGAAAAAAATCGGCACTCCCTTCGCTTTGGAGCCGTTCGGCAAAAATGTGTACATGTGTCAGACTCCATGTCAACATTTCTGTGACCAGGACAAATTTTCCTACGTTTTGTGATAAAAAATTGTGTCTTTACAGTGAAAATTGTGGCTGTATGAGCGAGTTGAAGACAAAAGTTTTAGACGATTTTTAGAGCTGTCTCCGCTCTTGAACTGCCACTACGTCATCTCATTGTTTTATCTGAGGGAGATGCTGCAGCGCTGACTTTGACGCCACATGGATCAAGTTTCTACTGCAGTAGAAGCTGATTGGACCTCCCGATCCGCATTGCGGGTCATCATCCGAGCGGATAAAAGTCCCGTGCTGCAGGGCGTCGTCCTGCTACTTCACACCGACTCTGAGGTAAGAAGCCTTGTTAATCATTTTAGCTTGATGCTAGCTTATTGTTAGCTTGTTGTGTGATGATATTGTGCTGCTAATGTTAACTGTAGCTAACGTTTACTTTACTGATGCCTAACATCCAGCTGCTCGATGTGGATCGATATTAGCGAGTGTTGAAGGCAGTGCAGTATGGGAGCTGGATTTGAAACATTAATTGATGGTTTTGGCTGTGCTTGTGCTGATGTCCGTTAGCCGTTTGCTTCCTTTGATGTTAGCCTCGAGTGAATTAGCTTTTTAGATAACTGTAGCTAACTTTTGTGTGATTAACAAAACGGCTGTCATACAAGTGGTTGATTTAAAGAAATACTGTGGAATTTTAAAGGTAGTACAATATATGTTGGATGGATTTTTAACTTTTGATGGTGTATTTTGATGAAGTAGCATAATTTATGCTGATGCTAATGTCTGTTAGCGGTGTGTTTTTACAACATGCTGCCTTTGCTAGCTTGGGTGATGACTGCTAAGTGTAGGTAACTTTAGTGTGGTAAACTCGATTGCTAAGGCACAGATGCTTGATTGAAAGAAATACTGTGCAATTGTAATGGCAGTGCAGTGGATGTGAGATGGATTTTTAATATGGATTTTGATTTGTTTATGCTAATGCAGATTGATTTGTGTAATGTATTGAATTGCATTTAATATGGATGCTTTTGTGTTAGTTGAGCAGATTGTTAAAATTAAAGGTCTGTGTGGCTGTAGCTTAGAGATTGTAATGTAGTGTCAGCCATTTTACTTTTAGTAAGAACATAATATGGATGCTGTTATGTTAGATGAGCATATTGTTTAAATAGAAGATCTCTTAAAATGAGTGACTATGTGGGTGATGGCTTTGAAACATTTATTGATGGCTTTGGTTTTGTGTGTGCTATTGTCCTTGAGCTGTTAGCTTTTCTTGATATTAGCCTTGAGTGAATTTACTTTTTGGGTAACTACAGCTAACTTTTGTTAAAGTTAACGCCTAATGCACAAGTGGTTGATTAAAGGAAATATTGTGAAATGTAAAACACAGTGTGTGCATGTGAGATGGATTTTTAACATTTCTTGGTGGATGTTGATGAAGTAGCATGATTCATGGTGATGCTTATGTCTGTCAGTGGTATGTTTTGTGGTGACAACATGTTGCCACATGCTAGCTTAGGTGATGACTTTGCACTGCTAACTGTAGCTCACTTTACTGTGGTATACTCAATTGCTAAGGCACAGATGGTTGATTTACAGAAATACTGTGCAATTTTAAAGGCAGTGCAGTGGATGTGAGATGGATTTTTAATTGATGGATTTTGATTTGTACTTACGGTAATGTCTGTTAGCTGTGTATTGTGTTTGATGTTTGCCTTTTTAGCTTTTCAGATAAGTACGGCTAACTTTTGTGTGATACATTCGATGGCTAATGTGCAAGTGGTTGAGTTAAACAAATATTAAATAGGCTATAAGATGTGTAGCACAATACATGTGATGTATTTTAAGCATTTATTGAAGGTTTTTTGGTCAAAACTGGATTCTTGCTGATGCTAATGGGCTGCAGTGTTTTTGAACACAGCTATATTTGACCTACATTTAGCAGGTGTTCATCAACTGTAGTCTGACTGTAATGTGATGTGTTGATGTGATGCTGTACAGTCCTGCTGAGAGTGAAATTACAGAGTGTATGTGTGTGTTTGTCTGTGTTTTTGTTCATGTTATTTAGTGTAGTTGGGGTGTAGATTGATTTGTGTGATGTATTTAATTGTATTTCATATGGATGCTGTTGTGTTAGTTGAGCATTGTTTAAATGAAAGGTCTGTGTAGCTGTGTGGCTGTAGCTTAGAGATTTGAAATGTCGTGTCAGCCATTTTACTCTCAGTAAGAACATATATTTAATATGGATGCTGTTGAGTTAGTTGAGCATATTGTGTACATGAAAAGTCTGTGTAGCTGTGTGGC
Organism: Epinephelus cyanopodus; assembly: GCA_026686955.1. NCBI lineage: Eukaryota > Metazoa > Chordata > Actinopteri > Perciformes > Serranidae > Epinephelus > Epinephelus cyanopodus. The sequence goes on along the minus strand of CM048923.1, from coordinate 41,198,830 downwards.
TGTAGCTTAGATTTGTAATGTTGTGTCAGCCATTTTACTTTCAGTAAGAACATATTTAATATGGATGCTGTTGTGTTAGTTGAGGATATATTGTTTAAATGAAAGCTCTGTGTAGCTGTGCGTCAATAACTCAGATTTGTAATGTAGTGTCAGCCATTTTACTTTCAATATTTAATATGGATGCTGTTGTGTTAGATATTGTTTAAATGGAAGATCTCTTAAAATGGATGGCTGTGTTGGCAATGGACTTTAAACATTTATTGATGGTTTTGGCACTGTGTTTATGCTAATGTCAGCTAGCTCTTAGTTTTGTTTGATGTCAGCCTTGAGTGAATTAGCTTTTTGGGTAACTATAGCTAACTTTTGTTAAAGTTAACGCCTAATGCACAAGTGGTTGATTAAACGAAATACTGTGGAATGTTAAAGGTAATACAATATGTTGGATGGATTTTTAACATTTCTTGGTGGATTTTGATGAAGTAGCATAATTTATGCTGATGCTAATGTCTGTTAGCGGTGTGTTTTGACATCATGCAGCCTTATGTGCTAGCTTGGGTGATGACTGCTAACTGCAGGTAACTTTAGTGTGGTAAACTCGATTGCTAAGGCACAGATGCTTGATTGAAAGAAATACTGTGAAATTTAAAGGCAGTGCAGTGGATGTGAGATGGATTTTTAATATGGATTTTGATTTATTTTGGCTAATGCAGATTGATTTGTATTTAATTGAGCTGAGCTGTTAGCTGCCTTTGATGTTTAGCCTTGACTGAATTAACTTTTTGGGTAACTACAGCTAACTTTTGTTAAACTTAACGCCTAATGAACAAGTGGTTGATTTAAATAAATGCTGTGAAATGTAAAACGCAGTGCAATGCATGTTGGATGGATGATTAACATTTGTTGATGGATTTTGATGAAGTAGCATAATTTATGCTGATGCTAATGTCTGTTAGCGGTGTGTTTTGACATCGTGCAGCCTTATGTGCTAGCTTAGGTGATGACTGCTAACTGTAGGTAACTTTTCTGTGGTAAACTGGATTGCTAAGGCACAGATGCTTGATTGAAAGGAATACTGTGAAATTTTAAAGGTAGTGCAGTGGATGTGAGATGGATTTGTAATTGATGGATTTTGATTTGTTTATGCTAATGCAGATTGATTTGTGTAATTTATTGAATTGCATTTAATATGGATGCTTTTGTGTTAGTTGTGCAGCTTGTTAAAATGAAAGGTCTGTGTGGCTGTAGCTTAGAGATTTGTGATGTAGTGTCAGCCATTTTACTTTCAGTAAGAACATAATATGGATGCTGTTATGTTAGATGAGCATATTGTCTAAATAGAAGATCGCAAAGAAAGAAATACTGTGATTATATTTATAAGGCAGTGCAGTGGATGTGAGATGGATTTCTAATAATTATTGATGGATTTTAATTTGTACTTATGCTAGTGTCTGTTAGCTGTGTATTGTGTTTGATGGTAGCCTTTTTAGCTTTTCAGATAAGTACAGCTAACTTTTGTGTGATACACTCGATGGCTAATGTGCAAGTGGTTGCGTTAAACAAATATTAAATAGGCTATAAGATGTAGCACAATACATGTGATGTATTTTAAGCCTTTATTGAAGGTTTTTGGTCAAAGTGGATTCTTGCTGATGCTAATGGGAAGTAGTGTTATTGAACACAGCTATATTGACCTACATTAGCGGGTGTTCATCAAGTGTAGTCTGACTGTAATGTGATGTGTTGATTGTTGTAATGCTGTACAGTCCTACTGAGAGTGAAATTACAGAGTGTATGTGTGTGTTTGTCTGTGTTTTTGTTCATGTTATTTAGTCCAGTTGGTGTGTAGATTGATTTGTGTGATGTATTTAATTGTATTTAATATGGATGCTGTTGTGTTAGTTGAGCATATTGTTTAAATAAAAGGTCTGTGTAGCTGTGTGGCTGTAGCTTAGAGATTTGAAATGTCGGGTCAGCCATTTTACTCTCAGTAAGAACGTATATTTAATATGGATGCTGTTGTGTTAGTTGAGGATATATTGTTTAAATGAAAGCTCTGTGTAGCTGTGCGTCAATAACTTAAGGATTTGTGATGTAGTGTCAGCCATTTTACGTTCAGTAAGAACATATATTTAATATGGATGCTGTTGTGTTAGTTGAGGATATATTCTTTAAATGAAAGCTCTGTGTAGCTGTGCGTCAATAACTTAAAGATTTGTAATGTTGTGTCAGCCATTTTACGTTCAGTAAGAACATATATTTAATATGGATGCTGTTGTGTTAGTTGAGGATATATATTCTTTAAATGAAAGCTCTGTGTAGCTGTGCGTCAATAACTTAGAGATTTGTAATGTAGTGTCAGCCATTTTACTTTCAATATTTAATATGGATGCTGTCGTGTTAGATATTGTTTAAATGGAAGATCTCTTAAAATGGATGACTGTGTTGGCAATGGACTTTAAACATTTATTGATGGTTTTGGCGTTGTGTTTATGCTAATGTCAGCTAGCTCTTAGCTTTGTGTGATGTCAGCCTTGAGTGAATTAGCTTTTTGGGTAACTATAGCTAACTTTTGTTAAAGTGAACGCCTAATGCACAAGTGGTTGATTAAAGGAAATACTGTGGAATGTTAAAGGTAGTACAATATATGTTGGATGGATTTTTAACATTTCTTGGTGGATGTTGATGAAGTAGCATGATTCATGGTGATGCTTATGTCTGTCAGTGGTGTGTTTTTGTGGTGACAACATGTTGCCACATGCTAGCTTAGGTGATGACTTTGCACTGCTAACTGTAGCTCACTTTACTGTGGTATACTCAATTGCTAAGGCACAGATGGTTGATTTACAGAATATTGTGCAATTTTAAAGGCAGTGCAGTGGATGTGAGATGGATTTGTAATTGATGGATTTTGATTTGTACTTACGGTAATGTCTGTTAGCTGTGTATTGTGTTTGATGTTTAGCCTTTTTAGCTTTTCAGATAAGTACGGCTAACTTTTGTGTGATACCCTCGATGGCTAATGTGCAAGTGGTTGAGTTAAACAAATATTTAGGCTATAAGATGTAGCACAATACATGTGATGTATTTTAAGCATTTATTGAAGGTTTTTGGTCAAAGTGGATTCTTGCTGATGCTAATGGGCTGCAGTGTTATTGAACACAGCTATATTTGACCCTATATTTGTTGTGATGCTGTACAGTCCTGCTGAGAGTGAAATTACAGAGTGTATGTGTATGTGTGTGTTTGTCTGCGTTTCTGTTCATGTTATTTAGTCCAGTTGGTGTGTAGATTGATTTGTGTGATGTATTTAATTGTATTTAATATGGATGCTGTTGTGTTAGTTGAGCATATGTTTAAATGAAAGGTCTGTGTAGCTGTGTGGCTGTAGCTTAGAGATTTGAAATGTCGTGTCAGCCATTTTACTTTCAGTAAGAACATTTAATATGGATGCTGTTGTGTTATTTGAGCCTATATGAAAGCTCTGTGTAGGTGTGTGTCTATAACTTAGAGATTTGTAATGTAGTGTCAGCCATTTTACTTTCAATATTTAATATGGATGCTGTTGTGTTAAATGAGCATATTGTTTAAATGGAAGATCTCTTAAAATGGATGACTGTGTCGGCCATGTTACCTTGTTAGACATTTAAGAAATAGATGAAAAATTTTTTACAGCAGCAGTTTATCCAGTATATGTAGATAGAAATACTGCTCATTAAATTTTATAGGCATGTAATGACATTATTGTCTCGAACACCTATTTAATTGAACAGATTTTCTACATCACACTTATTGTTAAATAAAGCCATGTGTTTTCTTTAATCTACAGATTGCCTTCTCACTTGACCGTGTGATCTGCTACCCTCCTGCTTTGAGAGCTGCGACTTACCTGCGATCTGCACTACATCTGTGATCCTCTGATCCAGAACTTGTACACCACACACAAAGATACATTCATTCAATTGTAAACACACATAACCAACTGATTAACACATTTCTGATTCCGGACATACACGCACACACATATTAAGACACGCACGCGCACGCACACACACACACACACACACACACACGCACACACACACACGCGCGCGCGCACTTACACTTTATTATTTTAGTAGGTGTCTGTTTCCTGCTTCCAAGGTAAGTTGAGCTATGTATGTATTTGAAGACTGAGGCCAGAGTAGTGTGGCTTTTGAGTGTGATTCGCATACAGTCAGAGTGATTTGTATGATTTCTTTGTGAATGTTGAATGAATTTGTTTTGGTTGTGTATGTTTTTAGATGCCCCGTGCCAAGTCCCACCGGCGTGCCCAGGCCATGAAGAGGAGGATGGCGACGGCGCAGACTTGGACCCCCCTGCCACCTGTCCCCGAGTTTCGTGCTCGTATGTATCACATAGTTTGTTTTTTTTTTTACATGTTTCAATGGTACAAATGTTATGTAATTTAAAGATGTTTAACACGTGTTGACATTGTTGAATTTTGATTTGCTTGAACAGGGCGCGGTACTGGTTACCGCCATCGTGTGCGGAGATGGCCAACTTCGGAGCTGACCCAGCGCAGCTTCAAGTTGGTCACTCCAGCTCAGCATCCGGAGAAGCAGGTACGATTTCTGTCTTATTCATAAAGACAGTGATGGTTGCATGGCGTCACACCTGGTGTCTGTGTTCTAAAGTAATGTCTCTGTTGTGGCAGCACGTGTTCGTCGTTGGAGACCCACCTGCGGGATCGTGGACGGGTACGTGGCCATCCCGGAGGGCTGTCTGTCTTTTGGTTTTCTGTCTGTTCCAGGTGCAGATGCCAGGGAGCTGAGGACGGAGGTGCTGCATGCTGCTGTTCCGTGGACCCCGGATGTCGTGTGTGTGCTCGCCCCGAGCAACAACCTCACTGCCAGCCGGACCATCAGTGAGGCGGCGTTGGACTTCGGTGCGCTCCTGACCACCGTCTGCAGCCGCTGGCCCAAGGTGTGTTTTATGTAGTTATTTATTTCGTTTTCCTTTTTTTTGTTATTGCAGTCACAACACTGTATCAGTATGATTTGGTAGTTGTGAACAGACTGTTGTGTTTTATGCTTGTTTAAGGGAATTAATGAAGAAATGGTTGTTTCTAGGTCTTTGTGTTGGACTTCCCTCCCCGTCTGACCATGGACCTTGGCTTCCAAGAGCAGCTGCGTCAGGAATACCACCGTGTCGCAGCACGCATGGGTACGTTACAATCAGATATAACTGATGTAATGTATAATTCCAAAGAATTTATACAAGTGTAAATATTAGAAGCATTGATTATGTTTCTGCCATGTGTGTCAGGTCTCCCCTACGTGTCTGTGACGGCGCACTTCCCAGTCCGTTGGAGCTGTGGTGCCATGATGGCGTAAGTACAGCATACTTTGTTGGTGTGATACAAGATGTGGTGGAGTTTCATGTTTTTGGAGTGACATGTTGGTTGTGTTAAACTGTCTTTCAGGTGCACCTCAGCGACTCCGATGGCATGCCCACCCTGGTGCAGCTGCTGTGGAACGGCGCCTTCCTCCAGCTGGCACCCCCTCCGCCCGCGCCCCCGGTGTCTCCCCGGAGATCGCCGGGTGGCCGGGTGTCCCCCACTCTGGTCCTGACGGGGCACGCTCCCGTGCCGCGTCACAGTGACCCCGGCGAGTGGGAGGTGGTTGGACGGCAGGGTGGACGGCAGGGCAAGGTAATGTGTTGCTTCAAGACAATTTGTGGCTTAAAGCTGTGCAAAGTTTTTTTTGTTCCAAAAATGAAATCGAGCCAACTCTGTTGTTTTTTGTTTTTTTTAAGGCTGGAACATCTCCGGTGGGACAGTCTGTCATCCCGTCCAACCCTGTGTGGTTCAGCAGTGGCATGTTGGACGCCATGGAGAAGGTTTCCCCTTCTTCTGGCTCTGGCTGCCCTGCTGATCCGCCAGCCGGGCAGGTAAGCTGTTTACACATTACGTCACTACTGTAGAGGTCAAAACAGGACGACAGTTTTTAAAGAGTTTTTTTTGTTTTCCTTCCTACAGACCTTCCGTGTGAAGCGTCAGCCGAGAGGTGTTGCCACAACGCGCAGAGGACGAAAGCGGCAGGTTGGTGTTTATGTATTGTTTTTGTTTGTTCTTTTTTGGTAGGATGTTGATGTGAAATTTTTTTTATATTTATTAAACACATGCCGCGATAAAGAGAGTGCTGCATTTTAATGGTTTTTGATTTTTATTCTGTCTTGATAGGCTCCGGCAACACCTGCGCCTGCCCCTGTGACCGAGTCTGCCTCCCAGCCCAGCCCAGCAGTCCAGGAGGTGTGTTTCATTTAAAATATAATGTCAGTCGTTGATGATTTCAGGAAGCAGTAACATGTCGTCTTTCGTTGTATTATTTAGTAAAAACTTCATATTTTGTTTTTGTGCCAGGTGCCGGTCACAGCCCAGCCGTCCGTGGAGGTGGAGGAAGAGGTTGCTGCAGCGTGCCTTGCCGTGCCGATGACGTCCGCCGTCCAGGAGGGAACCCGGACATCGCAGAGGATCGGCACAGATAAGGACGTTTTTGTTCCTTTTGTTAGTGTTCCTGATGTTAGTGCAGTTGTGTCAGAGTCAGACAGTCATGTTGTGGTAGCAGATGGTAGCAGAGGGTTCAGGCTGAGCAAGGTTGTAAGGGGGACTTTTCACCAGGGAGGGGCGGTTTGTGTATCGAGGGCGGCAGTGTATGGCGATAGCTTTGGCCAGCTTAGCCAAACACATTGTTGAGTGTGTTGTCGTGGGATAGGTTTGATGTTGATAGCGTGTTGGTTGTAGGTGATGAGTTGTACACTAGTTTGCGTGACCTGAACATTTTTAGCCACGATCAAACCTACTGTCTGTTGGAGATCTGCCAAAGCACTTTGTGGTAGGGGAGCAGTTGTTTAGCTTTAGCCATGGTGACACAGTGTTGGGTGAAGTAGGCGTGACTGAGGGTGAACACATCGAAAGTGTGTGTCATCAGTCTGAGAGATGGACTGGATTCAGTCAGTATAGTACATGCATTATGACACTGTGTGGGAGTAGTTCTGTCATCATTTGTGAGAATGGACGGTTTGCTGTGGTGGACAGTCACTCGCGTTGTGACATGGGGTTAGTGCATAGTGACGGTAAAAGTGTTGTTGCAGTTTGACATTCTGTATGGATACATCTGTTGTCTGGCAGACAGTCTCAGTTCTAGGCAGAAGCTCTTTGAGCTGTGTGGCGTTCGTGTCAGTGAGGGTGTAAGCCCAATGCTGTCTGGTGTTTCTGTGGAGAGCTGTGTTACTGAGATGAGCACTGCTCCAGTGGCGGAGTCTAGTGATGTTTCTGAGGCCAGGGTAACACACATTTCCGTCTGAGTGTGGTGTAAGTCCAGCACTGTCTGGCATTTCTGTTGTGACTTTAGCCAGTCAGGTGAGCAGTGGTTCAGCGGCAGAGTCAACAGCTAGTGATGGTAGAAAGCGTAAAATTTCTTCTCGCACTAGTGTGTCGAAGAAATTAAAGACATTTGATGTTAGTGAGGTTAATGCAGATGTACAGTTTGTTAGTGCTGCGGCAAATGAGGAGCTGCTCTTCCAGCCTCTTAGTGTAGATGTCTGTAAAGCTTTGTGTAGCAAGTTGAATGTAGACTTTGTGAAGGTCGGTGGTTCGGTGTCCACAGAGGTGGGGCTGTTAGGGGTCCCGTGTTTAAATGAGAGGATTGTGGCTGATGGTAACTGCTTCTTCAGAGCCATCTCTCAGGCTGTGAGTGGCTCACAGAAGCACCATCGCAAGATTAGGTTAGCTGTATGTAAGGAGTTAGAAAGGAATGCAGATAAGTATGCAAGTCTTCTGAGAAGTGAGTATTCATCTGTTCCAGAGTATCTTCAGCAGTCCAGGATGAGAAATGTGAACAGTTGGGCTACAGAGGTAGAAATCCAGGTCACAGCAGATTGGTTAGGAGTTAGTGTGTGTACTTTTTATGATGGACGTTGGTTGAAGTACAAGTGTAACACTACGTGTTTGTCAGCAGAGTGTATTTATGTAGAGAATATCATGGGACAGCATTTTGAGAACACTGTTTGTGTGCATAAGCCTGGACTGCAGATTTGTTATAGTTACTGTAAACTTAGTGATGTGTCAGGTTATAGCATTAGGTCTAGAGTGACAGATGTTGTGGATAGTGAGAAGTTAGCTGTTGGACGTAATGAATGTGTAGGGTCTGAAGGCGTAGGTCATAAACCAGTAAAGTCAAAGTATTTGAGGCAGAGAAAAGGGACACAGGAGAAAATCAGTAGGTTGCTTAGGGAGAGACGTAAAGCAAAGTTTATGAAGATGTATCAGGAGAACGTATTGTATAGAGAAAGTGTTAAAGCGAGGGAGGTTCGTAAATATACAGAGAACATCCAGCACAGGCAGAGGATTAAAGCGATTAGTAAAGCTAAGAGTATTAAGAAGTATAGAGAAAGCATCGAGCACAGGGAGAAAGTTAAAGCAATTAGTAAAGCTAAGGTTATAGCAAAGTATAGAGAAAGCATTGAGCACAGGGAGAAACTTAAAGCTGAGTGTTATAAAAGGAGAGGAACCCAGCACAGACAGAGAGTTAAAATGATGAGTGTTACTAAATATCGACGAGACACCCAGCACAGACAAAGGGTTAAAATGATGAGTGTTAGTAAATATGGACAGGACACCCAGCACAGACAGAGAGTCAAAATGATGAGTGTTAGTAAATATAGAGAAAGTGTTGAGCACAGAGAGAAAGTTATGGATAGCGTCAGGTTGAGTAGGAAACAGAGGATGGAGAAGTCAGTCGACTTTGGTTTTGTTATGGAGCAGTTTTTGGAAAAGGTCAGAGATGGTCCAGATTTTGTGTGTTGTGTGTGTCACAGGTTGTTGTTTAGAAATCAGGTGCAGAGCTGTGTAAGGGAAGTGTATGGTACGAGTTTAGCTACAGCGGGTATTGCAGAACAGTGCATTAGTGAGAAGTATTTGCATAGATGTAATGATCAGTGTGTTGTACCTTGTCAGTTGGTGTTGTCTAGAGGTCAGCTGTGGATTTGTCATACGTGTCATCGTAAGATTAGTGCAGGTCAGATGCCAGCTGAATGTTGGAGTAATATTTGGATGTTGATCCTGTTCCACCAGAACTGGGATGTCTTAATAGTATAGAGCAGCATTTGATAGCGTTGCATATTCCTTTTATGAAAATGTTGGCATTGCCTAAAGGGGGGCAAAATGGAGTGCATGGTCCAGTGACCTGTGTTCCCGCCAACATTACGCAAACTAGTAATGTGTTGCCGCGTTCGAGTATGGAAGGGTCTTTGGTGCAGGTGAAGTTAAAGCGCAAGTTGACGTATAAGGGACATTACGAGTACCAGTTTGTGGATCCGTTGCATGTAAGACAGGCGCTGGTATTTAAAGACGACCAATGTTCATTATAGAGACATAGAGTTTAATGAGGAGTGGATTAATGAGTTTAGTAGGCAGGAAGATGGGGAGAGGGAAGACGCTGGATCAGCTAGTGAAGATGAAGCTGGTAGAGGAAGTGAGGAAGCTGGTACAGGAAGTGAGGAAGCTGGTAGAGGAAGTGAGGTTGTTGGTCAGGTTGTAGAACAGGCAGAGGTTGATGATTTAGCAGAATCAGCAGACATAGTACAAGATGAAATGTTACATGACAGACAGCAGCACTGCATGTTTCAGGACACTTCTTATGCCTGTTGATATTGGTCAGGAAGCATTAGATCAGTATTTTGATGATATCGTGAATATTGCGCCTGCAGAGGGAAATAGTCCAGTTAGGATGCTTTCTGACCAGAGTAATGAAGCAAAGTGTTTCCCCGTGTTGTTTCCTGTGGTCAGAAGACCTTCCATGACAGTCGGTGTTATCAGTTGAGTTTGTCGCGTTATTTCAACAATAGGATTATGCACTGCGATGGTCGTTTTGCACGTAATGTAGAGTACATATTTTATGCTCAGTACATGTCAGATTGATCAGGTGATGTCCAGTGTTTCTGTAGCATTGCGTAAAGGTAAGGGAGGTCAGAGGTCTCAAGGATTAGTCAGAGTATGCTGAAGGATGAGGAGTCTCTGAAGCAGTTGTTGCAGTTTGATGATGGATTTAGATTTTTAAAGCCTCTCCGTGGGACGCCAGCGTACTGGATGTCGGTGCAGAAGGACGTGTTGGCGTGTGTGCGTCAGTTAGGGATTCCGACGTGGTTTTGCTCGTTTTCGTCTGCAGATCTGCGCTGGCAGAATCTCTGACCAGCATCCTGAAGCAGGAAGGCAGAACGCAGACGGTAGAGGATTTGGAGTGGGCAGACAGGTGTCAGTTGTTGCGCGGTAACCCAGTTACAGCAGCGAGGATGTTTGATTACAGATGGCATTGTTTTCTGAACGAGGTTCTCATGTCTCCTGCTCAACCAATTGGCAAAATCATAGATTATTTTTATAGAGTCGAGTTTCAGCAGCGCGGTTCTCCTCACACACTGTCTGTTTTGGATCGAGGGTGCTCCCCAAATTGATAAGAATACAGACGAGGAGGTTGTAGAGTTTATTGATAAGTACGTATCGTGTGAGTTACCCTCAGATGATGACGCATTATTGGACATTGTGTCATCAGTGCAAACACATTCCAAACGACATTCAAAGTCATGCAGGAAAAAGAAGACTGTATGTCGTTTCAATTTCCCAAAACCTGTGTCTGAGCGTACATTTATTTGTAAAATAGAAGAAAAAAAATGCACATGTGACAAGAAGGAGGCAGAGAAGACAGGGGAGGATCCTCAGTCAGAAGACAAACCAGTCTGTAGGTGTTTTGACAGGACTAAAAAGATGAAAGTAGAGATTGCGAAGTCTATATTGGAATCCGTGAAGAAAGCAGTGGAAAGTGAGTCATTTGGTAGTGTAGAGGAGTTATTTATGAGTGTGGGCATTAATCAGGAGATATTTGAAATGGCATATAAGATAATGCAAAAGAAGACCAAGGTAGTTTATAAGAGAGGGGTAAATGAAGTTTGGGTCAATCAGTATAGCAAGCAGTTGTTGAAGTGTTGGAACGCTAATATTGACGTGAGTTTTGTTACTGATGCGTATGCAGTTGTTGTGTATATAATATCGTACATTACAAAAGCAGAGAGAGAAATTGGCCTGTTATTGAGTAATGCCCAAAAAGAAGCCAAGAACCAAGGGAATGTCTCAGCTAAAGATGTTTGAAGAAGTTGGGTAGTGTGTATTTGCATAATAGGGACGTTAGTGCTCAGGAGGCAGTGTATAGGTTAACGAACTTACATTTGAAGGAGTGCTCTAGGAAGGTTGTGTTTGTGCCAACAGGGAATAATATAGTAAAGATGAGTTTACCGCTCAGTGTTTTGAGGCAGAGAGCATCTGCACACGATCTTAGCACAGACGATATGTGGATGACGAGCTTCGTGGATAGATATAGGAACAGGCCCACGGTGATGTGTTTGAAAATATGTGTATGGCGACATTTGCGTCGGAGTATCGTGTTCTTTCCAAAAACGAAAAGTCTCCGGACATGATTCGATTGAAAAATGATTTGGGCTTCATTTTGAAGAGAACACGTACTGACTTTGCGGTTGTTCGGTACATGCGCGTTAGTTTGGAAAAACATCCGGAGTTGCATTATCAGAGTTTGCTGCAGTTGTTCCTTCCATACAGAACTGACTCAGACCTCAAAACCTGAAGGCTTGAGCTGTTTGAACAGTTCCATGAGGATGGAAGTGTGACATTTAGTGACGGGTCGGTACATGCTGTTAAGGACGTGGTGAAGGATAATAGAGCAGTGTTTGAGGTAGACAATCCAGATTTAGAGCGTGCGCAGGAGATTGCAGAGCAGCATGGTGTAGATGAGGAGGATGCTTGGGGGGAGCTGTGTCCTGAACAGGAAGTTGAACGCTTGAGTGTTTAGAGGAGAGAAGGCAGCAGCAGGGCTCTGAGATAGCAGAGGAGCAGTTACAAGAACGTCTGGAGAATGTGCCAGATTTGGTTGTTGGTAGTAGACAGGTAGCGCAGTTGGAGAGGAAGAGGAATGTTTGTGTAGAAGTGAGGGCTTAGCTTTAGTTAGGTCTCTGAATGAGACACAGATGGCTGTGTTTTATAAGGTCAGACAGTGGTGTTTGCAGAAGGTGATGGGTAAAAACCCAGAACCTCTGCATGTGTTTGTGACAGGTGGTGCAGGGACGGGGAAAAGTCATTTAATTAGGGCTATTCAGTATGAGGCAGGGAGGTTGTTGTCCACACTTTGTGATCAACCAGACGATATTTGTGTTTTGTTAACCGCACCTACAGGCATAGCTGCATACAATTTAAATGCAGCAACAATTCATCACACGTTCAGTATTGGCACACATGCCAGTTTGCCTTACATCCCTTTGGGTGAGGACAAACTGAACTCTTTGAGAGCCCAGACATGAAAATCACTCACCTTTCGGCGAAATTCGCCGTTTTGAAGGCAAAATAGGTGACCTACGTGAATCGTGGAGATTCGATGAGAAAGTATTTTTTGGGGGGGGGGGGGTAAGCGGCGCGGGGGTGAGCTCGCGGGCGCGTGCACAACCACAGCGCACCCATTGAGGAGTCTGAGTGCAGACCGTCAGAAGCGGGATTCATTTACCGGACTGAATTTGGTGAGTGATTGATAGTCTGGTCGTGCACGCGCCCGCGAGCTCAACCGCCCGCGCGCGCGCGCACGACCACAGCGCGCCCATTGAGGAGTCTGAGTGCAGACCGCCAGAAGCCAGAAGCGGGATAATCCTTGTTAATACAATATTTTTTCAGAACCTGTGCTTGACTTATTATTGCATCCACTCAACTCATTTGGCTACTGTGAAATTGGAAAAGGGAAACTTTGATTCTAAATCAAACATATTTTTTTCTGGCATGCTCTGTCTCTGTTTCAATAATGGTAGAAAACTCATAGGGTGGTTTCTTTGCCCCCCCCCCCCAAAAAAAAAAAAAAAAAATCTTGTCTGTCAATCATGATGTAAGAATGCATTAAGTCATGTTGCTGCCCTTACCACACTGTGCCTCATATGTTTTGTAAATGTTACATTAAGTGACAGGCTGGCATGCGCATTTATTATATCCGCAGGCGCCCTACAGTGTCCGTCCGTCCAACTGTCCGTCCGCGCGCCCTTCTCACCTTTTTCACCCCTGACCCGTTTTCATGCCTGGAGCCAAATTTAGTCACCTCCAAATTGTAATCATAGATGAAATCAGTATGGTTGATCACAATCTGTTGGCATATGTTCATGGCAGGTTAAGGCAGGTGAAGCAGACGGGCGACTTTTCCCCATTTGGTAATGTCAGTGTGATAGCTGTTGGAGACTTCTATCAGTTGCCTCCCGTTAAAGGGAAGCCTCTGTATAGCTGTCCGCTTGGTGTGGACCTGTGGAGTGGTTTTAGTGTAGTGGAGTTGACAACCATAGTTAGGCAGAAGGATAGTGTGTTTGCAGCGTTGCTGAACAGGTTGAGAGTGCGTTCAAAGGTCACCCCCATGTTAGCTAGTGATGTTAAAATATTAAAGGCTTGTGAGACAGGGGAAGAGAGCTCTGCTTTGCATATTTTTCCAACAAATGCGCAAGTAAGTGAGCATAATTTTATGCAGTTGATTAACATGTGTCCGGATTATGTTGAGATTGAAGCCAAAGATTTTAAACATAACAGGAAAACAGGTAAATTGGAATGTACAGCAGGGCATCATAGTAATGCGGACACATGTTTACCGGACAGGTTGTGTTTGGCAAGGAACGCGCGTGTTATGTTATGTAAGAACGTAGATGTTGAGGACGGTCTGGTCAATGGCGCATGTGGCACGGTAACTCATATCGATTTTGGTAATGATCAAAGGTTTCCTAAAACAGTTTATGTCAAATTTGATGACGAGAAAATTGGCTCACAGAGGAGGAAAACACGTGCACATGCGGCAGTAGAATGCAGGAATTCTACTGCTATTGATCCCGAGGAGGACAGGGCAACTAAAGCAGGTGGTCTGCGATTTCAGTTTCCGCTTAGGCTAGCGTGGGCGTGTACAGTGCATAAAGTGCAGGGATTAACGGTAGATGAGGCTGTAGTGTCTTTAAAGAAGGTGTTTGCACCTGGGCAGGCGTATGTAGCTTTGAGTCGTGTTAGGGCTTTGTCTGGACTGATCATCAGGGATTTTAAAGAGAAGGCCATTTACTGCAAGGATGCCATAAAGGAGGCGTTAGACAGCATGCCCCCATTTTTAATTGAGCAGCCAAAACCTTCATTAAGTGCAAAGTTTCTCTGTGTTTTTAATGAACGTTCAAAATTTAAGTCGCCATCTGGCAGATTTGGTGTCTTGCACACAGCATTTACAGCCTAACTGTATTGCTGTCACAGAAACGTGGCTCACTGCACAGTCCTCGTCAGCAAGTGTCCAAATTGATGGATATGCTTTCCACAGTCGTCCGCGAGGTTTGTGTTACAGCAGCAGTAACCCCAAATTGTTAGAGCTCCAGGATCTAGAACATGGTGGAGTTGGTTTGTACAGTGTAGGCAATTTGGACTGTAGCATCCTGCAGGCACCTGATTTGAATCTGGAGTGTTTGGTGTGCCTGTGTACCAAATTTAACATTGTGATGGCAGTAATTTATCGTCCACCATGTTATCCAAAGTCTTTATTTAAACAAAATCTGGGGAAATACTTGATTGGCTGAATCCAATTAGTGACACAGTCGTAGTGATGGGAGATTTTAATGAGAATGTTTTGAAAGAATCATCAATTTGTAAATTCATGGGTCAAAAAGGATTTCATCAGCATGTAACACAGGAGACAACAGAGAAGGGGACATTAATTGATCATGTGTATGTTAAAACAGCACAGTATGAAGTGGAATGTGCAGTGATGCCCCACGTACTTCAGTGATCATGAAGGTATTCTGTGTAGTTTTAGTGTGAGAGATGATCAGGGTGAGGTAGAGGACTTGGACAGGTTTTTTGAGGATGTAGAGGTGGATGCGTAGTGTTTAGATGTGTATTTGATCAGGTTGGTTTGTGTAGTCTGCGATGTAGCGTCATGTGAGTCATACAAAGTCCCAGTGCAAATGTAGGTAGTGGTGGTGTTACTATTGTTGTCACTGTGTTTATATGTAGAGTTTTAAGAGGAAGCTGACTTGTAGTTTGTTACGTTGAAATTGTGTAGCTTTGCAGTCAGGTGAATTTGTTAGTGTAAAGTCTGTCCCACTCCATTGTGTGAAGATTGTGTATTGTAGGGAGAATTGAGTGTATTGTGTGGAAATGTTTGTAGTATGTTGATATGGTTATTGTGTAGAGATTTTAGGTGAAACCAATCATGTATTGCAGGTAGAATGAGTTGATTGTTAGCTGTTGTGAATAGTGTTAGTTAATTAATATAATCATGGTTTTCACAGCTGTTAGTGATTGTAGATGTGTTGGTCTCTGTCTGCCACATGTTGGTTGTTTGTCTCTGTTATGACTGTGAATGTATATATTTATGCATGTTAGAGTTTGTGGTTCTTTCACTTCTGATGTGTTCATATGCAACTGTTTCAGTTATGAAAATATCAAAAGGTTAATTTGACTCAAACAAATATATCTGTAGAAAATAGACAGGCTTGATGTTGCATGTTTTCTGTAGCCCTCTAGTGTTCAAAATTCTGATCAGTAACTTAGAAGAGATGCAACAGTTAAATTATGATGTTACACATGAACACAACAGGAGATGATTGTATTTAATAAGTGAACAGTTACTATTATGGTGGTTGTTGTTGTTATTTATTCATGTTTATTTCATTTATCAATCAATCAATCAATGTTATTGATAAAACCCAATATCACAAATCACAATTTGCCAGAACACAGAACACATAATAAATAGTAATACATATGACATAATGAGACAGAGAGAATTACAGAGAGAGAGAGAGACTGAGAGGTGCAGGAGAAACGGGAACGACAGCAGCATACAACAACATTAATCATCTGGCGGGAGCACGGTAGCAACAGTAGCTTTTAATACAGGAAATGCAGTCAGTAGTTCAGATAAGAAATGCTCATGTTTGTGTACATGAACTTACAGCAACTCTGACCGTAGAGCAAATCTGTTCTGGCACCACAAGGCACAGACTCTCCATTCTGCATGTCTTAGCTGCCAAACAGGACACTTGTAAACAAAAAATGTTGCTGCTGCTGCTGCTGCTGCTGTTGTTGTTGTTGTTGTTGCTGCTGTTGTTTCTACGAATTCTCCTCCCCCTTGTGTCCCTCCAATCTTATGTTTTCTCTCTCCCTGTCACTTTCAAACGTGATATAGCTCATTGACACTGCTTAAATGAATTAAATAGTTGGTTGATGGTGTTTACTTCTTAACAGTAATCTTTCTTCTCTCTGAGGTGGTTGAGGGCATGATAAAGGTTCAAAAAGTAATCCCATGTCAATTGTCGTTGAGAGCATGGACAGGAAGAGAATGTAGGACTGTTACGTAAATGAATGTCCTGACATGTTTTGTTGCCATATTTGCAATGTTGGGAATAGAATGATTTTTATGTGTTTTACTATAAGTTGTGTTTCACTATATAAGTTTTAGATGTGTGAACAATGAGAATACTGAGATGATTTCAGCTGATCTGAATGTGTTTGCTTTGCAGAAGTGGAGAAGTACAGGAGAGGAAGAGACATGAAGTCTGAGGAGCACATACCGCAATGCTTAGATACTTTGTTTCATATATGGTAAAAAGAATAGCAAGTGATGTACAGATAGTAAGGTACAGCATGTGTTGGGAGTTGTGTTGTTCTCTTGTCTTTCAAAACAGGAGCCACGTCCCCACCGTCAGCGGGAAGGAGTCGGATTAACACGAGACAGGGGCGTGGTGTGGTGAAGGAGGAAGTGGAACTGCCAATGAGAAGAGGACAACGCCTTGCGTGCACAATGACACTTTGTTACGCTCAAATATACTGGGTCAGGGAAAGGATAGGAAGTCAGACTTCATGAACTGACACACCTTTGTTGTTTGGCAGGGATGTGAAGTTGAGACCCAGAGCTCTGTAATATTATTCCTTTACTGCTTAATAAACTACATTAACTGAGACCAAATATCTTCTCCTATTGCTTCATTGCAGAACACGCAGGACTGAGCTCACACATAGCACACTGAGTAGGATGAGCCTCGAGTCCATCACCAACCAGTGTATTAAACTTAAAATGTAACTGTGATATGTTGGCTGTGGAAACAAAATGCCATCTCCAAAGTATCCACGTTCAAATGAAATGCACGGTAATGATAAATGAACTATATAATGTTAGCTACAAAATGGCGTTTTTCATACTGTTAAGAATTGAAGTGTACTGTAAAAGACAAAGGTCTGTGGTAACTGTGTTCCTGGTTTGTTGTGTAATACGTTATGTTTGTATATGAATATAAAGATTAGGGCTGGACGATATAGAAAAAAAGATCGATAAAAAAAAATCATATTGATCGATATCGATAATTATCAAAGAATTTTGAAACATATATTTTAATTGCAGCCCTGGGCGTTTTATGCTATTGCTTAATGACCTACTTTTAATAAAGAACACACAAGCACCAAATTCAAATTCAAACCTTTATTCAACCACCTTTTAACACAACTGAAAGTTTTTTTAAAAAAGAAAAATAAATCAACTTAAGTGACCTGAGTGACAAATATATATAATATATAAATAAAAAGAATACCTTTTGGTGGGAATAGCACACTACCAGTTTTAACTGTGAGGGAAACTGCCCACAACCTGGTGTCTGAACACTGACATAAATTAAATAAAAAAAAAAAGAGTAGGGCTGGTTGAAATGTACTTTGTATGCTTTACATAAATATTATATACAGCAGGATTTGTATTGACAATATGTACAGCAGAAATATATTGACAGTGACAGTGTAAGTGACATCAACTATAAGAAGGCTGCATTTTGGAGGAAAAAATTGTCTGTAATGGAGGTAGTGGATATTTTGGTGTCAGAGGGTTTGAGACATTTAAGTGTTCATATTATAATTCATATTATTATTATTCATTAGTGCTGTCATGAGATTAAAAAAAATGAGAGATTAATTATGATCTGTAATTAATTGATCAAATTAATCTTTTTTAATCTCACCTAAAAATTGCTGAGAAAAGCCCTCAACTTGAGGTATTTTCATTAAAATCCATTACATTATTGTGGCAGATCGAAAGATTGATTGATATTGATACTGATGAGAATTTTTAACAATGATTTACTTTGTAGGCGGAGTAACGACGTCATGGCCGTGCGATGTGGTACAGGAAGCCACAGTGAGCAACATGAACAAGCAAGTCCTGCAACTCCTGTGTAGCTTCTTACAGGAAACCGTGAACAACACAGAAAAACCACACAGCCTCCGACACGACGGCGGTTAATTTGATGACAAGGGAATACAGAGCCGAGGTGGATTTACTGCCGAGTTTGGCTCCGGACAGTTGAGTCAGAAGAGAGAAGTGCTCACAGAGTTAGTCTGTGAGCCGTCGGCGCTAACGGCTAGTTAGCAATGGCAGCTACGTGCAGTCGTTAACTAGACAGGCAGTCACCAGGAATCACCTCGGCACTGTAATCATCTCTGTCATCGTTGTTGAAGGCTGTGTGTTGCTCTGGTCCGGAGTTATTCATTGTAAACGTGCTGTTTGTTAGCATGTCTGACTGACGTAGCATACCTGGGTCTGTGTTTGTGATTGGTTGGGGGAGGAAGTAATGACCGTAGTATTAAGATACATGATTGGCTATGAAAAAGGAAGGGAAACTGTGTTTTTCTATCGAACTTTTTATCGACCCGTTTTTTTTCTATCGCATCACATGTCTATCGATCGATATATATTGTTATCGAATTATCGTCCAGCCCTAATATAGATACATCATATAAATTGTAACAGTTTTTAAGGATAAACACAAATCCAACATTAACATAGATAAAACATGAATTACAAAGGAGAGTAAATTATAAAAACAAGCCAATAACTAAGTTTGAATGCAGTAGTCCATTAATTTAACATTTAACCACACTTGATTGAAATCGTAGCAAACAGGTGAAAAAGTGGTAGAGTGTAATGTGATGTAAAAACATTCAAACAGGTAAGGCATGTTTTACAGGGCCATGATTGATTTCTCTAGTTTTATTCATATTTGATTTATTAAACAAAGTAGCTTAAATAACATGTCATTCAGTGGCTATTTCATTGTGTCCTGTAGGTCACTAGTAATTTCACCCTAAAAAATACTATTTCAAGTTGTATGACCTTATAGTGTGAGCTTTGTGAGCAGTCCTCTGCCTCTAGGCTTAGTCCCTAATAATAAATGCACCAAAAACAATAGGTTCCTCGCCTTCGGCGAGGACTCCTCACGGAGGCATCCTCTTCCTGTAGGCTCTGTCCCTAATAAATGCACCAAAAACAATAGGTTCCTCGCCGGAGGAGTCCTCTGCTTCCAGGCTTGGTCCCTAATAATGAAAATTTTTCTCATTTACAATATACTTTTATCTCTCACCACTTTCAAGCCACAGCCTTTTGAAATGTAGGAATGAATATTTTCCTCAAATAACTCTGGCAACTAAAGGGTTAAAATGGAGATTCTGTCGCTGTCATGTCATCAGGTCAGTTTTAGAATCACACACACGTCATGTTTCTGTGAGTTTGTGACAGTGGTTGCCATGATCACTAAGTAGGTGCAGCTAGGGTCAGAGTGAGAGAGTGGTTTGATCTGTCTACCACATGCCTACAGGCCACAGCGGCCATTTTAGTGCAGCTAGGTGGCGCTAGAGAGCCCATTTTGGCACTTTAGGGGTTATTAATGTGTATTTGCTGTTTCAAATGAAGATTCAGCTGCTGTAATCTGTCCTGTAAAGATTGTGAGACAAATAGACAGAGACAGAGATACAGAGACAGACAGAGAGAGAGACACAGACACAGACAGACACAGAGACAGACACAGAGACAGAGAGCTGCTGCTCTGTGTCTGTGTCTGTCTGTGTGAGCAGCTGTTGTCATGGCGATTAAGACTTGCCTGCACTTGCGCCACACAGCCAGATGATGAGAGAGGAGATCAGCTCAGGCTGTTTAACATGGGTTTTGAGTCCCCGAACAAATTGCTCTCATGACCAAACCGTTGTTCAAATCAAAAAAATAACGCGATGGTGAGAACCAGCAACTTGTCGTGAACGTACGTGGCATTTTTTTTATATTCCTGGAGTCCAAAATGTGGTCAGGGGGAGCGAGTTTAAAATGTGTTGCACCTCAGGTGTTTCCAGAAATTTCTCCTCTGAGTTTACATGGGAGTGAATGAGAAAAAAATCGGCACTCCCTTCGCTTTGGAGCCGTTCGCAAAAATGTGTACGTGTGTCAGACTCCATGACAACATTTCTGTGACCAGGACAAATTTTCCTACGTTTTGTGATAGAAATTGTGTCTGTACAGTGAAAATTGTGGCCGTGGCAGCGAGTTAAAGACAAAAGTTTTAGACGATTTTTAGAGCTCTCTCCACTCTAGCGTGGAACATTCCGCGCAATAGACACCCATTATAAACGCACAATTTCTCCACTTTTTGCTCATGGTACTCGGAGAGGCAGCGATGAAAAACGATAAAAGATTGGGAAAAGATGAAAACATGAGTGAATACACGAGACCTGTGGCAATATTTGAGAGTTTGAATGGAGTCTGCAGGTCAACGTATGGAGACACTGTAAAGGCTAGAAAAAGCCCAAAGATTGGTCTGTTTTTACCCCCTGCTGCCATTCATTTCCTATGGACAACTTTCGACGGCCGTCTGGACGTTTTTCTGACATCTCACCTTCAGGAGCCCACAAAATCCAAACGAAGGCAGGAATGGAAAAGTTACGAATAAGTTTTGATTAGAAGGAGTTGATCTGGCATCCCTGCAAGTTTGGAGCCGGTGGGATAAACGCTGTATGAGAAGATGTTTTTTTAAGGAAGGCAGTTTTTATGGCAAAATCTTACTTTGAAAGGGCGATTACATCACTTCCTGTTGGGTTTAGGTCAGGGGTGTGAGCACGTGATTTTAGGTCTTGATGAGACGAACACGACAGTTTTGGTTTGACATTTCTACGACGTTCCTACAGGCCGTAGCGGCCATTTTCGTGTGCCTAGGTGGCGCTAGAGAGCTCATTTTGGCACTTATGGGGTTAATTTCATGATTTTATTAAATTTTTCACCAGTTCTGATGTGCGTGCCAATTTTGGTGAGTTTTTGAGCATGTTTAGGGGGTCAAATTCCAGTTCAAAGAGGCGGCGGGAGAAAGAAAGAAAGAAATAATAATAATTAAAGCTGCGAGCAGCGTTTGGCGGGACCTCGCCCGTTTCGGCCTCCAGCGAACGATTTACAAATATCGCACACATTGCCACAAACATCAGAAAATTCTCACAGAGCTGATCGTTTTGATGTTTGAATGTTTTCTGTAGCTGTAGTTATGTAGAAGTGACATTATGCAATACGCAGCGGCCATTTTAGTGTACCTTGGTGGCACTAGAGAGCCCATTTTGGCACTTTAGGGGTTAATTTTATGATTTTCTGAAATTGTTGACCGGTTCTGATATACGTGCCAATTTTGGTGAGTTTTTGAGCATGTTTAGGGGGTCAATAGGATCCTCGCCTTCGGCGAGGACTCCTCACGGAGGAGTCCTCTGTCTCCAGGCTTGGTCCCTAATAAGTTTTCTCATTTACAGTTTGCCTTTATCTCTCACCACTTTCAAGCCACAGCCTTTTGAAATGTAGGAATGAATATTTTCCTCAAATAACTCTGGCAACTAAAGGGTTAAAATGGAGATTCTGTCGCTGTCATGTCATCAGGTCAGTTTTAGAATCACACACACGTCATGTTTCTGTGAGTTTGTGACAGTGGTTGCCATGATCACTAAGTAGGTGCAGCTAGGGTCAGAGTGAGAGAGTGGTTTGATCTGTCTACCACATGCCTACAGGCCACAGCGGCCATTTTAGTGCAGCTAGGTGGCGCTAGAGAGCCCGTTTTGACACTTTATGGGTTAATTTCATGATTTTCTGTAATAGCTTACCGGTTCTGATATGCGTGCCAATTGTGGTGAGTTTTTGAGCATGTTTAGGGGGTCAGTAGGGTCCTCAACTTCGGCGAGGACTCCTCGCGGAGGACTCTTCTGTCTCCAGGCTTGGTCCCTAATAAATTTTCTCATTGACAGTTTCCCTTTATCTCTCACCACTTTCAAGCCACAGCCTTTTGAAATGTAGAAATGAACATTTTCCTCAAATAACTCTGGCAACTAAAGGGTTAAAATGGAGATTCTGTCGCTGTCATGTCATCAGGTCAGTTTTAGAGTCACACACACACGTCATGTTTCTGTGAGTTTGTGACAGTGGTTGCCATGATCACTAAGTAGGTGCAGCTAGGGTCAGAGTGAGAGAGTGGTTTGATCTGTCTACCACATGCCTACAGGCCACAGCGGCCATTTTAGTGCACCTAGGTGGCGCTAGAGAGCCCATTTTGGCACTTTAGGGGTTAATAATGTGTATTTGCTGTTTCAAATTAAGATTCAGCTGCTGTAATCTGTCCTGTAAAGATTGTGAGACAGAGACAGAGACAGAGACATACAGACACAGAGACAGAGACAGACACAGAGACAGAGACATACAGACACAGACACAGAGACAGAGAGACAGACACAGAGACAGAGACATACAGACACAGACACAGAGACAGAGACAGACACAGAGACAGAGACATACAGACAGACACAGAGACAGACACAGAGACAGAGACAGAGACATACAGAGACAGAGACAGAGACAGAGAGCTGCTGCTCTGTGTCTGTGTCTGTGTGAGCAGTCGTTGTCATGGCGATTAAGACTTGCCTGCACTTGCGCCACACAGCCAGATGATGAGAGAGAAGATCAGCTCAGGCTGTTTAACATGGGTTTTGAGTCCCCGAACAAATTGCTCTGACAACCAAACCGTTGTTCAAATCAAAAAAATAAAGTGATCGTGAGAACCAGCAACTTGTCGTGAACATACGTGGCATTTTTTTATATTTCTGGAGTCCAAAATGTGGTCAGGGGAGCGAGTTTAAAATGTGTTGCACCTCAGCTGTTTCCAGAAATTTCTCCTCTGAGTTTACATGGGAGTGAATGAGAAAAAAATCGGCACTCCCTTCGCTTTGGAGCTGTTCAGCAAAAATGTGTACGTGTGTCAGACTCCATGACAACATTTCTGTGACCAGGACAAATTTTCCTACGTTTTGTGATAAAAATTGTGTCTGTAAAGTGAAAATTGTGGCCGTATGAGCGAGTTGAAGACAAAGGTTTTAGACGATTTTTAGAGCTCTCTCCACTCTAGCGAGGAACATTCCGCGCAATAGACACCCATTATAAACGCACAATTTCTCCATTTTTGCTCATGGTACTCTGAGAGGCAGCGATGAAAAACGATAAGAGATTGGGAAAAGATGAAAACATGAGTGAATACACGAGACCTGTGGCAACATTTGAGAGTTTGAATGGAGTCTGTAGGTCAACGTATGGAGACGCTGTAAAGGCTAGAAAAAGCCCAAAGATTGGTCTCTTTTTCCCCCTGCTGCCATTCATTTCCTATGGGACAGCTTTCGACGGCCGTCTGGACGTTTTTCTGACATCTCACCTTCAGGAGGCCACGAAATCCAAACGAAGGCAGGAATGGAAAAGTTACGAATAACTTTTGATTAGAAGGAGTTGATCTGGCATCCCTGCAAATTTGAAGCCGGGGATAAACGCTGTATGAGAGATGTTTTTTTAAGGAAAGGCAGTTTCAGGCAAAATCTTATTTTGAAAGGGCAATTACATCACTTCCTGTTGGATTTAGGTCAGGGGTGTCAGCGCGTGATTTTTAGGTCTTGATGAGACGAACACGACAGTTTTGGTTTGACGTTTCTACGACGTTCCTACAGGCCGTAGCGGCCATTTTAGTGTGCCTAGGTGGCGCTAGAGAGCTCATTTTGGCACTTATGGGGTTAATTTCATGATTTTATTAAATTTTTCACCGGTTCTGATGTGCGTGCCAATTTTTTGAGTTTTGAGCATGTTTAGGGGGTCAAATTGAGGTTCAAAGAGGCGGCGGAAGAAAGAAAGAAAGAAAGAAAGAAATAATAAACCTTACAAAAACAATAGTGTCCTCGCCTTCGGCGAGGACTAGTCATCCTCAAGCATTTAGATGCATTAGGGTCCTCGCCTTCGGCGAGGACTCCTCCCTTAGTAGTGTTTTGGCTCTGGGCATGGTTTGTAATGGCGTTCAAAATACAAGAGGGTCCTCGCCTTCGGCGAGGACTGCTCTCTGAGCAGTCCTCTGCCTCTAGGCTCGGTCCCTAATTAAAGCTGCGAGCAGCGTTGAACGGGGCCTCGACCCACGCCATTTCGGGGTCTGGCGTACGTCGAAAGCGAGCGTCGCGTTCTGTTTATGTCAATAGAACGCAAGGTCATTTTTTTTTACAATGAACCCATGACATGGGAATAGAACTTTGATGGCTTCTGAAAACCAAACTACTGATGAGGACATCAATCAGTCAGTCAGTCAATCAATCAATCAAGCAATCAATATCACAAAGCACAATTTGCCTCACAGGGCTTTACAGCATACAACATCCCTCTGTCCTTCAGACCCAATGAAACAGAAGGGGAGACAGAGAGAGATGTAGGACAGATGGTCATGACAGTAGCTTACAACAACATTCATAAAAGTAATAATATTATAATTTCAATTCTGGTTATTGTGGTACAATTTGTTGAAAGTATATATTAATATCTAATGGTTTACATACGTGACAATAATCAAATGTGTATAATGAGAGTATAAGTATGACACACTCAGACACACACATACACAGACAGACAAACACACACACACATACACACTCACATGTATCTGTCAGAGTGGAGCTATTGTTATGCTAATTAAGAATCACGTAGTTAGGTGACAGCCCAGGCACTCAAGATGAGTTGACTAATGACTAATGTTAACTAAATCAGCAGGTGGCATTTGACACCACAGCTATAGCACGACCTCACATGTCACACTATCCAAGCAGTGCTGTGGTAGAAGTTAACCTGTGAGGTAGTAGAGCACAAAGACTGTGGAGAAGAGGTTGAGTTTCTGACATGCAGTCAGCCGAGTTAGTGACATGCACTAACAGGACACGAGAGAGAGAGAGAGAGAGAGAGAGAGAGAGAGAGAGAAAGGGGACAGGGAGTGGAGTGTGTGTTTTGGTGTGTCTGTATCTGAAAATTAGAAATCACACACACACACACACACACACACACACACACACACGTATCTGTGAAGCCATTTTTATGCTAATTAATGACCATCTACTCAAGATGAGTTGACTATAACTAATGATAACAGAATCAGCAGGAAGCATTTGACAGCTTACAATGACACTACTGAAAGTATTAATATTATAGAAGAACTTTAGAAAAAGTTTACAGTGGAGTTACATTTTAGGAAATTGATTAATTTTGAGATATTCAAGTATACACAACAATGTTATAAACATTTATGATCAAGGCTTAATATGAATTGGCTGTGGAACATGTGTATTGAGATATAGCATTGTCAATAATGGAACTGTATTTCTCCTAATAATGTTGATTTCATAAGGAAACATAACAAAGTTTCATAGCATATAGGCATTGCAACACTGTATTTTTCATAAATAGTGAGTAAATGATGTTTTACATGTAGAGTTTTGTGATAAAATATACCTTTAAGATGAACACACGTGTTGTGTGCTCTTGGTGATTGATTCCTGTTTACACAAAGACAGTATGATCTGCAGCACAGATGTTGCTACACATTTGATTCCAATTGTTAATGAGGCAAAAAAGTTACACCAGGGAATGTTGTATGTACAATTTTTTTACTATCAGGCATTTATTTAGGAAAATTAGGAATGACACACAGACACACACACACACACACTCACACTTCAGCTTTTGTTATGCTAATTAAGGACTGCATGTGGCTGCAGGCAGACAGCAGAATGGGCTGAAAATCTCACGAACTAGTCCCTTTAGATGCCAAACCGTGAGTCACATTGTCAATCTGAAAGCATCACCAGATAGATAATTTTGTTCTGAACGCAGTGATATCAAGCTTGTATGTTTATGGATTAAAAAAATGTGCCTTAGTCACAAGTTTAGGATGTGTTGTCACTCATCTTTTCTTACAGAGATCATCATGAGGAGTTGTGCTCTGCACCTGCAAATGCTTGTGAGATCCAAATCGTTCAAGTTAGGACAAAATCCTTCACAAGTAATGTTTACCAGGGGTAGATCTGTAAGTTGTGTACGTTTGAAGCAGTTCTGATAAATGGTGTAGGAGCAAAAAATCTTTGAGCGACAGAATTTGTCAAAAACGCCATCTTACATTCAAACAACAACAGTGCGCTTCCTGTTGGAGTTAGGTCAGGGGTTGCAGCGCGACATTTGTAGGTCTTAATGAGACGAACGCGACAGTTTTGGTTTGGTCTTTCTAAGTGGTTCCTACCCGTCGCACCGGGCATTTTTGTGTGCCTAGGTGGCACAACAAGTCGTCAGGAGGTAAAGGGAGCACATCACACGGAAGAGGCCAATAAATCCAAACCCTTCAAATGGCTGATAATTCACGCAGAATAATTGACAAGGACCAATTGATCGATAATGTGTGCGAATTTGAGGCCGATACGATGAACGGTTTAGGAGAAGATGATTTTTAAAGGAATTTCTTGTTTTTGAGGAAAATTTTACTTTGAAAGGGAAATACCTCACTTCCTGTTGGATTTAGGTCATTGGTGCGAGCACGTGATTTGTAGGTCTTGATGAAACGAACACGGCTGTTTTGGTTTGGTCTTCCTACGACATTCCTACTGGCAGCAGCGGCCATTTTAGTGATTTGTCATTCTAGGTGGCGCTACAGAGCCATTTTTGCACTTTTGAATTAATTTCTTCATTAGATAAAATTTTTCAGCAGTCCTGACATACATGCCAATTTTGGTGAGTTTTGAAGCATGTTTAAAGGGTCAAAATCCACTTTAAAGTCGCGGCGGAAGAAAGAAAGAATAATAATAATAATAATTAAAGCTGCGAGCAGCGTTGAACGGGGCCTCGACCCACGCCATCTCGGGGTCCGGCGTACGTCGAAAGCGAGCGTCGCGTTCTGTTATGTCAATAGAACGCAAGGTCATTTTTGTACAATGAACCCATGACATGGGAGTAGAACTTTGATGGCTTCTGAAAACCAAACTACTGATGAGGACATCAATCAGTCAGTCAGTCAGTCAATCAATCAAGCAATCAATATCACAAATCACAATTTGCCTCACAGGGCTTTACAGCATACAACATCCCTCTGTTCTGCAGACCCAATGAAACAGAAGGGGAGACAGAGAGAGATGTAGGACAGATGGTCATGACAGTAGCTTACAACAACATTAATAAAAGCAATAATATGATCATTTCAATTCTGCTTATTGTGGTACAATTTGTTGAAAGTGTATATTAATATCTAATGGTTTACATATGTGACAATAATCAAATGTGTATAATGAGAGTATAAGTGTGACACACACACACACACACACACACACACACACAGACACACACATACACAGACAGACAAACACACACACACAAACACACTCACATGTATCTGTCAGAGTGGAGCTATTGTTATGCTAATTAAGAACCATGTAGTTGGGTGACAGCCCAGGCACTCAAGATGAGTTGACTAACGACTAATGATAACTAAATCAGCAGGTGGCATTTGACACCACAGCTATAGCACGACATCACATGTCACACTATCCAAGCAGTGCTGTGGTAGAAGTTAACCTGTGAGGTAGTAGAGCACAAAGACTGTGGAGAAGAGGTTGAGTTTCTGACATGCAGTCAGCCGAGTTAGTGACATGCACTAACAGGACACGAGAGACAGAGAGAGAGAGAGAGAGAGAAAGGGGACAGGGATTGGAGTGTGTGTTTTGGTGTGTCTGTATCTGAAAATTAGAAATCACACACACACACATACACACGTATCTGTGAAGCCATTTTTATGCTAATTAATGACCATGTACTCAAGATGAGTTGACTATAACTAATGATAACAAAATCAGCTGGAGGCATTTGACAGCTTACAATGACACTACTGAAAGTACTAAAATTAAAGAAGAATTTTAGAAAAAGTTTACAGCGGAGTTACATTTTAGGAAATTGATTAATTTTGAGATATTCAAGTATACACAACAAAGTTATAAACATTTATGATCAAGGCTTAATATGAATGGCTGTGGAACATGTGTATTGAGATATAGCTTTGTCAATAATGGAACTGTATTTTCCCTAATAATGTTGATTTCATAAGGAAACATAACAAAGTTTCATTGCATACAGGCATTGCAACACTGTATTTTTTTAAATAGTGAGTAAATGATGTTTTACATGTAGAGTTTTGTGATAAAATATATGTTTAAGATGAACACACGTGTTGTGTGCTCTTGGTGATTGATTCCTGTTTACACAAAGACAGTATGATCTGCAGCACAGATGTAGCTACAGATTTGATTCCAATTGTTAATGAGGCAAAAAAGTTACACCAGGGAATGTTGTATTTACAAATTTTTTACTATCAGGCATTTATTTAGGAAAATTAGGAATGACACACACACACACACACACACACACACACACACACACACACACACACACTCACACTTCAGCTTTTGTTATGCTAATGAAGGACTGCATGTGGCTGCAGGCAGACAGCAGAATGGGCTGAAAATCTCACAAACTAGTCCTTTTAGATGCCAAACTGTGAGTCACATTTTCAATCTGAAAGCATCACCAGATAGATAATTTTGTTCTGAACGCAGTGATATCAAGCTTGTATGTTTATGGAATAAAAAAATGTGCCTTAGTCACAAGTTTAGGATGTGTTGTCACCCATCTTTTCTTACAGAGATCATCATGAGGAGTTGTGCTCTGCACCTGCAAACGCTTGTACGATCCAAACCGTTCAAGTCAGGACAAAATCCTTCGCAAGTAATGTTCACCAGGGGTAGATCTGTAATTTGTGAAACTTTGAAGGAGATCTGATAAACGGTGTAGGAGCAAAAAATCTTTGAGCGACAGAATTTGTCAAAAACGCCATCTTACATTCAAACAACAACAGTGCGCTTCCTGTTGGAGTTAGGTCAGGGGTTGCAGTGCGACATTTGTAGGTCTTTATGAGACGAACGCGACAGTTTTGGTTTGGTCTTTCTAAGTGGTTCCTACCCGTCGCACCGGGCATTTTTGTGTGCCTAGGTGGCACAACAAGTCGTCAGGAGGTAAAGGGAGCACATCACACAAAAGAGGCCAGTAAATCCAAACGCTTCAAATGGTTAATAATTCACGCAGAATAATTGACAAGGACCAATAGATCGATAATGTGTGCGAATTTGAGGCCGATACGATAAACGGTTTAGGAGTAGTTCGATTTTAAGGAATTTCTTGTTTTTGAGGAAAATTTTACTTTGAAAGGGAAATACCTCACTTCCTGTTGGATTTAGGTCATTGGTGCGAGCACGTGATTTGTAGGTCTTGATGAAACGAACACACCTGTTTTGGTTTGGTCTTCCTACGACATTCCTACTGGCAGCAGCGGCCATTTTAGTGATTCAGTCATTCTAGGTGGCGCTACAGAGCCATTTTTGCACTTTTTGAATTAATTTCTTCATTAGATAAAATTTTTCACCAGTCCTGACATACATGCCAATTTTGGTGAGTTTGAAGCATGTTTAGGGGGTCAAAATCCACTTTAAAGTCGCGGCGGAAGAAAGAAATAATAATAATTAAAGCTGCGAGCAGCGTTGAACGGGCCTCGACCCACGCCATCTCGGGGTCCGGCGTACGTCGAAAGCGAGCGTCGCGTTCTGTTATGTCAATAGAACGCAAGGTCATTTTTTTACAATGAACCCATGACATGGGAGTAGAACTTTGATGGCTTCTGAAAACCAAACTACTGATGAGGACATCAATCAGTCAGTCAGTCAATCAATCAATCAAGCAATCAATATAACAAATCACAATTTGCCTCACAGGGCTTTACAGTATACAACATCCCTCTGTTCTGCAGACCCAATGAAACAGAAGGGGAGACAGAGAGAGATGTAGGACAGATGGTCATGACAGTAGCTTACAACAACATTAATAAAAGCAATAATATGATCATTTCAATTCTGCTTATTGTGGTACAATTTGTTGAAAGTGTATATTAATATCTAATGGTTTACATATGTGACAATAATCAAATGTGTATAATGAGAGTATAAGTATGACACACACACACACACACACACACACACAGACACACACATACACAGACAGACAAACACACACACACAAACACACTCACATGTATCTGTCAGAGTGGAGCTATTGTTATGCTAATTAAGAACCATGTAGTTAGGTGACAGCCCAGGCACTCAAGATGAGTTGACTAATGACTAATGATAACTAAATCAGCAGGTGGCATTTGACACCACAGCTATAGCACGACATCACATGTCACACTATCCAAGCAGTGCTGTGGTAGAAGTTAACCTGTGAGGTATTAGAGCACAAAGACTGTGGAGAAGAGGTTGAGTTTCTCACATGCAGTCAGCGAAGTTAGTGACATGCACTAACAGGACACGAGAGAGAGAGAGAGAGAGAGAGAGAGAGAAAGGGGACAGGGACTGGAGTGTGTGTTTTGGTGTGTCTGTATCTGAAAATTAGAAATCACACACACACACACACACACACACACACACACGTATCTGTGAAGCCATTTTTATGCTAATTGATGACCATGTACTCAAGATGAGTTGACTATAACTAATGATAACAAAATCAGCTGGAGGCATTTGACAGCTTACAATGACACTACTGAAAGTACTAAAATTAAAGAAGAATTTTAGAAAAAGTTTACAGTGGAGTTACATTTTAGGAAATTGATTATTTTTGAGATATTCAAGTATACACAACAAAGTTATAACATTTATGATCAAGGCTTAATATGAATTGGCTGTGGAACATGTGTATTGAGATATAGCTTTGTCAATAATGGAACTGTATTTTCCCTAATAATGTTGATTTCATAAGGAAACATAAAGTTTCATAGCATATAGGCATTGCAACACTGTATTTTCCATAAATAGTGAGTAAATGATGTTTTACATGTAGAGTTTTGTGATAAAATATACCTTTAAGATGAACACACGTGTTGTGCTCTTGGTGTGATTGATTCCTGTTTACACAAAGACAGTATGATCTGCAGCACAGATGTAGCTACAGATTTGATTCCAATTGTTAATGAGGCAAAAAAGTTACACCAGGGAATGTTGTATTTACAAATTTTTTTCTATAAGGCATTTATTTAGGAAAATTAGGAATGACACACACACAGACACACACACACACACACACACACACACACACACACACACACACTCACACTTCAGCTTTTATTATGCTAATGAAGGACTGCATGTGGCTGCAGGCAGACAGCTGAATGGGCTGAAAATCTCACAAACTAGTCCTTTTAGATGCCAAACCGTGAGTCACATTTTCAATCTGAAAGCATCACCAGATAGATAATTTTGTTCTGAACGCAGTGATATCAAGCTTGTATGTTCATGGAATAAAAAAATGTGCCTTAGTCACAAGTTTAGGATGTGTTGTCACGCATCTTTTCTTACAGAAATCATCATGAGGAGTTGTGCTCTGCACCTGCAAACGCTTGGGAGATCCAAACCGTTCAAGTTAGGACAAAATCCTTCGCAAGTAATGTTCACCAGGGGTAGATCTGTAATTTGTGAAACTTTGAAGGAGATCTGATAAACGGTGTAGGAGCAAAAAATCTTTGAGCGACAGAATTTGTCAAACACGCCATCTTACATTCAAACAACAACAGTGCCCTTCCTGTTGGAGTTAGGTCAGGGGTTGCAGTGCGACATTTGTAGGTCTTTATGAGACGAACGCGACAGTTTTGGTTTGGTCTTTCTAAGTGGTTCCTACCCGTCGCACCGGGCATTTTTGTGTGCCTAGGTGGCACAACAAGTCGTCAGGAGGTAAAGGGAGCACATCACACAAAAGAGGCCAGTAAATCCAAACGCTTCAAATGGTTAATAATTCACGCAGAATAATTGACAAGGACCAATAGATCGATAATGTGTGCGGATTTGAGGCCGATACGATAAACGGTTTAGGAGTAGTTGGATTTTTAAGGAATTCTTGTTTTTGAGGAAAATTTTACTTTGAAAGGGAAATACCTCACTTCCTGTTGGATTTAGGTCATTGGTGCGAACACGTGATTTGTAGGTCTTGATGAAATGAACACACCTGTTTTGGTTTGGTCTTCCTACGACATTCCTACTGGCAGCAGCGGCCATTTTAGTGATTCAGTCATTCTAGGTGGCGCTACAGAGCCATTTTTGCACTTTTTGAATTAATTTCTTCATTAGATAAAATTTTTCACCAGTCCTGACATACATGCCAATTTTGGTGAGTTTTGAAGCATATTTAGGGGGTCAAAATCCACTTTAAAGTCGCGGCGGAAGAAAGAAATAATAATAATAATAATAATAATAATAATAATAATAATAATAATAATAAACGCTACAAGAACAAGAGGGGACCTCGTCCTTCGTTCGAGGCCCCTAATAATAATAATAATAATAATAATAATAATTAAAGCTGCGAGCAGCGTTGAACGGGGCCTCGACCCACGCCATCTCGGGGTCCGGCGTACGTCGAAAGCAAGCGTCGCGTTCTGTTATGTCAATAGAACGCAAGGTCATTTTTTTACAATGAACCCATGACATGGGAGTAGAACTTTGATGGCTTCTGAAAACCAAACTACTGATGAGGACATCAATCAGTCAGTCAGTCAGTCAGTCAATCAATCAAGCAATCAATATCACAAATCACAATTTGCCTCACAGGGCTTTACATCATACAACATCCCTCTGTTCTGCAGACCCAATGAAACAGAAGGGGAGACAGAGAGAGATGTAGGACAGATGGTCATGACAGTAGCTTACAACAACATAATAAAAAGCAATAATATGATCATTTGAATTCTGCTTATTGTGGTACAATTTGTTGAAAGTGTATATTAATATCTAATGGTTACATATGTGACAATAATCAAATGTGTATAATGAGAGTATAAGTATGACACACACACACACACACACACACACACACACACAGACACACACATACACAGACAGACAAACACACACACACAAACACACTCACATGTATCTGTCAGAGTGGAGCTATTGTTATGCTAATTAAGAACCATGTAGTTGGGTGACAGCCCAGGCACTCAAGATGAGTTGACTAATGACTAATGATAACTAAATCAGCAGGTGGCATTTGACACCACAGCTGTAGCACGACATCACATGTCACACTATCCAAGCAGTGCTGTGGTAGAAGTTAACCTGTGAGGTATTAGAGCACAAAGACTGTGGAGAAGAGGTTGAGTTTCTCACATGCAGTCAGCGAAGTTAGTGACATGCACTAACAGGACATGAGAGAGAGAGAGAGAGAGAGAGAGAGAGAGAGAGAGAGAGAAAGGGGACAGGGACTGGAGTGTGTGTTTTGGTGTGTCTGTATCTGAAAATTAGAAATCACACACACACACACACGTGTCTGTGAAGCCATTTTTATGCTAATTAATGACCATGTACTCAAGATGAGTTGACTATAAACTAATGATAACAAAATCAGCTGGAGGCATTTGACAGCTTACAATGACACTACTGAAAGTACTAAAATTAAAGAAGAATTTAGAAAAAGTTTACAGTGGAGTTACATTTTAGGAAATTGATTATTTTTGAGATATTCAAGTATACACAACAAAGTTATAACATTTATGATCAAGGCTTAATATGAATTGGCTGTGGAACATGTGTATTGAGATATAGCATTGTCAATAATGGAACTGTATTTTCCCTAATAATGTTGATTTCATAAGGAAACATAAAGTTTCATAGCATATAGGCATTGCAAGACTGTATTTTCCATAAATAGTGAGTAAATGATGTTTTACATGTAGAGTTTTTGTGATAAAATATACCTTTAAGATGAACACACGTGTTGTGTGCTCTTGGTGATTGATTCCTGTTTACACAAAGACAGTATGATCTGCAGCACAGATGTAGCTACAGATTTGATTCCAATTGTTAATGAGGCAAAAAGTTACACCAGGGAATGTTGTATTTACAAATTTTTTTCTATCAGGCATTTATTTAGGAAAATTAGGAATGACACACACACAGACACACACACACACACACAGACACACACACACACACACACACACACACACTCACACTTCAGCTTTTGTTATGCTAATGAAGGACTGCATGTGGCTGCAGGCAGACAGCTGAATGGGCTGAAAATCTCACAAACTAGTCCTTTTAGATGCCAAACCGTGAGTCACATTTTCAATCTGAAAGCATCACCAGATAGATAATTTTGTTCTGAACGCAGTGATATCAAGCTTGTATGTTTATGGAATAAAAAAATGTGCCTTAGTCACAAGTTTAGGATGTGTTGTCACGCATCTTTTCTTACAGAAATCATCATGAGGAGTTGTGCTCTGCACCTGCAAACGCTTGGGAGATCCAAACCGTTCAAGTTTGGACAAAATCCTTCGCAAGTAATGTTCACCAGGGTAGATCTGTAATTTGTGAAACTTGAAGGAGATCTGATAAACGGTGTAGGAGCAAAAAATCTTTGAGCGACAGAATTTGTCAAAAACGCCATCTTACATTCAAACAACAACAGTGCGCTTCCTGTTGGAGTTAGGTCAGGGTTGCAGTGCGACATTTGTAGGTCTTTTATGAGACGAACGCGACAGTTTTGGTTTGGTCTTTCTAAGTGGTTCCTACCCGTCGCACCGGGCATTTTTGTGTGCCTAGGTGGCACAACAAGTCGTCAGGAGGTAAAGGGAGCACATCACACAAAAGAGGCCAGTAAATCCAAACGCTTGAAATGGTTAATAATTCACGCAGAATAATTGACAAGGAGCAATAGATCGATAATGTGTGCGAATTTGAGGCCGATACGATAAACGGTTTAGAAGTAGTTCGATTTTTAAGGAATTTCTTGTTTTTGAGGAAAATTTTACATTGAAAGGGAAATACCTCACTTCCTGTTGGATTTAGGTCATTGGTGCGAGCACGTGATTTGTAGGTCTTGATGAAAGGAACACACCTGTTTTGGTTTGGTCTTCCTACGACATTCCTACTGGCAGCAGCGGCCATTTTAGTGATTCAGTCATTCTAGGTGGCGCTACAGAGCCATTTTTGCACTTTTTGAATTAATTTCTTCATTAGATAAAATTTTTCACCAGTCCTGACATACGTGCCAATTTTGGTGAGTTTTGAAGCATGTTTAGGGGGTCAAAATCCAGTTTAAAGTCGCGGCGGAAGAAAGAAATAATAATAATAATAATAATAATAATCATAATATAATAATAAACGCTACAAGAACAAGAGGGGACCTCGTCCTTCGTTCGAGGCCCCTAATAATAATAAACGCTACAAGAACAAGAGGGGACCTCGTCCTTCGTTCGAGGCCCCTAATAATAATTAAAGCTGCGAGCAGCGTTGAACGGGGCCTCGACCCACGCCATTTCGGGTCCGGCGTACGTCGAAAGCGAGCGTCGCGTTCCGTTATGTCAATAGAACGCAAGGTCATTTTTTTTTTACAATGAACCCATGACATGGGAGTAGAACTTTGATGGCTTCTGAAAACCAAACTACTGATGAGGACATCAATCAGTCAGTCAGTCAATCAATCAATCAAGCAATCAATATCACAAAGCACAATTTGCCTCACAGGGCTTTACAGTAACAACATCCCTCTGTCCTTCAGACCCAATGAAACAGAAGGGGAGACAGAGAGAGAGTAGGACAGATGGTCATGACAGTAGCTTACAACAACATTCATAAAAGTAATAATATTATAATTTCAATTCTGGTTATTGTGGTACAATTTGTTGAAAGTATATATTAATATCTAATGGTTTACATACGTGACAATAATCAAATGTGTATAATGAGAGTATAAGTATGACACACTCAGACACACACATACACAGACAGACAAACACACACACACATACACACTCACATGTATCTGTCAGAGTGGAGCTATTGTTATGCTAATTAAGAATCACGTAGTTAGGTGACAGCCCAGGCACTCAAGATGAGTTGACTAATGACTAATGATAACTAAATCAGCAGGTGGCATTTGACACCACAGCTATAGCACGACCTCACATGTCACACTATCCAAGCAGTGCTGTGGTAGAAGTTAACCTGTGAGGTAGTAGAGCACAAAGACTGTGGAGAAGAGGTTGAGTTTCTGACATGCAGTCAGCCGAGTTAGTGACATGCACTAACAGGACACGAGAGAGAGAGAGAGAGAGAGAGAGAGAGAGAGAGAGAGAGAGAGAAAGGGGACAGTGATTGGAGTGTGTGTTTTGGTGTGTCTGTATCTAAAAATTAGAAATCACACACACACACGTATCTGTGAAGCCATTTTTATGCTAATTAATGACCATGTACTCAAGATGAGTTGACTATAACTAATGATAACAACATCAGCAGGAAGCATTTGACAGCTTACAATGACACTACTGAAAATATTAATTAGGGACCGAGCCTAGAGGCAGAGGACTGCTCAGAGAGCAGTCCTCGCCGAAGGCGAGGACCCTCTTGTATTTTGAACGCCCATTACAAACCATGCCCAGAGCCAAAACACTACTAAGGGAGGAGTCCTCGCCGAAGGCGAGGACCCTAATGCATCTAAAATGCTTGAGGATGACTAGTCCTCGCCGAAGGCGAGGACACTATTGTTTTTGTAAGGTTTATTATTTCTTTCTTTCTTTCTTTCTTTCTTCCGCCGCCTCTTTGAACCTCAATTTGACCCCCTAAACATGCTCAAAAACTCACCAAAATTGGCACGCACATCAGAACCGGTGAAAAATTTAATAAAATCATGAAATTAACCCCATAAGTGCCAAAATGAGCTCTCTAGCGCCACCTAGGCACACTAAAATGGCCGCTACGGCCTGTAGGAACGTCGTAGAAACGTCAAACCAAAACTGTCGTGTTCGTCTCATCAAGACCTAAAAATCATGCGCTGACACCCCTGACCTAAATCCAACAGGAAGTGATGTAATTGCCCTTTCAAAATAAGATTTTGCCTGAAACTGCCTTTCCTTAAAAAAACATCTTCTCATACAGCGTTTATCCCACCGGCTTCAAATTTGCAGGGATGCCAGATCAACTCCTTCTAATCAAAAGTATTCGTAACTTTTCCATTCCTGCCTTCGTTTGGATTTCGTGGCCTCCTGAAGGTGAGATGTCAGAAAAACGTCCAGACGGCCGTCGAAAGCTGTCCCATAGGAAATGAATGGCAGCAGGGGGGAAAAAGAGACCAATCTTTGGGCTTTTTCTAGCCTTTACAGCGTCTCCATACGTTGACCTACAGACTCCATTCAAACTCTCAAATGTTGCCACAGGTCTCGTGTATTCACTCATGTTTTCATCTTTTCCAATCTCTTATCGTTTTTCATCGCTGCCTCTCAGAGTACCATGAGCAAAAATGGAGAAATTGTGCGTTTATAATGGGTGTCTATTGCGCGGAATGTTCCTCGCTAGAGTGGAGAGAGCTCTAAAAATCGTCTAAAACCTTTGTCTTCAACTCGCTCATACGGCCACAATTTTCACTTTACAGACACAATTTTTATCACAAAACGTAGGAAAATTTGTCCTGGTCACAGAAATGTTGTCATGGAGTCTGACACACGTACACATTTTTGCTGAACAGCTCCAAAGCGAAGGGAGTGCCGATTTTTTTCTCATTCACTCCCATGTAAACTCAGAGGAGAAATTTCTGGAAACAGCTGAGGTGCAACACATTTTAAACTCGCTCCCCTGACCACATTTTGGACTCCAGAAATATAAAAAAATGCCACGTATGTTCACGACAAGTTGCTGGTTCTCACGATCACTTTATTTTTTGATTTGAACAACGGTTTGGTTGTCAGAGCAATTTGTTCGGGACTCAAAACCCATGTTAAACAGCCTGAGCTGATCATCTCTCTCATCATCTGGCTGTGTGGCGCAAGTGCAGGCAAGTCTTAATCGCCATGACAACGACTGCTCACACAGACACAGACACAGAGCAGCAGCTCTCTGTCTCTGTCTCTGTCTCTGTATGTCTCTGTCTCTGTCTCTGTGTCTGTCTATGTCTCTGTCTCTGTGTCTGTCTCTGTCTCTGTGTCTGTGTCTGTATGTCTCTGTCTCTGTGTCTGTCTCTGTCTCTGTGTCTGTGTCTGTATGTCTCTGTCTCTGTGTCTGTCTCTGTCTCTGTGTCTGTATGTCTGTGTCTCTGTCTCTGTCTCACAATCTTTACAGGACAGATTACAGCAGATGAATCTTAATTTGAAACAGCAAATACACATTATTAACCCCTAAAGTGCCAAAATGGGCTCTCTAGCGCCACCTAGGTGCACTAAAATGGCCGCTGTGGCCTGTAGGCGTGTGGTAGACAGATCAAACCACTCTCTCACTCTGACCCTAGCTGCACCTACTTAGTGATCATGGCAACCACTGTCACAAACTCACAGAAACATGACGTGTGTGTGTGATTCTAAAACTGACCTGATGACATGACTGCGACAGAATCTCCATTTTAACCCTTTAGTTGCCAGAGTTATTTGAGGAAAATATTCATTTCTACATTTCAAAAGGCTGTGGCTTGAAAGTGGTGAGAGATAAAGGCAAACTGTAAATGAGAAAAAATTTCATTATTAGGGACCAAGCCTGGAGACAGAGGAGTCCTCCGCGAGGAGTCCTCGCCGAAGGCGAGGATCCTATTGACCCTCTAAACATGCTCAGAAACTCACAAAAATTGGCACGCATATCAGAACCAGTCAACAATTTTAGAAAATCATAAAATTAACCCCTAAAGTGCCAAAATGGGCTCTCTAGCGCCACCTAGGCACACTAAAATGGCCGCTGCGGCCTGTAGATGTGATGTTTTTGTCATTTCATCCTCAAAATGAAGGAAGAGGAATCTGATGGGAGAAAATTCACTCATCTAATTTGCATATTGTCATATCACTTCTACATAGCTACAGCTACAGAAACCATTCAAACATCAAAACGATCAGCTCTGTGAGAATTTCCTGATGTTTGTGGCAATGTGTGCGATATTTGTAAATCGTTCGCTGGAGGCCGAAACGGGCGAGGTCCCGCCAAACGCTGCTTGCAGCTTTAATATTATAGAAGAATTTTAGAAAAAGTTTACAGTGGAGTTACATTTTAGGAAATTGATTTAATTTTGAGATATTCAAGTATACACAACAATGTTATAAACATTTATGATCAAGGCTTAATATGAATTGGCTGTGGAACATGTGTATTGAGATATAGCATTGTCAATAATGGAACTGTATTTCTCCTAATAATGTTGATTTCAAAAGGAAACATACAAAGTTTCATAGCATATAGGCATTGCAACACTGTATTTTCCATAAATAGTGAGTAAATGATGTTTTACATGTAGAGTTTTGTGATAAAATATACCTTTAAGATGAACACACGTGTTGTGTGCTCTTGGTGATTGATTCCTGTTACACAAAGACAGTATGATCTGCA
Source organism: Epinephelus cyanopodus (assembly GCA_026686955.1). Taxonomy (NCBI): domain Eukaryota; kingdom Metazoa; phylum Chordata; class Actinopteri; order Perciformes; family Serranidae; genus Epinephelus; species Epinephelus cyanopodus. Next base: position 41,159,133 of record CM048923.1, on the reverse strand, counting down.
GCACAGATGTAGCTACAGATTTGATTCCAATTGTTAATGAGGCAAAAAAGTTACACCAGGGAATGTTTGTATTTACAAATTTTTTTACTATCAGGCATTTATTTAGGAAAATTAGGAATGACACACGCACACACACACACACACACACACACACACACACACACTCACACTTCAGCTTTTGTTATGCTAATGAAGGACTGCATGTGGCTGCAGGCAGACAGCAGAATGGGCTGAAAATCTCACAAACTAGTCCTTTTAGATGCCAAACTGTGAGTCACATTTTCAATCTGAAAGCATCACCAGATAGATAATTTTGTTCTGAACGCAGTGATATCAAGCTTGTATGTTTATGGAATAAAAAAATGTGCCTTAGTCACAAGTTTAGGATGTGTTGTCACCCATCTTTTCTTACAGAGATCATCATGAGGAGTTGTGCTCTGCACCTGCAAACGCTTGTACGATCCAAACCGTTCAAGTCAGGACAAAATCCTTCGCAAGTAATGTTCACCAGGGGTAGATCTGTAATTTGTGAAACTTTGAAGGAGATCTGATAAACGGTGTAGGAGCAAAAAATCTTTGAACGACAGAATTTGTCAAAAACGCCATCTTACATTCAAACAACAACAGTGCGCTTCCGTTGGAGTTAGGTCAGGGGTTGCAGTGCGACATTTGTAGGTCTTTATGAGACGAACACGACAGTTTTGGTTTGGTCTTTCTAAGTGGTTCCTACCCGTCGCACCGGGCATTTTTGTGTGCCTAGGTGGCACAACAAGTCGTCAGGAGGTAAAGGGAGCACATCACACAAAAGAGGCCAGTAAATCCAAACGCTTCAAATGGTTAATAATTCACGCAGAATAATTGACAAGGACCAATAGATCGATAATGTGTGCGAAATTTGAGGCCGATACGATAAACGGTTTAGGAGTAGTTCGATTTTTAAGGAATTTCTTGTTTTTGAGGAAAATTTTACTTTGAAAGGGAAATACCTCACTTCCTGTTGGATTTAGGTCATTGGTGCGAGCACGTGATTTGTAGGTCTTGATGAAACGAACACACCTGTTTTGGTTTGGTCTTCCTACGACATTCCTACTGGCAGCAGCGGCCATTTTAGTGATTCAGTCATTCTAGGTGGCGCTACAAGAGCCATTTTTGCACTTTTTGAATTAATTTCTTCATTAGATAAATTTTTCACCAGTCCTGACATACGTGCCAATTTTGGTGAGTTTTGAAGCATGTTTAGGGGGTCAAAATCCACTTTAAAGTCGCGGCGGAAGAAAGAAATAATAATAATAATAATAATAATAATAATAAACGCTACAAGAACAATAGGGACCTCGTCCTTCGTTCGAGGCCCCTAATAAACGCTACAAGAACAATAGGGACCTCGTCCTTCGTTCGAGGCCCCTAATTAAAGCTGCAAGCAGCGTTTGGCGGGACCTCGCCCGTTTCGGCCTCCAGCGAACGATTTACAAATATCGCACACATTGCCACAAACATCAGAAAATTCTCACAGAGCTGATCGTTTTGATGTTTGAATGTTTCCTGTAGCTGTAGAAGTGACATCACAATATGCAAATTAGTGAATTTTCTCCCATCAGATTCCTCTTCCTTCATTTTGAGGATGCGATGACAAAAACAACACACCTACAGGCCGCAGCCGCCATTTTAGTGTGCCTTGGTCGCGCTTGAGAGCCCATTTTGGCACTTTAGGGGTTAATTTTATGATTTTCTGAAATTGTTGACCAGTTCTGATATGCGTGCCAATTTTGGTGAGTTTTGAGCATGTTTAGGGGGTCAATAGGATCCTCGCCTTCGGCGAGGACTCCTCACTGAGGAGTCCTCTGTCTCCAGGCTCGGTCCCTAATAAGTTTTCTCATTTACAGTTTCCCTTTATCTCTCACCACTTTCAAGCCACAGCCTTTTGAAATGTAGGAATGAATATTTTCCTCAAATAACTCTGGCAACTAAAGGGTTAAAATGGAGATTCTGTCACTGTCATGTCATCAGGTCAGTTTTAGAATCACACACACATCATGTTTCTGTGAGTTTGTGACAGTGGTTGCCATGATCACTAAGTAGGTGCAGCTAGGGTCAGAGTGAGAGAGTGGTTTGATCTGTCTACCACATGCCTACAGGCCACAGTGGACATTTTAGTGCAGCTAGGTGGCGATAGAGAGCCCGTTTTGGCACTTTAGGGGTTAATAATGTGTATTTGCTGTTTGAAATGAAGATTGTGCTGCTGTAATCTGTCCTGTAAAGATTGTGAGACACATAGACAGAGACAGACACAGACAGAGACATAGAAAGAGACATAGACAGAGAGACACAGACACAGACACAGAGACAGACAGAGAGACAGACACAGACAGAGACAGACACACAGACACAGACAGACACAGACACAGACATAGACAGACACAGACACAGAGACAGACACAGAGACAGACAGAGACAGAGAGCTGCTGCTCTGTGTCTGTGTCTGTGTCTGTGTGAGCAGTCGTTGTCACGGCGATTAAGACTTGCCTGCACTTGCGCCACACAGCCAGATGATGAGAGAGAAGATCAGCTCAGGCTGTTTAACATGGGTTTTGAGTCCTCGAACAAATTGCTCTGACGACCAAACCGTTGTTCAAATCAAAAAAATAAAGTGATCGTGAGAACCAGCAACTTGTTGTGAACGTCCGTGGCATTTTTTTATATTTCTGAAGTCCAAAATGTGGTCAGGGGAGCGAGTTTAAAATGTGTTGCACCTCAGCTGTTTCCAGAAATTTCTCCTCTGAGTTTACATGGGAGTGAATGAGAAAAAAATCGGCACTCCCTTCGCTTTGGAGCCGTTCGGCAAAAATGTGTACATGTGTCAGACTCCATGACAACATTTCTGTGACCAGGACAAATTTTCCTACGTTTTGTGATAGAAATTGTGTCTGGAAAGTGAAAATTGTGGCCATGGCAGCGAGTTAAAGACAAAATTTTTAGACGATTTTTAGAGCTCTCTCCACTCTAGCACGGAACATTCCGCGCAATAGACACCCATTATAAACGCACAATTTCTCCACTTTTGCTCATGGTACTCGGAGAGGCAGCGATGAAAAACGATAAAAGATTGGGAAAAGATGAAAACATGAGTGAATACACGAGACCTGTGGCAACATTTGAGAGTTTGAATGGAGTCTGTAGGTCAAAGTATGGAGACACTGTAAAGGTTAGAAAAAGCCCAAAGATTGGTGTCTTTCTCCCCCTGCTGCCATTCATTTCCTATGGGACAGCTTTCGACGGCCGTCTGGACGTTTTTCTGACATCTCACCTTCAGGAGGCCACGAAATCCAAACGAAGGCAGGAATGGAAAAGTTACGAATAACTTTTGATTAGAAGGAGTTGATCTGGCATCCCTGCAAATTTGAAGCCGGTGGGATAAACGCTGTATGAGAAGATGTTTTTTTAAGGAAAGGCAGTTTCAGGCAAAATCTTATTTTGAAAGGGCAATTACATCACTTCCTGTTGGATTTAGGTCAGGGGTGTCAGCGCGTGATTTTTAGGTCTTGATGAGACGAACACGACAGTTTTGGTTTGACGTTTCTACGACGTTCCTACAGGCCGTAGCGGCCATTTTAGTGTGCCTAGGTGGCGCTAGAGAGCTCATTTTGGCACTTATGGGGTTAATTTCATGATTTTATTAAATTTTTCACCGGTTCTGATGTGCGTGCCAATTTTGGTGAGTTTTTGAGCATGTTTAGGGGGTCAAATTGAGGTTCAAAGAGGCGGCGGAAGAAAGAAAGAAAGAAAGAAAGAAATAATTAAAGCTGCAAGCAGCGTTTGGCGGGACCTCGCCTCGCGTCCGTTTCGGCCACCACCGAATTATTTAGAAATATCGCACACATTGCCACAAACCTCAGAAAATTCTCACAGAGCTGATTGTTTTGATGTTTGAATGGTTTCTGTAGCTGTAGCTATGTAGAAGTGATATGACAATATGCAAATTAGATGAGTGAATTTTCTCCCATCAGATTCCTCTTCCTTCATTTTGAGGATGAGATGACAAAAACAACACACCTACAGGCCGCAGCGGCCATTTTAGTGTACCTTGGTGGCGCTAGAGAGCCCATTTTGGCACTTTAGGGGTTAATTTCATGATTTTCTGAAATTGTTGACCGGTTCTGATATACGTGCCAATTTTGGTGAGTTTTTGAGCATGTTTAGGGGGTCAATAGGATCCTCGCCTTTGGCGAGGACTCCTCACGGAGGACTCCTCTGTCTCCAGGCTTGGTCCCTAATAAAGTTTCTCCTTTACAGTTTCCCTTTATCTCTCACCACTTTCAAGCCACAGCCTTTTGAAATGTAGAAATGAATATTTTCCTCAAATAACTCTGGCAACTAAAGGGTTAAAATGGAGATTCTGTCGCTGCCATGTCATCAGGTCAGTTTTAGAATCACACACACGTCATGTTTCTGTGAGTTTGTGACAGTGGTTGCCATGATCACTAAGTAGGTGCAGCTAGGGTCAGAGTGAGAGAGTGGTTTGATCTGTCTACCACATGCCTACAGGCCACAGTGGCCATTTTAGTGCAGCTAGGTGGCGCTAGAGAGCCCATTTTGGCACTTTAGGGGTTAATTTCATGATTTTCTGTAACTGCTTACCGGTTCTGATATGCGTGCCAATTTTGGTGAGTTTTTGAACACGTTTAAGGGGTAAATAGGATCCTCGCCTTCGGCGAGGACTCCTCACTGAGGACTCTTCTGTCTCCAGGCTTGGTCCCTAATAATAAAAACTTTTCTCATTTACAATATACTTTTATCTCTCACCACTTTCAAGCCACAGCATATTGAAATGTAGAAATGAATATTTTCCTCAAATAACTCTGGCAACTAAAGGGTTAAAATGGAGATTCTGTCGCTGTCATGTCATCAGGTCAGTTTTAGAATCACACACGTCATGTTTCTGTGAGTTGGTGACAGTGGTTGCCATGATCACTAAGTAGGTGCAGCTAGGGTCAGAGTGAGAGAGTGGTTTGATCTGTCTACCACATGCCTACAGGCCACAGCGGCCATTTTAGTGCAGCTAGGTGGCGCTAGAGAGCCCATTTTGGCACTTTAGGGGTTAATAATGTGTATTTGCTGTTTGAAATGAAGATTGTGCTGCTGTAATCTGTCCTGTAAAGATTGTGAGACACATAGACACAGAGAGAGACACAGACAGAGACATAGACAGAGACACAGACAGAGACAGACACACAGACAGACATACAGACACAGAGACACAGACAGACACAGACAGACAGACACAGACACAGACACAGAGACAGACGCTCTGTCTCTGTGTCTGTGTCTGTGTCTGTGTGAGCAGTCGTTGTCATGGCGATCAAGACTTGCCTGCACTTGCGCCACACAGCCAGATGATGAGAGAGAAGATCAGCTCAGGCTGTTTAACATGGGTTTTGAGTCCCCGAACAAATTGCTCTCACGACCAAACCGTTGTTCAAATCAAAAAAATAACGCGATGGTGAGAACCAGCAACTTGTCGAGAACGTCCGTGGCATTTTTTTATATTTCTGGAGTCCAAAATGTGGTCAGGGGAGCGAGTTTAAAATGTGTTGCACCTCAGCTGTTTCCAGAAATTTCTCCTCTGAGTTTACATGGGAGTGAATGAGAAAAAAATCGGCACTCCCTTCGCTTTGGAGCCGTTCAGCAAAAATGTGTACGTGTGTCAGACTCCATGACAACATTCTGTGACCAGGACAAATTTTCCTACGTTTTGTGATAGAAATTGTGTCTGTAAAGTGAAAATTGTGGCCATGGCAGCGAGTTAAAGACAAAAGTTTTAGACGATTTTTAGAGCTCTCTCCACTCTAGCGCGGAACATTCCGCGCAATAGACACCCATTATAAACGCACAATTTCTCCACTTTTGCTCATGGTACTCGGAGAGGCAGCGATGAAAAACGATACAAGATTGGGAAAAGATGAAAACATGAATGAATTCATGAGACCTGTGGCAACATTTGAGAGTTTGAATGGAGTCTGTAGGTTAAAGTATGGAGACGCTGTAAAGGCTAGAAAAAGCCCAAAGATTGGTCTCTTTCTCCCCCCTGCTGCCATTCATTTCCTATGGGACAGCTTTCGACGGCCGTCTGGACGTTTTTCTGACATCTCACCTTCAGGAGCCCACGAAATCCAAACGAAGGGAGGAATGGAAAAGTTACGAATAACTTTTGATTAGAAGGAGTTGATCTGGCATCCCTGCAAATTTGAAGCCGGTGGGATAAACGCTGTATGAGAAGATGTTTTTTAAGGAAAGGCAGTTTTATGCAGTTTTAAGGCAAAATCTTACTTTGAAAGGGCAATTACATCACTTCCTGTTGGGTTTAGGTCAGGGGTGTCAGCGCGTGATTTTTAGGTCTTGATGAGACGAACACAACAGTTTTGGTTTGAAGTTTCTACGACGTTCCTACAGGCCGTAGCGGCCATTTTAGTGTGCCTAGGGGGCGCTAGAGAGCTCATTTTGGCACTTTAGGGGTTAATTTCATGATTTTATTAAATTTTTCACCAGTTCTGATATGCGTGCCAATTTTGGTGAGTTTTTGAGCATGTTTAGGGGGTCAAATTCCAGTTCAAAGAGGCGGCGGGAGAAAGAAAGAATAATAATAATTAAAGCTGCAAGCAGCGTTTGGCGGGACCTCGCCCGTTTCGGCCTCCAGCGAACGATTTACAAATATCGCACACATTGCCACAAACATCAGAAAATTCTCACAGAGCTGATCGTTTTGATGTTTGAATGTTTTCTGTAGCTGTAGTTATGTAGAAGTGACATTATGCAAATTAGATGAGTGAATTTTCTCCCATCAGATTCCAGTTCCTTCATTTTGAGGATGAGATGACAAAAACAACACACCTACAGGCCGCAGCGGCCATTTTAGTGTACCTTGGTGGCGCTAGAGAGCCCATTTTGGCACTTTAGGGGTTAATTTTATGATTTTCTGAAATTGTTGACCGGTTCTGATATGCGTGCCAATTTTGGTGAGTTTTTGAGCATGTTTAGGGGGTTAATAGGATCCTCGCCTTCGGCGAGGACTCCTCATGGAGGAGGCTTGGTCCCCAATAACTTTTCTCATTTACAGTTTCCCTTTATCTCTCACCACTTTCAAGCCACAGCCTTTTGAAATGTAGAAATGAATATTTTCCTCAAATAACTCTGGCAACTAAAGGGTTAAAATGGAGATTCTGTCTCTGTCATGTCATCAGGTCAGTTTTAGAATCACACACACGTCATGTTTCTGTGAGTTTGTGACAGTGGTTGCCATGATCACTAAGTAGGTGCAGCTAGGGTCAGAGTGAGAGAGTGGTTTGATCTGTCTACCACATGCCTACAGGCCACAGCGGCCATTTTAGTGCACCTAGGTGGCGCTAGAGAGCCCGTTTTGGCACTTTAGGGGTTAATAATGTGTATTTGCTGTTTCAAATGAAGATTGTGCTGCTGTAATCTGTCCTGTGAAGATTGTGAGACAAATAGACAGAGACAGACACGGAGACAGAGACAGACACAGACAGAGACAGAGACAGAGACACACAGACAGACAGACAGACAGACACAGAGACAGAGAGCTGCTGCTGCTCTGTGTCTGTGTCTGTTTCTGTGTGAGCAGCCGTTGTCATGGCGATTAAGACTTGCCTGCACTTGCGCCACACAGCCACATGATGAGAGAGAAGATCAGCTCAGGCTGTTTAACATGGGTTTTGACTCCTCGAACAAATTGCTCTGACGACCAAACCGTTGTTCAAATCAAAAAAATAAAGTGATAGTGAGAACCAGCAACTTGTTGTGAACGTCCGTGGCATTTTTTATATTTCTGGAGTCCAAAATGTGGTCAGGGGAGCGAGTTTAAAATGTGTTGCACTTCGGCTGTTTCCAGAAATTTCTCCTCTGAGTTTACATGGGAGTGAATGAGAAAAAAATCGGCGCTCCCTTCGCTTTGGAGCCGTTCAGCAAAAATGTGTACATGTGTCAGACTCCATGACAACATTTCTGTGACCAGGACAAATTTTCCTACGTTTTGTGATAAAAATTGTGTCTATCCAGTGAAAACTGTGGCCGTATGAGCGAGTTAAAGACAAAAGTTTTAGACGATTTTTAGAGCTCCCTCCACTCTAGCGTGGAACATTCCGCGCAATAGACACCCATTATAAACGCACAATTTCTCCACTTTTGCTCATGGTACTCGGAGAGGCAGCGATGAAAAACGATAAAAGATTGGGAAAAGATGAAAACATGAGTGAATACACGAGACCTGTGGCAACATTTGAGAGTTTGAATGGAGTCTGTAGGTCAACGTATGGAGACGCTGTAAAGGCTAGAAAAAGCCCAAAGATTGATCTCTTTTTCCCCCCTGCTGCCATTCATTTCCTATGGGACAGCTTTCGACGACCGTCTGGACGTTTTTCTGACATCTCACCTTCAGGAGCCCACGAAATCCAAACGAAGGGAGGAATGGGAAAAGTTACGAATAACTTTTGATTAGAAGGAGTTGATCTGGCATCCCTGCAAATTTGGAGCCGGTGGGATAAACGCTGTATGAGAAGATGTTTTTTTAAGGAAAGGCAGTTTAAGGCAAAATCTTATTTTGAAAGGGCAATTACATCACTTCCTGTTGGGTTTAGGTCAGGGGTGTCAGCGCGTGATTTTTTAGGTCTTGATGAGACGAACACGACAGTTTTGGTTTGATGTTTCTACGACGTTCCTACAGGCCGTAGCGGCCATTTTAGTGTGCCTAGGTGGCGCTAGAGAGCTCATTTTGGCACTTTAGGGGTTAATTTCATGATTTTATTAAATTTTTCACCGGTTCTGATGTGCGTGCCAATTTTGGTGAGTTTTTGAGCATGTTTAGGGGGTCAAATTGAGGTTCAAAGAGGCGGCGGGAGAAAGAAAGAAAGAAATAATAATAATAAACTTTACAAAAACAATAGTGTCCTCGCCTTCGGCGAGGACTAGTCATCCTCCAGCAGTTTAGAAGCATTAGGGTCCTCGCCTTTGGCGAGGACTCCTCCCTTAGTAGTGTTTTGGCTGTGGCATGGTTCGTAATGGGCGTTCAAAATACAAGAGGGTCCTCGCCTTCGGCGAGGACTGCTCTCTGAGCAGTCCTCTGCCTCTAGGCTCGGTCCCTAATTAAAGCTGCAAGCAGCGTTTGGCGGGACCTCGCCCGTTTCGGACTCCAGCGAACGATTTACAAATATCGCACACATTGCCACAAACATCAGAAAATTCTCACACAGCTGATCTTTTGATGTTTGAATGCTTTCTGTAGCTGTAGTTATGTAGAAGTGACATTATGCAAATTAGATGAGTGAATTTTCTCCCATCAGATTCCTCTTCCTTCATTTTGAGGATGAGATGACAAAAACAACACACCTACAGGCCGCAGCGGCCATTGTAGTGTACCTTGGTGGCGCTAGAGAGCCCATTTTGGCACGTTAGGGGTTAATTTTATGATTTTCTGAAATTGTTGACCGGTTCTGATATGCGTGCCAATTTTGGTGAGTTTTTGAGCATGTTTAGGGGGTCAATAGGATCCTCGCCTTCGGCGAGAACTCCTCGCGGAGGAGTCTTCTGTCTCCGGACTTGGTCCCTAATAAGTTTTTCATTTACAGTTTGCCTTTATCTCTCACCACTTTCAAGCCACAGCCTTTTGAAATGTAGAAATGAATATTTTCCTCAAATAACTCTGGCAACTAAAGGGTTAAAATGGAGATTCTGTCGCTGTCATGTCATCAGGTCAGTTTTAGAATCACACACACGTCATGTTTCTGTGAGTTTGTGACAGTGGTTGCCATGATCACTAAGTAGGTGCAGCTAGGGTCAGAGTGAGAGAGTGGTTTGATCTGTCTACCACATGCCTACAGGCCGCAGTGGCCATTTTAGTGCAGCTAGGTGGCGCTAGAGAGCCCATTTGGGCACTTTAGGGGTTAATAATGTGTATTTGCTGTTTCAAATAAAGATTCAGCTGCTGTAATCTGTCCTGTAAAGATTGTGAGACAGAGACAGACACAGAGACAGACACAGAGACACAGACACAGACACAGACAGACACAGACACAGACACACAGACACAGAGACAGACAGAGACACAGACACAGACACACAGACACAGAGACAGACACAGACACAGACACAGAGACAGAGAGCTGCTGCTCTGTGTCTGTGTCTGTGTGAGCAGTCGTTGTCATGGCGATCAAGACTTGCCTGCACTTGCGCCACACAGCCAGATGATGAGAGAGAAGATCAGCTCAGGCTGTTTAACATGGGTTTTGAGTCCCCGAACAAATTGCTCTGACGACCAAACCGTTGTTCAAATCAAAAAAATAACGCGATGGTGAGAACCAGCAACTTGTCGAGAACGTCCGTGGCATTTTTTTATATTTCTGGAGTCCAAAATGTGGTCAGGGGAGCGAGTTTAAAATGTGTTGCACCTTCGCTGTTTCCAGAAATTCCTCCTGAGTTTACATGGGAGTGAATGAGAAAAAATTCAGCACTCCCTTCGCTTTGGAGCCGTTCAGCAAAAATGTGCACGTGTGTCAGACTCCATGACAACATTTCTGTGACCAGGACAAATTTTCCTACGTTTTGTGATAAAAATTGTGTCTGTAAAGTGAAAATTGTGGCCATGGCAGCGAGTTAAAGACAAAAGTTTTAGACGATTTTTAGAGCTCTCTCCACTCTAGCGCGGAACATTCCGCGCAATAGACACCCATTATAAACGCACAATTTCTCCACTTTTTGCTCATGGTACTCGGAGAGGCAGCGATGAAAAACGATAAAAGATTGGGAAAAGATGAAAACATGAATGAATTCAGGAGACCTGTGGCAACATTTGAGAGTTTGAATGGAGTCTGTAGGTTAAAGTATGGAGACGCTGTAAAGGCTAGAAAAAGCCCAAAGATTGGTGTCTTTTTCCCCCCTGCTGCCATTCATTTCCTATGGGACAGCTTTCGACGGCCGTCTGGACGTTTTTCTGACATCTCACCTTCAGGAGCCCACGAAATCCAAACGAAGGGAGGAATGGAAAAGTTACGAATAACTTTTGATTAGAAGGAGTTGATCTGGCATCCCTGCAAGTTTGGAGCCGGTGGGATAAACGCTGTATGAGAAGATGTTTTTTTAAGGAAAGGCAGTTTTATGCAGTTTTAAGGCAAAATCTTACTTTGAAAGGGCAATTACATCACTTCCTGTTGGGTTTAGGTCAGGGGTGTCAGCGCGTGATTTTTAGGTCTTGATGAGACGAACACGACAGTTTTGGTTTGACGTTTCTACGACGTTCCTACAGGCCGTAGCGGCCATTTTAGTGTGCCTAGGTGGCGCTAGAGAGCTCATTTTGGCACTTCAGGGGTTAATTTCATGATTTTATTAAATTTTTCACCGGTTCTGATGAGCGTGCCAATTTTGGTGAGTTTTTGAGCATGTTTAGGGGGTCAAATTCCAGTTCAAAGAGGCGGCGGAAGAAAGAAAGAAATAATAATTAAAGCTGCAAGCAGCGTTTGGCGGGACCTCGCCCGTTTCGGCCTCCAGCGAACTATTGACAAATATCGCACACATTGCCACAAACATCAGAAAATTGTGACAGAGCTGATTGTTTTGATGTTTGAATGTTTTCTGTAGCTGTAGTTATGTAGAAGTGACATTATGCAAATTAGATGAGTGAATTTTCTCCCATCAGATTCCTCTTCTTTCATTTTGAGGATGAGATGAGAAAAACAACACACCTACAGGCCGCAGTGGCCATTTTAGTGTACCTTGGTGGCACTAGAGAGCCCATTTTCACAGTTTAGGGGTTAATTTCATGATTTTCTGAAATTGTTGACTGGTTCTGATATGCGTGCCAATTTTGGTGAGTTTTTGAGCATGTTTAGGGGGTCAATAGGATCCTCGCCTTCGGCGAGGACTCCTCGCGGAGGACTACTCTGTCTCCAGGCTCGGTGCCTAATAAGTTTTCTCATTTACAGTTTGCCTTTATCTCTCACCACTTTCAAGCCACAGCCTTTTGAAATGTAGGAATGAATATTTTCCTCAAATAACTCTGGCAACTAAAGGGTTAAAATGGAGATTCTGTCGCTGTCATGTCATCAGGTCAGTTTTAGAATCACACACACGTCATGTTTCTGTGAGTTTGTGACAGTGGTTGCCATGATCACTAAGTAGGTGCAGCTAGGGTCAGAGTGAGAGAGTGGTTTGATCTGTCTACCACATGCCTACAGGCCACAGCGGCCATTTTAGTGCAGCTAGGTGGCGCTAGAGAGCCCATTTTGGCACTTTAGGGGTTAATAATGTGTATTTGCTGCTTCAAATGAAGATTCAGCTGCTGTAATCTGTCCTGTAAAGATTGTGAGACAGAGACAGACACAGAGACAGACACAGAGACACAGACACAGACACAGACACAGACAGACACAGACACACAGACACAGAGACACAGACACAGACACACAGACACAGAGACAGACACAGACAAAGAGACAGACAGACAGACAGAGACAGAGAGCTGCTGCTCTGTGTCTGTGTCTGTGTCTGTGTGAGCAGTCGTTGTCATGGCGATTAAGACTTGCCTGCACTTGCGCCACACAGCCAGATGATGAGAGAGAAGATCAGCTCAGGCTGTTTAACATGGGTTTTGAGTCCCCGAACAAATTGCTCTCACGACCAAACCGTTGTTCAAATCAAAAAAATAACGCGATGGTGAGAACCAGCAATTTGTCGAGAACGTCCGTGGCATTTTTTTTATATTTCTGGAGTCCAAAATGTGGTCAGGGGAGCGAGTTTAAAATGTGTTGCACCTCAGCTGTTTCCAGAAATTTCTCCTCTGAGTTTACATGGGAGTGAATGAGAAAAAAATCGGCACTCCCTTCGCTTTGGAGCCCGTTCAGCAGAAATGTGTACGTGTGTCAGACTCCATGTCAACATTTCTGTGACCAGGACAAATTTTCCTACGTTTTGTGATAGAAATTGTGTCTGGAAAGTGAAAATTGTGGCCGTGGCAGCGAGTTAAAGACAAAAGTTTTAGACGATTTTTAGAGCTCTCTCCACTCTAGCGCGGAACATTCCGCGCAATAGACACCCATTATAAACGCACAATTTCTCCACTTTTGCTCATGGTACTCGGAGAGGCAGCGATGAAAAACGATAAAAGATTGGGAAAAGATGAAAACATGAATGAATTCACGAGACCTGTGGCAACATTTGAGAGTTGGAATGGAGTCTGTAGGTCAAAGTATGGAGACGCTGTAAAGGCTAGAAAAAGCCCAAAGATTGGTCTCTTTTTCCCCCCTGCTGCCATTCATTTCCGATGGGACAGCTTTCGACGGCCGTCTGGACGTTTTTCTGACATCTCACCTTCAGGAGCCCACGAAATCCAAACGAAGCGAGGAATGGAAAAGTTACGAATAACTTTTGATTAGAAGGAGTTGATCTGGCATCCTGCAAGTTTGATGCCGGTGGGATAAACGCTGTATGAGAAGATGTTTTTTTAAGGAAAGGCAGTTTTATTCAGTTTTAAGGCAAAATCTTACTTTGAAAGGGCAATTACATCACTTCCTGTTGGGTTTAGGTCAGGGGTGTCAGCGCGTGATTTTTAGGTCTTGATGAGACGAACACGACAGTTTTGGTTTGATGTTTCTACGACATTCCTACAGGCCGTAGCGGCCATTTTCGTGTGCCTAGGGGGCGCTAGAGAGCTCATTTTGGCACTTTAGGGGTTAATTTCATGATTTTCTGTAACTGCTTACCGGTTCTGATATGCGTGCCAATTTTGGTGAGTTTTTGAACACGTTTAAGGGGTAAATAGGATCCTCGCTTCGGCGAGGACTCCTCACTGAGGACTCTTCTGTCTCCAGGCTTGGTCCCTAATAATAAAAACTTTTCTCATTTACAATATACTTTTATCTCTCACCACTTTCAAGCCACAGCATATTGAAATGTAGAAATGAATATTTTCCTCAAATAACTCTGGCAACTAAAGGGTTAAAATGGAGATTCTGTCGCTGTCATGTCATCAGGTCAGTTTTAGAATCACACACACGTCATGTTTCTGTGAGTTGGTGACAGTGGTTGCCATGATCACTAAGTAGGTGCAGCTAGGGTCAGAGTGAGAGAGTGGTTTGATCTGTCTACCACATGCTACAGGCCACAGCGGCATTTTAGTGCAGCTAGGTGGCGCTAGAGAGCCCATTTTGGCACTTTAGGGGTTAATAATGTGTATTTGCTGTTTGAAATGAAGATTGTGCTGCTGTAATCTGTCCTGTAAAGATTGTGAGACACATAGACACAGAGAGAGACACAGACAGAGACATAGACAGAGACATAGACAGAGACACAGACAGAGACAGACACACAGACAGACATACAGACACAGAGACACAGACAGACACAGACAGACAGACACAGACACAGACACAGAGACAGACGCTCTGTCTCTGTGTCTGTGTCTGTGTCTGTGTGAGCAGTCGTTGTCATGGCGATCAAGACTTGCCTGCACTTGCGCCACACAGCCAGATGATGAGAGAGAAGATCAGCTCAGGCTGTTTAACATGGGTTTTGAGTCCCCGAACAAATTGCTCTCACGACCAAACCGTTGTTCAAATCAAAAAAATAACGCGATGGTGAGAACCAGCAACTTGTCGAGAACGTCCGTGGCATTTTTTTATATTTCTGGAGTCCAAAATGTGGTCAGGGGAGCGAGTTTAAAATGTGTTGCACCTCAGCTGTTTCCAGAAATTTCTCCTCTGAGTTTACATGGGAGTGAATGAGAAAAAAAATCGGCACTCCCTTCGCTTTGGAGCCGTTCAGCAAAAATGTGTACGTGTGTCAGACTCCATGACAACATTTCTGTGACCAGGACAAATTTCCTACGTTTTGTGATAGAAATTGTGTCTGTAAAGTGAAAATTGTGGCCATGGCAGCGAGTTAAAGACAAAAGTTTTAGACGATTTTTAGAGCTCTCTCCACTCTAGCGCGGAACATTCCGCGCAATAGACACCCATTATAAACGCACAATTTCTCCACTTTTGCTCATGGTACTCGGAGAGGCAGCGATGAAAAACGATACAAGATTGGGAAAAGATGAAAACATGAATGAATTCATGAGACCTGTGGCAACATTTGAGAGTTTGAATGGAGTCTGTAGGTTAAAGTATGGAGACGCTGTAAAGGCTAGAAAAAGCCCAAAGATTGGTCTCTTCTCCCCCTGCTGCCATTCATTTCCTATGGGACAGCTTTCGACGGCCGTCTGGACGTTTTTCTGACATCTCACCTTCAGGAGCCCACGAAATCCAAACGAAGGGAGGAATGGAAAAGTTACGAATAACTTTTGATTAGAAGGAGTTGATCTGGCATCCCTGCAAATTTGAAGCCGGTGGGATAAACGCTGTATGAGAAGATGTTTTTTTAAGGAAAGGCAGTTTTATGCAGTTTTAAGGCAAAATCTTACTTTGAAAGGGCAATTACATCACTTCCTGTTGGGTTAGGTCAGGGGTGTCAGCGCGTGATTTTTAGGTCTTGATGAGACGAACACAACAGTTTTGGTTTGAAGTTTCTACGACGTTCCTACAGGCCGTAGCGGCCATTTTAGTGTGCCTAGGGGGCGCTAGAGAGCTCATTTTGGCACTTTAGGGGTTAATTTCATGATTTTATTAAATTTTTCACCAGTTCTGATATGCGTGCCAATTTTGGTGAGTTTTTTGAGCATGTTTAGGGGGTCAAATTCCAGTTCAAAGAGGCGGCGGGAGAAAGAAAGAATAATAATAATAAACATTACAAAAACAATAGTGTCCTCGCCTTCGGCGAGGACTAGTCATCCTCTAATGAAGACTTTAGAGGCATTAGAGTCCTCGCCTTCGGCGAGGACTCCTCCCTTAGTAGTGTTTTGGCTGTGGCATGGTTCGTATTTGGCGTTCAAAATACAAGAGGGTCCTCGCCTTCGGCGAGGACTGCTCTCTGAGCAGTCCTCTGCCTAGGCTCGGTCCTAATAAACATTACAAAAACAATAGTGTCCTCGCCTTCGGCGAGGACTAGTCATCCTCTAATGAAGACTTTAGAGGCATTAGAGTCCTCGCCTTCGGCGAGGACTCCTCCCTTAGTAGTGTTTTGGCTGTGGCATGGTTCGTATTTGGCGTTCAAAATACAAGAGGGTCCTCGCCTTCGGCGAGGACTGCTCTGAGCAGTCCTCTGCCTCTAGGCTCGGTCCCTAATTAAAGCTGCAAGCAGCGTTTGGCGGGACCGCGCCCGTTTCGGACTCCAGCGAACGATTTACAAATATCGCACGCATTGCCACAAACATCAGAAAATTCTCACAGAGCTGATCGTTTGATGTTTGAATGTTTTCTGTAGCTGTAGAAGTGACATCAAAATATGCAAATTAATGAATTTTCTTCCATCAGATTCCTGTTCCTTCATTTTGAGGATGAGATGACAAAAATAACACACCTACAGCCGCAGCGGCCATTTTATTGTACCTTGGTGGCGCTAGAGAGCCCATTTTGGCACTTTAGGGGTTAATTTCACGATTTTCTGAAATTGTTGACAGGTTCTGATATGCGTGCCAATTTTGGTGAGTTTTTGAGCATGTTTAGGGGGTCAATAGGATCCTCGCCTTCGGCGAGGACTCCTCATGGAGGAGTCCTCTGTCTCCAGGCTTGGTCCCTAATAAATTTTCTCATTTACAGTTTCCCTTTATCTCTCACCACTTTCAAGCTACAGCCTTTTGAAATGTTGAAGTGAATATTTTCCTCAAATAACTCTGGCAACTAAAGGGTTAAAATGGAGATTCTGTCGCTGTCATGTCATCAGGTCAGTTTTAGAATCACACACACGTCATGTTTCTGTGAGTTTGTGACAGTGGTTGCCATGATCACTAAGTAGGTGCAGCTAGGGTCAGAGTGAGAGAGTGGTTTGATCTGTCTACCACATGCCTACAGGCCACAGTGGCCATTTTAGTGCAGCTAGGTGGAGCTAGAGAGCCATTTTGGCACTTTAGGGGTTAATAATGTGTATTTGCTGTTTCAAATGAAGATTGTGCTGCTGTAATCTGTCCTGTAAAGATTGTGAGACAAATAGACAGAGACAGACACAGACACAGACACAGAGACAGACATACAGACACAGAGACAGAGACAGACACAGACACAGAGACAGAGACAGACACATAGACAGACAGACAGACACAGACACAGAGAGCTGCTGCTTGTGTCTGTCTCTGTGTCTGTGTGAGCTGTCGTTGTCATGGCGATTAATAACTTGCCTGCACTTGCGCCACACAGCCAGATGATGAGAGAGGAGATCAGCTCAGGCTGTTTAACATGGGTTTTGAGTCCTCGAACAAATTGCTCTCACGACCAAAACCGTTGGTCCAAAAAGGAAAATAAAGTGATGCTGAGAACCAGCAACTTGTCGTGAACGTACGTGGCATTTTTTTATATTTCTGGAGTCCAAAATGTGGTCAGGGAGCGAGTTTAAAATGTGTTGCACCTCAGCTGTTTCCAGAAATTTCTCCTCTGAGTTTACATGGGAGTGAATGAGAAAAAAATCGGCGCTCCCTTCGCTTTGGAGCCGTTCGGCAAAAATGTGTACATGTGTCAGACTCATGACTACATGTCTGTGACCAGGACAAATTTTCCTACGTTTTGTGATAGAAATTGTGTCTGTCCAGTGAAAATTGTGGCCATGGCAGCGAGTTAAAGACAAAAGTTTTAGACGATTTTTAGAGCTCTCTCCACTTAGCGCTGAACATTCCGCACAATAGACACCATATAAACGCACAATTTCTCCACTTTTTGCTCATGGTACTCGGAGAGGCAGCGATGAAAAACGATAAAAGATTGGGAAAAGATGAAAACATGAGTGAATACACGAGACCTGTGGCAACATTTGAGAGTTTGAATGGAGTCTGTAGGTTAAAGTATGGAGACGCTGTAAAGGCTAGAAAAGCCCAAAGATTGGTCTCTTTTTCCCCCTGCTGCCATTCATTTCCTATGGGACAGCTTTCGACGGCGTTGGACGTTTTTTGACATCTCACCTTCAGGAGCCACGAAATCCAAAAGGCAGGAATGGAAAAGTTACGAATAACTTTTGATTAGAAGGAGTTGATCTGGAATCCTGCAAGTTTGGAGCCGGTGGGATAAACGCTGTATGAGAAGATGTTTTTTTAAGGAAAGGCAGTTTAAGGCAAAATCTTATTGAAAGGGCAATTACATCACTTCCTGTTGGATTTAGGTCAGGGGTGTCAGCGCGTGATTTTTAGGTCTTGATGAGACGAACACGACAGTTTTGGTTTGATGTTTCTACGACGTTCTACAGGCGTAGCGGCCATTTAGTGTGCCTAGGTGGCGCTAGAGAGCTCATTTGGCACTTGAGGGGTTAATTTCATGATTTTATTAATTTTTTCACCGGTTCTGATGTGCGTGCCAATTTTGGTGAGTTTTGAGCATGTTTAGGGGGTCAAATTCCAGTTCAAAGAGGCGGCGGAAGAAAGAAAGAAAGAAAAAAATAATAATAAACATTCCAAAAACAATAGTGTCCTCGCCTTCGGCGAGGACTAGTCATCCTCCAGCAGTTTAGATGCATTAGAGTCCTCGCCTTCGGCGAGGACTCCTCCCTTAGTAGTGTTTTGGCTGTGGCATGGTTCGTATTTGGCGTTCAAAATACAAGAGGGTCCTCGCCTTCGGCGAGGACTGCTCTCTGAGCAGTCCTCTGCCTCTAGGCTCGGTCCCTAATAAACCTTACAAAAACAATAGTGTCCTCGCCTTCGGCGAGGACTAGTCATCCTCAAGCATTTTAGATGCATTAGGGTCCTCGCTTCGGCGAGGACTCCTCCCTTAGTAGTGTTTTGGCTCTGGGCATGGTTTGTAATGGGCGTTCAAAATACAAGAGGGTCCTCGCCTTCGGCGAGGACTGCTCTCTGAGCAGTCCTCTGCCTCTAGGCTCGGTCCCTAATAAACTTTACAAAAACAATAGTGTCCTCGCCTCCGGCGAGGACTAGTGCCTCCAATCAACATTTTAGATGCATTAGAGTCCTCGCCTTCGGCGAGGACTCCTCCCTTAGTAGTGTTATGGCTCTGGGATGTTTCGTAATGGGCGTTCAAAATACAAGAGGGTCCTCGCCTTCGGCGAGGACTGCTCTCTGAGCAGTCCTCTGCCTCTAGGCTCGGTCCCTAATAATTAAAGCTGCAAGCAGCGTTTGGCGGGACCTCGCCCGTTTCAGCCTCCAGCGAACGATTTACAAATATCGCACACATTGCCACAAACATCAGAAAATTCTCACAGAGCTGATCGTTTTGATGTTTGAATGTTTCCTGTAGCTGTAGAAGTGACATCACAATATGCAAATTAGTGAATTTTTCTCCCATCAGATTCCTCTTCCTTCATTTTGAGGATGCGATGACAAAAACAACACACCTACAGGCCGCAGCCGCCATTTTAGTGTGCCTTGGTCGCGCTTGAGAGCCCATTTGGCACTTTAGGGGTTAATTTTATGATTTTCTGAAATTGTTGACCAGTTCTGATATGCGTGCCAATTTTGGTGAGTTTTGAGCATGTTTAGGGGGTCAATAGGATCCTCGCCTTCGGCGAGGACCCTCACGGAGGACTTTCTGTCTCCAGGCTCGGTCCCTAATAAGTTTTCTCATTTACAGTTTCCCTTTATCTCTCACCACTTTCAAGCCACAGCCTTTTGAAATGTAGGAATATATTTCCTCAAATAACTCTGGCAACTAAAGGTTAAAATGGAGATTCTGTCACTGTCATGTCATCAGGTCAGTTTTAGAATCACACACACATCATGTTTCTGTGAGTTTGTGACAGTGGTTGCCATGATCACTAAGTAGGTGCAGCTAGGGTCCAGAGTGAGAGAGTGCTTTGATCTGTCTACCACATGCCTACAGGCCACAGCGGCCATTTTAGTGCAGCTAGTGGCGATAGAGAGCCGTTTTGGCACTTTAGGGGTTAATAATGTGTATTTGCTGTTTGAAATGAAGATTGTGCTGCTGTAATCTGTCCCTGTAAAGATTGTGAGGACACATAGACAGAGACAGAGACAGACACAGAGACAGAGACATACAGACACAGACACAGAGACAGAGACAGACACAGAGACAGAGACATACAGACACAGACACAGAGACAGAGACAGACACAGAGACAGAGACATACAGACCAGACACAGAGGACAGAGACAGACACAGAGACAGAGACATACAGACCACAGACACAGAGACAGAGACAGACACAGAGACAGAGACATACAGACAGACACAGAGACAGACACAGAGACAGAGACAGAGACATACAGAGACAGAGACAGAGACAGAGAGCTGCTGCTCTGTGTCTGTGTCTGTGTGAGCAGTCGTTGTCATGGCGATTAAGACTTGCCTGCACTTGCGCCACACAGCAGATGATGAGAGAGATGATCAGCTCAGGCTGTTTAACATGGGTTTTGAGTCCCCGAACAAATTGCTCTGACAACCAAACCGTTGTTCAAATCAAAAAAATAAAGTGATCGTGAGAACCAGCAACTTGTCGTGAACATACGTGGCATTTTTTTATATTTCTGGAGTCCAAAATGTGGTCAGGGGAGCGAGTTTAAAATGTGTTGCACCTCAGCTGTTTCCAGAAATTTCTCCTCTGAGTTTACATGGGAGTGAATGAGAAAAAAAAGGCACTCCCTTCGCTTTGGAGCTGTTCAGCAAAAATGTGTACGTGTGTCAGACTCCATGACAACATTTCTGTGACCAGGACAAATTTTCCTACGTTTTGTGATAAAAATTGTGTCTGTAAAGTGAAAATTGTGGCCGTATGAGCGAGTTGAAGACAAAGGTTTTAGACGATTTTTAGAGCTCTCTCCACTCTAGCGAGGAACATTCCGCGCAATAGACACCCATTATAAACGCACAATTTCTCCATTTTTGCTCATGGTACTCTGAGAGGCAGCGATGAAAAACGATAAGAGATTGGGAAAAGATGAAAACATGAGTGAATACACGAGACCTGTGGCAACATTTGAGAGTTTGAATGGAGTCTGTAGGTCAACGTATGGAGACGCTGTAAAGGCTAGAAAAGCCCAAAGATTGGTCTCTTTTTCCCCCCTGCTGCCATTCATTTCCTATGGGACAGCTTTCGACGGCCGTCTGGACGTTTTTCTGACATCTCACCTTCAGGAGGCCACGAAATCCAAACGAAGGCAGGAATGGAAAAGTTACGAATAACTTTTGATTAGAAGGAGTTGATCTGGCATCCCTGCAAATTTGAAGCCGGTGGGATAAACGCTGTATGAGAAGATGTTTTTTTAAGGAAAGGCAGTTTCAGGCAAAATCTTATTTTGAAAGGGCAATTACATCACTTCCTGTTGGATTTAGGTCAGGGTGTCAGCGCGTGATTTTTAGGTCTTGATGAGACGAACACGACAGTTTTGGTTTGACGTTTCTACGACGTTCCTACAGGCCGTAGCGGCCATTTTAGTGTGCCTAGGTGGCGCTAGAGAGCTCATTTTGGCACTTATGGGGTTAATTTCATGATTTTATTAAATTTTTCACCGGTTCTGATGTGCGTGCCAATTTTGGTGAGTTTTTGAGCATGTTTAGGGGGTCAAATTGAGGTTCAAAGAGGCGGCGGAAGAAAGAAAGAAAGAAAGAAAGAAATAAAAACCTTACAAAAACAATAGTGTCCTCGCCTTCGGCGAGGACTAGTCATCCTCAAGCATTTTAGATGCATTAGGGTCCTCGCCTTCGGCGAGGACTCCTCCCTTAGTAGTGTTTTGGCTCTGGGCATGGTTTGTAATGGGCGTTCAAAATACAAGAGGGTCCTCGCCTTCGGCGAGGACTGCTCTCTGAGCAGTCCTCTGCCTCTAGGCTCGGTCCCTAATAATAACTAGAGAAGCAATTTCTGAAGAAATTGCGGGTGTGAATGCTTCAAGCTGAAGCTAGACTGCAATGCTGCCTTAAATACAATAAAGTTTGAATGATTTGAATGTGTGAAAGTTTGTTGAAAAGCTGACGCCACACTGAATAGCTGCTTGTAAGAAAATGAAGTTTGAATGATTTGAATGCGTGAAAGTTTGTTGAAAAGCTGACGCCACACTGAATAGCTGCCTGTAAGAAAATGAAGTTTGAATGATTTGAATGTGTGAAAGTTTGTTGAAAAGCTGACGCCACACTGAATAGCTGCCTGTAAGAAAATGAAGTTTGAACTAGTCATCCTCCAACAGTTTAGAAGCGAGGACTCCTCCGTTAGTAGTGTTTTGGCTCTGGGCATGGTTCGTGATGAACGTTCAAAATACAAGAGGGTCCTTGCCTTCGGCGAGGACTGCTCTCTGAGCAGTCCTCTGCCTCTAGGCTCGGTCCCTAATGATGTGAATGTTTTACTGAGATTTATGAACTCCAATATGGCCGCCGCCTAGTGAAGCCACAATATGCAAATTGGGTGAGTTAATCTATTGCCATCACAAACTTTGGGTCATGATGAATAGTTTTCTCATTTACAGTATGTCTTTATCTCTCACCACTTTCAAGCCACAGCCTTTTGAAATGTTGAAATGAATATTTTCCTCAATAAACTCTGGCACCTAAAGGGTTAAAATGGAGATTGTGGCCCTGTCATGTCTGCATGTAACATGTAGACACACACACACACACACATCATGTTTCTGTCATGTCTGCATGTAACATGTAGACACACACACACACACACATCATGTTTCTGTCATGTCTGCATGTAACATGTAGACACACACACACACATCATGTTTCTATCATGTCTGCATGTAACATGTAGACACACACACACACACACACACACATCATGTTTCTGTCAGTGTGTGTGGCACAGCGGTTGCCATGGTAATAAAGCAGGTGCACCTGGCAGAAGAGCAGAGAGAGACAGACAGACACAGAGAAGACACTCTTTTAGTGGAGATTTAACTCCTCGAACAAATCCTTCGCATTCGCAAACCGCTAGTCCAATCCTGAAAATAAAGAGATGATGAGAGACAGCCGCTCCTTGTGAACGCACCTGCCGATTTTTATGTTTCTTGAGTAAAAAATGTGGTCACAGGCGCGAGTTACAAATGTGTTGCACCTAACCTGTTTCCAGAAATTTCTCCTCTCACTTTACATTGGAGTGAATGAGAAAAAAATCAGCACTCCCTCCGCTTTGGAGGCTCCTGTCAAAAATGTGTACGTGTGTCAGACTCCATGTCAACATTTCTGCGACCAGGACAAATTTTCCTACGTTTTGAGGTAAAAATTGTGTCTGTCCAGTGAAAATTGTGGCCGTATGAGCGAGTTGAAGAGAAAAGTCAAGTATGAGTAGAGGGCTGTGTGTCTGTGTCTGTGTGTGCAGCCGTTGCCATGGAGACTAATAACGTGCCTGCACTTGTGGACAAACAAACAGCTCATGAACAGCAAAGGCTGTTTATAATGGGTTTTAACTCCTCAAACAAATCCTTCGCGTTCGCAAACCGCTGGTCCAATCCTGAAAATAAAGAGATGATGAGAGACAGCCGCTCCTTGTGAACGCACCTGCCGATTTTTATGTTTCTTGAGTGAAAAATGTGGTCACAGGCGCGAGTTACAAATGTGTTGCACCTACGCTTTTTCCAGAAATTTCTCCTCTCACTTTACATTGGAGTGAATGAGAAAAAAATCAGCACTCCCTCCGCTTTGGAGGCTCCTGTCAAAAATGTGTACGTGTGTCAGACTCCATGTCAACATTTCTGCGACCAGGACAAATTTTCCTACGTTTTGAGGTAAAAATTGTGTATGTTCACTGTAAATTGTGGCCGTATGAGCGAGTTAAAAATAAATTTTCTTGATGAGTTTACAGCTGCTCTCCACTCTAGCGGTGACACCTCTCACTCTAGCTCACGCAATAGACTCCCATTATAAAGTCTGAGAAGGGCTGAAAACATCACCTATTTTAAACTGACTTTGTAGAAAAACTAAAAGACATTTTGAAAATTTGATTTAGATCCTGAAAGTCGACAACAGCGTCAACGTTTTAGAGTTGGAACGGAGTTTCTGCGTCAATGTATGAAGTCGTGACGTGTGGGTGAAGAATGGTGATTTTGAAGGATTCTCTCATTGACTTCCATTATAACCAAGTTTCAGAAAACGCTGAATATTTTTGAAAGTATGAATGGGATTTAAAAGTTGAATCATATGTAAAAAGCCAGCAAAATGATGAATATTTTCCATTTTGAATGGAGTTTCTAGCTGAAAGTATGAGTCGGTAGTCACAGTTTGAAAAAAGGTGAAATTTTTAGATTTGTGAAGATTCCGTAATGCATTTCCAATGGGAAAAGGATTTGGGAAAAAGCGGAATATCTCGGAAAGTATGAACGTTAGGAAAAAAGTGAATACAATCTTTAATCTCCTAATTAAGCTGAACGTTTTCATGTTTGAACGGTTGGAATCGGTTGAAGTTTGTGGAACAAGTAGCGTTTCAACCGTTTTGCCTCCATCCGCTTCAATAGAAGTCGGAATTTCAACGTTGAATTCCCGGGAAAATATGAAGGTTATGGAAAAATTTGAAAGTTTCCAACGATGTCCCGATGAAGCTGAATCTGAAGAAATTTGAATGGTTTGAATCGGTTGAACGGTATTGAAGATAATCCACGTTGAAAAACGCGGCGGAAGAATAATAATAACTAGAGAAGCAATTTCTGAAGAAATTGCGGGTGTGAATGCTTCAAGCTGAAGCTAGACTGCAATGCTGCCTTAAATACAATAAAGTTTGAATGATTTGAATGTGTGAAAGTTTGTTGAAAAGCTGACGCACACTGAATAGCTGCCTGAAAGAAAATGAAGTTTGAATGATTTGAATGTGTGAAAGTTTGTTGAAAAGCTGACGCCACACTGAATAGCTGCCTGTAAGAAAATGAAGTTTGAACTAGTCATCCTCCAACAGTTTAGAAGCATTAGGGTCCTCGCCTTCGGCGAGGACTCCTCCGTTAGTAGTGTTTTGGCTCTGGGCATGGTTCGTGATGAACGTTCAAAATACAAGAGGGTCCTCGCCTTTGGCGAGGACTGCTCTCTGAGCAGTCCTCTGCCTCTAGGCTCGGTCCCTAATGATGTGAATGTTTTACTGAGATTTATGAACTCCAATATGGCCGCGCCTAGTTAAGCCACAATATGCAAATTGGGTGAGTTAATCTATTGCCATCACAAACTTTGGGTCATGATGAATAGTTTTCTCATTTACAGTATGTCTTTATCTCTCACCACTTTCAAGCCACAGCCTTTTGAAATGTTGAAATTAATATTTTCCTCAATAAACTCTGGCAACTAAAGGGTTAAAATGGAGATTGTGCCTGTCATGTCTGCATGTAACATGTAGACACACACACACACACACATCATGTTTCTGTCATGTCTGCATGTAACATGTAGACACACACACACATCATGTTTCTGTCATGTCTGCATGTAACATGTAGACACACACACACACACACACATCATGTTTCTGTCATGTCTGCATGTAACATGTAGACACACACACACACATCATGTTTCTGTCATGTCTGCATGTAACATGTAGACACACACACACACATCATGTTTCTGTCATGTCTGCATGTAACATGTAGACACACACACACACACATCATGTTTCTGTCAGTTTGTGTGGCACAGCGGTTGCCATGGTAATAAAGCAGGTGCACCTGGCAGAAGAGCAGAGAGAGACAGACAGACACAGAGAAGAGACTCTTTTAGTGGAGATTTAACTCCTCAAACAAATCCTTCGCATTCGCAAACCGCTGGTCCAATCCTGAAAATAAAGAGATGATGAGAGACAGCCGCTCCTTGTGAACGCACCTGCCGATTTTTATGTTTCTTGAGTAAAAAATGTGGTCACAGGCGCGAGTTACAAATGTGTTGCACCTAACCTGTTTCCAGAAATTTCTCCTCTCACTTTACATTGGAGTGAATGAGAAAAACATCGGCGCTCCCTTCGCTTTGGAGCCGCTCAGCAAAATTGTGTACGTGTGTCAGACTCCATGTAAACATTTCTGCGACCAGGACAAATTTTCCTACGTTTTGTGGTATAAATTGTGTCTGTCCAGTGAAAATTGTGGCCGTATGAGCGAGTTGAAGAGAAAAGTCCAGTATGAGTAGAGGGCTGTGTGTCTGTGTCTGTGTGTGCAGCCGTTGCCATGGAGACTAATAACGTGCCTGCACTTGTGGACAAACAAACAGCTCATGATCAGCAAAGGCTGTTTATAATGGGTTTTAACTCCTCGAACAAATCCTTCGCATTCGCAAACCGCTGGTCCAATCCTGAAAATAAAGAGATGATAAGAGACAGCCGCTCCTTGTGAACGCACCTGCCGATTTTTATGTTTCTTGAGTAAAAAATGTGGTCACAGGCGCGAGTTACAAATGTGTTGCACCTACGCTTTTTCCAGAAATTTCTCCTCTCACTTTACATTGGAGTGAATGAGAAAAAAATCGGCACTCCCTCCGCTTTGGAGGCTCCTGTCAAAATTGTGTACGTGTGTCAGACTCCATGTAAACATTTCTGCGACCAGGACAAATTTTCCTACGTTTTGAGGTAAAAATTGTGTATGTTCACTGTAAATTGTGGCCGTATGAGCGAGTTAAAAATAAATTTTCTTGATGAGTTTACAGCTGCTCTCCACTCTAGCGGTGACACCTCTCACTCTAGCTCACGCAATAGACTCCCATTATAAAGTCTGAGAAGGGCTGAAAACATCACCTATTTTAAACTGACTTTGTAGAAAAACTAAAAGACATTTTGAAATTTGATTTAGATCCTGAAAGTCGACAACAGCGTCAACGTTTTAGAGTTGGAACGGAGTTTCTGCGTCAATGTATGAAGTCGTGACGTGTGGGTGAAGAAGGGTGATTTTGAAGGATTCTCTCATTGACTTCCATTATAACCAAGTTTCAGAAAACGCTGAATATTTCTGAAAGTATGAATGGGATTTAAAAGTTGAATCATATGTAGAAAGCCAGCAAAATGATGAATATTTTCCACTTTGAATGGAGTTTCTAGCTGAAAGTATGAGTCGGTAGTCACAGTTTGAAAAAAGGTGAAATTTTTAGATTTCTGAACATTCCGTAATGCATTTCCAATGGGAAAAGGATTTGGGAAAAATGGGAAATATCTCGGAAAGTATGAACTTTAGGAAAAAAAGTGAATACATCCGTAAATCTCCTAATTCAGCTGAACGTTTTCATGTTTGAACGGTTGGAATCGGTTGAAGTTTGTGGAACTAGTAGCGGTCCAATCGTTTTGCCTCCATCCGCTTCAATAGAAGTCGGAATTTCAAAGTTGAATTCCCGGGAAAATATGAAGGTTATGGAAAAATTTGAAAGTTTCCAACGATGTCCCGATGAAGCTGAATCTGAAGAAATTTGAATGGTTTGAATCGGTTGAACGGTATTGAAGATAATCCACGTTGAAAAACGCGGCGGAAGAATAATAATAAAAAGAAAAATAAAGAATTTTGGTAGTAGAATAACATAGGTTGTGAATGCTGTTCCAGCATTCACACCCAACTAGAGAAGCAATTTCTGAAGAAATTGCGGGTGTGAATGCTTCAAGCTGAAGCTAGACTGCAATGCTGCCTTAAATACAATAAAGTTTGAATGATTTGAATGTGTGAAAGTTTGTTGAAAAGCTGACGCCACACTGAATAGCTGCCTTTAACAGAATAAAGTTTGAATGATTTGAATGTGTGAAAGTTTGTTGAAAAGCTGACGCCACACTGAATAGCTGCCTTTAAGAGAATAAAGTTTGAATGATTTGAATGTGTGAAAGTTTGTTGAAAAGCTGACGCCACACTGAATAGCTGCCTGTAAGAAAATGAAGTTTGAACTAGTCATCCTCCAACAGTTTAGAAGCGTTACTAGTGTTTTGGCTCTGGGCATGGTTCGTATGAACGTTCAAAATGCAAAAGGGGGTCCTCGCCTTTGGCGAGGACTGCTCTCTGAGCAGTCCTCTGCCTCTAGGCTCGGTCCCTAATGATTGAATGTTTTACTGAGATTTATGAACTCCAATATGGCCGCCGCCTAGTTAAGCCACAATATGCAAATTGGGTGAGTTAATCTACTCCCATCACAAACTTTGGGTCATGATGAATAGTTTTTCTCATTTACAGTATGTCTTTATCTCTCACCACTTTCAAGCCACAGCCTTTTGAAATGTTGAAATGAATATTTTCCTCAATAAACTCTGGCAACTAAAGGGTTAAAATGGAGATTGTGCCCCTGTCATGTCTGCATGTAACATGTAGACACACACACACACACACATCATGTTTCTGTCATGTCTGCATGTAACATGTAGACACACACACACACACACACACATCATGTTTCTGTCAGTGTGTGTGGCACAGCGGTTGCCATGGTAATAAAGCAGGTGCACCTGGCAGAAGAGCAGAGAGACAGACAGACACAGAGAAGAGACTCTTTTAGTGGAGATTTAACTCCTCGAACAAATCCTTCGCATTCGCAAACCGCTGGTCCAATCCTGAAAATAAAGAGATGATGAGAGACAGCCGCTCCTTGTGAACGCACCTGCCGATTTTATGTTTCTTGAGTAAAAAATGTGGTCACAGGCGCGAGTTACAAATGTGTTGCACCTAACCTGTTTCCAGAAATTTCTCCTCTCACTTTACATGGGAGTGAATGAGAAAAAAATCGGCACTCCCTTCGCTTTGGAGGCTCCTGTCAAAAATGTGTACATGTGTCAGATTCCATGTAAACATTTCTGCGACCAGGACAAATTTTCCTACGTTTTGTGGTAAAAATTGTGCATGTTCACTGTAAATTGTGGCCGTATGAGCGAGTTGAAGAGAAAAGTCCAGTATGAGTAGAGGGCTGTGTGTCTGTGTCTGTGTGTGCAGCCGTTGCCATGGAGATTAATAACTTGCCTGCACTTGTGGACAAACAAACAGCTCATGATCAGCAAGGCTGTTTATAATGGGTTTTAACTCCTCGAACACAATCCTTCGCATTCGCAAACCGCTGGTCCAATCCTGAAAATAAAGAGATGATGAGAGACAGCCGCTCCTTGTGAAGGCACCTGCCGATTTTTATGTTTCTTGAGTGAAAAATGTGGTCACAGGCGCGAGTTACAAATGTGTTGCACCTACGCTTTTTCCAGAAATTTCTCCTCTCACTTTACATTGGAGTGAATGAGAAAAAAATCAGCACTCCCTCCGCTTTGGAGGCTCCTGTCAAAAATGTGTACGTGTGTCAGACTCCGTGTAAACATTTCTGCGACCAGGACAAATTTTCCTACGTTTTGAGGTAAAAATTGTGTATGTTCACTGTAAATTGTGGCCGTATGAGCGAGTTAAAAATAAATTTTCTTGATGAGTTTACAGCTGCTCTCCACTCTAGCGGTGACATCTCTCACTCTAGCTCACGCAATAGACACCCATTATAAAGTCTGAGAAGGGCTGAAAACATCACCTATTTTAAACTGACTTTGTAGAAAAACTAAAAGACATTTTGAAAATTTGATTTAGATCCTGAAAGTCGACAACAGTGTCAACGTTTTAGAGTTGGAACGGAGTTTCTGCGTCAATGTATGAATTCGTTGACGTGTGGGTGAAGAAGGGTGATTTTGAAGGATTCTCTCATTGACTTCCATTATAACCAAGTTTCAGAAAACGCTGAATATTCTGAAAGTATGAATGGGATTTAAAAGTTGAATCATATGTAGAAAGCCAGCAAAATGATGAATATTTTCCATTTTGAATGGAGTTTCTAGCTGAAAGTATGAGTCGGTGGTCACAGTTTGAAAAAAGGTGAAATTTTTTGATTTGTGAACATTCCGTAATGCATTTCCAATGGGAAAAGGATTTGGGAAAAATGGGAAATATCTCGGAAAGTATGAACTTTAGGAAAAAAGTGAATACATCCGTAAATCTCCTAATTAAGCTGAACGTTTTCATGTTTGAACGGTTGGAATCGGTTGAAGTTTGTGGAACTAGTAGCGGTCCAATCGTTTTGGCTCCATCCGCTGTAATAGAAGTCGGAATTTCAACGTTGAATTCCCGGGAAAATATGAAGGTTATGGAAAAATTGAAAGTTTCCAAATAATGTCCTGATGAAGCTGAATCTGAAGAAATTTGAATGGTTTGAATCGGATGAACGGTATTGAAGATAATCGACGTTGAAAAACGCGGCGGAAGAATAATAATAAAAGAAAAATAAAGAATTTTGGTAGTGGAATAACATAGGTTGTGAATGCTGTTCCAGCATTCACACCCAACTAGAGAAGCAATTTCTGAAGAAATTGCGGGTGTGAATGCTTCAAGCTGAAGCTAGACTGCAATGCTGCCTTAAATACAATAAAGTTTGAATGATTTGAATGTGTGAAAGTTTGTTGAAAAGCTGACGCCACACTGAATAGCTGCCTGAAAGAAAATGAAGTTTGAATGATTTGAATGTGTGAAGTTTGTTGAAAAGCTGACGCCACACTGAATAGCTGCCTGTAAGAAAATGAGTTTGAATGATTTGAATGTGTGAAAGTTTGTTGAAAAGCTGACGCCACACTGAATAGCTGCCTGAAAGAAAATGAAGTTTGAATGATTTGAATGTGTGAAAGTTTGTTGAAAAGCTGACGCCACACTGAATAGCTGCCTGTAAGAAAATGAAGTTTGAACTAGTCATCCTCCAACAGTTTAGAAGCATTAGGGTCCTCCGTTAGTATGTTTTGGCTCTGGGCATGGTTCGTAATGAACGTTCAAAATACAAGAGGGTCCTCGCCTTTGGCGAGGACTGCTCATCCTCCACTGAACAGTTTAGAAGCATTAGGGTCCGACTGCTCTCTGAGCAGTCCTCTGCCTCTAGACTCGGTCCCTAATGATGTGAATATTTTACTGAGATTTATGAACTCCAATATGGCCGCCGCCTAGTTAAGCCACAATATGCAAATTGGGTGAGTTAATCTATTGCCATCACAAACTTTGGGTCATGATGAATAGTTTTCTCATTTACAGTATGTCTTTATCTCTCACCACTTTCAAGCCACAGCCTTTTGAAATGTTGAAATGAATATTTTCCTCAATAAACTCTGGCAACTAAAGGGTTAAAATGGAGATTGTGCCCCTGTCATGTCTGCATGTAACATGTAGACACACACACACATCATGTTTCTGTCATGTCTGCATGTAACATGTAGACACACACACACACACACACACACACACACATCATGTTTCTGTCATGTCTGCATGTAACATGTAGACACACACACACATCATGTTTCTGTCATGTCTGCATGTAACATGTAGACACACACACACACACACACACACACATCATGTTTCTGTCATGTCTGCATGTAACATGTAGACACACACACACATCATGTTTCTGTCATGTCTGCATGTAACATGTAGACACACACACACACACACACACACACATCATGTTTCTGTCATGTCTGCATGTAACATGTAGACACACACACAACACACATCATGTTTCTGTCATGTCTGCATGTAACATGTAGACACACACACACACACACACATCATGTTTCTGTCAGTGTGTGTGGCACAGCGGTTGCCATGGTAATAAAGCAGGTGCACCTGGCAGAAGAGCAGAGAGAGACAGACAGACACAGAGAAGACACTCTTTTAGTGGAGATTTAACTCCTCGAACAAATCCTTCGCATTCGCAAACCGCTGGTCCATCCTGAAAATAAAGAGATGATGAGAGACAGCCGCTCCTTGTGAACGCACCTGCCGATTTTTATGTTTCTTGAGTAAAAAATGTGGTCACAGGCGCGAGTTACAAATGTGTTGCACCTAACCTGTTTCCAGAAATTCTCCTCTCACTTTACATTGGAGTGAATGAGAAAAAAATCAGCACTCCCTCCGCTTTGGAGGCTCCTGTCAAAAATGTGTACGTGTGTCAGACTCCATGTCAACATTTCTGCGACCAGGACAAATTTTCCTACGTTTTGAGGTAAAAATTGTGTCTGTCCAGTGAAAATTGTGGCCGTATGAGCGAGTTGAAGAGAAAAGTCCAGTATGAGTAGAGGGCTGTGTGTCTGTGTCTGTGTGTGCAGCCGTTGCCATGGAGACTAATAACGTGCCTGCACTTGTGGACAAACAAACAGCTCATGATCAGCAAAGGCTGTTTATAATGGGTTTTAAGTCCTCAAACAAATCCTTCGCATTCGCAAACCGCTGGTCCAATCCTGAAAATAAAGAGATGATGAGAGAGCCGCTCCTTGTGAACGCACCTGCCGATTTTTATGTTTCTTGAGTGAAAAATGTGGTCACAGGCGCGAGTTACAAATGTGTTGCACCTACGCTTTTTCCAGAAATTTCTCCTCTCACTTACATTGGAGTGAATGAGAAAAAATCAGCACTCCCTCCGCTTTGGAGGCTCCTGTCAAAAATGTGTACGTGTGTGTCAGACTCCATGTAAACATTTCTGCGACCAGGACAAATTTTCCTACGTTTTGAGGTAAAAATTGTGTATGTTCACTGTAAATTGTGGCCGTATGAGCGAGTTAAAAATAAATTTTCTTGATGAGTTTACAGCTGCTCTCCACTCTAGCGGTGACACCTCTCACTCTAGCTCACGCAATAGACACCCATTATAAAGTCTGAGAAGGGCTGAAAACATCACCTATTTTAAACTGACTTTGTAGAAAAACTAAAAGACATTTTGAAAATTTGATTTAGATCCTGAAAGTCGACAACAGCGTCAACGTTTTAGAGTTGGAACGGAGTTTCTGCGTCAATGTATGAAGTCGTGACGTGTGGCTGAAGAAGGGTGATTTTGAAGGATTCTCTCATTGACTTCCATTATAACCAAGTTTCAGAAAACGCTGAATATTTCTGAAAGTATGAATGGGATTTAAAAGTTGAATCATATGTAGAAAGCCAGCAAAATGATGAATATTTTCCATTTTGAATGGAGTTTCTAGCTGAAAGTATGAGTCGGTAGTCACAGTTTGAAAAAAGGTGAAATTTTTAGATTTCTGAACATCCGTAATGCATTTCCAATGGGAAAAGGATTTGGGAAAAATGGGAAATATCTCGGAAAGTATGAACTTTAGGAAAAAAGTGAATACATCCGTAAATCTCATAATTAAGCTGAACGTTTTCATGTTTGAACGGTTGAAATCGGTTGAAGTTTGTGGAACTAGTAGCGGTCCAATCGTTTTGCCTCCATCCGCTTCAATAGAAGTCGGAATTTCAACGTTGAATTCCCGGGAAAATATGAAGGTTATGGAAAAATTTTGAAAGTTTCCACACATGTCCCGATGAAGCTGAATCTGAAGAAATTTAATGGTTTGAATCGGATGAACGGTATTGAAGATAATTGAAATGAAAAACGCGGCGGAAGAATAATAATAACTAGAGAAGCAATTTCTGAAGAAATTGCGGGTGTGAATGCTTCAAGCTGAAGCTAGACTGCAATGCTGCCTAAATATACAATAAAGTTTGAATGATTTGATGTGTGAACGTTTGTTGAAAAGCTGACGCCACACTGAATAGCTGCCTTAACAGAATAAAGTTTGAATGATTTGAATGTGTGAAAGTTTGTTGAAAAGCTGACGCCACACTGAATAGCTGCTGTAAGAAAATGAAGTTTGAATGATCTGAATGTGTGAAAGTTTGTTGAAAAGCTGACGCCACACTGAATAGCTGCCTGTAAGAAAATGAAGTTTGAATGATTTGAATGTGTGAAAGTTTGTTGAAAAGCTGACGCCACACTGAATAGCTGCCTGTAAGAAAATGAAGTTTGAACTAGTCATCCTCCAACAGTTTTAGAAGCATTAGGGTCCTCGCCTTCGGCGAGGACTCCTCTGTTAGTAGTGTTTTGGCTCTGGGCATGGTTCGTAATAAACGTTCAAAATACAAGAGGGTCCTCGCCTTTGGCGAGGACTGCTCATCCTCCACTGAACAGTTTAGAAGCATTAGGGTCCTCGCCTTTGGCGAGGACTCCTCTGTTAGTAGTGTTTTGGCTCTGGGCATGGTTCGTGATGATCGTTCAAAATACAAGAGGGTCTCTCTCTCTGAGCAGTCCTCTGCCTCTAGGTTTGGTCCCTAATGATGTGAATGTTTACTGAGATTTATGAACTCCAATATGGCCGCCGCCTAGTTAAGCCACAATATGCAAATTGGGTGAGTTAATCTATTGCCATCACAAACTTTGGGTCATGATGAATAGTTTTCTCATTTACAGTATGTCTTTATCTCTCACCACTTTCAAGCCACAGCCTTTTGAAATGTTGAAATGAATATTTTCCTCAATAAACTCTGGCAACTAAAGGTTTAAAATGGAGATTGTGCCCCTGTCATGTCTGCATGTAACATGTAGACACACACACATCATGTTTCTGTCATGTCTGCATGTAACATGTAGACACACACACACCACACACATCATGTTTCTGTCAGTGTGTGTGGCACAGCGGTTGCCATGGTAATAAAGCAGGTGCACCTGGCAGAAGAGCAGAGAGAGACAGACAGACACAGAGAAGACACTCTTTTAGTGGAGATTTAACTCCTCGAACAAATCCTTCGCATTCGCAAACCGCTGGTCCAATCCTGAAAATACAGAGATGATGAGAGACAGCCGCTCCTTGTGAACGCACCTGCCGATTTTTATGTTTCTTGAGTAAAAAATGTGGTCACAGGCGCGAGTTACAAATGTGTTGCACCTAACCTGTTTCCAGAAATTTCTCCCCTCACTTTACATTGGAGTGAATGAGAAAAAAATCAGCACTCCCTTCGCTTTGGAGGCTCCTGTCAAAAATGTGTACGTGTGTCAGACTCCATGTCAACATTTCTGCGACCAGGACAAATTTTCCTACGTTTTGAGGTAAAAATTGTGTCTGTCCAGTGAAAATTGTGGCCGTATGAGCGAGTTGAAGAGAAAAGTCCAGTATGAGTAGAGGGCTGTGTGTCTGTGTCTGTGTGTGCAGGCCGTTGCCATGGAGACTAATAACGTGCCTGCACTTGTGGACAAACAAACAGCTCATGATCAGCAAAGGCTGTTTATAATGGGTTTTAAACTCTTTAAACAAATCCTTCGCATTCGCAAAACCGCTGGTCCAATCCTGAAATAAAGAGATGATGAGAGACAGCCGCTCCTGTGAACGCACCTGCCGATTTTATGTTTCTTGAGTAAAAAATGTGGTCACAGGCGCGAGTTACAAATGTGTTGTACCTACGCTTTT